>CM036588.1:61501745-62701745 GCA_020745705.1 Hemiprocne comata | reverse complement strand
TCAACATAGACTGTGCCTATTGAACAAAGCAAAGGGTTTAAGGACTGTCTTTGACCATTCACCAACATTTTGTCTGCCTCAAAAGAGGGCCAACAATAATAACCTGGGGAAGGAGAGGGAGGAGGACTATGTGAAAGTTTGACATTGTCCTTGTGTGACCGAACAGGAAGTAAGGCTGAAGAAGCAGTTACATGAGGGAAGATTGATGGAGGAAAAGAGGATAGACCCACAAAAGTAGTAGGGGCATATGGAGGAGGGTGGATCAACAGCAGCAGGGGTGAGATGCACAAGAGCACTGTGCAAGGCACAGCTAGAGCCAAAGCCAAGCCTGGCTTTGACACTTGGGGGTCCAAATAACCTCTCTTTAAAAGTGTTGCTTTGCTGTGGTTCAAACTTTGAAGTCTCACTTTTGTTATCAGGGTTTTGAGTTGAAATAAATGTGCAGGGTAGTGAAAACCAGTAACACTATTTTGCTCCTATTATTTGGTTCCTGGCTAAAACCAGCCTTAGCTGGTGATCAGGACCTTTCCTAGATGTATGTGCACAGCCACATGTGATGCTGCACTGAATTACATTCTGTCCTTTCCATGTTCAAACCATCCACCATTTTACCTCCTTTTTAACAGTTTGCAAATTCCCACTTGCATCTGGAAACATCCCTTGGGAGCTTCCACCTGCCACTCACACTAGGATGTCATGGCGAAATATGTTTAAGAGGAGCTATGCTGCATGCCACTGTGCTGCACAGGGACCCACAGCTGTGCTCGAGCTGCATCAGGTGCCAAAATTAGCCAGCTGAAGAGTTGGAGATGCCACTCAAGCATCACAAGGGCCATTCTGCAGCAGGATATATTAGCTTGTATAGAGATCTACACCACCAGTCCCAGAGGATATAATTATTAGCATGACTACCTGAGACATCCAGCAGATCCATGATCGATGGATTAAATGTTGGCAAGCCAGTTGGTGCTTTGATGGTGAGGTACATTAAAACCTTGATAATCCATGAGTGATGGGCATTGTGAATGTGCCTAAAAGGACCGGCTTTGAGACAAAAGTCTTCCTATACTCAACCCAGGACCGTTAGTAGCATAAGGTTTGCTGGCCGTGTTAAGTATGTGAATATATCAACCAAACAAAATGCTGCGTGACCATTATGCTGCCCTTAATCAGCTGGAAGGCACCTTCCTGAAGGCATCTTCCTGAATACCACAGAGAAATGCACCAGCTGGTATTGAATAGCCTTTCTTCTCTCCAGATAAGACCATAATCAGCAAGACATCTGAGTCCAGGATTATTTTCCAGGGCCTCATCCATCTCCTGCACTGACTCATGAGATTATACCCAGTGTTAGTGCAGTGAAGAGACCAAGTTTTATTCCATAGCCATGAGTTTCAACACAGTTGCTCCTTCAGCCCAGCACATCCTGTTAGGCAATGAAAGGATGGGAGCATTTTTTGTCTACAGCATGAAGACCATTTCAATCACCCTTCTCTCTCATGCCTTTTTATCCTCTGAGTGATGCCACAGTTACAGGTGGATACTTTTATCTACTTGGTATGCTTTAATTTCATTTCTACACATCAGCTACTCAGAAGCAGCTAGCAGGAGCCATGCCAGCCACCAGACATCTGGTGGTAAGGATTTCAGAGTTCATTAGCTGCAAAAGAAAGTTTAGCGGAAACGTGGCTTTGGCTGTCGGAGGCAGTGCAGCAACCATACACAAGGTTTTTGACCATTATCTTTCTATCTTTCTATCTTTCTAAGCCCAGGAGCCTACTTGAAATCTTTGACCAGAACAGGCTGTGAGTTTTCCAGCTTGGTGCTGGAATTTCATCCATGTGACAGTGACTTTTCTTAGCTTGCTTGAAAAGTTGATTGAGAATTGGTTTGCAGACACCAAACCAGCCATTGTTGTTTGCCGTGTACAAAGATCATATATCTCGGGTTTCTTTTATATGAAGAGATTATCAAGCAACTTCATTGAGGAATGGAGGGAGATTCAGACAAAGGGTAGCTTACCTACAGAACCAGGCTGCAAGCACATGGTTATCAATGCACATGGAGTATCAAACCATGTGGGCTCTAGACAAAGAGGATCAGGAACTCAACACTGCTGTCCATATGGGCTCTTATTATATCATTAAATCACTGAAACCCATAACTTGGACTACCCGAGTCAATGCTTTGATACCAGTGGCGGCATAACTTTATGGCAATCTCTTGACATGAAAGCATGCACAAAAAGCCTCATGTATATTATATATAAGAAATATCTAAGAAATATGCACTCCTGCTTGCACCATCCATAATCCTACTTCTTGTCTTGATTTATTTTTTTCCCTTTTATATATTTTTGCAAACACTTTGAACTCCAGTTCCACATGCAATCTTTCCATCCTGCCTGTCTGAAATCCTTTGAATTATGAGTTATGGACAATGAAGGAGGAGAGGCAGGAGAGCCAGAGAGCTATGCACGCTTGTCTGAGCTATGCCCTTACTGCCATCAGAGTCCACATCACTGCCATTCGTATTGACTCTGTCTCTTGTACAAAAGCCAGCTCACCCAATGCCAAAAGCTGCATACAGAGACTGGTGGTCCTTTTTTCCCTCAGATCTGGGCAGCATCTCTTTGCTTGCCTTCACAGTACAGAGGTAAACTGAAGCAGTTGCTAGGCTGATCATTGTCACCCTTCAGCTTGGGCTCAGCAGTCTTCGATTTGTAAATGTCCTGTGCAAAAAGGACATTTTCAGAGAGCACCTCCTAAAGCTGTCATCCCAGCAACAGCCTTGGAAAGCTTCTTCTGTTGGGATGAACATTGGTATGGCATCACATCAGGCTTGCTGGCCATTGTAAGAAAAGTCCAAAAACACCTGAAAGTAGAGCCAAGGCTCTTCTGCAGTGCCCCTAATTCAGCCAAAAACATGATGGCAGGAGGGAAGCAAATATTTTCAGGAATTATTTCAGAGCTGCTGAGCCCCAGCCTGCCACTGTGTATTGATGAGATGCTGTTCACCTCTCAGTCCCTTCCTGTATCTGCCCACCTGGCTATTAGAGGAGATTATAATAACCAGCTGCCTCAGATGGTGTTTTGAAGTTAAGCACTTGCAAATGCTTGAAGATATTTGAATTGAAGATAGGCTAAATAAAAGCTGATATGAGAAGTAAAGCTTATAATTTGCAGTAAGACAAGGGGCTAGATTTCAGGTTTTTCACTGGGCTTTAAATCATACCTTTTATTTTGAGTAATAATGTAAAACCATAAAAGCTTTGTTACTGAGAGACACCATAATAAGCATTTTGTATTGAAACAAAAATAGTTTATTTAAAAAACACTCAAGCTCTCTTTAAGCTGCTAAATCCTTAGTCAGATATTTAGCCCCAGACCAGAGCTTGAACTATTGTCATTTACCAAAAAATTTTAAGCATCGGTGTAAAAACAAACCACAAATCAATTAATTTCAAGTACTACAGAATACAGGGACACAATCTGAAAGACAATTGTTAAACAAGCTGTACTCTCCTAATCATAACAAAAAGAGAATGCCACAACACAAGGTGAAAATAACCAGAATGCAAACAGAACACACCATTGATTTAGTCCTTCATTATCTAGGATAGCTTTTAATGGAGGAACCTGAGTGTGTCACTGCTCTTATCTTTCCAAAGGCAGTATGCACACACTGTAAAAATCAGTCTCTTCATTTTCTGCTTGAAAAGATCATTGTAAAAAAAAAAAAAGTGTCAGGGAGTGGAGGTCATGCTGATTTATTGGCAATTAAACCTGCAGGATTTCTGCACTCTTTTCAAAACAAAGTATCTCTGGGTAATTCAGCCTGGCAGATTACATAGCGGGCTATCTACTAAAAGGCATGAATTTTTTGTTTGTGCACAACAGAATCAATGATTTTTCTTATTTAGGAAATTGTTGCTATTTTCTGTGAGGTATTTCTGTTATCTGTGGAGGGGGGGAGGTAAGTTACCTCTTAAAAAGACAAGATTCTTTCCAATAGTAAAAATGCTGGTTTATTCCATTGTTGAAGATAGCAAATCTACAGATTACCTTCCTCCTGGTTAAGAGTAAATAGATGACTGTGCTAAATAATAATCCAAATGCATTGCTAAAGAAGATTGCATGTGGTTTACTCCATAGTTGATTTACCCATTCTTGAGTAGTTGCTTCTGCATGAGCTATCAAACCAGGCTTCATTGGCCTGGTCTCTTGGTGATGATTTTCAAGTTGTATCATTTACAAGTCTGAAAAAAACCTCACCCTTCAATGTCAGAGTGAAAACTGGCAAAGTGTTCACTATTCTGTTTTGGCAGAACCAGCTCACACACTTCTGGTCTTCCATAGTTTACAGAGCTAGCATAAGCTATACCAAACAACCAGATGCAAATATGATCAGTATTCCCACCCAAAGTGTTCCCCAGCATAGCAATAATCTCAGACTCTTTCTAACACAGATACCTTTTTAGCTTTGTAAATGGTTTTGGATATCCAGTATGGTAAATTCTTAATGTCTTGATGGTGATTCAAAATGTGTATTTCAGTCCTTGGACATACAGCATGCAGTGTAGGAGGAATAATGGAACCAGCAATGAACATCTTCCCAATCAGTGCAGTGACTTTGGTTATATGGTTGGGAAAGTGCCTAGTTATTAAACTGGCAGGCTAATATTGCCCCTAAGGCTTCTTTTATGTTTACCTGCTTGTCTGAGTTCTGGGTCTACACCATGGAGATATTCAGTGGAGAAGAGTGGGTCTCAGGAGATGTTCACAGACCCTTAATCTGGGAGAAACTGTTCAGGGGAGGGGAAAGCAGAGAGCATATTCAAGTCCCTAAAATGAAGGACTTTGGACCAGTCTGTATATATATGCAACCAGATCTGAACAAGAACTTTAGCACTGAGTCCCATTTAGGATGTAAAAGGAGATGAGAGATAGAGCAAATGTGGCAGGCAGCAGAATGGTGAGTGTAAAAATGCCACGAATCACACACTGTGCAGGATCCCTCGTGGCTTTGCCTACGATGAGGGAAGAGATCACATGCTAGACTAGCCTGGCGGTAGGAGAGAGCAAAGCCGGATGCATTCCCAGACAGAAACCACAAGCAGAAAGCTGTGGTGTGGGAGCTGAGTAGGCAGTCTCAGCAACCTGGAGAAATAGGAAGTCCCTTTGAAGTTATTTCTTCAAACAACCTGCCAATGCAAATCAGAGATGCTGCTTGCAACAAGAAGTCTAGAAGAAGCACGTGTCCAACCAGTGCTGGACCAGCATTTCTCTCACGGCATCCCTGGGCAGCCAGAGCCTGCAAACAGCACCCTGTTTTGCTCCTCTGGAGGAGACAACACCATTCCTGGCTGGTTTAACCTGACAAATGCTTCTTATGCTGGCTTTCTGCAAGGTGATACACCACTTGTAGGTCACAGGGATCAAAATGCCTGTGGTTTCATGACGCTGAGGCACTGCGAAGCCTGCCAGACTGTTCACATGTGTGGCAGAAATCCCAGCAAGGTAACTGGGGCTTTCTGGATCTTGTATCACACTTCCATGCCACTGGACCCCCAGCATTTGCCCTTCTGCTTTTTAGCAGTTCCCTTCTTGCCGTTCCCTACTCTCCATGCTTTTAGGTCACACCTAGGAGTACTGATCATGTGCTGTACTTCAGATGGTAGGATGGGTGACTGGCTTGGATGAGGAGGTGCTTTCATGGTGCAGGATGGCGCAGATTGAGTCCGGCTGTTACAGCCTGTGGAGACTACCTGCTGTGTCCTCTCCTCTCTGGAGAGGCACAGTTCAACTGCTTGGAGGAGCGTTTGATCTTCCCAGTGGGATTGTTGTCAACATACTAGGTGTGGATGACCATCCTCTCTGCCTGGGGAAAGCCTTATACCACAGTGTATATATAAATGCTATCTACCACCAACACCTCGTATCAAAAGAATAGAGGAGGTCTGAGGATGTTGACCCTGACATGGGAGATGTGAAACGGTCTATTTTCTGTCCAGATCAGAAAAAAAAAAACACCTCATACTGCTTCTTGTTTTTTTTTCTTCTTTTTTTTTTTTTTTTTCTCGCATTGCACCACCTGTGGTGAGCGCAAGACAAGCAGAACCGTGAGTGCACCCTGAAGGGGAGAGGACAGCCCACCTCTGGCAGAAACCAGGCAAGAGTTGCGGAGGAGAGCCGCAGGGATGAGAGCAGTCTTGGCAAAGCTGGAAAGGAGCGTCCTTGAGCAGGCAGCACCTTCAAGGACAGCCCGGGAGCCAGGCCAGGAGGCACCAGCAGCCTCTGCTGAGTCTGTCTTGGCTCTGAGCAAGAGGTGACAAGGGGAGGGTGTAAAGCAGCTCCTGCCACCTCCCCAGCACCTGCCTCTGCAGCCCATCTTCCCCTTGCCTCCAGCCTTGGGGGACCACAGGAAGTGCTGCAGGGACATCCTGGGGAGCTGTGCGGAGACCCGTGCTATAGTGCTATGACTCATGTCTGTCCCACCTATTTTAAAGGTCTGTGTTGGGAAATAGTACCACATCCTTCTCATGTTTATTGGATGAGTTCTGCTTTGCTTGCTTGCAGTTTTGCTATAGGTTTCCTTCAGTAGCTCTGGTGCTTGTCCTGCCTGCAGTAGAATGCTGAAATGGACTGAGAAGGAGACCAAGGCTGGTGTGTGGGCTCGGACTTCCAGTGGCTGCAGGCCTCCATTGTGGGACAGGATAAACTGCAGGAAAGAATGGTTTAATCCCTTCAATCCAAAATGTGGGAATAAGCAGCTTTCGGGGATTTTGCACAAAGCAGCCTGGCATGGTGTTCTCCATGCTGTGGCTCTCCAGCTTCTCAGGGGTGAGCAGACATGAGGCAGGATGACACCTGTGGCCTTGGCTCTCCATCTGATGCTGTTGCTCACAGCCCTCCACCACCTGCTCTCTTGCTTTCACAAATTGTGTGCAGGATTTAGCAGGCAAACTGGATCATGTCAAGGAAGCAGGGATCAAACTCAATATGAACACTGAACAGAGTTCCTCAATCATTCAGCAGCTGCTTGGGCACTGAATGAAGACATTCTGTTGCTATTGGAGATTGCCAGTCAGGAGCCAGTACAGGCAAGGACAGGAAGAGCAAGCAAACATCAGGGGTGGTCTGAGTGCCTCTATGATGACCCAAAAATGTCTGTGGCAGAGGACTGTCCCTGCTTGTTCATGAAGGATGATACCTTTCTTCTGGCCATGAGTTTTGTGGGCAGTGGGAAAACCTGGAGCCCTGGCATGCCCTGGCTCCTGAGTGAGCTGCAGGCGCAGATTCTGGCTGCTGCTGAAGACAGGGTGGAAATGAAGCAGTGCCCCAGGGTGCAAACAGTGCCTCAGCAGAAATGTGGTAGTTTTTGCAGGGCAGCTCCTGGGGTGGTCTGGCAGGAAAGCGAACATCCTTGGGGAGCAACCACCACCATCATTGTAATGCTAAGAATGTGGAATCACCTATCTATGATGGTTGCCTTGCCTGTACGTGCTACCTGACCTGGCAGTGCCCACTCAAAATGCTCTGCTCCCCAGCTGAGATGGGTCAGCTCCACATCCTCCAACACTGCATGGACAAGCTGTTGCAAAATTGGAACTATATGCGTTCCTCTAGAAGATGTAAATTCTGCCTATGGCACATTATTCAGATGAGTGTGATATGAGGTGGTGTCCTGGTTTTACTGGCATAGAATAATTGAATCCATTTCCTATTCAAGAAAGGCACATTTTTGAGAACACTGCAGATTCAGTGGGAACAAAGTTGAGAAGACATTTTGGTTTAGTTTGTGGCCAGCCATGGTATGTGAGTTTCCATAGTGATCAAGGTCTTTAGCAGCTTCGAGTCAGCCAGGTGCTAAAGCTAGGAAGAGCATAAACCAGGGCAGATTACCCAAGCTGGCCAAGAGAAATACTCCATACCATAAATGTCATGTTCACTATAAACTGGAAAGTTTGGAGGTGACAGGTCTCCTTCCTCAATAGTTGCCATCCTTGGAGGGTTTCTCCCATCTTTCTGCTCCTGAAGTCTACTGTCCCAATTGCTGTGACCGTCATGCTTTCACTGGAGCTATGGTGCTTGCAGTGTTTGATCAATACAACTGTGTGTTTTATATTAGTATTGGTATTAGTTTTTACTACTGTTTTGTTAAATCTGTTTCCATTTCAACCCACAGGTCTCCTTTGCTTCTTCCAATTCCTTTTCTCGAATGGGGAGGGGTTATTGGGTGATAGAAAAACTGGCTAAATTAAGACAGGTTTAAAGAAAAAAAAACCCTACTGTAGACACATTGAGCAATAGAGAGGACCAGAGAAGATAAAGATGACAATGTTTTTCAGTAGGTGTAGAAAAATCTTTTTTCATTTGAAGTGTTGTGCTACACCCTGGTTTAAATACAATCCCTGTTCAAAGGCCAAGTTTTATTTTTTGTTTTCATGAGACAGCAGTGACTTCAGAGCACTTTCAGCTTTTATCTTGTTAGTTTTGGGGTTTTTTGTTTGGGATTTTTTTCCTTCCACTCAGATATAAAGGATGAGAGTGTGTATGATCCTACTGCACTCAGATTGCATCTTTAAAATGTAAATGGAAAAATCTGTGAGTGGCTCTGCTTTAAAGGCCAGGGTGTAAATGCTATCAAGGGGTGAGAATGGAGACCACCATTAGTGGCCCACACAGAATCTTTGAAGTAATATATTGAAACCGAATGGTCAGGAATTCAAACATCTCTCTTTCAGGTTGCCAGCTGGGCAAAAGGCAAAGCAACACACCCTGATTCCAACAGGCAGACACAGCTCAGCTCCGGCCCCCCCCCTCCCCTCTGAAACAGCTGAGGCTAGTAAGGCAATCTGTGGAGGGGTGGGAACTGAGGGAAGAGAGTGTTTTACAGGAAACGTGCTGCTTGTACCAGCAGTGCTAGGTCTATTTTTATGGGTTTAGGAATGGAGGGTGCTTTCAGCATTAGATGGCTTTGGTAATGCGTAATAGATATAAGTGCACTTCCATTGTCTGCTGAGAAGGTAGGAAGGGCCTGGATGACTTCTGGAGCTGTAAAAAGAAAAGGTTGAATTAATCATAATGTATTAAATCAGTGGAAATTAGATAGGAGCAAAATGAAAGTTGCTGAGAACAATTAATTCTGGTCAAAACTGTGTGGCTGGACTCTCTGAAGCTGGTTGTGCTTCATAGCATAGCAGAAGGAGACTGTTGACTGAGCATCCTTGACACTGGATTCCATCCTGCATCCTTGGGGGAATATTCTTCCTGCTATAACCCTGGGCCTGATTCATCCTCAGTATTAAAAATCCCAAGAGGTTGTTCTCTGAGCTGCAATTATTTCAAATTAAAAAAAACCCAACTGGTTCCTGCTAATGTGGAGTTGGGAAATTTCCTTGAAACATGTCCCTATCCTCCCTTATAAATAAATTCACTGCAATGCATCACGAGGCAGGCGAAAGCTGAGTGTCCTTCAGAAGGCAAGGAAACCTTGGAAGGGTGAATAAACTTTTTTGCAGTGGCAGATTGGCCCCAAAAGAAAATTTATTTCTGGGAGTGACTTCCCGAGGTCCTCTTACTTACACTGTAAAACTGCAAGTGTACGCAGGACTGTACAACCCCACTAAGCAAACAGCAAAATTCTCACTGTGAAAAGCTTAAAGCCGAAGGCACGAGTGGAGGACAATGTGTTACAAGGCAGAGCAAACACGGCGGCGGCTTCCTCTTTGTTAAGATAACCCGAAAAAAAAAAAAAAAAAAAAGAAAATTAAGAAAGAAGGTTTAATGTCATGGGAGAAATTACAAAAATGTCGGGGAGGGGGTAGGGGGGGATGAGGCAAAATACACCAGCGCACGGGAAGTGAAACTAAAATGTTTCGAATTGTTGGGTGTTTTTGTTGGGTTTTTTTGTTTTGTTTTGTTTTTTTTTCCGGAGGGTGAGGTGTTATGGGGGAAATGCAAACTTTTCCCAGCCGGCGAGGATGCTCGGGTCAGGATGAGGAGCCTGGAAGCCGATCGCAGCCCGCACCGCCCCCCGGGGCCCCGGGGGGCGGTGCGGGAAGGCGGTACCGGCGGCGGGAGGTTGGGGCGGGGGGGGGGCGGTTGTTCCCGGTTGCCATGGGGAGGCAGGGAGGGCGGTGCCGCCGCCGCTGCGCAGGGAGCAGCTGCTCCCTGACACATCCCCCCGCTGCCATATTGTGTCCGCGCTGCAGTCCACACGGCTTCATGACCGCGGTGAGTGGAGCCGGCGATTCACCCTACTCCCCCACGTCGCCCCCCCCCCCCGGTCAGTCCCTCCTCCCCACGCCTGTTTTTGTTCCTTCCCCTCCCCCCTTTTTTTTTTCTTTAGTTTTTGAGGTTTTCCGGGTTTTGAGGTTGGGTTTTTTTTTATTTTTCAAGGTTTCATAGGGGCAATGGGAAAGCGCGGGCAGCTGGGCGGCGAGTCCCGCTGGTGCTGAGGGGGTGGCTGGTTCCCCGCACGCGTGGAGGCGGAGAAGCGACAACCTCCCTTACCCCCCCTCCCCTCGCGTGGGGAAAACACGCGGTAGCGGCTTTTCCTCTTCAACCGGTCTCGGAGACGATGCGTGGGGAGGGGTTGAGCGCGCCGCGTGGGGACCCCTCCATGGGGCAAAGTGCTGGGAACGGGGCCACCTCCTTCCCCCCCCCCCCTTCCCCCGCAGCTACTCCTCCCGGCGGAGATTCCGCCTGTCCGCGGGTTTTAGGCGGATGACCTCTCACGGCAGCAGAGGCCTGCGCTTCTTTACACGCTTCCCACTAAGGTGATGGAGGCAGGGTCCCCGCCGTGCCCCTCGCCTCCGGGTTAACCCTCCAGCGCTTTATTTAACGAAGTAAACACTTTTTTGGGCGTTATTTCGGTGCTCCTCGTTTTCCCCAAATCGGTGGGAAGCCCCTACAGGTGTGTGCAAAGGGTGTGTGGTTTGCAGAGGTGAGGGGGGAGCGGGAAGACGCCTCACAGGGTTCCCGCTGGAACACGATCACCTCAGGAGCTGCAAACAGCTCGTGAGGTGATCGAGGCAAGGCTGTGATTAGCACGTGGTCCTTTGGAGTTTCCTGGGTTCTTGGGGGGCTTTTTTTGGTGGAGTTGGGCAGGGAAGTACAGTGGAGGCTGAGGAGCAACACCTGACTGCCCACCTGGCTTACTCCTGCTTGGACACGCAAATCTCCCACTCTCCCAGTTTATGTGGGAGCGGAAGCCAGCTTTTGTTCATAAAGATTTGGATTCTGAGAAGGCCCAAACAAAGAGTAAAGAGGACAAAGAGTAAAACCAGAAAATAAGGAGTACCCTTGAGCGGGGCCCAGTGAACTCACCTCTCCATCTTGGTGCCTGCCTCAGGGTGGATTTTATATGGAAAGTTAAAAATGCTGAATTATGTTCAACTTAAATGCTGTGAAGGTAACTTGATTAGGTTTGTGGCTAACCTGTGAAATCAAGATAATTTTAAGTTTCACATACTACATATATATACACACACACATTCCAAATCTTGTTATTGGTGGACTTGCATTTAGATGGAGTTTGGTAACAGGTGCACTGCAAGATACCAATATGCGAATCACTTCTGTTGTGTTTCTTGGTTTGAGGTCTTTTTTACTGCCTAAAAGTCTGTTCTGATGCTACATCTCTGCAAGATAAATGAACCTGGTGTTATGCCAGAAAACTTGAACTAGTTTGCAGTTGTCTTTTTTTTCTTGGCAGGTGCCCACTCACACTTCCTAAGCTCTGCAGAAGATAGCTGGACACATCAGCTCTGAACTGAAAGCTATATAGTAGCAATTAATGTGACACAGAGCTTGAGCCAATGAACTGAGTGCTGGGGTATGTTATTTCTGAGCTTGAAGTGGTTCAGCTGCTGCTGGGGCTCACTGTGTCCAGCTGCATGACTTGAGTTTTGTCAAAACAGGGAGGAGATGGTAATCCTCACTTTGTATGTTTGGGTTGCCTAAAAAATATATGGGACTTTTCGGTGCTCTTAGTCTTTTTCCTCCCCCCCAAATGCCCCATAAGCTGTAGCCGTGTTACACTTGATAATCATGGAGGAGATGCTGCATTGGCTCTAGCAGCAATGCTGCCCTGAGGAGCTGAGGGCTGAAGGCACAGACCCTGTATTGCTTTAGGCACGAGGCCCTGAGGGCTCCTGGGCACCTTGCTAAAAAAAAACATGGTTGATATCTTCATTGTCAGTGTCTTGCCCAGAGGATGAAGTTGTGAGTTCCTTGGGTGCTGCCACCGAGGCTGTACTGCAGGAGCTCCACAGAGATTGCTCAGCCCAGATGTAAGGTTGGTTTGGTTTGTTTGGTTTTTTTTATCCTAAATGGACACCAGCTGAGTGTGCTGCCTCAGCAGCTCCAACTGCCATAGGCTTCCTGCTTGAGGAGCCTTCCTGTGTCCTCTGGGGAGCTTGGGATGGAAGATGCCAGCAACTATCTCAGTGTCAGGATGTGCCGGTCCAGTAAGTAATGGAGCAGATACAGGGGTGTGTAATGGTCCTGTTGGACTAGAAAAAGGACTGCCTAGTGAGGGACTGTAGTGCCCGGGAAAGACAGAGGCTTATTAACCATAGGTTGTTCCCTTTCAATGCAATCGGCTTGAGAACCTGACACATTTAAGTGAAGCCAAACTCTTCTGGTGAGTGAGATAGTTTGACACCTGAAGATGCTGTGTATAGATTAGTTTGAACAGATAAGAAAGCAATGCAGTTCTTGCATGAAAACATTGGTTCCCGTACAAACAGTGGAAGTTCTGGCACTGGTTTCCCTAGGGTTCTAACTCCACCTTTCTCCCCCATCTTTGTTCCTTAGCTTCTCGTTGTTGGGGTTAAAAAGAGCTTGTATTTGCAGGAAGAAATATCCCAGGCACTCAGAAATTTTTTTTCCAAATATGAGTTTGTGTTACTTTATTAGAATGAGCCGGACAGCGGGATTATAGCTAGTGGGGTGACAGAAAGTAGGAATGTTAGAAGGAGTGATGGTGTGCCTACAGCCACTGCTGCTGTGCATCTCTCATGCCATTCATTTCCATGGGCTGGTCTTACTGCACTGCTGTGGTGCAGAATGAGCTGTGTGAAATACAGCTTTCCTTTCCTGGCTGTAAATCAATGCAAAGCAGCCGTTAGTCCCCATAAGTAAAGGCTGTTGGCAATACAGGTGCATACTCAGTACCTTTTAGAACAGGTGTAAATTCTGCCCATTTCATTCTATCTGACTACTTCAGTTTTCCTTTTTATGGTTGTTGCTGTTGCTCCCTTTCCTGTTAATGAGGTGTATATAGGACGTCACTCATATATAGGATGTCACTGCATTGATTGTAACCTTTTTGAGGGACGTAGATGGAGGTAGCGAGTGCCTCATCCTTGTGCATGTGCCTCACCACTTGCTTGACAACTGAAATGGTGTTGGGCAACTTCCTGCGCTAAGACGCTGCTGTCAGCGGCACTGGGTGACTCACATCAGCACGCGGCTCTGTCTCTCGACAAGTGCATGCTTGCGGACTGCAAACTGTGTCCACATCCCAGTGCAGCAACTGAAAGGGTCTCTTTCAGGGTGTGATGTCTCCTCCCAGATCCAGCATCTTCCTCGGCTCCCAGGGAAAACACTCTGAGATTAAAAAGGTGTCTTAAAGAAAAACCTGAGATGCTGCTTCACTTTTTTTCAGGCTGGAAATTTACGTGTGATTTTATTTCTTCCCTGTCGTGTTACATGTGCTTTCTGACCTAGTGCATGCTGTGTGATGATGAACTCTCCATCCCACCCTCACCATGTTGGGTAAAAGCACATAGCAATGCTCCTGGGTACTTGTGAAATACAATTTAAGGCTGCAAGTTGGAGACAGCTTGCCTATGCTTTGGTAATAAATTACATTGTATGGAAAAAGTGCTGTCTGATGCCAGCCAGTGTCTTTATGACCCTAGTTACTCTGCCTCCTCCCTGTAGAACTCTTATGGCTGCAGAAGCACGAGGGTTAGGTCACACTCATTTTTGGAGAGTGCTGCTGGGTGCCTCTCAGTGATTAGTGCCTGGAGGTCTGCGTGGCTGGCAACCGGGAAGACTAGCTGTTGTGTCTGGGGTAGAAATACCTGTGTGACCAAAAGGCTGCTTGTGTGCCAGGACCATTTTAAGAGAAGCCTGGAATTGGTGCAGATAAGATTTATACCAAAAGTCAATGATGTTAATTTTTTACTTTTTTTTTTTCTTTTTTTCTTGGAGCTCCCAACTTTTTCCTCCAAGGTTAGGGTATGTTAGGGATGCCATTAAATTGGCTACTGCTGCTGCAGAAATCACTCCCCCCTGTGGCTCTTCTGCACCTTCTGTGAGGATTAGATTGTAAGTTGGGAATGTTTTCACCGCGTTCCTGCTGCCAGAAAATCCTAATAGGATTTACTTGGGTCAGCAGTAGTGAGGTACGTGGGCTGCCTTGCAGGGTAGCATTTGTGGTCTGAGGTGGCTGAACTTGCTGGTGGGGTGGCTTTGAAAGGCCAGCCTGGGTTGAAAGCAGGTCTACAGCCTCCATCTGTGGGGTTGATGGCCATGTGTGGGCCTTCCCCTGTGGCTGGTGACAGACCTGGCCTCTGCCTTAGAGCCACAGACCTCAATGTGCCTTTGAATGGCAGCATCAGGTACCTTTGGCCTCATCAGTGTGACCGCATTTTCCATCGGTTGAGCAGTGGATGGGTGGTATGTGGGTGATGCTGCTCAGTCCTTGTGTTCTTTTGCTTATGCATCTGGGTGTCCCACCAGTGTGCGTTGTACAAATCGCCATCATGATTTTATTGTGGATGTGGTGATGTATGACTGGATGTATTCCCAAACCCCATCTCCTAGAGCAGCTTGTTTGGATACCACACTCAGGCTTTGTTTCTTCTCTCTGATTATTTTCAGTGCATTCCTATCTTGCAGTTTGTAACTACTTTTAGTTTCCCGATTTGTGTGCAGGTCCCTGCTTGCTTTCTTTTTAACAGTCTCACTGAATTGCATTGTTCTTAGATTTGGTACAAGTTTATGGTCACCTAAAAGCTAATTAATGCATGTGGAGTGAGGTCAGCAACTGTAAAAGTTGCACAAAGTAGAGCTGAGTGAGTGGAACCTGGGAAGCTTGCTGCCAAGCAGCAGCAGTCACTTATTCCTCATCCTCTGGACTGTGAGGACCATCACCAGACCCAGTTATCAGGTTTGCTTTAGGAATGTTGCATAGTCAAAAGTATGAGCTAGTATGCTTTGGGGCTTTGCCATATGAGAAGTGTCAGATGGCGTCTTGTATTTTGATGGTCTAGTTTTGCTAGCACGGGTGCCTTTCTTCCCTGTTTAGAGAAACTAGTATTAGTATCTTCTATAGCCTTCTATCTGGAGGTGTACCTCAATGTACAGACCCTGTATGATTAAGCTGGACTGTTTTTCTATACAAGAAACCTGCTTGGTCCAGTTGTTCCAGTGTGGGCTCACCATATAGAAAAATAATTTTATGCAACAGCCATTATGAGCAGGGGATGATTCTGAAATAATTTTAAAACAGCCAAGTTGGACAGTTGTGGAGAAAAACTAAGAGCAAGTTGGCTGGGGAGGTCAGCACAGTGAAGAGCATCACTTTGCTGTTCCCGGGGCTCTGGAGTAAAACTTGTACTTTGGGAGCAGGAGCTAGGGAACAGCAGTCCGTAACAGCTTCGTGATTACAAAGTCAGACTGGTAACGTGGTGGTGGCTTTGTGCTACAGCCCTGACGTTGCCTTTAAATTAGATCTTGCAGAAGGGTCACTTGAGGTAAAGCTTAAAATTGTTGGTTTTCAGCTGAAAATCAGGAGTTCTGGTCCTTTAAGGCTGAAGAAGGAAGAAAAGCTGGATGGAAAAGAGTATTATGTTTTCTCGTGTTGGTAAATTGGTACTGACACCAGCTGAAATGTAACTGTTTTCACTTCTATTTCAAGAGGGTGGTCGAGAAATATGTGGAAGGGTTACCCTGGAAAGGGAAATGGCATTAGAATTGTTTTGCAAGGCATTTGCTCAAATGGCTCGCTTGTGGACACAGCAATGGCTTACATTTTTTTTGCATTTTAGTCCATTTAGCAAGCAATGTACTGAATTTAAGGATCATGACCTGAAGGCGTATTTTGAAAAGCTAGTATTGGCATTAAAGCATTTTTCTAAAAAGCCCTTTCCCCATGACCTCCCACCTTCCTTTCTTTGACACCAAGGGATTCAAGGGGTTTTCTTAATGGTTTAGATTTCCCTGCTGGGGTGTTTGTTTTTGGTGTTTATTTTTTCACTTCCCAATTTCTCAGAATGTTGTAATGTGCATGTTTTAAATCTGAAGCACAGGGAACTGTTCAGCAGTGACTGCAGCCTTTAGAAAGTCTTCACTATTGCCAAATCCCCTCAGGCAATGCTGGAATAAATGGCTCAGAGGGCCAGAGGCCATGCGCAGGGTATTCATTGGGATCTGGGTCTGTCCGTGAGTTGACGTATCATTTTTGTTTTGGATATTTATTTCAATCAGAAAACCCACTTGTTTCTATCTATATGTGTACTTAATAAAAATATGAAAACTTTTTTCATACAAGTTAGGTCTCAGATGTGTCCTGGTTTGAACTAAAACAGAACCAATTCTTCCAGTAATTTTACTTTTCAATTAAGTCTCTTCTTAGTGACTGCACTTTCTGAAGTTAATGACATATTTTACAGACAGTGTCTGCTTTGAGGATTGATAATGCTTGATGTTTATAGTTATCGCAGAGGTAATGGTATGAGCATTATGCAGGAAGGCTTTTGCTTATACTTATTCCTATGGAAAACAAGGTCACTGCTAAATTTCTTACGTGCCGGAAGTGAAAGGGCATAAAAAGGGTCACATCTGTGGGGAGGAGTGGACAGGACAGGTGACCCAAAACTGCGATGTATTCCATCCAATACACATCCAATGCTCAGTATAAAGCTGAAGAATCACAAGGGTCAGGTGCTCTTCTTCTATAGCTGGTGGCCGAGGAGGACTCTGGGTGTTGTTCTGCCTTTGATCCTGATCTCTGCATTTCCGAATCCGTTCCCATCTGGTGCTCAGTCCAGTCTGGGACTTTCCCAGTGCCTGTGCTGCAGCGTCAGTGGTAAAGTGATTGTCATCAGGGGGGCTTGATACTGGTTTTGTATGTATTTCATTATTTTCCCACTCATAATTTATACCTTTTTTTTTTTTTTTCATTGTTACTGTTTCATTAAAGCTGTTTTAATTTTTTTCTCAACTAACAAGTCTCTCTCCCTTTCTCTCTTTCCCTTCTGGGTAGGGAAAAGGGTTAATAGAGAGCATCTGTTGTCCTATCTAGCCCAGCCTTAAACCTTTGACAGAGAGGCTTGAAAGTGTTTCAGCAAATACCTGGAAACCCTGTCTTCTTCTTTGAGCCTACTGGTTCCAAGGTAAAAAATCTCCCAAGCTTATGGCTTGTCCAGTCCTTGGTTGTTCTGGTTTGTTTTTTTTTTCAGACTGGCTTTGAGAAGTCAATAACTGCCTTTTTAATAGGTTTTTAAACAATTATTTTTAATTCTCCCCACCCTTACAAGCCAAGATGTGTGGGAAGGCCACCCCCCACCCCCGCGCTGTAGGTGCTGCCCCAGGGGAACATCTCCGGGTGCCTTTTGTACTGGGGGAGTACAGCTACCCTCTATTCTCCTCCCCAGACAACAGGTACCGGCTCACTGAAATCTATGGCCAAGAGGCAGTTTTGTCCCCAGGAGAGACTGTAATGCCTTTAGTTGTCTTGGATACGTGACATCATATACTGTTGTAATCAAATATAGGCCTTTTGCAGGGGTGGGCAGGGCGAATTTCAGGCTGACCTCTGTGTGAGGTGGATAGGGGATGGAGCAGGCCAGCCCCAGACAAAGGAGATGAGGGATGGGGGTTACATTAATAGGGAGGCAAATGGTCTGGTGTCATGCTTTGAATGCCCATGGTCAAGCGGATGTGGTCCTTTGTATCAATGAGTTTTCGCTAGTTGAGCCAAGATATTTTTGTTGCTCTTCCTTCTAACACACAAAAACTCGTATCTGGTCCTGTGCTGTGTGCATGCTGTCTTGGAAGTTTATCCTAAACTTGTGTAGGCCAGCAGTGACATTTTTTGGTGTAATTGTTGGGCTGTTTTAACAACACAATACCTACTTTGACGGTATTTAAGTCAAGGAACAGTCCCTGGTGTCAATATGCTTCCTGTAAATGCTAGGTAATATGAAAAATCAATAGAAGACTTCACTTGGCTTCGGGTGCAGGACCAATGTTTATTGGAAGGGAATTCCTCCCCTGGCTTTTCCATGCACTCTAGTGATGCCAAAAATCACAAGACTGCTGGAAAGAAGGTTTTCTCTCTCACCTAATTTCTGATGTGCCCTAACTTTTATTTAAGCAACCTCAATTGACTTTGCAACCTTTTAATCTTCTTACCCTAGAATTGTAGTCCTCTGTCTATTATTACCATGCAAAATAACATGCACCTCTGCTGCAGTACTTTGAGGAGCAGATGTGTTGATTTGCTTTTCTTTTGAAGGTGCTTACAGGAGATGGATGCTTCAATTCCGTAGGATTTGGATGCATGGTGCTTTTAGGCTTTGAATACTTCGGCTTTCAGTTGCAAGTGTTAATACTAATTAACAGCAGTGTGATGTGTTACTGTGTACTTATTGGTATGGCAAAGCACATGGGACAGAGCGTAAACTGTTGCACATTTTTCAGAGGTCTGCCTAAAGACTGCTATTTCTGCATTTGCATGGCTGGAGGTTGCCTTCCTGCTTTGCCTGCAGGGCTGGGGCTGTCCCCATGGGAATTGCTGTGAGTCTCTGGGCATTAAACGCGCCAGCCGGAGAGGTCGGTTAAATGGTTGCCATCTGCCATCTGCCCGTGGTAAGAAGTGGCTGGAGGAGAGCTGAAGGAGAGGGACAGAGAGTCTCAGCAGCTGAGCAGGTGCTTGTCATTTGGAGATTGTTTCCTTGCAAGGCTTTTTCTGCCCCTGGAGTAGCTGAAGAGGCAGGGAAGGTGGCAGTAAGGGCATAAAGGAGTGGAAGATAAATTTCACTTCATGGCCTGGCAATGCTCATGTACACTCTTAACCTTGTCTTTCTGCTAGGTTTCCCTCTCCCCTCTCTCCCTGTTCCTCATTGGCACTGCTAGTTCAGCTTGGCTGGGAGCACTGTGGAGAGAAACTCCTAGTGGCCACCTCTAACCTTGTTTCCATCAATCCTTCCAGCTGGAAACAATGAGAAACAATAGGAAAAAATGTGAAGGTCCAAGTGTATACTGTTTTATCATGACATCTATCTGCACTGTGTCTTTTCTTCACACAGTTTGTTCTTCTTGCTCTTACTGTGGTCCTGCTTGGTCATCCCTGTCCACAAAACCCTGCTAGCTTACAGCAAAGACAGCTTTGGTGAATCAGCATGACCCTTATATAAAATATTAAACCC
The DNA here is from genome assembly GCA_020745705.1 of Hemiprocne comata. Classification (NCBI taxonomy): domain Eukaryota; kingdom Metazoa; phylum Chordata; class Aves; order Apodiformes; family Apodidae; genus Hemiprocne; species Hemiprocne comata. The sequence goes on along the minus strand of CM036588.1, from coordinate 62,682,292 downwards.
CAAATATTGGAAGTGTTATTATTGAAAACAACAGCTTTGAAGATGTGTTCTCACAGTCCCATCTGCGTATGTCCAAGCAGAGCACACATGGAGAAAAATTGTGAATTTTGGATGTTATTAAGGGTCTGCGTGAATGAAGAAGGGGCTTTGGAGAGCACACAAGCTGGTCTCTTGCGTGCCTTCAGATACACTGCAGTGGCACTACCGCTGCCCCCCACCAGGCTGCTACAGGGAGAAAGCAGTGCTGTCTCAGCTGAGTAGTTAGAGATGGTCCTATCGGGCTTGGGTGTTTGACCAGTGAGGAGATCCTGTGATCCCCATGACCCTTGGGTGCTTGAGAAGTGAGACAGACATAAACATGTCTGTTAATAAGCCCATCTGTGGGGTACCCCTTGGAGTTGAGGTGGTTTATCTTTGTCAAGGGGAAGGGCGACCTTTTAATTGCTTTGCAGTCCTTTGCAGCAGGAAGGCTGCCAGTATTGGTTTCTTCTTCAGAGTGATGCAGAAGCAGGCCACAGTAAACTGGACAGAATTAGAGGTTACAATATTCTGAGATCAAGCAAAGCAAGGGTAGGTTAGCATGGTATAAAGCACACTATGTAATTGGGGCTGAGATTCTGCTGTCTAGGAAAACCGGCAGCACCAAAATTACCAGTTGATGGTCCTCAGCGTTACCAGTCTTGTTACTGCCATCGCAATGGAGTTAAGTATTACTTTATTAAAATAACTTTTCTGTTGCATACTCTGCTGTTTCTATATTTAAGTTATCCTTGATGCAGTTCAGCCCAATGGAGAACACCCTTTGAAAACTGCAGTTAATTATGCATTTATGGAACTATGATTTTTTTTTTATTTATTAGGCCATAATAGTCTAATAATGGCCTTTGTAGGTTTCTAGAAAAAAACATTTTCATTTCTGCTGATGTGTTCATGTAGAAGATGTGTGAGGTGGTGAATGAGGCACTAGAAAGGTAATAGGAGATGTGTTTTTTCGTTATGCATCTGCTAAGAGAAACTTGTCACTAGCCTGTATTATTTACTGTAAGTACAGTGTTTGCAAATTTTTTTTAATGTAGGGTATTATTCTAATAATTCTCAGCTAACATGTAATAGTGTACAAACAAATAGTGCATTGGCACCACAAAGCCTACCTGATTTTAAGTGCCAGTTTAATAAGTTAATATGTTTTTCTTTCCTCTGTATTTTTGAGAACACTTTGAGTGTACCCAGGCCATATTTTTGATACAAACCAGATTTTATTTGCCCCATTTCACCAAAGGAATAAACATCATGACCTAAAACTTGCCTGTGTGTGTGTGCCTGTTTTTGATCTGCTGTGCTGACTGAAGATTTGCAAAGGGATATTTCATGCAACATGAACCCAGTGCTAAAATTACTAATACATGGCTGAGAGGTGTAAGCTAGTATGTAGCTGGCTAAAGAGGCACTGAACAAGGAGGTAGAGTTAATCATTATAACGAAAACCATACGACTCATGTTGCAGCAGAATTGGGGTTTATCTCACTGTATGAATTTTATCACTAGCTCTTTGTTTTTTAATTTAAGAAAGGATTGAAAAAGTGACAAAAGCATATGTATATATTGCTGTGTTTCAAGCCAGCAATCACTGACTGCCAATATAAATCTGCTCTGATGGCTTGGGGGAGAAGTAAATTGTAGGGAGAGCAAAGCTATTTTTGACCAGTTATTTGAGCCGTTCACTTTGCTTTTATTTTTTTTTTTTTTTTAATGACTGAACTGGTAGTTAATCACGCCAGTCCCTGTGCTTAAATAGAAAATTTGGGGATGTTTTCCAGCACTGGTGCTGATAAGCATAGGTGCAGGTGTTACTGTCAAAACAGCTTTGCAATAGCTGATGCAATAGTGTATGAGCAGATGAAGAGAGGAGAAGAAATTACTGGTGGGAAACCCAGTGCGTTTTCTGGGGCAGGTACAAATTCGCTACCCCATGCCTGCCTGGCACCAGACAGGTGCTGGCTCCTGTTGGGAAACATAAAATGGATATATCCTGGGTCCTTTCTATCTTACCTCATCATGCCTCCATCATGCACATTGTTCCACTCCTCCAAAATAAGGAGGCTGGGCAGCGGAATTGTGTGGACACAGTGAGGTGGTCAGAATGGAGATGGAACCAGTGTGGTTTTGTAGATGGGACAGCCACACCATGTATGAAAGCTGGCCAACTTCTTGTCTCCACTTTGGAGGAGAAGATGCAAGTATGCAAAGCCATGTGTTTACTAAAAAACTGTTGTTAAGGAAATATCCAGTAACTGCATGGAGCTGTCTGGTGAGATATGACATGGAACCTGTCATAGTCTTGCAATGGAGCTCTTGCAGTAGGAGCTGGAGCATGAAACCAGAATGATAGCACATGTACTGGGACAGGGAACTGGATTGTTTTGGGTTTTTTATATTTGGGGGTTTTTGGATGTTGGGTTTTGGTTTTTTTTTTGTCATATGGGTTTTGTTTTGTCTTTGGTTGGTTTTTTTTTTGGGGGGGTGTGTGTTTTGTTTCAGTTAATATGAACCTCAGCTTCGCTGGTGCACTCCATCCATAGTTGGAGTGCCTTTATGTTTATAGTGGGCTGGTATAGCCCCTGTATATATGTGTGTGTGTCTATGTATACATTCTTAGAGCAGTTTTATTGGCCTGTATTTCTGGTACAGCTATGTTGGCCAAAGCTGTAGGTACAGAGAAGCTCTGACATGGTCACACCAGCAGAAAAAAAGCCAGCTCTTAGCATAACATAGTTTGCTAGATAATGACCCCTTTTAAAACTGTGTGAGCAAGAAGGTGCTTTTTGTTAGTGTAATGCTTCTTAAAGCATGGGTAGCCTGGTAGACTGTGAATTCTGGGTGGCAGTTTTAAATAGATATAATTTTGTATTATATATTTTTTCATTCAGGTAAAGTTCAAAGCAACTGGTCAGCCGTTATTGCTGCAACAGGTCCGAGGTGCCACCCCAGCAGATGGTCCCTTCCTCTTGAGAGCTGGTCTCACCACCTTCTGCTCTGCAGGGGAGCCAGTGTTAGAGCAGGTCATTTGGACCTGGGCAGCTCTGTGGGCCCCAGATGATGAACCAGTGGGCTGGTCAGATCTTTCCCTGATGGAAACAGGAGGCAATAGTTGGGAATGGCTGTGACTTGTAAAGACTTCATTTGCACTGAGACCACAGCTTCACTTTACACAGGTCTGTGACTAGTGGAGTCCCTCAGGGGTCGGTACTGGGACACACCAGAAGGCTGTGCTGCCATTCAGAGAGACTTAGACAGGCTGGAGAGTTGGGTGGAGAGAAACCTGATGAAGTTTAACAAGGGCAAGTGTAGAGTTTTGCATTTGGGGAAGAGAAACACCATGTACCAGTACAGGTTGGGGGCTGACCTGCTGGAGAGCAGTGTAGGTGAAAGGGACCTGGGGGTCCTGGTAGACAGGAGGATGACCATGAGCCAGCAATGTGCCCTTGTGGCTAGGAAGGCCAATGGCATCCTGGGGTGTATTAGAAAGGGTGTGGTTAGTCGGTCAAGAGAGGTTCTCCTCCACCTCTATTCTGCATTGGTGAGGCCACATCTGGAGTATTGTGTCCAGTTCTGGGCCCCTCAGTTCAAGAAGGACAGGGAACTGCTTGAAAGAGTCCAGCGCAGAGCCACAAAGATGATTAAGGGAGTAGAACATCTCCCTTATGAGGAAAGGCTGAAGGAGCTGGGTCTCTTTAGCTTGGAGAAGAGGAGACTGAGGGGTGACCTCATCAATGTTTACAAATATGTAAGGGGTGAGTGTCAGGGAGATGGAGCTAAGCTTTTCTCAGTGGTGACCAGTGATAGGACAAGGGGTAATGGGTGCAAATTGGAGCATAGGAGGTTCAAGGTAAATATCAGAAAAAACTTTTTTACTGTGAGAGTGACAGAGCACTGGAACAGGCTGCCCAGAGAGGTTGTGGAGTCTCCTTCGCTGGAGACATTCAAAACCCACCTGGACAAGTTCCTGTGTGATGTGTTCTAGGTGACCCCGCTCTGGCAGGGGGGGTTGGACTAGATGATCTTTCGAGGTCCCTTCCAACCCCTAGGATTCTATGATTCTATGATTTACGATTTGCAACTTTTTTTTTTTTTTTTACACTCTAGGCACCAATGGCAAATGCTTATAAATAGGACCAATTTACAATATAGTTAGTATAACTGAAAAGTGAATGTGAGAGCTGAATGGATTAAATTCTGCATGTTAGGTTCTTTTTCAGATTTCAGATGTTGACATCAAAATAGACAGTATTTCTGTGTCCATATTGGCATTTCAGGGTAGATACAGCAGTTTCCAAGTACTTACCATAAGTTCTGGTTATCAACTGGGAGGAGTTAACACATGCTCTTGAGATTACTGGGGGGGCTCTCATTAGTGACTACATTATTCTTACACAGTGTGGGGATGGTACAGCCCTGCTTGTGGGCTTGGTGGGCTGCCTCTGAATCTGATTTCAAAGGTTTGCATTGATTTCTGACCATATCCTTTGTTACAGACCAATAAAGCTAAATGGGTCCAGTCACTGGAATGACTCCAGATAAGAAAGCTGAAACGCCGGGAGCAGAAAAAGCTGCAGGACTACGGCAGTGTCATGGGATGGGAAGCTTGCCTGATACAGGTGATGCTGGCAGGCCAAAGGCCACTGAAGTGGACAGAGGCTCAGCAGATGACGAGCTCACAAATTTGAACTGGCTTCATGAAAGTACTAATCTTCTAACAAACTTCAGCCTTGGAAATGAGGGTCTTCCCATCGTTAGCCCCTTATATGACATTGAGGGTGACAGTGTGCCATCCTTCTCACCATCCTGTTACCAGAACCCTGAAAAAAAATCCTCCACTTCCAAACCCCCTTATTCTTTCAGCCTTCTCATTTACATGGCGATTGAGCATTCCCCCAACAAGAGCTTGCCAGTCAAAGAAATCTACAGCTGGATCCTGGAGCGCTTCCCCTACTTTGCCACAGCACCCACTGGCTGGAAGAACTCGGTCCGGCACAACCTTTCCTTGAACAAGTGTTTCCGAAAGGTGGAGAGAAGCCATGGCAAGGTGAGACTTGGCAGAAGGGAGGGGGATCAAGTTTAAAATTCAGAGGGAAATGGAGAAAACTCCATTGTTCTCAAGGACTTTTTGTTTGGTATTGTTTTCCCCTCCAAGATCTCTAACACTATATTTGCAGCTGGAGATGGTTTGGAAATGCCACTTCTGACAAATGACAGGATGGCAAAAGCCTCTTGGTTTTGTCATTTAGTACTGATCTGGGTAGAGCTACCTGTAACACATCCTTTTTAAAGCTGGCTAACATGCTATTGCAACGGGCTCTGCTTCCACTTATGTATAATTTTGTTAGCCTGCAATAACCAGGCTGACATTTAAGGCATCTGTCTTAGGATGTCTTTTTGCTGAAGCTTCTTAAACTTGTGCTCTCTCTTTTTTCCCATGCTGAAATTTTGGGGTGTGTTCCTCTGTCCCTGCTTTTCCAGCACAGCCATGGCTTTGATTGCATTGGGAAGCAGAAGAGATGTCAAGTAGCTTCCCGCTTGGCTAGCATGGGTGTTTCCCATTTGGGTGCAGATGCAGTCCTCTGCAGGGTGCCTTTGCTTGCAGGCACACTGTATGTACGTGGCTGAGTGTTTCTCAGTCTCAAAGCTGTTGTGAATATTAAACTGACATTTTCACCTGTGATCTTCTCTTATGCTTAGCACAGCTCTAGCTTTTGAATAAGCATCTTAATGCCTGCTTTTAATATTTCTTTAACATCTGTCATAACATATCAGTGTGTCTCTCTACATGGTGCAGACACAAGCTTCACTTCTTAAAGTCAAGGTTACTCTTTTCTGTACAAATTCTTTCTCATACTGTTTTGTATAATTTTACCAGTTACTTTCTTTCCCCTTCTCTCATTTCCCATCCCATTCCTCAAAGAGACAGCTCTGACTTAAACCAACAAACCACATACCAAAACTCAACAAATAAATCCTGGACCCCTGGGCTTGGAGGTCAGCCCAAGTGGTAACAGGCTTGTTATCAGAACTGCATGCAACGCCTGGTGTGCGTGACAGCCTTCTGCTATAGATAGAGGTCCTGGAGCTGAGTGGGCATCAGGAACTGCCTCAACCTTGACTGAATGTCACTTTTTACTGCTGTGTGGCAAGTCCAGTAAATCCCCCATAGCAGAATCTTGCTGAGTTTTGGGATGGGCTTTTAATGTGGCTCCAGGTGCTGCAATGGAGTAACTGAAATGCTGCTGTAGAGCTTTCTAATTCTTAAGAACAGAAACTGCATTTGCCAAAAAACCTCCAAACAACCACCCCAAAAAAAGCCTCTACTGAGACTTTGCAAAGCTTCCCTTTTTCCAGCACACAATAGTTAAATCTTTACCTTCTGCCCTGCTTAAAAAAGGACCATGTGAGGGTACTGCTCCAGATTTTTTCCTGCAAAATAAGTCCATGGCACAAAGAGACTCCACGGGGAATGACAGGAATGTTGCAGACCCCTTTGGATGAGCTCCTCAGGTGTTACCTCTTTCAGTGAGTGTTTGTAGCTTGCGAGCTTGCCTTGCTCATGGTGTTGCCTGTAACCATGGTTTAGCAGTGCCTCTGGGTGTTTCTCTGAGAGGGCAAGGTAATTTTCTATTCCATTTTTTTCTTTGTTAATGCTGTCTTAATTATGTTTCTAAGGGAGCCCATAGTCAGCTTTCTTCTCTCCCAGGTGCCCATGGAAGCAGAGGTGCCTATGGCATGTTGCTTGAGAGGAGCATGTTTTATTTTGTAATGTCAGAGTAAGGAGGGTTTTAAAGCCTTTCAAATGAACCTGCGTTGTCGTATTGGAAGAGTGTAAATATTTGCCAGGAGGGGTGGGTCTGTGCCCCCAACCCCCCCCGCCCATCCTGGGGCAGGCTCCTTTCTGACACCTCCCTGGCTATTGCTGTCAGCCATATCAAGGTTTGACTCAGAATCAAAAAATAAACCAAAGACAAACAATGCTCTCGATCCCCTCCCCCTTCCCTCCCAGGTAGGGAAGGAGAGAGAGAATTAGGAGAGAGACTTAGCTGGATTGAACACTAAATTAGACAGCTTTAATTATATATGCAATTATATACAAGTATGTTCAGGAATGTGCAAAAGCCTCTTGCCTCTCCCCACCCCCAGCAACTCCCCCTGCACTCTCCTGAGCTGTGAGCAGTCCTGAAATCTCTCGGACTGAAGTCTGAGATAACAGTAGAGCAGACAGGGCTGTGGGGAGAGTTATGAGGGTCAGGGCTGAGTGTGGGGTCGACAGTGATGGATGGATGGAGTCCTGCCTGGACGCTGGCCATGGACGGCAGAAGAGAAGGGAAGAAGAAGCAAGAAGGAAGTTGTCTTCTGTGATCTCTGACCTTCCTCGGAGCTTATGCAGATATATGGAATGGAATACCTTTGGTCAGTTCTGCTGTCTGTCTAGTCCAGCTCCCCTACAGGGGGGGTCACAGATACAATTCTCCTGCCCCCGTAGCCTCTGTAGCAGCAGAGCTAAGAAGTGACCTTGGAGTCTCAGCAGAAACATAAATATTCCAGTGTTATCAGTCCACTAGCTGGAACACTTGCTGCTAGTTAAAAGAAAGCTTACTGAAGGGAAAAAAAAAAACAGTAAAAGGAAAATTAGCTTAATCCTGGCTCAACCCAGGACAAGCCATCAGCTGCATCTCTTGGAGGTCTGGCAGCAAGAGTAGGAAGAGTCCTTCCTCATGTTTGCTGGGTTTGGACTTCACATTTCAAAGTGAATCTCCTACTTTTCACAGTGTCATGGTTTCTTGTCTTTCTCCTGCCAGATTTGCCAGGAGGGTTGTGGTTTGGGCCTAACACAACAACAAAGAAACAGCCACATGGCTGCTGACTCAACTCCCCCCCCACCCCCCTATGCTGGGATGAGGAGAAGAAAGGCCAACTAGAAGCTCATGGGTTAAGGTCCCGGGCAAAACAGACTCAACTTGGGGAAAAAATAATAATTTAATTTCACACTAATCAAGTGCACACAGGACACAGACAACACACAGAGCAGTGCTTACATACGTTACCCCACCCCTCCCTTCTTCCTGGGCCCAAAATACTTTGTCCCTGGTTTCTCTCCTTCCTTCCCCCCAGCAGCACAGGGGGACAGGGAATGGGGTTTAGAGTCAGTTCACAGTCTGGTGGTTCTTGCTGCTCCTTCCTCCTCAGGAAGAAGGATTCCTTACAGTCCTCCCCTGCTTCCCCATGGGGCCCCTCCCATGGGAGAGAGTCCTCCACGTGGACTTCCCACAGAGTCATGGGCTGGTTTGGGAACAGTCAGCTTCCCTGGTGCCAGGGTCTTCCACAGCTGGATAATGCAAGTGTACTGGCAGCAAATCCAAGTCCACTGGCCAAGTTCACCACTCTTGTCGTCTTCAGGGGATGTTCCACCACGTTCCTCTGTGGATGCAGGGGGACAGCCTGCCATCTTGCCATGGGCTGCAGGGAAACTTCTGCTTGCGCACCTTCTTCCTCATAAACCACAGGGATCTTCACCACAGCACTGCCTTTCTTGTCTCCAGCTCAGCTCTTCTTTTTCTTTCTACCTATGAAGTGCTCGCTCTGCTCCGGTCTTGTATCAGTTCTTTTGTATGTTAATCACAGACGTGCATCTACTGTCTCCCTAATGGCTCCTTGGCTGATTTTGGAGTAGGTGGAGCTTCTCAGCTTCTTACCTGAGCCACTCCTGGGGCCTTTCCCCCACTACCAAGAATCTCGCCAAACCAGCTCACACAGAATCACCGAATCACCAAGGCTGGAAAAGACCTTTAAGATCATCAAGTCCAGCCTATGATCTAACACCACCACATCAGCTAGACCATGGCACTAAGTGCCACATCCAGTCTTTCCTTGAACACATCCAGGGATGGTGCCTCCACCGCTTCCCTGGGCAGTCCATTCCAATGTCTAATCACCCTCTCCATGAGGAAGTGCTTCCTAATATCTAACCTAAACCTCCCCTGGTGCAGCTTCAGGCTGTGCCCTCTTGTCTTGTTGCTAGTTGCTTGGAAGAAGATCCCGACCCCCACTTGACTACAACCTCCCTTCAAGTAGTTGAAGAGAGTGATTAGGTCCCCCCTGAGTCTCCTCCAGGCTAAACAACCCCAGCTCCCTCAGCCTCTCCCTATAAGATTTTCCCTCTAGTCCCTTCACCAGCCTCATTGCTCTCTTCTGGACCTGCTCCAGCACCTCAATATCTTTCTTGAAGTGAGAGGCCCAGAACTGGACACAGTACTCAAGGCGAGGCCTCACCAGTGCTGAGTACAGGGGGAGAATTACATCCCTACTCCTGCTGGCCACACTATTCCTGATACAAGCCAGGATGCCATTGGCCTTCCGGGCCACCTGGGCACACTGCTGGCTCATGTTCAACCGGCTGTCCACCAGCACTCCCAGGTCCCTCTCTGCCAGGCTGCTCTCCAGCCACTCTTCCCCCAGCCTGTAGCACTGCCTGGGGTTATTGTGGCCAAAGTGCAGGGTCCTGCACTTGGTCTTGTTGAATTTCATGCCATTGGCCTCAGCCCATTGACCCAGCCTGTCCAGGTCCCTCTGCAGCTTCTTTCTACCCTCCAGCACATAGACACTCCCCCCCAGCTTGGTGTCATCTGCGAATTTACTGAGGGTGGACTCAATCCCCACATCCAGGTTGACAATAAAGATGTTGAATAGGACTGGGCCCAGTACTGATCCCTGGAGGACACCGCTGGTCACTGGATGCCAGCTGGATGCAGCACCATTCACCATCACTCTCTGGGCCTGGTCATCCAACCAGTTTTTGACCCAGTGAAGGGTGCACCTGTCCAAGCCGTGGATTGCTAGCTTTTCCAGGAGGATGCTGTGGGAGACACGTGAGCTGGCACTGCAGCGCAGTTTTGGGACACATGAACTGGATGCCTTTAGGGGATGTTCCATCACATTCCTCCGTGGATGCAGGGGGACAGCGTGCCATCTCGCCATGGGCTGCAGGGAAACTTCTGCTTGGGCACCTTCTTCCCCTTCTTCCTCACCAACCACTCTGCGTCTCCGGCTCAGCTCTCTTTCCACTGCTCGCTCTGCTCAGGTCTTGTATCAGCTCTTTCGTATGTTAATCACAGATGCGCATCTATTGTCTCTCTAATGGCTCCTTGGCTGGTTTTGGAGCAGGGGGAGCTTCTCAGCTTCTTACTGGAGCCACCCCTGGGGCCCTTCCCCCACTAGAAAAAAAAATCCTGTCAAACCAAACCAGCACATGCTGCTACCTGTAGAGCTGTTAACTGATCTATCAGCTCAGAGATTATATAATTGTTTTAACTTTTCCTATTTATTTTTTTTCTTTATGTTGCAAGTCTAGCAGGCTTGAAATATTCTTTTTCTTTTTACAGTAAACCTATGAAGAAACCATTGAGTGGAGCAGGAGGTGCTTAATCTTGCTTAACTTTTGGCGTATGAAATATAAAGAATGACTAGCACAGTGGTGTTTACATCATTTGGGGCATAAAAAATGCATAAATTATACTTTCAAATTTTGAAAAAGTGGGAATAATCCATTTTGTAACTGGGCATCCAACAAGTTGATTTGACAGAGTGGTGTGAAGTTAAATGAGTATGTGGCTATATCTAAGCAAAGGGAAAAAGCACTTTGGTTTCTTTCGTAGAAACCTGTTAGTCAAAAGACTGCTGATCTGTTCACAATGCCTGGAAAGACACTGACGTTTACAGATGTATTTTAAAAGTATTTAAATACGGTTTACAGCTTTCAGTGGATAAATATTAATAGAAATGGGGCTTTAGAAGAGGGGCTGTGGAGATGCTATCCCAAGATGCAAGACAGGTGTTTCCATACTGTATAACGAGGGTCTTGGAACCATACACGCAGTCTGGGAGCATCTGCTTTCCATGCAGGCAGCAGAGCTGCCTGAGGATGGTGTACATCACCTGTGCAGCATTGCACTTTGCTGCGGTTTGGGAATATTAAATTAGGAATGACTGTAACAGCCTGTTGCCTGGATTTTCTAATTTGCAGTACTTCTTTCTTGCAGGTGAATGGAAAAGGTTCATTGTGGTGTGTTGATCCAGAGTATAAACCTAATCTTGTCCAAGCATTGAAAAAGCAGCCTTTTTCCTCAGCACTTGCATTTTATACTCCGCCGGCATCACCACCAAGGTAGGCATATTTTCTCATCTGAGTAGGAAGCACAGTTACCTTACTCCACCCAGCAGCGGAAATACCTACGTGGATGTTGATGTGTTGTTACTGGCTACCACCCAAGAGAAGAATTGGAGTGGGGCTTAGGAGGGACTGGCTAGATGAGGCAGGGACACATAGTAAGTTCAGGTTTCCCAGATAGCAGATCTGGGGTTCCTGTCCCAGTCATCTTTGTAGCTGTGGAACAGTTTAAAAGAAGGTCATGGCTGTGCTGGATGCTTACTGGTAAGCCCTATTTTTCTGGAGGGCAGGCAGTCCTGGGAGTTGGAGCAAAATCCTCCTTCAAGCACAGTTCACTGGGACTGACCTAGGGTGCCTGGTGCTGTTAGCTTGAAAAGAGGTGTGTGTGTCTTTTCCTATAAGTCACTCATCTGTATATAAAATGTATATATTTGATGCTGTTGTCAAAACCAATCAACTTTTCTATGACCTGAAATGCTTAGAGAGGCTGGACAAAGAGGGGTGTTTTTCTGCTAGCATTTTGCTGTGGGGATGGGGTGAACAGCCTTTACTATAAACATACTCTGAAATGGAGCATGCAAGACTTCTGAAATCAGGGCTTCCTCATCCAACACATTTTAAGATGAGGTAATAGATTTTGGAGAATTTGAAGTCAGCATCATACGTCCTCAGTAGAGGGAGAGGAAGGGCAGCTGGGTCAGCCTGTAGAGGCAGGATGGAGAGGAGGGGGGACAGAAAGCAGTGAGGAATGTATGGCTGTTGGTGAGCTTCGTTGTTAGGTAGGCTGGTTTATCTAGTTCAGCAAAGAATTTGGGTGAGATAAGAGATAATTAAGGTCTCTGTACATTGCCCTCTGCCTTAATCTCACTGTAAGGAGTTTCCATAACAGGAGGAACTGGGATTACTGGAACAGGATGTAAAACTGATAACATTGAGCAGATGTTTCTAAGGGTCCAGTGGACATTGACCCTGAGAGCTGGTGGCCCTACGCAAGCCTGAGCTGTCTGGCAGCGGCTGAATGCACGGTGTAGGCTCTTCCAGGTGGATTTGTCACCTATGAGATGCAAAAGCTTTCTTGAGCTGTAAAGGGTCATCTTAGGTTTGAGTAAGCCAGGCCCGTTTTCCAGCTTTCTGCTGGAACAGGAGCATTACTAAAATAAACTGGAAAGTATGAAATGGCTGGTGATATTGTCAGGCTTTGTTTTATGGGAGCAAAGATTGCTGAAACAACGTAATTGGACCCTTGATTATAATGTTTTTACAGGCATTAATGTTTCTATAAAAGGACATGGACTTACATTTTTCAGTACAACTCAAGTGAAGGTTTGGTCCTTGAAAGCTTTGTTAACACTGTGTCTGTGTAAACACAGTCAAACTTCAAAATTTAGAGAATAATACAGATGGGAAGGGACTCCTGAATGTTGTCCGTCCAGCCAGAGGAGCAGAGGGTCAGGACAGACTCAGCCTAGGGCAGGTTGTTCAGAGCCTTGACCAGTTAAGCTTTTAATATCTCCAGGGTCTTCAAGATTAGTCTAACGATACAAGCATTGAAGTATGATTTCCCTAGCTTGTATAAATAGACTGTTCTGAAATTAGGTGTAGGGAAGGAGAGATTTTATCTGAACACCGAAATACTTGCAAGATCAGGACTTCAATTTGAAGCTGTTGTTTTCAGTAGCTTTTTTTGCTTCACTGAAGGACTAGGCACACTTGCCAGCAATCACAATTACAAGGAAATCCTGGTCCTAATGAAGCCACATGGCAAAATTCCCACCGGCTTCAATATGTGAGGGATTTTGCAGTGCTTGTATTTATAAGGACAACAAAATAAAAACATACTAAGATACTCGACTTCTGCCTAATGAAAGCTGGTTTATTTTCCTTTAATAAGAACATTTGTATAACTTTCAGTCACACAGGAAACCAGATTTTTTTTTTTCCCCTTTCCACATTTAAAAAGTCTTGGATTAGATTTAAATTCTGGCCTAATTTTGGGTAATGGGCCCCAAGGGGCTGCCTTGTGTGTGGAGAGAAAGAGAAGTCCAGGGGTACAACTGGAGGGAGGCTGAAAGGACTGTCCAAATTTATCTACAGGGTGATGCTAGCATATGACTGCGAGAGTCCCTGGATTCTTCTGTGAGAGAGCTTGTGTTCGTAATTATTTTACAGTGTGTTTACGGGGAATATGCCCATCATTCAGCAGCATTTGAAAATAAAATTTAAGGAGTTACTTTTAGCAGAAGCTTTCCAAAACTGTAATCTGTGTCTAGTTAAACTGAAACTTGTATTATCATAGATGATTGGCATCGCTGGTGCGTTTTATTCCTGCACAGCTTGTTCAACAAGTCGGTGCAAGGCCTCTAGCTGCGTTCTATTTCTAGTACTACCATGTATCATATCCCTGAGCTCTGGGGATGGCCAGGGTCCTTATCGTGCAAATACCTTATCCATATGCATCACTTGTCTTAATCAGTAGTAAGCATTAATTTGCTGTAGGAAAGCTATATGTGGATATGATTCTTGAGGGTTCTGAGCTCAGACAAAAGGATGAAGATGTTCAGCATCTCTTTGGACAATTCACCTGCAGACCATAGAACCAGACATGTTGGGGGGCATCCATTGCTCTCCTTGTGACTGTTTTTAAAATTTATTTTAAATTTTTTCCTCCTTTTTTTGTTCTGTTTCATTTGCACTCCATCACCCCCCACAAGAAAACATACCAGACAGTGAACTCGAGTTTTGCACGTTTGCGTTCAAGTCACTGGATCTTTTTGCCACCAGTTGCCACACTGGGAGATGTTTAAATATTAATCTTCAGTAGTTTTTGTTGCCAGTGCCAGCCAGGCTGCAGTCCTGCAAGAGCTCCTTACATAACTTGAATGATGCATTTCAAACCACCTTTCTTAGATTATTTTTTTTTTAATATTTAATTTTTTTTCCTCCTGCACTGTACCAACCTTTGGAGGTGTTACCAACAGCCAGCTGAGTTTGGATACTATGATGACAAGTAGGAGCAGCCAGAATATTAAACAGGCATCCCTTATAAATAGCTGTGCACAGTAGCCCATCTCAGGGTTGTTAAGATGTGTGCCGCCACAAGCACCAGTCAGTGAAAAATATTTTGTTCAAAATTCAACTTAAAGCATGAAGATTTTAGTTTTGAAAATATATTTTAAAAGCAGAAATAATTCTTTTCAATTTTAATTGATGATCTAGACTAGTAATTTTTTTTTTTAAAAAGAGCACTTAGCAGCTGTGTGATTTTGGGGCTAGGGGGATTCGTGGCTGTGCCTTATTTTGGGAAATAGAACTGCCTATAATTACGATAAATATAGAAGGTTAATATATTTTAATGAAAGAAGGCGTCACATTAATCCTGTGAGGTTGCTGGTACAGGTTTGGCTTGAAAATTCTGCTTGTCTCCCTTTGAATTTTTCTGGCGATACTATAATAGATGGGACATCGCTATGTTTTATGCAATTTTAATAGTTGTGAACTGTTTCTGACTTTTTGCTAATACCTGAATAATTAGGGTTGGGCATGTAGTAGAAAACCATGTTGAAGCTTTAACTTGCTCCTTTATTCTGGTGCAAACCTGGTCTGATAATGCAGAAAAGCAGACAGCATCACCAAAACAGCTCTGCTTCAGGTAACTTTAAAATAATCTGATAACCTGATTTGGGTTTGGTTCTTCCCTGCTTTTTTGCACAATGCTGCCTTTTGTTTTGCTTAACCTCCTACCATTGTTTCTAAGAGGAGACAGACACAACTGGTCCTTACCTATTCTGTTGCTTCTGGGCTCTAATAATCTCTATGTAAGATAATCTTTTGCTCACATATAGGTTTTACTTACTGAAAAATACAAATCTTTGTTTACAATCCAGCCTTTAGGCAGGTACATAAAATCTGTAGAAATCAGTATCTCTTGCCAACAAGACTTGCTTAGTCCAGCAAGACTTTTGCTTGGTGTGTGTGTTTGGGGGTGTTTTCCAAATGCTGACGATCACTTAACTGTGCTACATAAGCCATCAACCAATGTGTTAAAGCCATCTATTGAAGGCAATAGAAATTGCTTGCCCACCGAACTGTGGTGATTGAGTTGGTTTTGGTTTTATATTTCTGTGATCGTGGTATTGTGTCCTACTATACTTTGTACAAGTAATTTGGCTAATTAGGGCTTGGTTTTGACCTGTTGAATTTCTTTTCAGTAGGTCAGCATCACCTCACTACCTAGCCTCAGTCCTTCAGCAGACTCATGGCCGATCTCTCAAAGGTAAACAAGTTTCTTTTAAGTTTCTTTTGCTCTGCTCCCCTGGTTTTAGTTGCAAACATGTCCAGAAGCCCAGCTGATGTTGTGCACGGACCTGCTCTGGAGGGTCCTCTAGATTCCAAAAAAAACCCTGATATAGCTGATACACATGCTCATTGTATTGGCTACTTGTGTATTAAGTTTAAATCCCTAAAATGAATCTCAAGATGTAAAAGGAGTTGTCTTGTTCTGCCAGCAAGTTATTTGCAGACACATCACTCCCAAATGTCACCTACTTAAAGAATTAATAGTTCAGTAAAAAGCCTATCTGAAAGCCACATACCTCTGCACTACTTTTATTGGTTACCAAGAACTGAGAACTGAAGGCAGCAAATGGTAATGCATAAAACTTGTGGGGTGTGGCCATAGAAGTGCCTTAAAATTGGTTGTTTGATACAGATGGCTGGGAGAGCATGACAGGACTTGCAGGGTAATGTGGAACAGTTGTTGTGGTTTGGGCCTAACACGACAACAAAGAAACAGCCACATGGCTGCTCACTCAACTTCCCCACCCCTCACAGACACTGAGGGATGAGGAGGACAAACCCAACTAGAAGCTCATGGGTCGAGACAAAGGACAAGGAGGGTTCTTCACTGATTAAGGTCCCGGGCAAAACAGACTCAACTTAGGGAAAAAATAATAATTTAATTTCACACTAATCAAATGCACACAGGACACAGACACACACAGAGCAGTGCTTACATACGTTGCCCCACCCCTCCCTTCTTCCCGGGCCCAAATTACTCTGTTCCCGATTTCTCTCTCTCCCTCCCCCCAGCGGCACAGGGGGACAGGGGATGGGGTTTAGATTCAGTTCACAGTCTGGTGGTTCCTGCCGCTCCTTCCTCCTCAGGAAGAAGGATTGCTTACAGTCCTCCCCTGCTTCCCCATGGGGTCCCTTCCCATGGGAAAGAGTCCTCCATGAACGTCTCCTTCATGAGTCCCTCCCGCGAGATCCGGAGCAAGCTGCTCCAGCATGGGCTTCCCACAGAGTCACAGGCTGCTTTGGCAACAGTCATCTCCCCTGGCGCTGCGGTCCTCCACAGCTGCATAATCCGAGTCCACTGGCCACAAAATCCAAGTCCACTGGCCAAGTTCACCCCTCCTGGTGCCTTTAGGGGATGTTCCATCACATTCCTCCGTGGATGCAGGGGGACAGCGTGCCATCTCGCCATGGGCTGCAGGGAAACTTCTGCTTGGGCACCTTCTTCCCCTTCTTCCTCACCAACCACTCTGCGTCTCCGGCTCAGCTCTCTTTCCACTGCTCGCTCTGCTCAGGTCTTGTATCAGCTCTTTCGTATGTTAATCACAGATGCGCATCTATTGTCTCTCTAATGGCTCCTTGGCTGGTTTTGGAGTAGGTGGAGCTTCTCAGCTTCTTACCGGAGCCACCCCTGGGGCCTTTCCCCCACTACCAAAAATCCTGTCAAACCAAACCAGCACAACAATTCAGAGTATTGTTTCACAGCTCTGTGGTACTCTTTACTCATTTGCCAAAAATTTGGGCTCAGGCTGGTGTTGTTGCCAGTGTAGACCCAAGTACTGGATATTAACCCAGTTAAACAGAAAAGCTTCATGATGCCTGTTTAGTTTTAGGTATCACCTTAAAAATTGCAAAATGTTCATTTGAACTCTTGGGAGGGAAGAGTTGAATGGGTTTCATATATGGGCTCCGAATGCAAATCTTGATACTGTAGGCTGCAGTGCTGTTCCTCAATCAAGTTTGTATCCCTGTTTCTTCCACAAGTAATGAAGCAGGTGCAGTAAAAAAAATCATGTCCACAACCAAAAGCTTCTATGCTGTATAGATACTATTTTAGCCGTAGTCACCAAAATTTGGTGGAGAAAGATTTGATAGGACCGAGTCAAGCTTAGAATGTAACTGTGGATGAGTTATCTTTTTTTAGCCATGGCAGAAACTCAGTAAGTAGCATGATGCATTTCCCCATCTAGCAAGTTAAATGTATTTGTCTGTAGACAATGTTTCAGAAGGTGCCCATCCCTCGTGGTTGTCCCTGCAGTTGCTGGCACCTCTGTTAGGGCGGTTGTTTGGCACTTGTAAACCTGCCTGAGGGGTCGGATAGGCACCAGCAGCAGTGTGCAGTCTGAGCAGGCGATGTCAGTGAGGACAAACCTGGGGTGGTATTGCTGCCGAGAAAGAACACACATTTGGGGCTGGGGGTTTTTTGCTGTTTATTTTCAGGGAATCAGTGCTGAAGTGCAGCATTGCTATCTTTCTGGTGTTGCCTTCCTCAGCCCACTGGGATATACCTATACTAAAGGTTTGAATGGGCATTAGAGTAATAAAGACTTGGCCATAATTCTGTCCTAGGCATTTCTGCTTTCATCTTCCGTGACAAAAAACAGCCAGCCAGTTTCAGATTTAAAAAAAAAAATGTTAATTTAAGATGTAAAAGTTAATTTAATCTGTTATTCATTGACAGTCATATGCAAGTGGAAGTACCAACAGCTGTTGAACAGAAGATAGTTACTTCATTTTCCCATATGTACTTTCTAAAAATTTTTTTTTCATTTTAAAACATTTTAGTTGGTCTTAGTACCAGGAGGGGGCTGGACAGCATGCTGGGATATTGCAGCATTTCTTTAGAAGAAGCCTGTTGAGCACAGGTCTTTTACCTCAGTAATAAAGCTTAATCCACCAAAGGCTTGTCCTCATCAAAAATAATAATTGTTTTATAAGGGCTAAAAAGTGAGTGATGCCATGTTCAATTTTTAAAGGGCTGATTCCAAGAAAAAGTGAGCATGTGTTCATTTGTTGCAGAGAATTGTTGTTAAAGCTCTTTGAAAAGGATAATAAAAGGCCACCAACAAAGCAGGGCTTGAGCAGCGCAGCAGACTCTGGTTTTATTAGTGCGGTTGGCTTTGAGGTGAGAAGGTTGCTTTTAGTTTTCAGCCACAAGCCAGGAACATTGGTTAGTTAGCAAAGCCAAGGTTTTTTTTAAAGACAGAGCAGCTGCCTGGTCCATATATGAGAAATAACATTCACCCAGATAGTTGTTATGGTGGTACCTGGGTGGCAAAGAAGCATCCTGGGCTGGCTGACTGCTGCAG
This sequence comes from Hemiprocne comata, assembly GCA_020745705.1. Classification (NCBI taxonomy): domain Eukaryota; kingdom Metazoa; phylum Chordata; class Aves; order Apodiformes; family Apodidae; genus Hemiprocne; species Hemiprocne comata. The sequence goes on along the minus strand of CM036588.1, from coordinate 62,663,701 downwards.
GGCTGCTAGATCTGGGATGCTCAGGGCTTGTTAGAGAATACAAGAAATGTCCCTCCTTGTAGTGATTTTGCTGGTGTGTTCTGTGACAGGTTTGGAGATTGCCAGTCTGGTGCTTACTATTCCCATTTGCTACACCAGAGGTGCTGAAATAATTTTGTGTATCTGCTGTCATTGAATTTCTGCAACTTGGGGAACCTGTTCGTCATCTCCCTGGCATTAGAGACAATCCATTAACGTTGCCAGGGTTGCATAGGGCAGCTGTTGTACAGATGAAATAATTCCTTGTAATGTGCTTCCTCAGCCATTCTGCCGGGAAAGTATAAATTTAGGAAATACTGCTCTATAGAGGAGAGCAATCACAAATGAAGCCAAAGCATATGAACAGTGACACAGCACTGTGAAGAAGTTGCTGCAGAAGTGTCTCTCCTATTTTAGGGTACTAACATGCAGGAACGCTATTTGCAGGTAGTGTTGCATTAATGCCTCCAGTTACTTGTAATTTTAACAAGATTATGCTTATATACCAACATCGCATGTTAAAATAAACCGTCTGTGATAGCAAGTAAGAAATGGGAATATTTCATTTTCTGGTTATGATAGTATGGAGGAAAGTAACTTTGTGCTTTTTTTACTTTCTTGTTGTCAGTTAGGTACATATGACTTGTAAATTCAGGGGGTCTATTGGAGCCAAAGAAAGAGAGCAGAATAAATAAATAATATCATGAGCGCAATGGGACAGACCTTAAAATATGCTGGGTTTAAAATGAGAGAGAGGGAAAACACGGGGAAATGTCTATGTTTTATAGCCTGTGTTGGAAACAGCAGCTCAGTCCCCTTTCCATGTTAGTACAGCATTCCCAAGGTGGTGTTGTCTTCAAATTTCTCACAGAAGCACAGAATCATTCTGGTTGGAAAAGACCTTTAAGATCATAGAGTGCAACCATAACCTAACTCTACCAACCATTAACCTAACTCTACTGAATCCAGTGGTTAAACCACATTCCTAAGCACCACATCTACATGTCTCAAACACCCCCAGGGATGATGATTCAACCACTTTGCTGGGCAGCCTATTTCAGTGTCTAAGAATGATTTCAATGAAGAAGTTTCTTCTAATATCCAATCTAAACCTCCCCTGGAGCAACTTGAGTCACTGGGGAGAAGAGACCAACCCCCAGCTCCCAACAACTACCTTTCAGGTAGTCTCCTTGATCATGGATGAAGTTAGGGACAATTATACAAGATAAGGAAGCCAAATTGACGATTCTGTAGTCCCCCTCCCAATACTAACCCTCCCCTCAAATTCAGTAACATAGTTAATGCGTGTGATGGTGGCCAAGGGGGAAGAAATGCCATTGAAAATGACATTGCTGATGTTTCACTTGAGCAATTCCCAAACCAGTTTCAGTTTAGCAGGACTGAGAGCCTGTTCTAGTCAGTGCTGACACCTTCCATGCGTTGTCTTCCAACCCCACTTCTCTACTCACTGCTCATATTTACATGAATATATACATATGAACACCTTGGATGCGCCCTTTTGTGCTGAGACACCATGGGTCTTGTGAAAGCTCAACATCTCTTTGCTCCTCTTCTGCCTGGTTAGTCTACCATATATATTTAGTCTTGCGTATTTCTCTCCTGTATAAGGAGAGGAATATATAGCCTGTCTCTCCATCATCTGGAGCTGAAGTCAGCAAAGGATGACCTTGGATTTCCTCTTTTTTTAAAGTGCATGAGTGTGTTCTGAAATGAGTGGGAAAGGCATGCTTGTTTCTTTTCCTTTTCTCTTGACTCTGGTTAGAAATATCACTCTTTGCCATAATATCCTCAAGGAGTCCTTTTTGAGATGTAAGCAATATGTGTATGCAAATATATGCAGATATATATTCTTCATGTGTTCTAGGGATCTCATTTTGTCAGACTTGCCTGAGATCTAATGTTTTGCTGCTTCTCCTTCATAGAATCCGATATTGATGCTGCTACTGCAATGATGCTGTTAAATACTTCCATTCAACAAGGGATGTTGGACTGTAAGCATAAGCCATTTTACTGTTTTTTTTTCTCTACCCAGTAGCTAAATGTTTTCTCTAACACGTTTCAGGAAGTTAGTATGGTCTAGTTCCCAAATAGTAAGAGCAGTCAAGAAACAATTGTGGTTTGATTATTCTTTCTGCTAGCACAGAGTTTTAGAGAACCACCTTATTTTTGTTTCCCCAGTTAATTTTGTCTTTTCTGCAAAGTTCTTCCCCTGCCCTCTGTGCTGGATGGTAAGGAGTTTTTCTTAGCTAATTCTCTGTTCCTCTAGCTCTTAGTTGTGATTAGCTGAAGACAGCTGTACTCTGTGGATGGCAGTAGACATGCACAAGATATTATGACTCTTAAATGCTCATGTTCAGCTTACTTTACAGTCAGCCAGCCATAGTGTGCTCATTTTACAGGTGATATCATTGGAATATTTGCTTGCTGAATGATTTTATTTTAAACAGGTGAGAAACCTCAGCCGCTGAAGACACCTAAGAAGAGGAGTTATGGCAGTGCATTCAATTCTCCCGGTTCCATAAACCTGCAAGAAAATGATTCTGCGGCCACCAACATTGATCCGAAGGAGGATCACAACTACAGTGCCAGCAGCATGGGTTCCCAGCGCTGTGCATCTAGGTCCAGCATGTCTTCCTTGTCCTCCCTTGACGAGGTGTATGAATTTATCTCCAAGACCAGCCACGACGGAAGCGATGGCAGTGAAGGATTTCACAGCGAAGTGGATACAGACGTTGACTATGAAGATGATCCTCTTGGAGACAGTGGCTATGCATCACAACCTTGTGTAGATACCTCTGAGAAAAGTCAGTCTAGCGACAAAGTGTTCCAGGAGTTATGTCATGAAATCGATGAGGAGTTGAAAGAAGCAGCAGGGTCTCTGCTCCACCTTGCTGGCATCCAAACATGCTTGAGTTCCTTAATAAGTACTGCAAAGACCCACTGTCACAAGCAAAGGAAAAAATAGTATGTTTCTCAGTGTTGAATATATACATATATTTTTTTTAATTGTGGCAATACTCTTCTACTTTTACCCTTCACAAGGGAGATCAAAGCCATAAGAGGACTCATTGCTTTTTTATTTTTGGCGCCAACTATAATTTAGCCATTTATTTTTAAATCACTGCCTAAAAAGAAAAAAAAAATATTTAATGTTTGCAAATTAGAAGAGATGCGTGACTTGTGAAAACCTGAAAGCATACTTCTTAATGATCACTTTTTTTTTCTTTTTAATAGTTGATTTTATTTTTTTTCCCAGAGATACTTTTGTTCAGATGCACATTACGGTTCATATTTACATCTCTGCTGGCCCCATCTGCAGAGGTGAATTTTGCCCTAAGGACTCTGACTTCCATGTAAAGGATTAAAAAGGAGGATAAATAAGAAAGAAAGGGAAAAAAAAACCCAAAACTGTCCTAGTCTTGCTTGCCTCCTCCCACTCGTCCTCTCTTCACTCTTCTGAGGCAAGTCCTGTGGAAACGCTGGTGAAGCAGCTCTGAGTAGCTGCAGTTCTCAGCCCGTCTGACACAGTGGCTGAAACCTGTAGCACTCCAGGAGCTGCTTTCAGCAAGGTGTGAAGTACCACCAGAAGAGTGGGGATGAGGGGTAGCTGAGGTGGGTGCCACTCACAGTTTTCTTTTTTTGCCTCCTTCTTCCCCCAAGTCTGCTGTGTACAAGTCAGATTCCTGAAGGAAAACAGTTAAGTTTTTTTTCATCTGAAGACAAATTGTAGTGGTGTTTTGTTTTTTTTTTTTGGGGGGGGTTGTCCTTTTCATGCAGATGCACACATGTATACACACACCTTGGATGTAGCCAACAGTGAAAGCTGCCACTTGCCAAGTTTGGTGTTCTTGTGTTCCCACCACTGTTGTATACATAGTAGCTGTGCAGTCCTGCAACATCTACCCTTCTGCTCTATTAGCGATTTGGGGAGTAAAAAAGAACTGAACAGTTAATGGTGGTGACAACATGGACTATGTGGAAGCTTCAGGTGGCCTAGGTGGTGAATGACTGCTGGAAAGGGAACTGATACAAAATGGAATAGCTTCCTTTTGGATTAGTGAACCCTGAGTTGCTTTTGTGATTTTTGCCCATTCCCCCCAACTCTTGTTGGTTTTGTCACATGGGTTGTCCCTCCCTTTGGTTTCCCAGATCACTGTGCCTTGTGCTGTGTGAGTCCTATCAGCCTCCTGCATCCAGAGCATTTATCAGGCAAAGATAGCCTTTAGTCTTTGGATGTACATTGTAGCTCAGGAGGATCTCTCTGTTATGGGAAGAATTTCCTTCACAATTCATTTTTGCAATCAAAGAATCTCTTTATAGTTTCCAGACATCCTTTGGCCAAAAATATTTTTGTGTTACAGTAAGCTTTTTTCTTTTTTTTTTTTTAATTTTAAAATCAGTGGTGATTGCTTACATGCTCTTATAGATGATGGCTTCTTTTTTTTTAAGTTTTCCGTTCACAAATGGGTAAGCAGTTCTGTTGGAGTAGGTTTTAACAATACTGCAAGTACAAGGATGCCTTAAGTATGTTGCAGAACCATATACAACTATTAAAGGTCATCTTTCCCATTTCCAAATGGTAGCATGATGTGCCATAAAAGTTCCCCCTAACACATGAAGCTATTCTTTCCAGCAAATGTTGGGCAAGCTGATTCAAAATGAGTAGCAGAGCCACATAGGAAACCAATGTCCACTGCTTTGGTCCTTGAAAACAGTGCTGGATCAGCCGAAAGTTAACCTTTCCCTCTTAGGGTATTTTTCTGGCTATTTGGAGGCCTTTCTGAGATTGGTGTTTTTTTGGTTGTTTTTTTCTTATTTGTCAGTCTCTTCATGAATGCTGCCATAAACTGTCTACTTTAAATACAAACACAGCCATGCTGCTGAAGGTCTGTTGCTCTGAGGGCCTGTTGCAGTGCCTCTTGAAGACAATGGTGGTGCTCCCACTGACTCAATGGCTGTTGGATCAAGCCTCAGTTCTTTGAGTTTCTTTGTGTTTTTTGGAATTTAAAGCCAATATTATTTTTTAAACCACAAACACTAGAAAAATAAGTTGTGATTTGTTTGGTTGTTTTGTTCCCCAATTACTTCAGTTTTAAGAATGAGTTGGTTTATTTCTTGAAAGGGAAGAAAAATGCTCTGCTGCATTCCTGCTTTGTGTGAGAATCCATTAGCCTACACCCATAACAGGGCAACATGTGTGCAGATGTGTATGTCTTCTGGATATCACAAGTGGTGCATTAGCCAATTAGATCTGATATCAAATGTGTTACTGATGGATAGTGGAGGTAAAACTTGCTATTTAAAAGAAAATTAAGTACCAGCACAGTGGTTTTTAGGATTTTGAGAGGTGGAGATGTGAAGGCTTAGTAGAACTGCTTTTTGCTGATGGGTTGCTTTTGTACCTTGATCCTTGATGGAAAACTGCAAAGGGCAGAGTTTGTGTTAATGCAAAAACGAGGATTCAGCTCCACACAAATATTTTTAGCAGTCTGGGATTCTGCTTGGTGCCGTGATTTCAGCTGCATGCTGTTGAAGAGGGGTGCTGCCTGGTTCCTGCTGAAGGTGGCTGCAGCTTTCCTGTAGCTTCCAGTGAAAGCTGGATCAAGGTCCATGTATTCTGGAAACTGTGGTCATAGTCGGCTCTGTGTTTTGGTTCTAAATTATTTTTTTGTCTCATAAAATTTGAGAAGGTTAATACTTACTAGGAGTGTGGCTGTGCCACTGTTAACCCTGAAGTTGGTGATAATGACTTCAGCATTTCTGAAGGGATGGGGTTGGGATGCTAACAGTGCATTTAATTACCATATGCAACGAGCAATAAAACCATACTAATCAAAAGCTGGTGAAAGCTGCATCAACCCTTACAGCTTTCAGCCTGGGAGAAATGGAATAGTGGAAGGGGGGGTAAGCAGGGCCACGCTGCCAGCCCAGTTGCAGAGCATCTCTCATGGTAGTGGGAGAATAGCTGCCCTTCATTCCACTTACCTATTGAGGTTTGGGTTTGGGTTTGTTTGCCACCTCAGTTGGAGACCCTGGTGTATATAGTATAAATGGAGTATAATTAAAAGTTGATTGTTTGGTTTTGGGTTGTTTTTTTTAGTGACATATGTAAAATGTTCATGCCAATGGTTGACTTGGATATATTTTGGCAAGAAAAGTATTAATGAACCACATTCAATTATTTAAATACAGTGAAGAAGTGTATGAGACTTATGTACAAGAGGCTGCTCTGTTCAGGATAAATCTGATGTGACCACTCATTGGTCTGTATTGGCCTGTATTGGCCTTCCAGATTCCAATATTATATTAAACTACTGCTTTTGCAAAAGTCACATCAAACATTTTAAAATCCAAATGCAGGTTGTATGGTTTGCAACTTTTCATCAGCCTGAAAAGTAAGTACAAACTTTGGTTAAAGCAAAGTACACTCATACATGTTAATAAAAGGTGTAGTCAAAATATTTATTGAAAAGAAAAGGTAGAAAACTTTAAATGTTGCACCTGCCATTATATCTTAAAGCACATTCTTCACACTTAACTGCCAGTGCCATTATCAAGTCTGTTTTATAAATGTACATTTCTTCAAACTAAAAAGTACATAATTGAAAGTATTATGTTACTGCCATATAGTGATATAAAACATTTTATAATTGCCAATTCATTGTAACTATTATTTATTTTAAAGTGAATTGTAAGAATGCTTTCTGATCAAATGAACCAGAGTTGTTTTTAAACCATTCCTGTTAGCTTGTTTCTAATGTAGCATAAGCAATGTCCTTGGGTTTGTTTAGAATAATAGGTGACCAGTTCTAACCCTTTTTTCTCCATTTTAGTCCTTTACCCGTTCTAAAGACGATTTACAGAAGTTTAGTTTTTTGTATGCTAATCTCTGTTAATTAAAATGTTTATAAAGTTTATTTTTACCAAAGAGATGCAATTCATTATGACAAAATATTGCAGAATAAACTTTGTTTTATAACATTTGTGACTTTTCTGCCCACATTTTTCATTCAGATGATCAAAGGGGCTTTTCTAAAATAAACAGCATTGCAAACAGAAAGAGCTGTGTTCTCTCTTTATCTACAGACCTGGTCTCAGATGGTGCTTCAAGTCCCCTCCCTTGCCATTTAAATCTCTTCCGCAAGACTGGGCTAGTGTAAAAAGCCAAATGGGTAATTCACGGTAGGTCTTGGCTTGGTTAAGACTGTTGCATGCATGTGCATGTCATCTGTACAATAACAACCCTGTCAATCCATAGCAGGATTTGCTTACAGAGAGGTTCATCCGTAGCTAGCCTACATCTTATTAAGGGCAAGATGTCAACCTTTAACCTGGAAGCCAAGGCATGTTTTGGCATCTTCAGAATTGCTGAAATACTGCTGCATACCTTTTGTCTTCCATTTGTTTAAACAGAAAGAACTTGAATCTTTTTCAGATGTGTTTATTTACAGTTCTGTATCCATATCACTGCAGCTAAATTGCTGGTATGATACTGAAAGATCAGCAACATAGTACAGGACAGGTAATTTTAAATAAGTGTCCCTGGATAAAACTGCATAGGTCTTGTTTGGTATTTTTTCAGTATTTACTTTTCTTCAGATACGATTTACGGCATCTGTTGGGTCTTTATACATAAGGCCTTAGGGAAAGTGCATAGGTGGGAACTCCCCCTCTTCGTTAGGAGGAATTAAATACTCCCCATCCCAATTTCCACTTACCTCAGCTTGTGTCTAGGCCAGCTTTCCCCTCGAGTGCATGCACACACATATGTCCTTGCAGTGCCTGAGAGGCAGAAGTGCCAGATAAAGCAATGTATGACATGATGCTTATCTCTCTGAAAAGCAGACATTGGTCCATCTCTTCTATTATTTTTTTTTAACCTAGTAATGTCACTGATTAGTTTCCTCTGTAGGATCTAATGGAAATACAGTTTCTTTTGCAATACTTGAAGTAATACGGTATATTTTAACTAAGACTTGCGTTCATCACCATATCAAATAATATTTAAATTGCAAATTACAGAATATATATGCGTTGTTAATATCTTCTGATTTAGCGTTAATACACTGATAAGAGAACAACTGCTTTAATTAGTTTGGACAAAATCACAGCTATGTATGTTAATGATATCTTTCTAATTGTCACTCACTATATCGTGCTAAGAGACCTTTAAGTTCGTTTTTAAATTTCCCAAGAGTGTTTTCCTCTGTTACTACTTTGCTGGAAATTACCCTCTCCCTCTGTATGGAGCTACAACTCTCAAAATAAAGCATTCACTGAAGCAATTACCCACTTACACCAGCTGCATTTTAAGGACATTTGTTGAGGAAATACTTGATAGATTATATTTGTTTTGCAGAAATGACTAGCTAAATTTGACACAGAATATGGTTATATATTAATTGATTTGGAGCTTCCACATACCTGCAAGTGTTCTTAGTTTGAGTAGTCTGAGTATATATGACATGCATAGAGGTAATCACACAGGAGTATTAGTCCAGCAATATTCCTGTGAACTTTCCCAGCCTGTTTGGACATAGAGACTCTCTTCCCTGTTTTTACCTGCGAAAGTTGTTCTTGCACCTGAGACAGCAAAGCAGTATCACCCCTGCTTGAATTTTGAGTCTTCAGCTGGGTTTCTTGTTCTCCCTTTTCATCCAGAAGTCCTTCCTGAAAGCTTCCTGCTCTTACAGTTAGAAACTACTTGCAGCTAATGTAAGGTTATTAACTACCCTCTGCCACTGTTAAACAGCCCGTTGTTAAACATCAGAGTGTTTGTTTTCCTATTGCATCACTAAAAAAACAATCATTTCCCTCCTTAGGCTCTTGACTTACTAAGCCAAGATTATTTGGCTTCCATTTGAAAGACAAGATCTTCGTTCCTCTTAACATTCTCTGTACATCAATTCCAGTTAGAATTCAGCCTGCTGGCATCTGCATAAGAGCTACAAACACTCTTGTAGAGTGCTGGTGCTTTTTGTAACCTGGCCTTAATACCTTCCGTGACTCTGCAGCACCACTCTTGCCAAGTATGTCATAGGTTTGTCATGGCCTATACCATGGACACATACAGTAAACTAACCCTGTTATCAACTAATACATCTGTGTCTTTTTTCTCTTCCCATCACTGCCAGACAGTGAGGCCCCAGTTGGCAGAAAAAGTTTGTGACCTGGAACTCGATTTAGTAAGATCTGTCCTGATCCTGACTCTTTGTGATCTCTTCTGGTAACCTTCCTGCTCACCAAGAACTCCCTTTTGGCACAACTTCTCCAAATAAAGGAAGAAGGGCAAGATTTGCCACAATGATACATGTTTCATTAATGCATGTTTATGTTCAGCTAATTTTTCAGTTATCCACAGGGTTGGTTTTTTGTGGGTTTTTTTTTTTTGTTTAAAACAGTGGGGACAGATCAAAGGTGTCTTTGTCTCATGTCTTAATAGGAAATGCTACCTCTGCCACCATCACACTTCATTTGAGTCATCTGAGTGACTAGCCTCAACCAAGTACTTCTCAGTGCTCTTTCAGCCTTCAGAGAAGTTTCTTAAAACTAGGTATGTCTACCCGAGTGTTGTTTTTATGCTGGTTGCCATAATCTCAATTTCCATGGTATCTTGACTTCCAAGCCTTAACAGGCAGCATACTAACTTGGACTGAATACCTAATTTCTGTATCCATTCCAAAGATACTGGAAGCAGTTAAGCACTTGGGTATTTTCTTGTCTAGAGAGGCAGGTTGGTCCCTATCAGACTGACCTCAGAAGCACTGATGTGTTTATGTGCTTTGCAGTTGGCAGGCAGGTGTTCAGAAAAATCTCTGTTGGTGCCTGTATCAACCTTTACACAGCTTTGCTTTCAAAAATAAGTTTCCTGCCTCAAAGACTTTTTTTTAGTTAATTAACTTGGTATCTTGTTTTTTTACTAAGATCCAGTAGGTTTTCCGTTTTTTTGAATGCTAAAATTGGCTCAGCAAACTACATTTTCAGTTATTTCCAGTAGGGATACATATTCTCTCTCATAAGCTTTGTGTGTATTTTCTGAACTGCTGTTGGATGGGTCCATACTCTGAATACACAGTCAGACCTCCACAATTACAGGCAGTTTGCTTTCTTTTTGATCCAAGTAATCTGAAAAGATTAAAAATCCACCTGTTGACTTTGACTATGGTGGGCTGGCTGAAATGACCAGCTGTTTTGCACAGATCTGCAAGCCCTTCTGTGGGGCAGGTAAGGTGTAACCAGAGCTGAGCCATTTCCAAAGAAAGGATGTTCCCTTAAATCTGTGAGTGGCTACACAAATCTGGGTATTAACTTACATACGATCATGGTGTATGCTACCTTAAAAAAAATTATGCTGCCGTCCTGCATGATGTCACCTTGACCCAATCATAACCCATTTTCTGTGAGCATAGTGTTAACTCCCCAGAGAAGCATCCACTGAGTGACAGCAGCATCCCATGCAGCTGTTGCTAAGCAACAAGATTTGGCTTTCAGCAGGATCTAATTTTAAAGTATTTAACCCTAGATCTGTCAAGGCTCATTATTTCCGATGTGGTTGTTAATCCCTACTTGTTGGTGTCCAACTTCGCAAATACCCTTGTTCTGGTAGTGTTGCTGTTTTATTTCTCATACATGGTAGCTCACAGTGAGGAGAAGCATAAGCACCCCTGGTAGAACTTGTTACCAAATTTCATTTTAGTTCTGATCTATATACAGAAATACAGGATGCAATTAGAGGTGGAAAATAGTGCATTGTCATTATGTGAATCTTTCTTTGCTGGCTCGCACAAGCAGCCTGCACCTACTTTGTAAGGAATGCTGGCTTTCAAATGAATGAATGCTGATGGATGGGTAGCTGGCAATAACAATTAAGCTCTAATTTTTAGTAATATTTCTGTCCTCTTACTTCAAGCTGAATTTCATGTAGGTTTAGAAGCTTGTTGTCATATCTAAAACCATTCCAACAACTGCTGTCATTTTGAAATTCAGGGTTTTTTTTAATACTGGAAATAATTTTAACTCTTTTGAACCAATACATAGAATATTTACAGACCATTATGAAGTTCTACAGAGTTTTTTGGTGTTTTTTTTTGTGTAAATAGTTTTCTGCATTTTATTTCTTTATGAAGTATAGAGGCCTGGAAGCCTACTTCCACATTTCACCAAAGAAAAAAAAGGAAGTATTTCTGACTAGCTCTTTCAGTCCTTGATTAATTACTACGTGTCCCTGTAAGCCCACTCAAGTTCATTGCTAGCTTCTTAAAGGGATGTGATATTTCACTCAGCTGAAATAATGCTGAGTATCATGACCACACACACACAAAAAGAAAAAACAGAACTGCACAAAAAAAACCCATAAAATGTAAAAAAAGGCAAAAAAAAAAAAAGGATTGGACCATTCATATATTTTTTAATACTAACATAGTCTGTCTCAGCCTTGTAACCCCCCCTTAAGATTCTTCCTCCTCCCATTATTAGAATTAAAAACTGAAACAGTGTTGCTCCTCATGCTGTTTCTCCTTTCCAGTTCATACTAATCCGCAAAGACAAACCTGTCTCAGCCAAGGCACTTTTTCCAGCACTGAATTTGATCATAATATTCCCCTGCTGCCTTTTGATCCTCTTGGGCATCCCCCCCTTCCACTGCTCTAAGTTCATGTTTCCTACCACTGGGCTTGCTATGTACAAATAACTGTTTATTGCTTTTTCCCTCCACATGGCATGTTGTGCCTTCTCCCTGTGCTCTGTCAGTGAGGAACCCTGCCCCACATCCCCTCCATCCCTCTTCTTTTTCCATTACAGTCTTAACACACCAAACACCTGCCTTTAGTTCATACCAAAAGCCCGAATTATTTCTAGAGGTGCCACAATCTTTTTAAAAATAAAAAATAAAACTAAAAATGTTCATGAACAGCAATAGTTCCAATTAAAATGTTTCCTCAACTACTGGTAACTCTGCCAGATGTGTCTCCTTTCTCCACTCCTGTGCCTGTCTCTGGAGGTCTGAGAAAATGAAGACAAACCCATGCCATCTTTGCTGCCAGTAACTGCTCCTGGTTTGCTGATGTTACTGGCATGGGTGAGTCAGGACCTCTTTCAAAGGCTTGCAGGTCTTTGCCCACAACTGGTGTACTCGAAAGAGTATCCACTTCTCACTGTACAATCTTTGTAGTGCTCCTCCTCAATTCAAGCTTTTATCTTTCTCCATGCCTCTTGGGATTTAATGTAAATTGTTTTAATTTTTCTTTCTCCAGCAAACGTTCAAGACTGTAGAATCAGAGTGCAGGCAGTTTCAGCTGGGCCACCGTTGCTCGGCTATTGCCCCTGCAAGCACGAAGAGAAGAAAAGCAGGGAAGGAGACTATAGAAAATGTGTAGACCTTCAACAAAAGATGGTGGAGCTAGTGAAGAGGTTGCATTTTTCCTGGAAGAGGGGAGTGTTATGCATTCAACAAAAAAAAAATGGAAGAAACAGAAACTTTTTCAGCTGTTAGTGAGTTTTGCTGTTTTGTGAAGCAAGTATTTGTAAGGATTTGCTGTGAAGACACAGAAGTTGCTGCTGTTGCACCAAGGGCCGGTATGGGTTGCACCCAAGTGCAACATGAGCTGCAAAGTGAACCCTGAATTATCACAGGCAGCTGCCTGCTCAGTATTTCAACCTTCTCGTTCTCAGCAATTTCTTTTTCACAAAGGCACCGCTTCCCTGGCCAAGCACATGCCCTATAGATGACTCAAGCCGTTTATCCTATAGGCTGGGAAGGGATGCAAGAGAGAGAAACTTGTTTAAATGTATTTTTAAATGCTACAGAAACACTGACATTATGATAATGAAGACTACAAATAATGAAAATTAATTGTTCTGTGAAGTACATATCTGTACATGCATCATACTTTCTTTTGACTACTTGGCTTTTTTATTTTATCAGAACAATCAGATTTTGAAAGAGGTGAAAGGTTATATGTAACAAAGTGTTACAGAGTCACCATGAGAAAGAAATAAGGAGTGCATGTGGTGAGCACATACCCTGCTGTTCATACTTGCCGTTGCTAAGATAACAGAAACAAATACCAGTTTAGGGTGTTTGCAGCTTCCCAGGATGTGGTTTATGCATCACTTGTGATAGTCTGATGGCTGAAGATGGCTCCCTTCCAAAAATGTTTGGATTTTTTTCCAGGTCTTAGAAACCCTTTTGTTGTGAATACTTGTAAGCATGTAAGTGATGACAATGAAGTTTATTTTCCCAAAGCACAAAAAACATCCTGGATGATTCAAAATTTATTCTTTGTTCTCTACCTGCACCTATTCACAGGGTATGTGAGTACAAGTTCTGACTATTTGGACAGAGGGGAAGGCACTGTTTGAGCAGGGAAAGGTGGATAAATGAGCTTAAAAATAGAGCACATCAAAACTGTAATTCTTAAATAAATTATTTGCCTTGAGAAAGCATCTAAAATTTAACACCCATTACACTAGCTGCTGAACACAGACATGAGGACAGCCTCTGTTCCACTGTACATCCTTTGCTCTCCATTCTCCCCAGTGAAAGCCTGAAAGACAAGCAAAAACACTGTGACCCTTGTAAGGGATTTCTTTGCTGAACACATCACGTTTTAGCTTGCATTAAGTTCTGCTGCTGTAATGTGTACTTCTATTCACGTGTGGATTTGCAGAAGGTAGTATTCTGGGGGTCCTGTAGCAACCACCTCAGGCTGGTTGGCATTCCACTCACTTGATCTCTCTTGCTCTGAACTTCTGATGACAGGATCAGTCCTTTGCAATTACACACTGACTCACAGACAAGGAAGCATGACAACACCATGCTGCAGCAACACACATGGTGCATCTCTGTTGTGCAGTGGCTGGACAACCTTGCTCTCTAGGGAGAGATGAGTATTAAGAAAGTACATGCGAGGAAATAGCACAATAAAGACATTTTTTTCCACAGTTGAAAGTCAGGGAAGTAGCACTGCAGCTGCAATGACAAATCAAAAGGATGAATCAGAGAATTTCCTATGAGAAAGTTTTAAAAAACAAAACAAGCCACATAACTTTTGTAACTTGTATGTCAGGGGAACTTTGACTCCAGCTGTTCACCAAGCATCACCATGGAATGATGATAAATTACATCATATGTCCCTAACATTACAGGGACTCCAAGAACCACAAGAAAGTGGGCAAGAGACAGGACCACTTTGAAATATAAGAGGCCGGCCTGATGCTTAAAATACAATGAAGTAGGCTCTGATGAGCCTGAAACCCCAGCAGTCAGCTCTCAGCCCTACAGCCTTTAAGCAGTGAAAGCACCCATTTCTGATTCCCTCTGTGCTCTTGTGTTTTAAGGAAACTGGCATTACCTCCTACGATAAACAACCTATATAGTGTATGTTTGCATCTTGCCATTCTGGATAGCTGTAGACAAATAAATTCTGTGTTCTTCCACTCTGAATGCTAGCTGCCCAGCCAGAAACACTTTGTTGTCAGTGGGAAAGCAATTCCTTCTGCTACAACTTGATACTGTAATTCCCTCTGCTCCCTTTCCCAGCTCTCAGCTGTGAAACCACTCTCCCAGCGTTCACTGCACCAGATCCAAGGAGAAAAAATTATCATGAAAGCATCTTTGAACATAGCACAAACAGGGAGTACTGTATTTTCCAAAGTATTTTCAAAGCGTTTTGATCTAACATTTAATGAAATACATACCCTAGGAAATGCAAACCTAAAAATGCAGGCTTAGAATGTTTATATTAATTTTTTCTATTATTTTTTTCTATTTTTTTCTATTAATTTTCCAGTATAAATTTACTGCATCAACATGTGAGGACATACTATGCAAAGTATGCTGCTGTTAACCCTGGTGTGCTGAACAGCAACTGCAAACTCCATTTACTTAATTAGGAACTTATTTAGGGAATACAGAATGGAGTGGAAGTAGTAATCTATCCTGGCTTAAATGTAAAAAAATTAGACCTTCCTTATTTCTTATTCCAGTATTGTTATTTAAGCTCTTCTGGTCATGCAGAACAGCAGCAAGAGCATTTGGATGAATAGTGACAATATGTGCTTTGCTTTTTTCCCCTTTTAGACTTCCTAAAAATGTGCAGTCTCTTTTCTTGGCAATATGGATCAGCAACATGTCCTTCAACATTAAGACTTCCTGTGGAGATACAAACATATGTAGTAATCTGGCCACCATAGCATATTTAGTGCTTGCCAACTCTACTAACTGTGATAAGCAAAAGAATAGCACAGATCACCAGAGCCTCAAGACTAAGGAAAAGGATTAGCTTCCATTACAGGCACCTACTCTCTACTCCTTCTTAAGGGAAACAAAGAGAAAAAGAGATAAGAAAATGATGATTTAGCAACTCTAGCACTACCCCCTACTGAGGAAAGGCTATGAAGACACCACGCTGAAATCAAGTGGAAAAAAATGACACCATGGAAACTGAATAAAAATAATAATTTGCTGTTACATCTCTATCCTAGACCAGGAAGCCCTTAATCTGCAAATCACCAGATCACCAGATGCTCAGCATAGACCGGTGAAGTATCATCACACTTTTGCTGTATTATATTTCTCCTTACACATCTGTTTCCAGTCATTTTCAGAAACAAAATCCTGCATTGGCTGGGTATCTGGCAGGACCAAATACACCTATTATGATGTCTTCAGATTCTGCTTAAAGAGTGCTGATGGTGTATTTAAGCGTTTGGCAAATCGGAGGATAAAGAAGAAAATAGGAGATAATTAGCACAGTCTAAGTGATCTCTGAAAGAGGATGGCTGAATGGTGGAGAAGCTGAAAGGCGGCTCTTAAACGAAGGGATTGACAGGTTGGAAACAGTAGAGCAGGGCTTCCCCCCACGGGAACCAGACGATGCAGATACTCAAAACGACTCCCGAGATCGTGGAGTTTCGGCAGGTTGGGAACAAACTGACGGCACTGCAGTAGCACCCGTGTTCCCCTTCATTAGGATATAATGGCACTGAAGGCTTAAGGCAGCAGGAAGTGTAAAGTGCTGGCACTGAGTCATCCCACCCCGCCAACCACTTGCTGCGAACCGTGAGAAAGTATTCAACTGCCTTTTGTTTCATTTCTCCGCCTATGGACCTGCAAAAGCTGCATTAGCCTCAAGTTTCGCCAAGTATGTCGTAAGACAACGGCTGTAGTGCCATCTGAAGGCGTAACTCACGCAGGCTCCTTCCGTCGCAGGCAGGTGACAGGCCGCAGGCCTCACCCTTTTCCCCGGCGACACAGCCGAAGCTCAGGTTCTGCCGCAGGAGCTAGTTCTCACCCAACCTCCCATTACACAACGGCGGCGACACCGGCCGGAGCTCTGCGGCCCGGGCTGATCAACCTCAGTCGCCGCTGCGCGCTCCAGACCGCAGGCCCGGGCGAGGCGCTCCCCCTAGCGACAGCCCTTGTCTCGGGCGGGAGCAGCGGGGCCGCTGCCAGGGGCGGCTTCAGGGCACCGCGATCCGCCGCCAATGACCCCGCCACCTCCCCGGGCGGAGGCTGCTCCCGCGGGCAGCCGACACTATTTGGGCCGGGAGGGGCCCCGTAGCCTCGAGGCCGCGCAGGGCCCGGTGGCCGTTACTGTGGCAACAGAGGCGGCCGTGATCGCCTCACTGGCGTCACGTGGTCCAGCCCGCCCCGCCCATGTCGGCCCCGCCCTCCTCGTGCCGCCATCTTGGAAGGTGCGTCAAGATGGTGGCGCTGGCGGCTTAAGCTCCGCCTTCCCTCCGTCTTTCCTTCCCCGTGGCGTGTGGAGCGGTGTGGTGGCGCTGCCGCGCTCCCGCCGCCTGAACGCGGAAGTGCGTCTTCCCTTGGCTGGCGCGCGGGGCCGGCGGCGTTATCGCCGAGGCGGGCTGGCGGCGGGGGGATGGCGGCCGCCGCGGAGCTGCAGGCGAAGTACCAGAAGCTGGCCCAGGAGTACTCTAAGGTATCAGGCGCCAGGGCCCAGCCCCCGTGCACCATCAGCGGCGGCCGCCGCCCCCTTGCGCTGCCGCTCCGTGCTGGCCGCCGCTCTGAGGGGAGGGGGTCCTCCCTGCCGGGCCTGCGGGGCTGCCCCTGCTCTCCTGAGCCTGCTCTGTCCTGCCCGGGAGGGGGCGGCTGTTCTGCCCCGGTACCGCCGTGGGGCGGCGGGGCCCTGGGCTCTACTGCCCGGCTTGGCTGCCTTCGGCGCTACGCTCCGGCTGAGCGGGGGCTGGTCAGGGCTGAAACGCTGATCTTTGTGGTGGCCTGAAGCGTTTGGGGCCCAAAGGTCGCTCTTCTTGAGGTTAAGGTAAACTTGGGCGGACAGGGGAGGTGCGAGTTTGCAGGTGCCGAGGTCATACAGTATTGTCTGGGCAGGCTGGCGTGAGGAGCAAAGTGGCCTCATCTGCAAAGCATCCAGTAGGACGAATAATGGGGTTCAGCTGCACCAGGGAAGTGAAACTAGCTATGCTTTCCCTTGCTTCTGCACTCCTCAGTCAGACATGAGACTTACTTATCTTTTTGGGTGTGAACACTTGTTGAGGTCTTGGTCTTGTCTCTTACACTTAGGCTATGAGTTTGCTTTGACTGGTGAGTGTGGAAGTTCAGCAGTGTTAGTAGTGATAGCAGTGGTGTTGCAGTGTCTTGGAAGTGAGGACACTTGATTCCACACTTGCCTCGTATCTGTTCCCATTCTTCTTCAGCTGCCCTTAGAGACTTTGCTTCCCATTTCTGGTGCTGTTTGTGTATCTGCAAAGACTTCTGGCTTGTAGCAGAGAATGCTTTTCCTTACCAAGGTCCTTGAGATACTTTCTTACATGGTGGAGTCCTGCTTAATACAGAACTCTTCATTCTTGTTCCCTCACTAAAAGGAAGAGGAAACAATTGGTCTTAAATGACACAGTTCTTAACAGCCTCGGGAAAGAAAGCCAACATGCTTTTTTTGGAGCCCAGCATCAGAGTGTTTGGCACAAGGCACTTGTGGTATTAAAGGTACCTTTCCCTAGATTACAGAATGATGCATCTTTAAATACTATTATCTTTGAAACTGCTTTAGAAAAACATTCAGAATTTAAATTGTTGACAGATTTTTTTTTTTAATGCTTCCACAAGATTATTTTCAGAAAACTGAACTAACTTTGGGGCTTTGTAGGTCACAGAGTTCATATTTCATGTTACTTTCTATAGTGGCTCTGCTGTATCTTGGAGATTTAAAATTACTCGGGTAAAGATAATTGAGGGATTTTGCTGCTTGATTCCTGGATTAAGCTTTGCAATGTGGACCTTTTGATTATAGCTTCTTAAAGTTCCAGCTGCTGGATCCTCTTTCTTTTGGTATCATGGTGTCTAAAAGCTTTCTTTGAATTTCATCTTGCAACTTTCAGCCTGTGATGTGTCATTGGTTCTTTGTGGGATCTTTTTTTTTGTCTCATCCCACTTACTGCACGACAGCTCCAGGGCGTTGTGGGATCCCCTTTGCAGTTAACTGTCCTTGTTGTGCAGATGATCAGTTGTTCCGTTGGCTGGTCATTGTGTGCGGGTGGAAGTAGAGAGTAGCAGTGGGAAGCTATTTGCCAGTTTACATAAAGCTAAGGAGTGAGATAGAGCTTGGTAGACTCAAGAAGTTCCAAGGGAACTACCTGCCAAAGGCTTGCTTTTCCTCTTCGTTCACAGAGCGGTCTGGAAAAAGGATGTGTGTTTTCAGTATCTTATTCCTCTGGAGTTGCAGCTTCTGGCTCTGGAAGGTAGTAGTCAAAAGGCTCTTACAACTTGTGACAGCTCACACTTCAGCTTAGGTTGAGCTAGTTCATTCTGCGTTCCATCATTGCACCTGACATATTCCTCTTTAGTAGCTGTGGCAGAAAAAGTGTAGAAAAGTACTGCACCGCTTTTTCTTGCTAGGGTCACACTGTTTTGGGAAGTCTTTCTGTAGTGCTTGTGGAAGTTTCTTCTCTTGCCTTTGTGATGCCTGAGCAGCACAGTGCAAAAGCCTGTGCTTAGCAGTGCCAACAGATTTTTGACCTTTCAAATACATCCAGTCATCAGACTGAAAAGGTTAGCCATTGCTGTTTTGCATTGAATCTTGCCTTTTATGCAGCTGCCAGAGGTGTTCCCAACACTATACAAATCCTTTTAATTTATATCTGCAACAGCTGGACTCAGACATGTCAAATGAATACAAACTGCCAGCGAAGAAACCAGGATTCAAGGAATGGGAAGATGCAACAGTCAGTATCCTCATTGCTGCAGGGTAGAGGTACTATGTGAAGTGACTGGGAAATAGTTTTCTTGAGTATCACTTCTCACCATAGTGATTTTTAGTTCAGATTTGTGGACATGTAAGTAAGTCTTGGAAGGCTTTTTCTTCTATGCTTTTTATGTTTTTCTGAAATATTTGTCAAGCTGTTCTCTCTGCATCATCTGCTGCTACCAGTAATAAGTATTTCTGCATTAGAGTATAGTTAAGCTCTTTTTGAGCTGATAGAGATTTTGACTTTATTGTGAACTCTCCTCAAGTACAAGAAGCAGTCATGAACATTTTGGGGGCGAAGAGGGGAGAGACAGCAATAGCACTGAATATGAGCAAGAACTTGATTAGTCAAGGAAGAAGTTATACCTTTTCCATAGTTGTTCACTGTTTTTCAAACCTTAACTGTATTTAGGTAACGTAATTTTTCAAGACACTTCTCAAGTCAGAGTTATGTTCTATTTGACCAGAATGTTCAGATGTTAAAATAACTTATTTTTTTCTTGGAAATTTAGGATACGAATTAAGTATTTTTTTCAATGTGACACCACTACTATCTGCCCGAACAAAATACTTCAAAAAGTGTCCACGTCTGATGCTCTCATGAGAGGACATGATGTTTTATGCACCTTCTGATGAATGGCTTTTATTTTTTCCTTTGTCTTGCACAGTCACTGGCTTTTCTTATTTTTCAGCTTCGAGCTCAGAACCAAGTACTGAAAAAAGGGGTTGTAGATGAGCAAGCAAACTCAGCTTCTCTGAAGGTAATCTCTAAGTGCTGCTCATGTCAGATGTATGAAACTGACAAAATAGGTAAATGGGAAGGGTAAAGTGTAATATTTTACTTAAACTATAGTGATAAAAAGAGTAAAGAATGAACTTGATTTAGTAACAGAATTTCTATTCTGCAACTAGACTTAATTGTTCTCTGTAGGTGCTGGCTTTGTAAAAGTGAAAGGTTGCTTCTTGCTTGATTTATAGTGTGATCTGTGGGCAGCTCAAAGAAGTGAAATTGTTTGGGTTGTTTTTTTTTAGTTTAAAAGCAATATGTGGTCTCTTCATTGTTCAGATAGAAAAGAAAGCCATTTTTTTAATGTGTTCTTATGATACTTCTTATTAAAAGCATGTGTGAAAGTAAGAGCGGAAGTTTTAATAGTAAACTCTTTGGTCGTTCAGGAGCAACTAAAGATGAAGGATCAATCACTGAGAAAACTGCAACAAGAAATGGACAGCTTGACCTTTCGAAATCAACAACTTGCCAAGCGGGTGGAATTACTTCAAGATGAACTTGCACTAAGTGAATCTAGGGGCAAGAAGAATAAGGTATGTGCTGAAGTAAAAAAAAAAAAAAGATTAGCAGATGTCTGATGCTCACCTGTCAATGTGTCAAGTCATCCTGATTTCTAGCAGTAGTTACTTTGTGTCAAGGTTTGAGCTAAGTGTTTTTGTCAGGACTTCTGTCACTAGCTGACGTTAGTCAAAAGACCCACAAAACAGGTGTTGATAAATAAAATATATTCTAAGTATTTCTTTACTCTTCTTTCTAGTGCATCAGCTAACTGGTACTGAATTGCTATCCCCCTTTCCAAGGTATTTTTTAAGTGTTCAAACAGCTGGAAAAGATCTTGGGGTTCTGTGATTAACCTGCTGCTTTGAAGAAAACTGATCACCCCTCATTTCCTGTCCCCACCTCCTTGCTCTGTGGTTTTTATGATGATAGTTAACTCTTCAGCCTATGATTGTAGCTTTTCTAGTAGGCCTTTATGTGAATCTTGTCAAATACTTAATATTCCTTACGTTATTTCAAAATGATAGAATAATTTCAACACTGAGATCTCTGTGCCAAAATGCTTGCTGGTTAAACCTGGTTATGCCATGTTCTGTCTGCGATCAGTTGTCTTCTGTAGGTAATATCAGAATTCAGGAGTGGTATGTCTGGAGTTAAATAGTTCTCAAGCATCCTTTGCAACCTTCCTCTTAGGAGGAAACCCCTCTTAATTATTGTTACTTTTTCTTTTTGGTTAGCTCACTAAGTGTTGTAGCTTTCAAGACTGACATTAAAGAAATCATTCAATTGATTTGTAATATGGTCAGCTTATTTACTTTTTCCCTAGACTCTTGTGCATTTTTTTGCTATCCATTTCCTTGACAAATGTAGTACCTCCGATTTACATTATTTGTGCACTGTAATAGGTTGTTCTTCAAAATACAGTTTGACCCTTCTTTTGTTTCATTTTATGTAACTTGAGCATACCCCCTATTAAATTGCATATCACCCTTACTTCAGAGAATTGCCATTGGGAGACCATGTGAATCAATCTAAATCTATTTAGATTAAGATTCGGGTAGATGATCTGTGGCAGACTGCAATCTTTTTAGAAGGAGGAGAACATATGCCCATATCTCAGGTGTTGCCATTCATAGGCTGACACCAAATGCAGAGGTGGCTTAGCTCTCCTAGCTTTCCTAGGCACTTAAAGTTGGGTGTTAAGTTCAAATGTAAACAGTCTTCCTTTTGTTCGGTGATGGTACTACTTTTGTTCAGTAGAGCAGAAAAGCAGAGTGGGATTCACTGATGGTCTCAGAGTCCTTCGGATGAAATGGGTGAAAAATGATGAAACAGTTGGCAGTCTGTATTCTCAGGGAAGTTGGTGGACAGCGAAGACACTGTTTTTCAGTGCTGCTTTGTGCTACAGCCTGCTATGGGATAGTGCAGTTTCAGTGATTATTTCTGGTCCCTGCTGACACCAGATCAGCTTACACCTGCACACTTGATGGGGCAAGATGTGCCTTGCACACAGCTCTCACACCAAATAAGCCTGTTTGCATTGGGTTACATGTTCCTGACTGTGTGGAATAATGCAATAATCAAATTAGGTCAGACAGGCACCTGTACATTAAAGCAGTTTAATGTGTGTGGATATGGTGCCTGAGTAAATGCTTTCCCGAGTCCTTATCTAATTAGCACTCTACCACTATAACATAACAATGCTGTGAAGGAAAAAATGCTGCTTTTAGCCTCAAGCTGTGTTCAATGTGCATATTTTTTTATGTATTAGTTAATGTAATAAAGATGTACACTCCTGTGCCCCTACTGGGAATTAGCAGTGGGAAGTATTTGCAGATACTTGGTGATGGTCTTTGGGATCCTGCCAGAGACTTAGAGATAATGACTGAATTTTCTTTCTTTTAGAAAAGTGCAGAATCCTCATCTCAGTTGAGTCAAGAGCAGAAAAGTGTCTTCAATGAAGATCTTCAGAAGAAGATAGAGGAGAATGAACGACTACATATACTTGTGAGTGAAACTTTTCTAGCCTTTCTTTTTAGTTCAGAAAACTGGTCAAATGAACAGAGAGATAAGATAAAATGGCATCTGAAAACTAGTGGGTCTAGAAGCTTAGGTGTATACAAAACAGTAGATTAGGTTGGATAGTTTGTTTATAAAGATGTTCACTAGGCAAATGAGAAGTATTTTGACTTCACATTGTTAAAGCAGTATGTGGAATAACTCGTATAACATGTGTGTTCCTTAAGTTTTGATGACACTTAGGTACTCTGTGGAAAATAGCCATGTAGTTGATACTGGGTGGAAACTTTTTCAGTTCACCTTTTCAGAATTTCCTTAAAGATTAAAATATTTTCTGAAAGTTGATGTAATTAAATCAGGAATTACTTTACTGAAATTGAATGCATTTCATGTTGGTCTAGAAAACTTGAAGAAAAGCCTTATGGGTCAAGTTTAATTTTTCAGGTGTTTGCTGCTAATTAGCAGAGTATTTAAGTTATGCTTGGTACCACAAAACTAATAAACACTAAGTTCTTTGTTTCTGAATCTTTTTTGCTGTAAATATCATAATAAAATTTCTGTTTGTCTGAGACTAGTACTTGTCATTAGCCTGGACTGGCTAATTAAGTTGGTATAACTCTTAGGACTAGATTCCACCGTAAAACAAAGCTTTCATCTGAGCTCTGCTTTTCTTCTTTTAGTTCTTTGAAGCAGATGAGCAGCACAAACGTTTAGAAGCGGAGCTGAGAACTAGGCTTGAGGTTTTGGAAACTGGTGCTGCCCAGCATCAAGCTGTGGTGGACAGTTTAACGAGAAAATACATGGATACCATAGAAAAGCTGCAGAATGATAAAGCCAAATTAGAAGTAAGGAGTTTTTATTTTACTTACAAGAGTGAAATTTTTTTGAATTAAATGTCTTGCTGTGTCAGTACTTACATTGTGAGATTATCTTCTTGCATAAAGATCAAGTCTCAGACACTAGAACGAGAAGCTAAGGACTGTAGGCTTCGAACCGAAGAATGGTAAGTGTTTTTATTTAATATAGTGAAAAACTGATTTAAAGAAATAACTGCAGTAAAATATTAACTGGATTGTTTAGAGAGCAATACCTTTAAAAAAGAAAACACAAACAACTTTAATATAGCTCAAAATACTGGGCAACAGCACGTCAACATCAAGACTGTGCGTGTCAGACCCCTTTTTCTTCTGAGTTTGTAACTAGACAATCGGTTCCACAGATTCAGCTTTTAGTAAGAGCACTTCCATTGCCAAGCTATTTTAAGAAGCTGTGAAGTTGATGAAAGCTTGAAGAATTTGTAATGCTATAAAAAGTAAAGAAACAGCTGAACTTGTATGAAACAGACATGCGGGTTTTTAAAAACTGCTTCTAAAAGCTTGGGTGATTTATGCTGAGACAAACAGAGTTTCAAAAATCTCCTTCCACCCCAAAAGCTTCTTGAACAATCGCTTTTGCTTCAGGTATAACACGCTCAGATGGCATATTGAAAGTTTTTGTTGAAGGATTGTGTTGTTAGTTTTGGTATGCTTTCATTGTCTTGAATAAAAGTTGTAGAAAACAGAAAGTTGAGTTTTGTGGGCCAAATCAAATTAGTGCACATCTCTGAAGTATATTATTAAGGTGCATTTTTAAAAGATATGTATGTGGTGGTCTCTGGTGTAGTGGATAAAATACCTAGTGAATGATGAGATGAAGAATGATTTTGTTCAAATGGTAACCTTGAAGTATGTATTTTCATTATTTTGATAGATGCAGAGATAATTGAACTCCAATAACTCCTCTAATACAGGTCAGGGTAGAATTAATGACTTGCAAAAGAGGGTGAAAACTGTTTTGCTGCTGTTTGCTTTTTTGTGGTGTTCGAAAAACAGTGTAGTCTTAATCTGCTACTATTCAGTTCAGAGCTTGTCTGTCGTGTTCTTTGATGACTAGGTGACTAATGTCATTGCAAGAAATTGTCCCTATCACTTACAAAGGGAGGCTTTTTAAAAATAATAAAGCCTGACACTTCTTTATTTTAAACACTGAAATAAATATCTAATGAACACATGACAGAAGATGTCTTCATAGAATCACAGAATGGTTTGGGTTGGAAGGAACCTTAAAAATCATCTAGATCCAAGCCCACTGCCATGGGCAGGGACACATTCCACTAGCTCAGGTTGCTCGAAGTCCTGTCCAACCGTGCCCAATGCTACTGTGGTTCATGCTTTACAGTTTCTATGCAATTTTGGAGCTGCTCTTCAAGAAAAATGTTTGTTAATGTGTGTGAGCTACTTATTGGCCAGTATCTTCCTATCTTCTTTTTCCACTTTGGATTATTTTTCCCTGTTAGTCCTGATAGATTTCTATGTATCAAATGTTTTTGTAAAAAAGGAAAAAATCTGTCACTTTGACACCTTCCCCCTACCCTCCTGTGTATATGCAGGAGTTCTAGATTTCAAACTGGAAGTGAAGTAGTGAAGAATTTGGGGGCCTAAGTTGGGTAAGGTGTGGAATTTGGTCTGAACCAATATGCAGTAATCTTTGTTGGCATATGTATCTAATGCTGCAATATGTTACTGTTCATCTCAAGAATCTATACTAATGATATTGGTAACTGTAATAACTTAGGTTCACATCTATATATGCAATCAAATGCAAGCGAAGCAGATACAGAAAAATCACTAGAGAATGCATCAAACATAATTGCCAAGTCTTGTGGGAATGGGCCATATCATAGTAATGTTTAAATATGGGGCATTGTAAAGCTTGGGGGGTATTTCTTAGAGCAATGTGACATTATCAACAACTCACTACTTGCATATTGGAATACCACATAGCATATATAGTAGTTAACTTAATGGGAATGCAAAAGGGCCTTTCAAATTCCAGTAGAAAATAGTATCTTCTTACAGCTTACACAACAACTGCAGAATTGGAAAACAGTTTAGATTAACTCTGAAGTAAGTTCAGCTTTTGAGGAAGGGAATTTAGGGTTTACAACAATTAATTGCATTGTTCACTGCATTTGTTAGGGAATAAAATACAATGTCATATATTAAATATGACACATAGAAGGAAAATTATTCCTGCTGTCTTATTTCTTTCTAACTTGTAGAAAGAGACCAATACCTGTAACATTCAAGGAATGCTAATGGTGAGCTACAGTGGTGGCGATGCAGTTAAAATTTTAAAGGTTTACAATGTGTGTGTGTGGTTTTTCGTTTGTCTCTTTGTTATTTAGCCAGCAACAGTTAAAGAATCTTCAAGCAGCTTTGGGCAGTAGACTGGAAGAATCTCTATGCATAATCAATGAAAAAGTACCTTTTAATGATACAAGTACGTATAGCCTTGATCTGGGTTTCTTGTTTAATTTTGGGTATCCATTTGGAGGAAGTTCTCTATGAATTAAAATGCGTTTGCTGTAAGAAATGATGGATGTCTGAACAGACACTTGGAGGTAATTGTAATAAGTATTCATGATACTAGTCATCACCTTGTTTAGTGATCTTAAAATATAGTGGGTTCATATTTATATCTATCTCAAATGAAAATTAAAACTTTTCAAGACTTGAGTAATTTGCCTCATCTTGCTTACTGTTGACTGCATAGTGTAAAAGATGGAGGAACGCTGTCAATTTACTGGTTTCTCCACAAAAATGTTTTGTTACTCATTTCAGAGTATTATTTTTATGCTGGGTATATTCAAAAATTACAGTAAGTTTGGATGGGGATAAACTAGGGACTGCAGAGATGTTGACTTAATGATGCATTACATAAAAAATGATCTACACTTAATACTAGTAGGAAGTCCATCAGCATTTCTCATGTCTGATCGCAGAACACCCAGACTAGTTCTTACCCGTGGTTTGTTGCAGACTCATTCTTTTCAGGGAACCCTTTGAATTTGAGGAATTTTACCTGGAGAAACTTTTTTTTTTCTGCTTCCTTTCCAACTGCTACTAGATTAACTCAAGTATAGAGGATACCATTAAGTTAGGAGTGCTAGTTTTTGTATTGCTTTGGTACCAGGATTGGTTAGTATGTCAGCGATGTTATAAGTAGTTCGAATGTGAGGCGGTACTTGGGCAGGCAGCATGCTACTCCTCTGGCAATGAGACTAGGAGTATCTGGAACAGTGAAAAAAGCTGCAAGCAGTGACAGGGAGCAGAGAAGTGAAAACAGGCTATTGAATTTCTTGTAGGTTTCATTGGAGGCTTTTGCATTTTTCATTCCATTTAAAACTTGATGACAATGTTTTGAATAGCTTCTCTAAAAAGTTCTCTAAATAGTTCTCTTAAAGCAGTTCTAATGGGCTGCTGCAGGGTGAGTGAGCCTTCCAAGTTCTCCACTGGGTTGTCAATCCAGTGAGTCTTGACTTGGAAACACAAGATCACCTTCTCTTTAGTAAATGCTGACTCTCATACAGCATGGTATGCTTAGGTGCCTAGTTGATATCCTTTTCACTTTTTCCTGCCACAAGATCACTTTGCCTGACATCTGCTGCCTGCTTCTATTTCTCTGGTTTCTTTAGCTGATTTTTTTTTTTTACAGAGGGTTATCATTTTAGCGGGAACTTTGATGCAAATGATTTGTTTTATCTGCTCACTCAGCTGCCATAGCATAATGTTTTTGCTTGTGTAAAAAGCACTGTAAATAGTGGACAGCTCTTTAGTGACAGAAGAGTGAAAGTCTGGAAAGGTTTGTCTGCAATGGATTGCAAATATCTTGCTGTATGCTCTGTAGCTGGTTTTAAGTGTGTAACTAGCACCCATCTGTCTTCAGTTTCAGTAACAATCAACTGACTTGACTGCTAAGCATGATTTCAAGACTAGAAAGATGATAAAAATGTTTTCTGAAACATTTTCCTATGAGTAGGATTTGGTAATTTTGGACGGTGTTTTTTGTTAGGGATACAGCTATCTCTTTCCATGTGTTAGTTGCCAAGTGTGGATGGTACAAAAGGAGTAAGAAGCTGTAGACTTCATTTCTGTGCAAATTTTTAACTAAAATGTTTATTATTCCATTGGACTGAGGATGGATGTGATACCTGTTAAATCTGTAAGAATTTCTAAGCTGTTACTGTAGGTACAGATATCCCTCTACCTCTTTAATAATTGTGCCCGCTTGTAATTTAATAATCATTCTAGTTGCTTTGTAACTGGAAGAGAATGCTGAAATATGTGGGGAGTACATGTTGTTCTAAATTATAATGAATCAAGTACATACAGGAGCTTTTTTTAAACATGCCAACTAAACCATGTTCATCTTATTTGACAGTCCCTGTGGTGTAATTTCAAGATGATCTTCAAATTTCATTCTTAAGGGATTTTTTATTTTGAAGATTTTCACTCTTGTTAGTGATGAATACTATTCTTTTGGAGAAGAGGATTTTTACTCGTACCTGTAAAATTCAGGGTTTTCAGACAGTTAGATTTGATTTACAGTCTGAGGCAAGTATGGAAGTATTTTCTCTCCACCTGGTTGCAAATACAGTTCTTTGGGGAGGATGTTTAGGCCTACTTTATTGAAGCAAATATCTTTTTAGTTAACATTACTTACATGAACTGTAATGTTACTGTGATGAAATTTTCTATTAAAATAAAACAAAATTGCAATTTACTAATAAGTGTCACTTAAAAAAATCATTATTTAATAAGTGCATTTAACTCAATTTTTGTCCTGTAGGATCTAATCGATACAATGCTTTGAATGTACCATTACACAACAGAAGATACCAGGTAAGCACTTCTTGTGGCTGTTGTCTGCTCACCTCACTTCACTAGAGCTAGTCCATTGACTACTGACTGATGATCATGTAGTATTAACTCATGCATGCCTTTTTAAAAAGAATGGCGAAAAGGTTTAATATTTGTCTCTCAGTTACATTCTTTTACTGTGCTAGCCTGCAGTAAGTTATAAATCAAACATTTCATTTTTAAAGTTCGTTAAAACTACATTAGTTTAGAGCTCTTGAGCTTTTTGTTGAAAAAAGATAGTTTCAGCATCTTAAATTCTTGAGTTTCTTCACTCGCATCACTTGAACCCCAAAGAGTGTTTGCATCTGTAAACTATACATTAGTGAGTATGCTTGAGTCCTATGTTAGTTTAATATTACTTATTACTAGTCATAATCCTTCCAAGGAACAAATCATGTTATCTTTGAGTACTCTACATTTTATGGGATACTTCTTGCCAAAACACCTGTTACTTGCAGCCACATCACCCTTATTAATTTAATTTTATTAAAAGTTTTTGTGTATTGCTGTAATTTCATCACTTTCCTTGGGAATGTAGTTTACTCAGTATTCCAAAATGAGCATCAGATACCTTGATGCAGTCAAGGTTTTCCTGTTTTGCTACCACTGAGGATGGGCTCCATAGCACTTAGTGTTTTTTCTCTTTGCTTGTATGCTATGTCTTGAATCTTCAAGTTAGTTATTCAGATGCCACTGTAGAAAGATTCCAAATAGTTGCTTTCTCCATTCTTCAGAAGTGCCTGTAAAGAGACCTTGTTCCTAATATGTCTGTTGTGAGAGCAGGTGACCTGTCGCCAGATCAGTGATGGAAGTAGCCTTACATCATCCTGTTGCTGAGTACTAATAAAAATCTGAATAACTGCACAGAGTTTCTCCCTTCACTATTTTCTGTTATCTCTGTCAGCGAGTCTCTTGCTTCAAGATCTGCAGTCTTGAAAATGTTCCAGGACATTTTTATTACTGGTTTTGCCAGTGGAAGCAAATACACTAGTGTATCAGCTCAGGCTGCAGTGTAAACGACAGCAAAGCAGTAATGTTGTCCATTTTCCTTCTTTGCATAGCTAATTAACATACACAAACTGACTATAATGGCTGTGTTAATGATTCACCACTATCTCTGATCAATAATGAAGATTCACTTGATTAAACACATCATTGAAGCATTAGGAATACATCTCTGAAGGATAAGTGATTCTTGGCTGAAATGTCACTTTTAACCTTATTTTCTCCTCTATAAATCACAACAGAATGTGGTTTTCTTCTCTGTTGCCTTTGCTTTTTCAGAATGTTCCATTTTTGGATTATTTTCTTGTATACTTTCCTACTGCACTAAAGCCACAGAACACCTTTATTTATAAGCAACAGCTCGATTCTGTCCATGTGGGAGAGTAAGAATTGAGTGTTACTGGTTAGAGAAGCAGACACCTTTTATTCTGAGAGAAAACCTTATTGGTTTTTAGTAATTCAGTTTAGCTTTCTTTACAGCCAGGTGTTAAACTATTACTGCACTGAAAGAACTGAGCTGTTGTCAGTAGTTAGTCTATTGGTCTTCAGAAATCTTAATTTCAAAATTTTTTTAGCAATTGTACTAACCTCTAAGTGTTCTTGTGGCCTGTGATTTGAGAAATGCAGCAAAGGCAAAGGTTCATCTGTTGTATAAAATAAAACTGTACTTTGTCAACATAGAAAAACACGCCCTCCTGAGTGGCTTTGTAGTTGTAATTATTCATTGAGTAAACTTTAAAAATTCAGTTAAAGATAAATGCTGCTATGTGTTAGGTTAAACTAGTAACAAAAAATAAGTGATAGTATTTTTTGTATTCAGTCATAGAATTTTGTTCATATTTAAATAGGTACATGTAAAATATAATTTTTATATAATATATGAAACTATTTATATATATAACTTATATAATTTAAAACTATCTTTACAGCTGAAGTTGCGAGACCTTGCTGGCCAGGCACTGGCTTTTGTTCAAGAACTTGTAACAGCTCTCTTAAACTTCCATACATACACTGAGCAGAAGGTACAGATCTTTCCCATTGATTCTGCAACAGACACTGTATCACCGTTAAATCAGAAGGTAAAGCTTACAGATTTCAGCTAAAAGTATATGCAATTATGTAGACTTTAATGAGTGAATGATCTTTGTCATGCAGTCTTCTACCACCTTTACTGGAATGCTATGAGTGTGTTCCTGAGAGGCAGACTCTCCTGCATGAGAAGTCTTTTCCATTGTGTGATTTCTTTGAATGTGTGTGAAGGTGTAGCTGCAGAGAATCCTTTTCCCTTGTGCCTCTGCTATGAGAACAGTATGATAGTCAAATCAAGGCTTTGCTTTTTAAGTGCTAAATTAAAGTGCATTTGTCACAAGTTCAGCTAGCTTATTTTAAAATACACAAATATTGCACTACTAAATAGATGCTTGTCTTAGTTAATGGTCTGGGGCATGGGAGATGTTGATACAGAAGGTCTTGTTTAAAGTGTTAACCATAATGTGAAATAAACTAATTGTAAAGTAGGCTTATGAAGGAGAGAGCTTGGACTCAGTTCACTTATCAAAAACCAACTTTATGATCTGATTTTGGACTTACTTGTGTAAAGATCTTTCCTGTAAGTGTTCTTGAAGCTTCAAGTCTGTAAAGCATGTTGAAATTATTATGAGAAACCTGACCTGTCTCTTACCACGCAACTCCATGGGAAGGCCTTTCTGACAGCATCATTAAGAGCTGTTAAGCTGCATCTTTTGACTTTTTCTTTCCACGCCATGAAGCACGGAAAAAAACTTTGTGCACAAGGATTTGTGTGGGGATGCATATATGTATGCTTTGGAAATAAAGTTGCTTTAACATCAGAGTTGTTGATGTCATAGTGCAAGTGGACCTATACGCATTCAAGTTGCTGGATGACTTTTTTCTAATTCAGACTGGAATTTCAATTCAGTAGTTCAAAGGGCTCACATTAAAGCTGCAGGGATGGGTATGATTTGCATACATCAAATGGCTGCAGTGTATGTAGCGGCAATGTTAACAATCACAAAACTTTCCTCTTCTTGGGAAGACCTCCTTTAATCTCTTTACAGGCAACAAATATGCTTGTGGAGGTGTTTATCCACTAGAGAAATCCCACTCTATTTACCTTCCCAGTTGTTTCAACTATTTGAATTAAGAATACAGAGATTCAGCATAGATCTTAGTTTGGGAATAATATTTTCTTGCTCCTGCCACCAAGCGTACTCAAAGTGGCACATCCTTCTTGTGAAAACTGTGGTTTTGTCATCTTCCAAATTATTTGGGGCAGGAATTGTCTCCTTGTTTATGTGGTCCAGCGAGATGATTAGATTCTACAGACACTACTGCAGTTTACACTAAGGGATAAAAGCAGGTTTCTTAGACATCACTTCTCATGCATTTTTTTTCTTAACGTCCTTGTTAACACTTCGTTGTTTTCAGTAGGGAGGTGCTTTCACACAGCTGAAACATGCAACTTAATCAGAACTGTAATTTCTTTCTCCTTTTCTGATAATTGACTTTGATTCAGTTCAGCCTTTGTTGTTATAATTATGTCTCTTGTAGTCTGCCCCATCGTGTATTCATGTCCTAATTGTCTCAATGCACACTACCTCTTGGTGCTTTTGCCATGACTTTCCAGTGGTGGAAGCATCCTTTATCACTCACTGAAGCTGCTGTTGCTCTTCTATTTTCAATTGATTTTTCTATTTACTTGCCAAGTGTTCTCAGTGTGATCTTAGGTCCTCCAATGAGTGGTTCAAAAACCTCCCAGTAGTACAGTAGAGAAAATGAGACAAGCATCAGGTAGTGGCTTAGCACACTTGCACTGATTTATTTTTCCCCAACTCCAGGTCTTGTCTGGCGCTTTCGAGTTATTTTTCCCACCAAACACTCAAAGTAGATGTGGACAATTCCCTTCCAGGTTCAAGTATTCCTTTTCTGTTTAAGTGTTGGATTGCTGGGTTCTGCTGGGTCTTCAGCATTGTGCCAGATAACTTCAGTCCTCTTTCTTGCAACACAAGTCAGAAGCATTCTGCATGTGTTATTTCTTCCTCCTTAGACTTAGGAATTTTCCCTAATTCCATCCAGATTTGTGCATGCATGAATGAGAGCTTGGCATCTCTCTTTTCCTGTTAACACTGTGTTACTAGTGCACTGTAATAATACAAGAAATTAAAATTTCTCATACCCTGTTTGCCTGGGATCCTTAGCTACTATTGTGGTATAAATAATCAAAGGTGAAGGTGTCTTTCTGTAGGATAAAATAAAAACCAAGATCAGTTTTGACTACTTATGACAATCTGTGGAAAAAGTTTTTTGTCATACTGTGGTATCGAAATTGAAAGCTGACTGTACTGTGAGGTTTTGATTGTGAGCAAGAATAAACAACCTTGTTGCAGGTACGCTTTTTTTGAAGGTATAATTAGCCACAAATTGTTTTAGCAGAGTCAGGATGTTCTATGAGGCCAAAGTTTCGTAATTGCTCAAACCTGTCAGTTCTTCAAAGTAAGAATTCTCCCTTTGATTAGTTACTGCTCCATCCTTTGCATTGGTGTAAGCACGCTTTGAACCATGTTGAAAACTGGACTGGATATAGATGAAAATGTATCTCTTGCTCTCAGTTTTAACTCTGTTTAGTTTTTCAATACTTTGCACAGCATAGCTGTGTAAATGTTTGTGCTGATGCACAGGATGAGGGCTGATTGATAGGCAGACAACAGGGTGAGATAGTTTATTCTGATGGCATAATGGAGCATGGATCTAGCTTTAATTTAATAGAGTTGAGCAAGGAATGCAATAATGTTTAAACTGAAAAAGCAGGGGTTTGATGTGCTGTGCATGGCAGTTAAAACGAGCCCTAGATGGGGTTTTGCCTGGACTTCGTTGTAGGCTTCACGATTTCTCACTTTCTGTCAAGGTGTGTGTGTGTGTCCTCTAGAAGAGGTTGCTGTACATCACTTGACTCTTGCATCTTAGTATTGACGTCCTGGGGGTCATTTAAGATGACAGGTGCTATGCTAGAGTGGACTGTTAAGTATTTATCTTGAAACAGTTTGCAAGAGCCTTCATTAAGCACCATCATAAGCACCAATCTCTGTATTCAGTTCTCACAGTATCTTCATGAAAATGCTTCGTACGTTCGCCCTCTGGAGGAAGGAATGCTTCAGTTGTTTGAGAGTATTACGGAAGATACTGTGACAGTTCTGGTAAGATTTCTCATTTGTAGTATTGAAAAATATTTTTTCGGAGCAAAAATACTTATGTGTTGTTTTTTCCTTCTAGGAAACAGCTGGGAAATTGAAGGCCTTCTCAGAACATTTAGCTTCCTATTTACGTTTTTTAAGAAAGATTCTTCCTTATCAGTTAAAAAGGTACTTTGGATTTGATAGATCAAATTAAAGGGGCACCAAGTGTCAGGCATATAGCATTGTCAACGTCTACAACTTAAATATTAAGCCAACCCTTAAAGCACTCTGGCAGACATTTTTGTTGCCTGCTGGTTTTTGAGCCTTAAGATTACGCAAGTTTTTTTTTCAACTGGGCTAAAACCATGTGTTTTAAAGCCTTTTTTCCCCACTCACAGATGAGACTTCAATGAAAGTTGCACAGATTTTTAGTATTTCTTAATGTTACTCAGTAGCATTTATACTGTTCTGTTATGATACTCTGAAACTGTTAATGTCCTGTGCCTGTCTGAAGATTATTTATTATGCAGTAAATATACCAATGTATTAAGATTTGTCCAGATGCACATCCTTTCTGCAGTGAAAATCTTTGTTCCTGAGTGGCTTGAAGGGAGGTGGATTATTAGTACAAAGGACTGCTTAAAAAGATATTTTGGCTTAGGGAAAAAGAAAAAGCTTGGTTTATGCTGCCTTTGTATCTTTTCTCCAGCTCCTTAGGAAGCAAAAATATAATTTATATTTATGAGAGGAAAAATTCTTTAAACTGATTCAATCAGTTCCTTGCTGTGAGTGTAAACTGATCCTAGCTTGTGACTGAAACTTCTAAGAGTGTGGATAGTACATGCATGCAGTGACTTTCATGTGTTGCTAAGTTCCTCTGGTATATTAACCTTTCTAAAATAAATTGCTAGTCTGTTGTTGCTTTGGTTTGGGGATGTAGAGAACACTAGTTATCTACTCCAAAACTCATGAACTTGTTTTTTAAGATAATTACTCACTTTTAAAATAAAATAATTCATATATTCCTAGTTTGGAAGAAGAGTGTGAGTCTTCTCTTTGCACAGCTGCTTTAAGAACTAGAAATATGGGGCTACACAGAGACATGAAAAGGTTGACTGCAGTCTTTGAGAAGCTACATACTTACATTAGTCTTCTTGCATTACCAAGTAAGTGCCGGTTCTGGCTCAGTTTGTTACGTTGCAACTGGAAGGTGTAGTTTTCCTTTTGGACCTTTTTAAAAAAAGAAAAGTAAACTAATTCCCCTGTGCCCCCCGACCCCATCACACCAAAAAACCACACAAAAAAATCCCACTTCTATGGTGGAGGAAAACAAGGTTAACACTACACTTTAGGTACAACTTAAAACTATGAGGCAAGTGTGTTGTGCAGTATGCTCTGCCATACGGGACCCTCTTTGATCCAGGCTGGGAGACTGAGCGTGCTGTAGAGCATTTCTTCAGTGCTCTGTGCTCTTCATTCTGAGTAGACAGGAGCATGGTACAGGCCTGCAAGTTACTGAGCAGTCCTGTATGCTACATTTATGAGTTAACGGTATGTCTGCATAATGCAATTGACAGTATATCTTTTTTCATCTCTTGTTAATTGTTAATGAACTGCACTTTATTACTAATAATAATTTCCAGCTTCTGCTGTTCTATTGAACTACAACTCTTATGGTAATGTCTAAATACAATCAGGTAAAACCTCAGTGTGTATGTGTGTGGAATTTATATCCAAAGTCATACTGTAAATAATAAGAGGAAATGGTTATTGTATAGCTTCAGGTTATTTCAGTCTTCACTCTTGAGAAGGACCCAAATGGTCCTTCCTGCATCAGTGAGCATATAAAACTTTCTGCATGCATAACTGCTTTTTTGAGATCAAATTAATTTGATATTCATAAAAGCTGAATGAAATTTAGGGACCTTCGAAGTCTATTACCTGCCTACTCTAACAAAATTTGGTGTATATGTATATATCTAATATTAAAGGAAGGGGAAATTTAAGTAAATGACTGTTACAATTCTTTAGTTCTAAAGATCATGCTCCATGCAAATGTTTCAAGTAGGTGGAAATCGGATGATTTTTCAAAGCTTACTTTTTTCATCTGTGGTTGAATCTTTTTTTTTCTTTGTACTTTTAGGTATAAAACCTGAAGGACTACTTAGGACAAATTACAATTTGGTGTTTGCAAACATTGCTACAAGTCTTCATGGATTTCATGACATTTTAAGAGGTGAGAGTACAGGAATAGTGGTATGCTTCAACTCTGCTTTTTTCTGTTTAACATAGCATATGTGCACTCTTTCTGCAACAATGTTAAATGTGTAATATGTGATAAATCTGGTTTGTTTTGCTTTTACAAACTAAGATAAGAAACTAAACCTGCTAACTACTTATTTTGGACATGCATATGTGTTTTCTCACTCCTCCATCCTGTTAGCTTTGTTCTTCTAAGTTACTGAAATATTTAATTGTGGCACTCTAGATATTCCTGAGCAATATCCCTTTAGTTACTGAACTTAATTGCTCTAGTGGAACTAGCATACAGAATGGAATGCCATTGGATATACGTGTTTTCCTCCATTTCTGTACTGTTGACCTAGTACCCACCTTCAAAGTGGAATTTTTCCTTACAGTTTTTAGGTAGATGGAATATATAACCAAAGCTTACAGAGAAGCCTGATTTCATTTTGAAACTTCATCATTGAAAATGATTATCTTCCTTTTATCAGAAGGACACGGATATGCCATATTTTCAATGAAGTGATGTTTGGTTAAAACCTGGAGTTTTAAACCGTTGATGTTTCTGTATATCCTAGAATTTCTGTACCAGTAAATGATTCCAGGGAGAATATAATTCATATAGGTAAATTGTTTTTATACTAGTCGGCTATTTAAACATAGGCTTTTCCAATTTTAAGCAAAATGGTTTTGCTTCTCTCTTTTAGCAGTATCAATAGCACTGCCCCATTTTGCACTGTCCCTTTTTTAAAAAAAATAGAATTACACTGTCAGAGACTGTACCACAAACAAAATGAGACACTAAAGCAAGAGTTTTGTACCTTCTGCCTCTTGATATAGTATAATGAAAAATAATGTATATATGTTACAATGTAAAAGCAACCCAACTTATACTTGATTAAAAAAAAGAAAGAAAATAGAAGCAAAATACTGAAGAAAACTGTCGGTAAGTCATTAGAGCAGCAGCAGAAATGTTGTGCTTAACACCTCATACTCTATACACCAGAATACTTGATTTGTCACTTCTATGCTCCCTTGCTTCCCACCCCACCCTAATTTCCAATTGCTTAAGCTTACCTCCAGTTATAAATTCTGTGGTGATGGCCTGGGTTTTCTCTATTCTGTAGCAATAGTACTTTACTGCAAAATAGGTGCAAGATGTTCATTTGTCAAATATTACTTATTTTTAATTAGGCCAAGTTAGACATACTTGTTCTTAGGTGATAAATACCTGAGTTTTTTTAAATGTTGGTGCTGTTGAAATTAATGTATTTAAGCTTAATTATTTTTGGGAATGACTTTCAAAAAGTTTTGTGGGTTTTTTCTCATTGAAGACTTCTGTTAATTGTGCCTGAAATAATTTTAGAATATAGGAAGTAGCATTATAAATTTCTGCTTGTTTGTGTTTTTTTATTTGCACTGGCAGAATTAAAAGTATTTTTCCCTTCTGAGTCATATAAGCTTAAGACTTATATTGAACATCACTAAAAATTCTACCTTTAGTGTCCTGATGTAAAGATAGGGAAATAGAAAGTATACTTGTGAAATGAGGTGCTAGTTCAGTGTGAGCTTGAGTCCCCTATATAGCTATAATTTTTGGGATACAGAGTACACTTAAATATACACTTTTATTCTGCCTTGTGTAACAGACATAATAACTATTCCTTATGATTCTATGCTGATGGTCTCAAACAGTTGTCAAACAGTATACCAAAGAACTAAGAGTATCCTGAATAAACTTTTATACATCTCATTTAAAGAGGGGAAAAGTGTTTGAAGCCTGAGGTCATAAGCTGAACTTGAAAAAGATTTCTTAAATAGACAAAAAATGTTATTTGACAAAAGCATGTTTTTTCTATTTCTAGACATTTCCAAGCACTACAGTCAGAAAGCTACTTTAGAACAAGACCTTCCAACTGCCACACAGAAACTCGTAAATACAAATGACTGTATTTTATCCTCTCTTGTGGCTTTAATAAATGGAGTGGGCAAGGTAATGTTTTGGTTTTTTTTTGTTTCAATATAATGCCCTAACTTGTGCAGGTTTCTTCTTTTTTTTTTTTATCTTAGTTGAATGATTTGGGAAATCTAGGTGTGCCTCTGATTAATAATTAATAGTATCATGTTTGTTCTAAGGTATTTTTAGAGTACAAGGTTAAAACAAAGGAATGGGTAATAAAAGTAGATACTGTGAAGAGAATGCTTTGTGTTAATAAGGTTCTAAGTTGTGTGGAAGAGCCTGCAGGTTGTTTGAATTTCTTGTTGTGAAGTCCAGTTTCATTGAATACTTACTTGGTTTTGTCTCAAAAGAGTAATTGCTCTAATGAATCTTTCTGGTCAACTTAATTAAAAAAATCACTTTTATTGATGTGTCTAGATTGCCTCGTTCTTTAGCAACAACTTGGATCACTTCACTGCTTCATTGAGCTATGGCCCTAAAGGAGGAACAGAGTTCATCAACCCTCTTTCAGCTGAGTGTATGCTGCAGTACAAGAAAAAGGCAGTTGCTTACATGAAGTCTTTGAAGAAGGTTTGTTCAGCTAGTATGCTTGCACAGAGACAGCACAGTTGATAGCTGGTTATGCCAAAGAGAATACAAACTAAGGATTTTCAGTATTTGGAATGGTTGAGATTCTCTGAATGAGAATCTTTGGCTGAGGAAATGGAACCCTTAGAGTATTAATGCTATTGAAACGTTCAGAGCATAGCCGCTCTCAAGCGAGCCAATTCTGCCGTTACCCACTTCAGTGATTGTTTCTGTGCCAAGACTCCAAGGAGAAGGAGGTAGCTGCTTATTTAAACTTCCTCCCATATTCACCAGAAATACAGAGTGAATAATGGCATTTTTGTGCTTGCATTCACTGGAAGACAGTGGGGAGAGCAAGAGAAAACAGGAAAGCGGCTGAAAAGGAGGTATGCTGGAGAAAGTGCTGAACCAAGGGACTGAATGCCACCAGATATCCCTGTTGTCTCCATTAAAATTAATTATTAAGTGATGGTGTGCTTAAGTTGTCATTAAATCACTTTTTATCACAATGTCTGTAAAGTGGACCTTAAGATGCATTTGATCATTAAGTAATACCTGGAGTTTACTGATCACTTTTTAATCAGGTGTGCGTTTTGAGGTGGCATTTTTTGCGAACTCAAACCATTTTTTCTGCTGGATGGGAAACACCTGGAAGATGTTTTTCCTCCCTTTAGTACAGGAAGGAGGGCAATAAGAAAAGAAATGTAGAATGCATGTTCTGATCTACTGTGAAACACATTTTGGGTTTTCTTTTATCCTTCTGCAGCCTTGTGCAGATTCAGTGCCTTATGAAGAGGCTTTGGCCAATCGCAGAGTTCTTCTGAGTTCCACAGAAAGTAGAGAAGGTCTTGCACAACAGGTATTTTGGTATAAATATTACTAACATACATTATCGTGTATTTTATAAAGGTAAAGTAGTATCAAATAATCACATGTGATTGTGCGTATATATGGGCATATACTGAAGCTTAAAATGAGACTGTAGAGGTCTTATTTGTAGAGTTTTGAAAGTAAAGCTTATCCTTGTTAGGCTAAGTTATCCCAGACTTGTTCTGAATCTGCAGGATGTATGTGAAGTTACAAGAGACAGGATTATGCCATTGATGTCTTCATTTATAAATACAAGAAAGAGGGCAATCTTTAATAATTCAAATAAGTGCAAAATAAAGACAAGAATAGGCATACTGAAGTATTCATTTCAAATGTTATGTACTGGTTTGAGTGCTTTTTTAGACTATGTCAAACTGTGACAGTAGGATTTATTATATTCATATTGTTAAGAACAATTTTTTTGTTTGTTTGAGTTAGTCTGTTCAGTTAAAGTTAATAGATTATAATTTATCATTCTTGCAGTGTTCTTATATTTTTTTCTGGAAGGTGAGGAAGGAGGAGGTTAAATGGTATTTAGAACAGCTATGCAGTTTTCCCACTTCCTATGAATGAGATTGACTAATTAATATTGAAACTTCTTCATTAGTTTGAATGTTCAGATTGTGCTTTAGTCCCTGTCATTGAACTTTTACAGAAGAAAAAGGCTTCATTAGGTTTTTTGGTAGTGGCTAAGATTCAAAGTGCATTAGTAGGGATGGGATGAATTTAAACAAATGTGTGGAGGGATATGATGTGTACTGTTACATAGTTGATTTATCTGGACAAGTGGGTTCTTCTGCCTGTGGGGGGGCAGCTGGAAGGGTAGAGGTTGTTTGTCTTTCTAGCATAGAACAAGACAATACTAGTGTCAGGCACACATCTTCCAAGTTTT
Organism: Hemiprocne comata; assembly: GCA_020745705.1. Classification (NCBI taxonomy): domain Eukaryota; kingdom Metazoa; phylum Chordata; class Aves; order Apodiformes; family Apodidae; genus Hemiprocne; species Hemiprocne comata. The sequence goes on along the minus strand of CM036588.1, from coordinate 62,623,663 downwards.
CATAATTTTTCCCTGCTTTCATTTTCAGCTAATACAGTGTTGACAGTTGTATGAGCTGTAACTCTAATGCATGTTTCAGACTAATTAAATAACATGATCATTTTTTGTACATTAACACAGTTAAGTGTACAGCTTGAATCAGTAGTTGTTTAGATGCTGCATTATTCATTAGCTCACTGATGTAATGGTTTAAAATAATATTGTCTTTAAACATTTCCTGTGTGTGACTTTTTTCCCTCTTGTGTTCAGTAACCTGGAATTTAAACTTTCTCTCCTAAAGGTCCAGCAGAGTTTGGAGAAAATCACAAAACTTGAACAAGAGAGAGAACACTGGATGCTGGAGGCTCAGCTAGCTAAAATAAAGTTAGAGAAAGAAAACCAAAAATTGAAGAATTCTCTTAGTGGACACTTAACTGAAACTATACAAGAACATCCTGTTTTGCCAAATGTAGCTGAACAAAAGATGGAAATTACAGAAAAGAGTCCAAGGGAACCTACTAAAAGTACTAGTCTGGTAAGGGACCTTTTTCCTTCAAGAGAGAAAAATCCACCTTCTTTAGTAGCAGTACTGTTTGATCAGTGGAACAGTAATAATGAGAACTTTTGACTGTGTTGAAATGCATTCTCACTTGTATTTGTGAAGCTGCTTGCTAATACTTTCTGTAGAGTTTGGAACTGTCTTGGCTTTTTTGACTTTGTTATCTCTAGTATCATAGAGACGTATTTGTAGTTCTGTACTTGCATGACTGAGGGGGAAATAACAGATGCTTAACTTCTAGGTTTTCCTGACTCTCTAGTCAGGAAGCCTTGCAAGTAGTATGTATCTCAGGTTGGCTCTGACTTCCCAGTACTTTTGTCATCTGTAGGTATGTTAAAGCAAATGGACGTTGGTAATTAGTATTTTTAAATGGGTTGAAAACCTTACTGCAAGTCAGTGCAGTATAATTTGATTTTGACTTGAAGAAGCCATTCAAGTTTTCAGTGCTCTCTGAAGCACTAATTTTATGTAACCTTTATAGGCACATACAACTTAGGCTGAAAATTGCATTTTGATATGGCATGCATTCTCTCCTTGCTCTTCTATGTTGAGTAAATGTCTTTCCTTTTAATTGCTAGTATTCAAGATGTTGGCCTTTCCTCTACATTGCCACTTCTGAAGTGTTATTAACAGGCATGTTATCTTTAAGAAAGAAATCTACTTAGCTCAGCACTCTAGGTTATTCTGTTTTATTTATTTATTTATTTTCCCCTCCCGGCTTTCCTGCTCCAGGATAAAAATGACCCATGGATTGTTTTGAAATCCCCAATTTTGAAGTAAACTGGCACCTGAAGTTTTTGGTTCTGCATTTGATCTGTTAGGAGTTTGAGGTGCATGGCTTTTTCTAGCCATAGTGCTTAATGTAACTCACAGGTCAACAATGTATAAATATTTCCCATAAACCTAAGTCTCTAGTACTGTTGAAGTCAGAGAAAACCTCTTGACTCGCTGTGGAGACATTATTCCATGAAAGTAGTTATTCACATACACCGCTCTACTAGAGTCCTGTCAGTGCTTCACTGAGCTGTCCATCTAATTTACTAGTCAAACTTGGAAAGAAAGGAATTCGGAAGGTACTCAAGAAAATTAAATATGGGTTTCCTTGCTCTTGAACATGAAAAGTAATGTTTCGGTGTACTAATATACCTTTAAATTAGCTTCATGTATTCAAGCAGATACATAAGCTAGCTTCATCTTGTTGATTTTATGGTTTTTTCCCTGTGTGCGTCGTAAGGCGAAGGATATTAGTATTTGGCGAGCTGGTGTCAGCTTTAATTTTGTTGAGAGTATTCATGTATATTATTACCCTTGCTTATGTTAGAAGGGGAAATGCTTAAATTTGGTTTTAGTTTTAACTGTTGCAAGATACAATTTTTTTAAATTAAAGTCCTATGACTGAAGCAGAGATGACTTGTGCCTATGGTATCTTTTTTGCAGTTTTCACTTAAGTGTATTTTCTTCCTTGTTCTAGACTGGAATGTTGACTGTAACTACTGATAACGAAAAGGTAATCTGTTTCAAACATTATCAAAGTACATCTGGTAAATACTTAAAATTCTGATTCTGTTAAACGTATTCCAAAGGTCTAATTACCAAGAATACTGTAGGATAATGTAATGAGTCACCTGTGTAGTGACTGTGTTTTCAAGTTTCAAGAAATACATGGATTTCTTAATTTCCTTCTGTTTAGTGAACTGTTCTGTTTTATGTATGTAAGCAGTTTGGAGCTGTGGGAGCTGCGGTCCAGGTCTGCCCACTGTAATTTGAGGAAAGCATTGGTCTGTTTGTACTTCAGTAACCCTAACTGCATTCCAAGCCTCGAATCTTAAATCCTGAGGAAGTGCTTAAGCTGCACAAAAGTCACTGACTGTAGCGCCTGATGTTTAACACTGAAGTACAGGCTATCCCAAACCAGAGGTCATACTGAAAGAAACTTGGGACTAGCTGTCAGACTAAATGTCTGCTCTTCATTAAGGACTGCTGTAGCCTAACACTTGCCCCAGCAGGAACTTAGCAGAGAAGGAGTCAGTGCTATCTCTTTTCTGACACTGCAAGGAACTGAAAATGTATTTTAGTTTACTCCCCCTTTTCTTTTGAAAGGATTATTAAAAAGGAGCTAGGTAATAAGTGATACAAGTTTTTAAATGCTATTGCATAGTGCTGAACTGGAAGGTAGTGACAAGTCATGTGAGAGCTGCCTCTAGTGGGTTACTCTGTAACTTACAGTAAACTGGTGAGTTGCCTTTTGTGTTGTGTTTTGGTTTTTTGTTGTTTTTTTTTTTTAAAGTTCAAACGTCTAAACAGATTTCTAGAACATGCAACAAAATAAATAGTTCCGACTGTTGCGAGCTTCTGAAATTCAGTTATGTAAAGGAATTCTTCCTTGCTGGGAAAAGCCAGTAAGCTTGTTTGATACATTAAATCAAGTGAACTTCTGACATCTTCAGGCAGGTCTTTGTTGTTTAAGGAAGTCTGACACTAAGTCACCATCAAGAGTGACAAATGGCAGTGTGACCTGCTGTAATTTGTCTGTTGTGTTTTGGGGAATCTAATGCTTTTGGGTAGAGCAGTCAGGCCTCAGGAGTGAAGAAGAGAAGTCCAGATAGTGGATAATGTTGTGATGCAAGTATTCAGTCTACTAAACATACATACCTGTCTCCTTAACTTTTTCCTTTGCCAGGCTCCAGATGTTGAGTCTCGTGAAGACCTGATAAAAAATCACTATATGGCAAGGATAGCAGAACTTACATCCCATCTGCAGCTTGCTGACAGCAAATCAGTACACTTTCACGCTGAGGTGAGTGTGCAGGCAGTGTCTATACTGAAAATACTAAATCCCTCTTTGAACTTTGCGCAGGCAAGTGTTATGACAGCAAGTTGAAATATATGGAACGTAATGTTTCATAAAAATACGTTCCTGGAGTATGTTGTTTGGCTGTGGTCTAGTATCCATAAAAATGGATCAAGTAGTAAGACTTCATTTATTTTATTTTTTTCAAAAAATACTTCGGTAGCCTTGTCCTGAGTGTAGTAAGAAGTACAATGTGTATCATGTATAGGTTTGCTCATATAAGCTGAGGCAGCTGGCTTTACTTACCAAGCTAGTTTTTGAGTGTATCATTAAGTGATATAAACAGCTTTCCTCTGACAAACTGGTTCTTCGGTGTTAGTTGTACTTAAAGGATTAACAAAACAATTGTATCTATGACTTCCTGTTTTTATATCAAATAATGAGGTATTTTTTCTTGAAAGTAGTGACCGTTTCGATTTGTGTAATGTGGAATATACCACAGCTTCAGGCTGATAGAGCTAATCCTCTTAAATATTTTTTAATAGTAGATTCCATGGTATGGAGAAACTTTTTTTTCTGATATTTGGGCAATGTATGAAGTGAGTTGTTAGTTACGTTTTACTTATTAAAACTTCCCTAGCAATAACATGAAAGACAAGATTTAGATTATTGGTAATGTGGTAATTCTGTAAAATGAAACAAAAGTTTAATGTTAACTATTTCAGTGCCTTTGCATTTAAAAATGCACACAAGCTCTAAGTTTCTTGAAATCTGAGGATTACAGAAAGGTGAAAAGATGCAAAGCAATCAATTAAAGCTAGCACAAGGTTATACTCCAGAAATAACTTTCCTCCCTTCTACCCTTCCTGTCCCATTCTGATTGCCAGTGTCGTGCACTTGCGAAAAGACTGTCTTTAGCAGAGAAGTCCAAGGAATCGCTCATGGAAGAGTTGAAACTAGCTAGTCAAAACATCAGTAGATTACAGGCAAGTAAAATGTTAAATGATGTAATAGATGAATTTTATAATTGTGTGTAAGGGGAAGTTGGAGGAGAAAAATTATGACCATTGAACATGGGCATGCCTTTACTAGGACCTTATTGATGCAATGTAAAAACTCTGGTGGTATGCAGAGAAGGGATTTAAATATTACACTTCACATTCCAGGTATAAGGTTGAAGTGGAACATACTTGCAAGGAAAAGGTTGTAGTAGCCAAGCCTGTGTTTTAGCACATTTGATGTCAAGGCATTTTATGAAAATGGTTAATTTTTTATCAAAAGGTGTGGTTGTGTGACTGATTTCCCTCTTTCCTGGGTGGCTTGTTTCCCTCTGCAAGAGGAGGATTGCTTTGAGTACAGCCAGCCCTTGTATCTGCTCCTCAGAGTTAGATGTGATACTGACAAGGCTGACTACTCATCAGTCCATTTCACTTAAAAACAGGACTAGGAAAGTGGTTAAAGTGCAGTTTCCTAGACAATACACTGAACTCGTAATCCTTTCTAGCACCTGGGATTGAAAGTCTTAGAAGTGCCAGGGTGTTTTTTTGAGGCAGATAGCTTAATATAAAGTAAAAGTAACTTTGGAATAATCTTTAAGAAGCCGTTATTAACAATAGATGATAAACTCTTACGCCAGATGTCCTGTCCCTTTGTCTTTCCCCTCCACACAGCTCAGGAAGGAGCCAATAGAAATATAAAGTATATATAAATATTCAGTGCTTAAATGCTTTTGTTTTCTTCATATTTACTTTGTATCTTTATTGCTTACCTGTCTGAGATGGTGAATACCTAGAACGCTCCATACAGGCAGTAAATATGTACACTTAAAAGAATTGTTGATAAGCACAAAGTGCTCTTTTGATCTGTTCTTTTAACAAATTCCACAATCAATATTAATGTTAATCTTTAATTATGCATTAAACTACTTAAGAAAAGGTAGCAGGCACACCATTGATATGTTTAGTTTAGTTTATGTTTAGTAGTCTGCATAATATTGAATCATAGAATTTTCCATTGGAAGGGTCCTCTGAAGGTAATCTGGTCCTCTCCTTCAGTCAGAGCAGAGAGAGTTCAGATCAGACTGATGAATCAGGAGTTTCTTGTCCAGCCAGAATCACTCACCATCCTAAGTGTTGGACTGTCCTTTGTCCTTGATCATTCAACTTCCCTGGGCCCCTTTAACTTCCAGGGAAGTTTTACCCGGGATCTTGCCAAGAAGACCTTGAAAAAGCCAAAATCTACTCTTCTTAAATCTAGGCTTGCTGTAATTTGACTATTCATCTTGCTTGCTTCCCTTAAATTACACTAACTCATGGTTGCTGCAGCCAGGGCTACCATTGCATTTCACATCCCTGACCAGCTTATCCTTATTTGTGAGTAACAGGTCCAGCAGAGAGTCTCTCTTAGGCCTATTGATCAGTGATATCAAGAAATTCTTTATCACATTGAAGAGGACTCCTGAATTGCTTGCATTCTTCCTCGTTGCCCTTCCAGGAGATGTCAGAGTAGTTAAAATCTCTCATGAGGATCAGGGTCTGGGGTTGAGAGATTATCTGCTTCTCGCAGATGCCTGCCGTATCACTCTCTTTCCCTGCTGATCCCTGTCTGAGCTCTTAATTGTCTTCAAACCAGTCCTTCTCGTAAAGCATGATTTCTGATTCCTTCTATCCTATCGTTCTTAAAGTCTGTCCCTTCATTGCTGCATTCCAGAATGCACAGTATCCCACCATGTCTCTCAAATCCCAGAGAGATCATAGCTCTGCAACTGCATGTCAATTTCTGATTCCTTCAGCTTAATATGCCATGTATTTACATGTACAGGCTATGCTCAAATCCTGTAAAGTTTACTTGTTTCTTGTCTGGAAACAAAGTTGGGAAACTTAGCTGTTAGATTTTTATGTAAGCCATAAAAAGTGAGGGGAAAAAATTATAAATAAAACCACAAAAATAAGAGTAACAGACCATGGATGAGACTTCAGATAAAACAGAAATAGCTATTGACTTTGTTTCAGAAAGTTGCTTTTTCAGTGGTTTATCTTAATTGCACACATTCAGCATCAAAAGTGTAGCTTAGTATGTGGAGATGGAATTTGGCTGCTTTGCCAGTTGTCACTAATTTTGAGCAAAAGCTTCTGATTTTTTTCCCCCGTAGGATGAATTGATGACGACAAAGAGAAGTTATGAGGATCAGTTAAGTATGATGAGTGACCACCTCTGCAGTATGAATGAAACCTTAACTAAACAAAGGGAAGAAATCGATACACTAAAGATGACTTGTAAGGTAAGTTGCTGGGTGTTGACATTAGGCACTGATTGCATACCTGCCAGTACTACTCTCTAACAAACCATTTCACAGGTTATAGTTGTTATTCTTGGCCAGTTGGAAAGCAAACTCCAAACCTGGTCCTGCATGTTTCAGTGAAGAAAAAATTCTTGCAAAACATGTGTTGGGAAGAACAAACCCTTTGTGTGACTGCTTCAAAGTAGGCTTTCCAAGTGTATCCTCTGATGGAAGATGAGCACCTTTTTGGTGTATGTGGTAAAAATTGAACTATTTGCTAATCCAGCGAGTGATACTGGGTGCTTATGATTAACTTACCAGTAGGAGTGTCCCTACTGTATTCCTCTCTTGGTTGTGGCATACTCTGTTCTTGGCAGCTGTTCTTTTGCTCTGTTTTATTTCCATATCCTAGCTTGTCTATCTCTCATATGTAGGAATGAAAAAGTTGCCACTTATATTCTTCTGTGAATTTAAAATGCACACTTAACTTCTTCTTCAAACAAGGAGTCTATCCATTTACTAGAAACGAGTTTTTAACTTAATGTTCATGATGAAAAATACAGAAGTCTGCTGTATCTTATTCTGACAGTTTTAGGGAGAAACAGATCCTGTGAAGGCCTTTCCCCTTCATTCTTCTGGCTGTGAAACTAATAAACTAGTATTGTCCTTAATTGTGGAATGCATGGAAGCAGATGTCACTGAGAGGTTAAAAATAAATTAATTAAAATCCATGTTTTGATTAAGGGTCCCTGGTGGTGATTTTTATTTGTTAGAATAAACTTTTCCCCCCCCCATGGATGGGACTGTTTTTCTTCAGATGTCTGAGTGTTTTGACTTGGCATTGTAATATTTAAAATTACTTTGTGGTTTGCAAGCTCTTGTGTTTTTAGAGGGAAGCTTCTGGCTGAATACTGACGATAGCACTTGATGTTTTTATAAAATGTCTTCTGGAATTTTTCACTTGTCATACTTTTAAGACTTGAAGTTGTACTCTGTCTGAAAGGAGGTAGTTCAGAATCACAACAGTAGACAGGGATTTTCAAATGTTACTAAATGTAGAAGGTGATTTGGTTGAAATCAAAACGATGCAGTTAAAGCCATTATCACTTGAAGAGGGTTAGATTAGAATAAAATATTAACTTAAGGAAATAGGAAGACAGAGAATTGCCAGCAAGTAACTTGCACAAAAGTTTATTTTAAGCTATATGTTTGCATTGTGGAACTGTTGCAAGTCAAATGTGAGTTGCTTAGCTGTAGAACAGATCTTTTTCTAAACTAAGAATATTCTATATAGAACAACTTTAAATTTGTTTTGGAACAAAATGAGAGGGTGGAGAATTGATTTTAATTTGAGGAAATTATCCTATGGGGTTAATATTTGAAATATCACTTAAGGGTGAATTATGATTTGACTTGCCTTCACTGCCCTTACAATATTAGTGGTGTTAATACAGATGGGTGTCTTAGGATGTAACTCAAATGTCTCTCTTTTTTCCACAAGTTTCAATCGCAGTAAGGCACTGTTGTGCTTACTTGAAATTTCTGGTAGTTTCACCTGTTATGCATGTAAAGATAGAGGGGTTTTCAGAGCAAGGAGTTAAAATGGCTGCACCGGAAGAGTTGAGGTCAATGGTTCAGTGTCCAAGTGGAGGCAAGTGATGAGTGGTGTTCCTCAGGGGTCAGTATTGGGACCAGTGCTGTTCAACATCTTTGTTGGAGACATGGACAGTGGGATTGAGCATATATATCCTCAGCAAGTTGGCTGATGATATCAAGCTGTGTGGAGTCCTTGACAGTCTGGAGGGAAGGGAGGCCATCCAGAGGGACCTTGACAGGCTGGAGAGGTGGGCCAATGCCAACCTCATGAAGTTCAACAAGGCCAAGTACAAGGTCGTGCACCTGGGTTGGTGCACTCCCAGGCACAAATACAGGCTGGGGGCAGAATGGCTAAAGAGCAGTCCTGAGGAGAAGGACTTGGGGGTGGTAGTAGATGAGAAAAGCTTGACATGAGCCTCCAGTGTGCACTCACAGCCGGGGGGGGCCAACCACATCCTGGGCTGCATCAAAAGAATTGTGGCCAGCAGGGCCAGGGAGGTGATTCTGCCCCCCTACTCTGCTCTGGTGAGACCCCACCTGGAGTACTGTGTACAGCTCTGAAGCCCTCAGCACAGGAAAGACATGGACCTGTTGGAGAGGGTCCAGAGAAGGGCCACAAAGATGATCAAAGGGCTGGAGCACCTCTGCTATGAAGACAGGCTGAGGGAGTTGGCACTATTTAGCCTGGAGAAGAGAAGGCTTCAGGGAGACCTTGTAGCAGCCTCCCAGTACCTGAAGGGAGCCTACAGGAAAGCTGTGGAGGGGCTTTTCACCAGAGAGGGCAGTGATAGGACAAGGGGTAATGGTTTTAAACTGAAAGAGGAGAGATTTATGTTAGACATCAGGAAGAAATTCTTCACCATGAGGGGTAGTAAGGTGCTGAAATAGGTTGCCCAGGTAGGCTGTGGAAGCCCCCTCCCTGGAGGTGTTCAAGGCCAGGTTGGATGAGGCTTTGTGCAGCCTGATCTGGTGTGAGGCGTCCCTGCTTATAGCAGGGAGGTTGGAACCTGATGATCTTTAAGGTTCCTTCCAACCTCTATGATTCTATGATTCTATGATTCTATGATTCTATGATTCTATGATTCTATGATTCTATGATTCTATGATTCTATGATTCTATGATTCTATGATTCTATGATTCTATGATTCTATGATTCTATGATTCTATGATTCTATGATTCTATGATTCTATGATTCTATGATTCTTATAAGCCTATGGACAGTTTATTTTCAGTTTGACTTTTCTTTGCTGCAGTCATATATTAACAGACATAAGGTTTTATATGTTTGTATGGATTTTATCTGAATTATATGTTCTGTTTACTTGTTTGTTGTTGCAGGGAAATTCTAAAAAGAACAAAAATCGATAGTTTACAGCTAATCAACTGTCTTGGAAGCTGCTGCTGCACAGGATGTAGTTAATAAACACACATTGTCCAATTCCTGTTTCTCACAGGAAGCAGAGGTGGTATTGAGTCTAATACAAACTGCTTTGGTGCTGTAAATGGCTTTAAAATATTTAGAACTTGTAACAGATGAAACAGAATTTAATGTTGGCTCTAAACCAGGAAATACACACTCTGTGGATAATTTATATAGTAATTACCTTCAGTTTTTACTGTGCACTTTTTAAAACCAAGCTTTAATTTCATGTAGTAACTTGAGATTTTGTATATTTTCAAATATGATTCTGCATTAACAAAATTGGATCAGTGCAGTAGTCGTCTCTTTTTGAGTTGTTATATGTTAAATTGCCAACACGTGTACATTCCTTTACTCATTAGTGTAAAAATTAATTGATACTTTTTTGGCCATGCAAGTTGTGCAATTACAGTAAACTTCTTTATCCCGTTCTCAGCCCTTTTGAATTAATTTGGAATTGTGTGAACTTACAGAAATCATTTAAAGGCACAAGTAAATGGGATCACTATTTCTTTTTAGACTGCAATAGTGGAAACTTGCTGCTTGTATTTGGCACTTTGGATTTGAAGAGAACAAATAGCTGAATTGGCATACTTCTGTGAAATTGCTTTAAGCCTTTACTTGGCATTTTGTTGACACATATATGTGTATATATATTGGTTGAAATAGCTGTTTAAAGCTAGAGGAAATTGTGAACGTAATTTGCCCCAAAAGAGAAGCAATGTGTGTGTGTAGAATAGATCTGCTTCCTGTGCTCTCTTACAGTAAATAATATTAAATATGTAGAAGATTTCAAGAATGAATTTGCAAAAAGTTGTCATGGCATTAAGTCCTGATGGATTCACTGAGGGGATGCACGTGGCTTTTCTTGTGTTTTGGGAAGTTTGTGAACTTTAGGCCTCTCCTAAGATTTTTTTTTTTAGTGAAGTTTAATACTATGAGTTTTCACAGCATTGATTTTTAACTTTTTCTTAGTCCGATGCTGTGCTGCTCCACTTTCCACTGATCTTCTGTTCCATAATTTGTATTATGGCACTTATTTGTCCCTTAAGGGTTTACTCTGATAACAGCTGTGTTGATATGTATTATTAGTATGTAATAATAAAATCAACTACATGAAACCAGCTTGGCTTTCTTCTTGATTCTGGTTATACCCAGGTTGCACAATGTGGTATTGCGGTGAGATGTTAGCAGTTACTCCTGGTGAGGTGAGCTTGAGTAATTAAACTAGTCTAGTTACTCTTAATAGTGCTTGTCTTTGAGCCAGGCTGCTTTTCTGTCCTGAATGCTGCAGTGTGCAAAGTACACAGTCACGTTAATATTTCTCACCTTCTTGTCTGCTCAAAGGCAAACGAGCATCTGATCTGTGTTGATTGCAACCGTGGAACTGTTCTGATACAGTTTTTCCTTTTAATGACAATGGATGTGGTTGTGAAACTGGAAAGGAAATGGGGAGAGCCTGCATGGTTTCTGTCACGGACCGAGATAGGTAAAGCCGCGACCCACACCCCCACCTCGGGGGATCGAGAGCTGAAGACCACTCCCCGTCACACCCACAAACAACGCTTAAGAATCAATAGATTTATTAAAGGCACTGAGGGTTTGGCAAGTCTGATATCAACGATCACACAGGGTCTATCTCTATATATATCCACACCTATATATCCATATACCAACAGCTATACAACTATATCTATATACCAATAATAACACACACAGAAAACAAGAGAGAACCTCCCCCCTTCCCCCCTGTTCCCGTTCCCGGACAGGGATAAGAGGGAAAGCCTGGAGAGAGCCTTTGGGAAATAGAAGAATATTGGAAAAGAGAAGTGAGTGTCTGGTATGTGTGAATATTATGTAGGAATGTTTGTAGGAATGTTAGTAAGATGTTCGCAATTCTCACCACCGGGGGGTACGGCCGAAGCCACGTCGGGATCCACGTCCTTTCCCTTGAGACTCCAGGCATTTTTGAAAGGCCTAAGTAAAAATATGCTTTGAATACTGAGTGTTTAAAAATGTGCATTTGGAAAGTTAAATGTATCTTACCTCAAATTATTTTTGCAACAGAGTTATACCCCCAACATCAAAACTGGAATTAATATAGAATGTCTAAGCACTTATGTACAATTCCAATATATGTTAGTTTATCAGCATTTTTTGCTTGCAGTATCTATTTGGAAATGTATTTGCGTGTCACCCTCTCCAGTCCATAGTAAACATGCTCAGAAAGAGAAAATTTTGATCGCTCACACTGCCTTCAGTTTTTCAAGGATATGTTTTCAAGGAAGTTCCAGACAGTCATAAACTATCAATTCACAAAAATAGAATCATTGAAAAAAAATTTAAAATGGTATTTTGGATGCTGTTGTAGTAATGCTGTGAAGGGATGTAGTGTGTTACATTTAACTTGGTGGTGATAGAAACTGGAACAAGTGGTAATGCCCAACTAGCTTGTGCTTATCTGCTAACAAGGTGGTTCTGAACCAGTTTCTGAATACCTCGGAGTATCTTAAATATCCAAATTGTTACTGAATGCTATGCTATTAAAAAGCTGAAAGCTGTCTTCAGCATTGCAGTAAAAGATAATCTTGGAGACAAAAGTCTTCCGTAAGTATGAATTTTAACTGTGTATAGGTAAAGGTCTGTGCAGATCATTATGGAATGCATAAAATTTGGGTATATAAATTGTACTAATACTGGAATTTACACAAATTTACAGTATGAGTCCTCAACTTCCTAGTTGATTAATCAGGAATCTAATGACAACCTGTTGTAAATCAGGAAGATCTTTAGAACAAGTTTTTTTTACAGTGTAAAAACAGGGTTAAAGAAAAATCCTAATGCTAATTATTTTTTTAATGGACAGTAATACAAGTTATTAAAGAATTTTTAGAGTGCTTTAAAGGAGCACTTAATTTCTTCATAATCTTGAGCACCTCATGAATAATCTCATACTCATGAATAAGTGACCATTCAGATAACAGCACTATTTCCTGTTAATAGTTTTAATAACTGCATCTTCAAAAATTCTTTCTGAACTTTGTATTAAACCTATACTAGCACTTCCAAAGATTTCAAAATGTTTAGCTATCCTAGATTTTTGAAAATACAGCCCAGTAATTCTTCTGTGTGTTCTCTTCAAAATAAATACTAGCTATAATCAAGAATGAATTGTAATTTCAAGTTTGCCCTCTTAAGAACTACTGCTTCATGAGTTTTGAGAGTACCCAAGATGCACTAAATACTTTGGCTATTTTAAAAGGCCTTAAGCTCTTACAGGTCAGATATTTCCCCACCTGAAAGATTAGCTTCTAAACAGGAGTCTTAGGCCGACATTGTCATAAGCTGTGCAAGAGTATTTTCTCATTGGTGTTTAAATAATCATGCGATCATTTCAATAACGATACCTCTAAGATTTAAATAATGATCATCTTAAATGTTGATTTTAAAATGGTCATGTTTGTAATGTCGTTTGCTATTTTCTTCAGATTAACCAGCTCAAGATTTCAATAATAGTGGTGCCAGGATCTTCGCACTCTGTATGACCTTGTAGCACTCCAAGCAGCATTGGTATCAAGACTGAAACACTTTGTTGTCCTCTCTTTGTTGAAATGCATTGGCTACTCATACAGACCATTTTCCCTTTTTTCCAAGCCAGCTTCACTTCTAACTTTTAATCTTGCTGCTCATTCTGCTCTAGCTCCCATCACCAACAGATGAGTTGAATTTTTGGTGGGGAAAGGTCGTTGGCCCAGCATGTTTCTTTGATGCAGACTTTGGGCACAGCAGGGGCCTGATCACTGTTCAACAGTGCTTGCTACACCTCCAAAGAACAGATTTGCCTGGATGTCCAAGGTATCAGTTGCAAACAGGAAAGGAAATAAACTTATTCACATGTCGCCTATTACGAGACTAGGGAAGTTACTGGGTTGGTTGAACAATATGGATGCTTTTATTAATATAAATCCAATGCTGTTTTAAAATTTGGAGAACCATCTGGCCCTGTAAACTGGGCAAACCTGTTGTTCTTTTCTACAGTATGTGTGTAAGGTAATCTGAGAGCACTATCTTAGCAACAGCAGAGTCACAATAAAAATAAAGCTTAGTGCAGTAAAAAATTGTAATTGTTACCAGAGGTCTGATTATTTCCTCCCACAAAGGCTAAATGCCACTGTATTGGGAATGCATCCTCTGCTTCTGTTACTACTTGCAGTATTATTTGGCAGTGAATTAAAATTGTTTGTTTAGAAGAGGCCATGTTTGCTCTAATTCATGAATATTTCTTTGAAACGGAGTTAGAAACTTGCTTTAACTATAATTGTGTCTGCAGAACCAATAGCTTGGTCGCAGATGAGGAGAAAGGGCTTTCAGGGACCTTTATAAACCAAGGCCTTTGGGGCTATGAAATCTCCCACATGGAAACTTGCCTGGGGGCAGTTTTCATTGTCTGCCTCTGCTGTGTGTGTAGGCAGCTTTAGACACGTCAATGCTAATTCAGAATCATTCGGGTGTGTGTACTTGCATTGCTGCAATACTGAGGTTAAATAGCTGAGCTGCAAAATAGAAGCATATGATTCTTGCTGGGCTTCATTCCCACATCAAGCTTCCATGCTAACAGCCCTATAAGAATTCTAGTTTTAAACTTTTAATATGTAAAATTACATACACAATAGCAGAAATAGTAATTTTTCTGTACTGGTTTTAAGTCTAATTCACCTTTTATGTCCAAAACTTTATAAACTTACGAGATCTTAACTAATGAAATACAGGCCTGGTGTCAAAATTGTATTTCTGGTCTCCCATAAACAACGCAGCTTGGTCCTGAGAAGAGTTAAAACTACAAAATTAAGAGTCCAGGTAATTTCCAGTCACTTGAAGCACTATGGATTCTTCCATGAATTCACTTGGAAGTTAATCTGTGGTTGCATGTAGTTTCTTGCAAACTCTCTCCATCTGAAGTTAATTGCTTCTGAATTAAGTATAGGGGGGACCTTCAATCTCCACCCCCCCCCCCTTTCTACTACAAAGATTCTTCATCCTTGTCTACCCTCCCACTGAAGCTTCATATTCCTTCCTCTTCACATTTCCTTCCTCTTGGAGTTAGAAAGCTTCAATTTGTGCTTGAATAGTAAGATTATTTTAAAGAAGTTACAAGCCTGAAATGGTCTGTAGTGAAAATTTCAGTGTGTTCTCATTAACTGCAGGCTTTGGCACAAGGAACAGCTGTAATATTGGAATGGGTGCTGCACCCCTTACCTGCCTTCTGCTTGGTGACTTTCAAATTGCATATACTGTATGTCATGTTGGACACAGCGAATATTCATCTTGAGGGGGTTGTGGGGAATTGATTTTACAAAAAGCTTCTTTTGAGATCTGGAAGGTCTGGTTTACTTTCAGTTGAAACAACTAGATGAGAACAAGTTTCTTGTAGATTATTGATCTAGACCAGGAGGTCAAGAGCAATGTGAAGCCAACAAGCAGTCTTACAAAAAGAACACAACTGCTAAATTTCTATATCCAATTTACATGTAGTGAATACACAGTACTTAAATAGTGAATATACTAAATTAGTGAAGTCTTTTTTTATAGCAATAGTACTAAGTGAAATATGAATTTATTAAATGAGAGGGAGAGAAGAATTCAACTCTTGCATTTTGGTTTGAATTCTCAGTTAAGATGGACTTTTGCAGAAATTCGTTACTAAAATAAAAGACAAGTAGTAGAGCAAAGTGTCAAAATAAGTCTAGAAACAAGTGCTTTTCTGTCTCAACAGAATTTTTGGTTCTGGTGAGATACGAACTGAGAGTTTTCACTTTTGACAACATAGTCATAAACAGTAAACATTTTATAAAAAGAGGTAATATGCTGTGAATTATGTTAAGATCAATGTAAATAGAATCAGCAACATAAGCTGACTTTGTTAGCATTGTAAAATGTTTAACTGCATGTAGCAATATATAATACTGTATCTTTATGTGAAATACTTTCAAACTATTTACTGTAGAAATAGTTCTAATTTGTTCTGCATATGCTGTTCATTAAAGTCAAACTATATTAAGGACTTTAAAATCTTGATATCAGATTTTTTTTAATTTCCCCTTGCTGCTTGAGTTTATATTGCACTGAATTATTTTGGGGGAAGAGAGAATAGGAGCAGTATTTACTGGAGAAGAATAATCTTGTATTGAAAATGTATACACTTGTCTCAGCAAAGGAAAACATCTCATCTATTTTTAGACAAATGCTGATTTTGATAAAGAAATATGATGTGTGCCCTTCCCACTTAACTTGAAACCCATTAGGAAGGGCTAATGTGGAAGCTAACAGGCAAAAAGGTGGATTGAATATTGTGCAGGAGTACATAAGAGCCTGAAGGACTAATTTTGGAGAAAATTATAGAAATCAAAGTATTTCTAGTCTCCTAGCTTTTTGGCAAAACAGATCCTCTGGTTCCCTCTGCCAAGATGTTGGGTGTGTCCTGGAAGAAGGCAGAAGACTTGCAGGGATGGAATTCCAGAGGGAAGAAGTTGGGATCAGGTTCTGGCACCTTGAGGGCTACATGCTGGGAGCAGAGTGGCAGGCAGAGCTCCCTAACCCTGCGCCTGCCACAGCTGTGGCTTTGCCATTGCAGCCTGAAGGCCTCGGGCCGGCAGTACTGAAAATACATGTTCAAAGATAGAAAAATATGATTCACTGGCTTGCAAGTTCCAGATTAAATTATGGTGAAAAAATTCCAGGCTATCACCACACCAGTGCCCTTCCTTTCCCTTCTATCTATGTAGGAAATCCTCAAATCCTTCCTCTGTGAACCATTGCTGTCCCTTATGCCATACTGAGATGAAAATGTGAGCAACAACAACATTCTGTCAGAAACTGGTAGGTCGCAAAGTTTCAGGTGAAATTATGTATTATCAATGTAAAATTCATTTGGAGCATAATTTTAAGAGTTAGTTTCCTACCAGGTTTGAAATTATAAACACTCATGAACAAAGACCTGTACAGTGGATTCTTTTTAATTAAGATAATAAAGATAATAAAAATTGGTTGGTTTTTTTAAAGAAAGAACAGCCTTGTTTTTTACCCTAGTGCAATTCTTGTAATGGCATTAAGCTTACAGAGGAATTTAATTTCTGGGAAAACCGTACTGAACGCTTCTATTGCAATTGCAAACAGCCAGAGCCTGAATAGTGTTTCCCATGCATAGAGAAAAAATATAGGATTGCTCAATTTTCAGAGAAAACATGAGAACTTTTCAGATAAGTAGGACAAATGAAAGGCATTTACAAGGGCAAGTCTACCAACAGAACAAGCAGTGGAGCTTGTGCCTTACAAAGATGTGTGACACAGGAGATGGGAGCTCAAGGCTGTAAGTGCTATTGACAGTTCCTCATGAGCAATTCCAGTATCTGCAGTTGTGGCAGCCCTGCTCCATGCCCTCGGCAATGCTCTAGAGGGTTTTATAGTTCTTCCCCTTAATCTTACCCATTCTATTTGTGTTTTGTGGCCCTTTAGGATCAAATTTCCCACATGGTACCTTGTCACCTCTGATAGGTGCAGTCTAGAGCCACCTCTGTAACAGATAGGAAGGAATTGGATTATGCTGTTGGTAGTTAAGCCATTTGCCAAGCCTCATTCTGTATTTCTTCGAAGGAATTCCTCTCTTCAGAGGAGCTTTTTAAGGATGAGGTAACCTGTCCTCTCTTGGAGCTGGGAGGTGTGTGGTCTGAGAGGGAAAGAGCTCCACAGAGGGTGAACAGAGGGCAAAACCTGGCCTGGACTTGATCTTCCAACAGCACAGCTTGGTTTTGCCATAGTCTTTCTGGTTCTTAGAAAGGTTTGGCCAGAAATGTCTTTCCCAAGGGTTGTGTCTCATAGAATCACCGCATGCTAGGTTGGAAGGAACCCCAAGGATCACCTGGTCCAACCCTTCTAGGTAGGAACACAGTTGAGGTGAGATGGCCCAGCAGCCTGTCAAGCAGAGTCTTGAAAGTGTCCAGTGCTGGGGAATCCTCCACTTCCCTGGGGAGATTACTCTAATATTTGACTCTTCTCACAGTGAAAATTTTTCTTCTGGTGTCCAATTGGGATCTCCCCAGCAATAACTTGCACCTATTACCCCTTGTCTTTTCCATGTGACTCCTTGTAAAAAGGCAGTCTCCATCTTCTTGATAGCCACCCTTAATGTGGAACTGGAACATGGCAATAAGGTCTCCTCTAAGCCTTTTCTTGAGGCTGAACAAATCCTGTTCTCATTCATTGGGAGTCTTATCTTCATTAAGGCACAGGTACTTTTCAATTATTTATTTTTTTTCTTCGCGGTGTCACTTTCTTGCAAAACGAACGTTTGGACACTAAGCAGTGCTCAGCCCTTTTCCTTGACAGTTTGGCCCCTTTCCCTGCTCTCCCAGGAGAATGCTCGGAGAGGAGGACGGGCGTAGCGGGGGTGTCGCGGGGCCGGAGCCAAGGCCCGCCCCGCCTCCGGCCCCCCGCCCGGCCGCCACCGCCCGCCGCCCCGCCGGTGTCTGGTGCTGCCTCCCAGGGTCCCCTATGGCGGCGCTGGAACGGTGACTAGCGGGTAAGGAGGAGAGGGCCCGGGGTGCAGGCTGACCGGTTCTGACTCCCCCCCGGGAGCGGGGTCCCCGGCGCTCGGAATAGGGTTGGGGGAGGCGGGGGAGAGAGGGGGGATGGGGGGACCCGTCCGAAGTGGAATTTTCCCGGTGGTTGAGGCGCAGACAGAACTCCTGGCTTGAAAGGGGCCGGTGGATGGGGCTGGCTTTGTTTTGGTTTGAGAACGGGATTAGAAAAATATAAAAATATTTGACTATTTCTCCTTTTTGCTCTTTTTCTTCTTTTGCTCCTTTTCCCCCCCTCTTTTTTCCTCTTTCTTTTATTTTTTTTTTTGTCTTTTCTCTCTTTTGTCTTTCTCGCTTCCTTTTTTTTTATAATTTTTTTTTTTTTTTTTTTGTTTTCAAGTAGAAGTGGTGAAAGGGGGATGGCTTTATGTGGGGTACCGAAGCTTTGAACCACTGTGCAGATCGGTGGGGTCTGGGTGACGGGCATCTCCCAGGAGAAGTTCCCATGACTTTGTCCTGTTAGGGAGGAGGCCGGAGCGATCGAGAAGGTTTTTTTTGTTTTGGTTTTTTTTGGTGCTTTTTTGTTTGTTTGTTTTTGTTGTTTGGGTTTTTTTTTGTTTAATACTTGAAGTGAAATGAATTCCTGGAGCTTTTCTCATATTTTCTGGTGGTTCAGCTGGTGATGTTAAACTGCGCACGTAGGCTCACGGCATTTGCAGTCATACATACGGTGGGGCTTTGGAAAAACAACCGCAGCGGGTGCAGAAGGATGTGCCTCACAGGGCTGAAATGATTAGACTGCACTTACCATATATACCCTTAGAACAAACTCTAGAGGTGGTATTTCCAGCATATCATAGATGAGAATGAATGTTGAAAGTTTTCTCTTTCTGTTTTTTCAAGTAATTTTTCATTGAAGGGATGACTTTCAGTAAGTTTAAAAAAAAACAACAAAAAGGTGTTGTTGTGAAACTGCCGGCAAATAACAGCGCTTCTGAAATGTGCTGAGGAAAATGCTGACTAGGGTATTTTGTAGGAGCCCAGCAAAAGTTGTTACAGAAGTCTCCACTTACCTTCCCTGACAGATTTTTTTTCTTTGAGGTGGAGCACCCTAGAAATCCTCACTGATTTATCCGCAAAGAGGACTTAGCTTTTTTGGGGAGAGTGCTAATGACTCTCTGGGGATGAAGGAACAGAAGTTTTGGAGCTTGAAACTCTTAAATATAAACTGTTCATTTTGTTGTTAACTCACGTTTCTGTAACTGGAAGCTGAGACTCTTCTAGGGTCTGTAAGAGAAGAGGAGAAAAGAGAGCTGAAGGCAAACTGTTGAGTTGCCTGGTTTAGTGCACTGAAAGCACACCTGCCATGAGAAAATGTTAGGAAAAAAGATTAGATTAGCTACTTTCTTGACTCCAGGTATGAGCAGAGGAGAGCTTTAGTGCAGCACTCTGTAACTAGTTGCAGTTGAGCACAGAAGTGGTTTGTACAAGAGAGCGTGGCTGGAGATTATACTCAACCGATCTTGGAGCTGTGAATTGCACCACTGGGACATTCTGCCCAGAGGCAGGTATGAGTTCCTCGTTTCATGCTCAGATTTCATTATTCTCCTTCTCCCCATCTCCTTCTGCACAAATAAAGAATGTTACTTTATACTGCTTTAAAAATTACTAGGATTTGTAAGCCAGTGGCCTGGCTTTTTGATAACCACTCCCCAAATCCAGATCTCCATTTGGCATTAGTTTGCTGCTTAGCAAACTAATGTAAACTTTTAAGTTGTTCTGTGTGTGAATGTTAAATCCAACATGAAAGGCACCTAATTACATGAATAGTAATGCAATATCATGGACAGTGTTTTACTTCATGTTTTGGTAAACAAGATTCCTCTTGTCCAGTGCTCCTTTTCTTATGCTTTTGATCAGTATGAATATGAGCTGAACTCTCTTGCTTCAGAAAGCCAGACTGCTCACACATCTAGCTTTTGGAGAGGAACCCAAATGAGGCTTTTTTGGGTGACTATGTTATGAATTATACTTTCTGTCCTAACTGTCATCAGTTGCTATTAAAAATACCTCTCTGCAAATGAACAAAGAAGGATTCAATTGTAACCCTCCTTGTTAGTGCTGGTATTATAAGGCTTTAGGTACAGAAGGGGAGTAGCCTGCAGTCAAGGAGAGAGTTGTGTCAGAAAGGGTCTAGCTAGCTAGCTAGCTGTCAGACAGTACTTTTTGGGTTAGAAGAGCTCTGCAAATCTTACGTCATTTGTTAGTCTTTGAGAAAGTACTCACTGTTGTTTACTGGGCTCTAAAGCATGAGGTAGTTTTAAATGTGGATTTAAAAACTGGTGTTGAACCTAACATAAAATAAAAGGAGAGTATTATGTCGGTCAGTGAATATACTAAGTATAGCATTTCCATTAGCTTCCGTGCTTTTTATTATTCACTGCTGCGATTAGTGGGCAAGAGTTTTTGAAGTGCACTTCTGCAACATGTATTCTTCGTGGCATTTAATCCGTTGCTTCCTTTGAAAACTACAAACACCACATGAGGACCAGGTTTAAATTTGTTTCTGACCATGACCAGTTTGGTATTTTGACATGTGATCTGTGTGCCCAAGCATTCAGGCTTTTTTTTTTTGCATCTGGAGGGCTGCTTAATCCTAAAAAAAAGAAAAAGGCTGTTGATTTTACAGAAGTGGGACAGCCACCCCTAGCTGCATTTCTGCTGCTTGGTGGCATATTATAAATCTCTGTGCTGGGAAGAGGGAGGGGTTTGGGATTTTAAGCTTCTTGCCCTCTGCAGTGCTGCTGTGACCAGAGTACTTTTGTGGGATGTTTGTATGCTCCTAATAATAACATGTTTCCTAAACACAGTTAAAAATTGCTTCAGAAGATGCAGTAACATTCCATTAACTTAGTGACCTGCAGAAGTACTGTAAATAAAAATAGATTTATCTTCCTGCCTCTTTCAGGTCAGAGCAGTATGCTGAGGGCTTGTTGACTTTATTTTTTTTTTTAATTTAAGCAGCAAAATGTCAACTAGTATCAACAAACACTTTACATGAGACTCTTCTGCAACTGGCTGTTGGCTCTCTGAAATCTGCCTACAGTGTGAGTTGCAGTCACTGTGGTGATGCTGAAGAGGAATGTAATTCAGAGAGGATATATCAGGACTGGCCGAGTCAACTGAAAGGGAGCAGGAACAGAAGCACCTTTCAGGGGGTGCATGGGCACTGCTCCAGCAGCTCAACAGCCCATCAACCTCTGCCTCTTCCCCATCCATCTTCTAACTGGAAGGCTTCATTTGTAGGGAGAAGAAAGGCCCTGTGGAGAGGTGTGTTGTATATACAAGAGAAACATGCATATGCACAGTGAAGAGAATTAAAAATTATTTACATGTCTTGTCTAACCAGGTAATAGGAAGAAATTAGGTGCAACAGCACGGAGTAGTCAGTCAAAAGCCAATCTGCAGCTACAAAACATTTAAGGATTGTAGGCTCACAATGAGCACTTTCTAACATTTAAATAATTTCCCAGTCCACAGCTACATGTAACCATATTGTTTTGAGAAGATGTAGTCAGAGCTTGCATCACACTTTGCAATCACATCTTGCACACAAGTGGTATATCTTAGAAGGCACTGTGATATCCAGGAAGGAAGAGAATAAAATCACTGAGTAGTTAATATTGATTTGATCAGGCTTTTTATTATTTCTTCTAGGAAAAGAGACTTTTCTTCTATTAAAGATGTTCAGTACAACATAGAGAATTATTTTGTGGGCCATTCAAGTTAGTAAAAATGCAGATTGTGTTCTCTTGAGGTTTTTCCTGGCTGTCCCCTGTTTGCCAGCAAATGAGGCGTGAGCATGGGTACCCCCTGTCCTACTGTCTCAGTTACCAACCTGGGTCCAAAGAAGCAGAGAAACACATGCTACCAGACTTAGACCTGGCACAGTCTGTCACCTGCCCAGACAGGCAGTCTGCCCCGAGAACTGGAAAATGATGGACATTTGAGGTGGGACTTTTTTCTGAGTCTCTTCTGGAGGAACTGACTGAGAAGTTAGAACTGATGGACCAGAAGGATGCTCAGACTTATGTCGAGTGCAGGTGTTTGCCATTCCCGTGGTTAGACCTGACAATATACCAGAGATAAGTGCCTTTTGTTGAGACTGTTGTTACAAATAAAAAAAAAAAGTAACCAGTTTCCAGTACTGCCATCAGTATCCAGACTTGGTGATGTGATGCAAGATGTGATTGCATCTTCTTGATATAAAATAGTTACATGTAGTTGTGGCTTGGGAAAACTTTTTTTTTCCTTTTTAATGTTAGTGCTGTTGCAAGCCTGTGATCCTGAAATGTTTTGTAGCTGGAGATTGGCTTTTGAATTACTTCTCTGTGCTGTTGCATTAATTAATGTGTTTTGTAATGTGTCTGCATACTGGCTAAGTCACAGAAAGCAGTATAGGAGTTGCTGCAAGTAACTTTATAGTTCTCTCTAGGTGACCAAGGTGGCCATAGGGTATGAGGACTGCTGTTGTTTTGTGCAGCTCAGCCACTTGGCTGGATGCACTGACAGAGAGACTCTTGAGTAACTTTCAAGGGTGGCTTCAGGTCTCCATTCCAGTATCTTTCCCAATGACACTTAAATTAGCTTTCTATATGTTTATTTTATCCTATTCTGAAAGTTAGATTTGTGATAATAAACTCTGCAGAACAGCCTGGGGAGGAATGGTGGTGCAGATCCTAGGTGACTGGGTTGCAGCGATTTATGAAAATCTCTCAGTTCCTGTAAAAAGCATCTTTCACACGTCCCTGTAAATCCTATGGGAACTTGCCATAAAATGTTGTATCTAGGTTTTCCTACCTTGATTTCTATTCCCAACCAAGAAAATACTGAAGGCACAAGCTGGACTGATCACCCATGGTGGTATGACTGCTGGAGCAGGGCAAGGGAGGGTGTGGGAATCGGAGCTTACAGTTTCACAGGAAGAGGAGTTGAAGCTGATCTTGTTACACACAAGACCAGTCATGCATGCTGCTTTGTTGTCTTTCTGAGGCAGCTTTGTAATGACTTCACATCTGAGTGTTAGGGAAGGTCTCCTAGAGTGGATCTACACACGAAAAGGAGTTTATTTACAGTGCTTAGCAGCTGAGGTTTGGGTGATTGTTCCATGGCAGAGATGGGAATTGTTATGAATAGCCATGCTAAATTTTCATATTAACTGGAAGGTTCTCACCGTGTAACCTCCTTCTGTTGTGAGTGTCATGGTTTGATGCAGGATCGTCAGTTAAACCAGAGATGCATTGATGATGACGCAAGACCAACTGTGTGTGCAAGAGCTACTAAAAAGAACAAAGGCAGATGAGTAACAGGAAAATTAGCTTCATCCTACCTCAAACCAGGACAGTGAGCAAGAAGAGCTACTTCTTTGGGGAAGACTCACGACAACAGCCCAGCAGGCTAGAATAGTGGTCAGAGAGGTGAATCTGGCAGCACTGCTGCTTCTGTTTTCTTTTGAGACCTTTCTGTAGGCTTTTCTTCCTGTGTGAATCCTTTATCTGCTGCAGCTTTTAAAGCCTGAGATGTGACTCTGAGAGGCAGAGGAGCAGACATTTCTTCAGGAATCCTTTGTCAGACACCTCTGTGTAGCATTGCTCGGGAGAGCTGGATGCTCTCCTAGTGCACAGAGAGCATCACCTTTGTGCTGGTGGGTCCCCCACGCCCCAAACCATGCAACACCATACTCTCTAGAGGCTGTTCAGCCTCTGCCAAATCGTTGTCCCCACTGAGGAAAGTAAGCCTTGTCTCCTGTTGGGAACATACTGTGATGTGTTGTGTTGGTGCCCTTAAAAACACTGATTTTTTTAATGCTTGTGCATCCAAGTACCAGCCAGCTGATTTGTAAACTCCTCTTTGACTCCAAGCAGAAATAAGTAATAGTGAGAGGTGTTTGCATGAGTTATGCCTGCCTTTGCTCTGGGGATGTGCATACTGTCAAGGGCTGAAATCTTTAATTCCTTCTGCTCTCTGGGGCCAAGAGTAAGGAATTCCAAATTAAACAGATGAGCTGCGAGCTCTGGACTTCTCCCTGCTGTGCCTATGTCCCAGAGAGTGAGCAATATAAATACAAGTTCACATTACACTTTGAAGTCAGAGTGTATTTTTGACTGTTCCACCAGTTCCTTATTTTCTAAAAGTAATGAAATGAGTGGGAGACTTAATCCACATATATATCCCAAATACAAGTGAAAGCCAAGAAATTCCTATTTCCCATCAGTTGTGCCTTTTGCTTATGTTTCTTTCAGAGGTCCAGGTTGGAGAACTTTTTTTTTTTTGATCTAGTAGACGTCAAGCAGAGTTAAATAGAAGTGCAGCCATATGTAGTCTCAAAAAGAAATTTGAGGCAAATCAACGTAAGTCAAGCATTATTTTATGTAGAAGGTATTCTTCCAGGTTTTTGCATAGTTAAGTAATAAAACAGTGATGCGAAGAATATGGCTGTAGAACACAGAGATAAATCTGCCATATTTTACTTGGATAAGGGCTTACAAATGTTTAGGGTTTTTTATATAGCATATGTGCTTTATTGCTTAAACTGCAAAGGATTTGTGCTTTGCTGTGAGACTATTACACTTTATGGCAAAATTCTTGAAGAATTGTCTACATATTTATACAAGAAATAGTAACAACTCATATGGTTTTTTTACTGGGTAGCTTCACCACAGCGTGCACAAGCTGCAGAGTTTTGTGTTAAATTTCTATATAGTCTGTGTGCAATGGGTGATGATGTTCCTGGAAATAGAACTGATGTGTAGTAGCGTATGGGGTCCACAGTCATTCTGGAAGGGTGGAAATACAATGATCAGACATTGTCTACAAATGGAGTAGCTTGTGCAAAGAGCTCAGCTTATTTTGAAGGGATTATTTAACTGTTTTGCCATGCTGCATGTAGGCAAATCAGCTTTTTTTGAGCTTGAAACAATCCACAGGGTTGATATTTGCCCAATTAGACCCCACCATGGAAGTTGCACATAAAAGATACATGCTTGGGTGTTACAAAGGAAATCTGTATAGAGGATGTATAGTTTAATGGTTGTAAGCCACGATGGCCTCTGGAGCTAGAAGCAATAAGGAATGTATTTATAAAATCATTGTTTTCTGTGTGTTTTGGAATGTGAGTACTGTCTATTACATGTCATATTTACTTGGTCTATGCTTTGCAGAAGGGAGGCCTTTCTCTGCCATGTCCCATTGGATGACCCCACCCTCCTCCAATATTTAGAAAAAGGACTTTGTGTTTAAACATAATAAGGACATGGAACTGTTGGAGTGAGTCCAGAGGAGGGCCACGAAGATGATTAGAGGGCTGGAGCTCCTCTGCTATGAAGACTGGCTGAGAGTTTGGGGTTGCTCAGCCTGGAGAAGAGAAGGCTCCGAGGACACCTCATAGCAGCCTACCAGTACCTGAAGGGGCTACAGGAAAGCTGGGGAGGTACTTTTTGCAAGGACTTGTAGTGAGAGGACAAGGGGTAATGGTTTTTAACTGGAAGAGAGGAGATTTAGGTTAGACATTAGGAGGAAATTTTTCACTGTGAGGGTGGTGAGACACTGGCACAGATTGCCCAGAGAAATTGTGGATGCCCCCTCCCTGGAAGTGTTCAAGGCCAGGTTAGATGGGGCTTTGAGCAACCTGGTCTAGTGGGAGGTGTCCTGTTCATGCAGTGGAGGTTGAACTAGATGATCTTTAAGGTCCCTTCTAACCCAAACCATTCAGCGATTCTATGAAATCTGCAGGGATGCACTTGAGGGTTTTAACTCTTGCCAAATGTTAGGGAAGACCCTGCGAGTGAGGTGCTCAGGGGGTTCTGTCATGGACTGCACTGGTTCAGATGCTGCTTTGTCCCTGCTGTGGAGGAGGCGATGCAGGGCCACTCCATCAGGATGCAGGGGACATTGCTGGAGGACAAGCCAGCATGCTCAGTTAGCAGAGGACCAAGCTGTACCTGGACTGAAGTCAATACCTTGAATCGCACCTGGGAGCAAGCAGGAAGTTGTTACTACTGTTTCACCATAGGAAGAGGTAACAGTATCCCCCAGCAAGGCAGAAAAGTTGAGCACTATTTTCACTGCAGATTTGATCTGGGATTTTCAAAGCAACAAAGGACCCAGTAATAGCTACAGCCTATAAAATCTCTCAGTAATAGGATAGGATTTCTCTTCCTTACATCCTTGAGGTATGAAAATGAAGGAATTAAGCTACCATTTATTAAATGCTAAGGGACTGAGTTAATGTGATAAACAGGAAGATTGTTTTCAGGAAGAAGAGGATGAATTGAGATGAGTCGCAGCTTTTGGGTTCACTGGAATTGATGCAGTTAGGAACAACTGTTATTTCAGCCAGCTATTTTGTTTGCAGTTTCAGTGTTCTAAAAATGGTATTTCCTGTCACATATCTGAAGGAGACACCACACGTGCTTGTAATTTAAATGTTATTGGCTGCATAACATGTGTGGTAATAGACGTCAATAGCATCTTGTATTATTTCCCTCTTCCCCAAAGCATTTGGGTTACATTTACTTGAGTCCCATGGGAGCTTTTGGGAGTCAAAACACAGCTCCACTAAAGCCTGAGTTTACTGCCATTTCGAGGAAGAATGTCCTAATTCTTAAGAAGGAATTTAGAGCACTTTTTAGAACAAAAAAGAACTTGAGAGAAATATTAATTTATGGTGTTGTGCAGCTGTAAAAGCATCGGAGAACAAGCTGCATAAAGTAGCATAAGATTATGGTGGTTTTTTTCTTTTAAATACTAGATGAATGGTGCTGCCCATGACACATGAGAGGATGCACTTCCTTTTATTAGCATGATACTATAAAAACATCAATTTTGGATGTTTTAATGGATTTTAAAGATCCATTTGGATTTCTTCCTCTATTCCTAGTAGTTGTTTTTGGGAATCAGTGAGCAATAGCAAGGGAACTGCTATCTTTCTACACTTACTTATTGCATATGTGTTTTTGTTAACAGCAGTTTAATTTTTATTTATTTACTTTTTTTTTTTTTTTTAAAAAACACATTTCTGGAAAAGTAATGAAAGGTGAAGGCTGCTGCCTCTGACAGGTGTGTGAAGGGTAATGTAACTGCACATGAGAGCTCCATCTGCCCAAGTGGTTTGCTTCATTTATGGACTGAAGTTAAATATTTGGCAGATGAATTTCAAGCATCTTTTGGTTTTGTAACAGGAAAAAAACCTGCTGAATAATCTGTAACATCACGTTTTAAAAAGGGAATGGCAACAGACGTTGGGGAAAAAGAAGACAACATCTGGAAATAATAAAGGAC
Organism: Hemiprocne comata; assembly: GCA_020745705.1. Classification (NCBI taxonomy): domain Eukaryota; kingdom Metazoa; phylum Chordata; class Aves; order Apodiformes; family Apodidae; genus Hemiprocne; species Hemiprocne comata. Next base: position 62,596,124 of record CM036588.1, on the reverse strand, counting down.
ACTGAAGACCTTTGTTTCAAACGAGCAAGGGAAGCAGGCTGCAGAATGTGTTCTTTACTGTAACCAACATTGGCATTTACTTACATTCCCATGTGTTTTGTTTTTTCACTCACATGTCTTGGGGTGCTGTGCTCTGCCCCGCCAGGGTGGCTGGGGCTGCCCCATGGAGCCCTGGGGCAGTGCCAGGCTGCTGCATGCCCTGGCACTCCCCACTGACCTTCACCCGTCCCCCTGCATTGAGAGATCCCCTCTGGAGAGAAAGGCTTCCCCTTCCCTCCCTCAGCCTGGTTTGCTCTCTTGCTGGCTGTTGCTTCTCTCTTGTAAATGCCAGAGGAGTTTTGGATGGCAGCCTTTGAGGCTGCTCCCTAATGCTGTCTATGCACCAACGTAGCCCAGGGGCCTGGCTGTTACAGAAGAAAGCGCTGCTCCGAGGTAGTGTCAGATAAGCTGTCCTTAACAAGTGAGCCTTTCTAAGGTGAAGCACGGTCAGAAAACTTTTACCCTTTCTGATCTAGAAATAATCAAAATATATCACTGAAGGAGCAGTGCCAGCAACCAGAGGGTAAGGAGGAGAAGGGTGTGGAATGGGAGGAAAAAATGATGACTAAGTCAGTGACCAAATAGCTGTGATTTTTCTTTCCATTGCTACACTGTTTTGATGAAGTGACTGTGTGGGTGAAGGATACACTGGTAGTTGTGTGTGTCTGAGCTATGACAGTCATTCATAAGTTGTTTGCTCCTTTTCTCCCTCTTTCTCTGTAAGTGGAGAGGAGGCTGCTTATAAAATAACTAGCGTAGTGCAAATATTTTTACCAAACAAAAAGGTCAAGAGTTCAAAAAAGATTGAAGGACCAGAATCCTCCTCCATTGGAAGCTCTTGTTTGCTCGGTTGCAGAGCAAACTGGCCATACCACCGTTGATGGTACTTTCTTAATGGCTATGAACTGGCCAAGAAATAATGGGGACATGGTAAAAATAATGACTCGTAGCGTAAAATTTCACATGGCTGAACTCTGGCATCTCTAGAAGCGAACTGTTCTCTGAACACTACAGATAAAGAATGGCTTTTGTGGTTATGTGATTATATGCTGTAGTGCCATGCAATCCATAAATGGCTTAACTGTGGCTGTCTGTGCATGAAGGGGTATAGCTTTAAGTCATTGTTATCTAACCTTAATTAACAGAGTACCATATGTACAGGTGGTTTTCTCTGTATGAACTCAGCCTTCCTTGTGCTTTCAGGCAAGCATGAATATGTTCTGACATAACAAGAATAACTTTTAAAAACTTTTTTAGGGCAGCAAAGATGATTGGGGGATTGGAGCATCTGCCTTATGAGGAAAGGCTGAGAGAGCTGGGGCTCTTCAGCCTGGAGAAGAGAAGGCTGAGGGGAGACCTTATTCATGCCTATTAGTATCTAAAGGGTGGGTGCAAGGAGGATGGAGCCAGACTCTTTTCAGTAGATCCCAGTGACAGGATGAGGGGCAACGGGCACAAGCTGGAACATAGGCAGTTCCATTTAAATATGAGGAAAAACTTCTTTACTATGAGGGTGACAGAGCACTGGAACAGGCTGCCCAGGGAGGTTGTGGAGTCCCCCTCTCTGGAGACATTCAAGACCCGCCTGGATGCAGTCCTGAGTAATCTGCCCTAGGTGATCCTGCTTTAGCAGGGGGTTGGACTGGATGATCTCTAGAGGTCCCTTCCAACTGTGACAATTCTGTGATTCCGTGATTCTGTGATGAAATAAATGATGTTTATATGTGCCCTGTGGTGCTTCATTGTACTCAATTCCTCCTCAGTCATTAGCAATTTATTGCTCACTTCTTCATCAATCAGAAACAGTGGGGAGGAAGAATTTTGGGGACAACATACCCTCCATGAGGATACGGTGAGCATTTACATTTCAGTGCATGATTTAAAACCACCAAGGCAAGATTAATTATTTAATGAGTGCAATCCTGCTCGGAGGACATCTAGCTGAGCTCTTTACCAAAGGTACTTTGATGAAGTATAGTTTATTAATTGGTTTTAAGACCTGTATTTTTTCCAGGCTGCCAGCCAATTCGGTGCTTAGCAGATGCGTATGTTGTTACTTGGCCTTGGATTGTGTTTCACTAAGGTTTTATCCCTGGTAGATGCCTTCAGTCTACCATTCAACAGGGATGCACTGTTTATCCTCAGGGCTAACTTTCTTGTTTATAAATCTAATGCTTGTCCCCATCCCCTCTAATGTGTCCAGCCTCTAAGAGCTTGATCTTTGAGGTCCCTTCCAACCCAAACCATTCTATGATTCTGTAAGTCAGGTTTGAAGGAACTGATGTGAAGCAATTCCCACCCAGGTCTGGAAAGCATCTGGGACCAATGTGACCATCCTGCTCCTGGCAGGAGGCACCCGAAATAGCAGCATGGAGCAAGTGAAGAGTCACAGTCCAGTTCTGGTGGCCACAACATGCTTCCCACTGCCTCTGGCCTGGGGATGCTCGTGCAGTTGCCTTGTCGCCTGTGCCCATTGCAGGAGGTGAATGTCTGCCTTGCAGAAACCTCAGGACCTGGCTGGTCATTGCACATGTTCTCTTGCAGGGCTGGTTTTGCCCCAACGGCTGTAGTATGTATACCTTTGCCATCAGCACTGAACCACTACAGCTTTTCAACAACAAAAAATTATCCCCTCTCACCCTCCTAATTTTGGTCTTGCAAACAGCTGCACAATTCTTAGTAAAAAACTGTTTTGTTTATTGGGAGGAAGGAGGGGAAACCTTACCTGAAGCAGAGGTCTTCCGATGAGGAAAATCTCTGCCTGTGTTACAAGCTACACATAAGCTGCAGAGTATAAAGTATTATGCAAGCAGTCCTGTATGGTATGGGACATTCTGCTCTCTCTGATACAGAGGCCTCATACGTGAGATGCTCTGAACAGCCCATAAAGCTTAGATCTCCCTTAGATTCCCAACCTGGGAAAGCAGTGGGGATTCATGGGCAGTTTATCTGTTTCTACATGGTTGTCTCTGTATAAGTAAAGCACAAAGTGCACTGGATGGACACATTTTAAGCTTTGTATGAATGTCATAAGGGTTGGGTTTCTTTGTTTTGTCTTTCAAGAGAATTTATTTCCGCCCATATCTGTTGTTTCTTTATAGATGGTTTGTGGGTGATACGTGTGCAAGTGCCTCAAGTTTGTCCTACAAGATGTGTTCCACAAATCCAGCAAATTGGGTCACCTTCGATGATGAGCCACTCTTCCAGTCGCCTCAGAAAATGGTTGATAATCAGGGTAGTTGTAAAGCAAATGGCCTTAAACTCAATCTCTCTAGTGTGCATGATTCTTCAACTAGGTCATCTTCTACAGGTAGCACTCCACTCTCATCTCCTGTAGTTGACTTCTACCTAAGTCCTGGACCCCCCAGTAACTCTCCACTTACTACACCTACCAGAGACTACCCAGTAAGTCCATGCATCCCAAAGCCTGGGATTCACATCCTTTATCCCATCCCTGAATGGCCGTCAAATGTTAAGCTTCTTCCATCACCCGGGATTTGCTCATCCCTAACTTTGCAGAAGTCCAGCAGCCTTTATTTGAACACCTTGCCTAATGACCATCCAGTTAAGACTTCGTTGTCCAAATCAACAGATGAAGGAAGCCCTAATCCATCAGGAAGCTGCGAGGAGTTAGGAGAGTTGTCATCAGCACTAGGGCGCTTCCCGTACTTTGAGAACGACTGTGCTTTTTCCAGTCCCTTTTGGACAGAAGGATGCTCGCTCAGCACATCACCAGCTAATGTTAGCACACACAGGAAGGACAAAGTGCTCGACATCTGTCATCCTAAAGACAAAGAGACTTGCCACGATCAGAAAAGCCTTAACCAGGGCTCCTTCAGCTACATCTGTGAGAGGCTTGAACATCTGCAAGCTGATGGCTGCGATGCCACAGGAAGCAAACCTGTCTCCAGCACTCACGCATGGCACAACCTCTCCTCTGCCATCCCACGCAGCCTCTTCAGGAGCCAGAAAGCAAATGGGTGGCTGTTCATGCTGAGGATTCCTGAAAAGAAGAACATGATGTCATCTCGGCAATGGGGCCCTATTTACCTTAGTGTCTTAGCTGGAGGTGTGCTGCAGATGTATTATGAAAAGGGCCTGGAGAAACCTTTCAAGGAATTCCAGCTGCAGCCACACTGTAGGCTGTCTGAACCCAAATTAGAGAGCTATAATGTCTCAGGAAAAATCCATACCGTGAAGATTGAATGTGTGACTTACACAGAGAAAAGGAGATATCATCCCAAAGTAGAAGTGATCCATGAGCCGGAGGTTGAGCAGATGTTAAAGCTAGGCACCACAGATTATTATGACTTCACTGATTTCCTCATAACGGTCGAGGAAGAGCTTATGAAGCTTCCTACTGTTTCTAGGCAAAAGAGGAATTATGAAGAGCAAGAAATTACTCTAGAAATAGTGGATAAGTTTTGGGGGAAAGTCACTAGGGCAGAAGGAAAACTGGTAGAAAGTGCCATCATCACACATGTTTACTGCTTGTGTTTTGTGAACGGAAGTGCTGACTGCTTTCTCACCCTGAATGACCTGGAGCTCCAGAGGAGGGACGAGCGTTACTTTGAGAAGGAGGAGGAGGAGAAGAAATGGATTGATATTCTCGATTGCCATTCCATAACTGTGTCAAAGCGCAGGAATTTGAGCACTCGCGAATTATTAAGTTTACTCCCCCGGATGCATATAGGCTGGAGCTGATGCGTTTCAGGACACGGTATCATGGGCAAGAGCTTCCCTTTTCTGTGAAGGCTGCGGTAGTGGTTCAGGGGGCATATGTTGAACTTCAGGCTTTTATAATCATGTCTGCAACTGCTTTGATCCCAGCCCGTTTGCCCTCTCTGAAATACTGTGAAAATGTTATGATACGCTTTCCCATTCCCATGCAGTGGGTGAAAACACTTTGGACTATGAACCTCCAACGGCAGAAGTCCCTAAAAGCAAAAATGAATAGGAGAGCATGCTTTGGCTCTTTACATGAGGTTGAATCTGATTCTGTAATACAAGTCTCAGTTGGAACAGCAAAATACGAGAGTGCCTACAGGGCTATTGTGTGGAAGATAGACAGGCTTCCAGATAAAAACTCAAGTAAATAATTTGCACTATAAAATGATGGGCTTGGGTGCATGTTATTGGTTTTAGGCTTGTTTAACTCCATTGACTTCAGTAATTTGGATTTTTATCTGTGCAGTGGTATTGGTGGAAGTTGGAGTAACCATTTTGGAAAAAAGATAATACAGCCTTATTAATGAATTACTTGTTTTTATTTTTTTTAAGTGCATTTTCCTGACGTATTCGATGGAGACAGATGTATTTTTGTTAGTAATTGAAAGGCTGTAGCATCATGGAAGTGGATCTCATAGCGTTCTGAGTAAATATGAAATCCATAGTAAGAGGGAAGGTTTTATGCTTCACATGCCCCAGCTGAACAATGGTGGGATGGGAAGCAAATGCCAGCAGGTGAAATCATTCACCCACCCCATGTCACCCAGTTAGTAGAAAAGGTGGTGGTGTAACTGTTGAGTCTTGACTTTCTAACATTGTTTAAGAAATGGTAGGATAAATAACGAGAAGGTATTGCAGTCAGATTTACTGCAGCAAGATGAGTGTGCTTTTGCAAGGCTGCTTGCTACCTATTACCTCCTATTTGGGTTTGTGTATTGAGATTGTACGTTCATAGCAAAAATTGCATCAGCAAAAAATGCTTCCCACTTTATTCATCCTTCTGTCTGGTGGTGAGACCTCACTAAAAACTTGTAGCAATAAAACCAGCTAAGTTTGTAGTCATGCATGTGAGAGTTGTTAATGTCCCTCTAAGTAAAACAGTTAATTTACCTAATGGAGAGAATATGATTTTTGGGGAGAAGGAAAACACAAATATACAGTTTTAAAATTCCAAATCTTTGTCAAATTACAAGATGAATAGCCCTATATAGCACTTCTTAAATGGCATAAAAATTCTTGAGGAATATATTATTCTGCTTCAAGTTCTGTAGAGTGAAGGCACTTGGCCCTTTCCTTGGATATGCATTATGTGTGCTTGAGGCTTTGGGGATCTATGTAAGAGATGGGCATCTTTTAAAACATTTTGCCCAAAATATCTGTGTCTATCTTCAAAGAGGAAGTAAGTGGTAACAAATAGATTGGGCTAGTCTTGCAGTATCCTGACTGTCTGGACTATGTCCCTCTTTAAAATGCCCAGAAAGGATTTAGTCTCTTAAGTCCTGGCATCAGGTATGCAAGTACTAAGTTGACAAATGCCCTCACTGGTTCTTGCAGCTAGATGTGTGTGCAGGTGAGAGTTCTCATTCAAAATTATTAGAAAAAAGAGTTAAGGCACAAAAACTCCTGAGAATATTTTTTTCCCTCATTTTTAACTAATTGTAAGTTATATTTAGTCTCATCTGTTGTTTCGGTAATCACAACTTTTTTTTTACACTTTGATATTTGATCCTTAAATTCTGATTGATACTGCAGTGACAGAATTAAGAGATTGACAGAAACACTGAGGCAGTAGCAAATGGAAAGGGAATGTTATCCTGAGCCTATATATGAACTAGATTGCTTTTGGTATTAAAACAGCATTGGAAAGCATCCTACATCAACATGGTAATGTGGCAGTTGTGAGAGTATGAATTATTGCATGGCTACTGGTAGATGAGGGCTAGTATTTTCTACTAATGGTGGTGTGTGGAAATACCGGCCCCTTTTGTGTGCAGGTTGGGCCTTGCTTAGGCAATGAGGTCTCTCAAACCTTGAGCAAATTTGCCGTCTGATTTCTATTGAAACCTCCACTGTGGGAGGAACAGCACAAATGTCACTGTGGTCAGATTCAGCAATGACGTCGTATTAATGTCATCTCTGTTTTTCCCCTTCTTTTGCTTTGGGTAAAAGCTGTGGTCAGCTTGGACCTGTGGCTAATACCATATGGTTCCTCCCGAATTGTCTGAGCCCTCCCTTTGGCACACTGCTTTTTACCTGGGTACCATCTCAGGCTCTGCTGGGAGAGGATGCCGGTGGCTGCCAAGCAAGGGGCAGTGGGAGTGGAGGAGATGCAGCATTGGCAGACAGACTAACACAAGGCATGGAGCCAAGCCGGGATTAATGGCAGGGGAGAGAGACAACAGAGAGGGAAGATAAGGGAAGGCAGTAAAGGAGGGGTTAGGGAGACTGGAAGATGGACAGGGAGAGCAGAGGAATTGAGGGAGAGCCATGGGAGAAGGAGATTCTTCAGGTCTTTAAAATCGAGGTCTTCCTCACCTCAAATACTGTGTTCAGTTCTGGGCTCCTCACTACAAGAAGGATATTGAGATGCTGGAGCATGTCCAAAGAAGGGCAGTGAAGCTGGTGAAGGGTCTGGAGCACAAGTCTTATGAGGAGCAGCTGAGGGAACTGGGGTGGTTTAGTCTGGAGAAAAGGAGGCTGAAAGGAGGTTGTAGCAAGGTGGGGGTTGGTCTCTTCTCCCAGGTAACAAGTGATAGAACAAGAGGAAATAGGCTAAAATTGTGTTGGGGAGGTTTAGATTGGATATTAGGAAAAATGTCTTTACTGAAAGGGTTGTCAGGTACTGGAACAGGCTGCCCAGGGATGTGGGGGAATCACCATCTGTGGACGTATTTACAAGACATGTAGATGTGGTGCCTAGGGACATGGTTTACTGGTGGACTTGGCAGTGCTGGGTTAATGGTTGGATTTGATGATCTTTTCCATCCAAAACGATTCTGTGATTCTAAAATCTGTAGATATGTGTGTCATGCATGCCAGGCTTCAAGGATTTGCACTGTGCTGCTGTGACCCATCTGTTTTCCCAAGGCTTATTGGACTGAGTGTTTGAGTAGCTTTTAATATCCTTTCCTATTTAATGAATGTTTGCTTCTGCAAAATCAAGCCAGCAATTTAGTCAAGCAGTTTTAAAGATTATAAGTCTTCCAAAGTCTTTAATTCCCTGCAGTTCATTCACCTTAAGATTTGATGTGCACAATTAACTTCAGATTTGTGTTATTTGAAAGTAAGAACCATTTTTTGTGGCATTCTGCAGCTTTCCATTATTTTTTACCAGCAGCTTAAACTTTTGACATTTGAATAATTCTTCTGGCTGAGATCTGCAAAATCATTTGTGTCGCTGAAATGTTCATGTGCTTGAAAAAACATTTTGGTGGTAATACTGCCAAATTTTAAACATCTCTATCAAGTTTTCTGTATGCAGTTAAGAGTTTAAAAATAGAGTTGTCCCAAGGCATGCCAAAAATCTGGAGGCAGTCAAACTAATAAAAATATGTAAACTTTCATAAGACTTTTACTGCAGGGAGAAAAATATGCTGAGGCTTTTGCTTTCAAAAAGCTCTTGTCCAAAGCTTTTTAAAAAAGAAGGGAAACAAAAAAAAGGGAAAACATAAGGTTTCCTACAGTTATATTGTGACTCCATTTATAGACATTGAAATATGTTAGTATCCTCTGGGTTCTACTAAAGTGCTTCCTTAGAAGACTGCTGGTCAAGCAAAGACTGTGTGAGCTGTGAGATACCCCAGATATTTAAAAGCTGCCTATGTAATTATTCAGATATAGAAATGGAGATTTTGGAGTCTGGGTGTTAACATTATTTAAAAAAAAAAAAAAAAAGAAAAAAAAAGCTGCAGACTTTGAAGAGTCGATCCAGTGAAATTTCTGCAAATTGATTCAACACTTGCAAAATCAGGGCATTGTATATGTAAATGTAGAACATTTTGTGATTTTTGACATGGTATTGAGGCCAGGCTTTGCCCTGGGGAAGCTGTAGGCACCTGGGAACTGGGAGAGACTAGATTTCAAAACACTGTGTTTTAATCTCTGGCTGTGTAAATTTGTGCCCTGGGGTGTTTTCTGCTAGGACAGCTCCATCCTTGGGCTGCTGTGTAAAGCAGCAGTTCTTCAGCTGATTATTCCTCCTTTTCTTCTGCATCATGGAGCCACACTGCGGAAGCTGTGATTAAGCAACACAGAGAAATGGAGCCAGGGGAGCTTGTGGCAGCCCTTAGCATCTGAATATGAACTCCAATATAGGAGGTGATGTGGCTCTCAGCAACCTTCAGCTGCTGCTTTTTTTGTTTTCTAAACTGCCTAAGGGGAAACTCCAAGCCATGACTTTGTCAGGTGGGCTCCATCCCTGCCAAGCCACCCCCTTCTGGCAGCAGCAACATTGCACACTGCTCCTTGGTGGTGGTACCTTCCCACTCCTGTTTCCTATGCATTTCTCCCAGAAGGTTGGATAACCGCACCCATTTAGACAGAGCTGCAGGAGTTGTTAACTTCTAATAATCCTAATGTAAATCCATTCTTAGGAATAGTTTATGTTTTCATGTTCAAAATAAGACTTTTAGAACTGGACCTATTTTGTCAAAAATAGCATTACTACTTAACTAAAATAACCAGTACATTTTTTTGGCCTAAACTGCTTGGCTTCATGAGCCTTTTGCAGATAAGGCTGCTTGAATGCTACTTGTACAGGTGAGTAAGGGATAAATAGTATGAGTAAACGTAGCAAAGTTTGGCTATTATTTGTGAAGTGCTATATGAATGCTAAATGATGGTTTGAATCTAGTTTCATAGTTTTATTGATTTATTTGTTTGGTTTCGGTTTTTTTGTTGTTATTTTCCATGGAAAGAGAGCAAGAATTTAGGAAATAAGAGCCAGGTTTTCAGATGTAAAACAGGAAAGGCTTAGGTCTCTGAACTGACAAAAGTCTTAACAAGTTGCCTAGATACCTAAACCTAAGGGCTTCTGTCTCCTAAGTTAGCTAGCAAAAGCTCAGTTATCTCCCCACATTATCTGGTTGCCTTCCAGCAGTGATTCAATTCCATCAGGCCATGTGGTCATGTCTCCACCATGCCTGATGGGCCACATTTTGGACAGCTGGGCTCCCCTCTGAATATGTTGCCTTAGCTTCCAGTGGGCAACAGTACAGACTTACACCATGGCTGCTTCATCCTGCTTGTCTCTCCACTCCACTACCTTTTCTCTCTTCTGGTCAATATCTTGCTTATTCAGCATTACAGGGTTTTTTTGCAAAAGGACCTTATATGTGCAGCCTCTCTTTCTAACAACTCCAATGTAATACAAGACCTGGGAAACAATAGTTTCATGCAGCAGAGGTGTCAAGGACTGGCCAGTTTTACATCAAACCTAAGGCAATGCTCACAATCTTCCAAAGTTTTGGTTGATTGCTTTGTCGTCTGACAGCTGATGGGAAGAAGTTGCTCCAGACTCCTACTGCTGCCCAGCAGTGGCCAGAGAAACTTCTCTGCAAGTGAAGTGGTGAGTACCTCTGTCTAACATTGACGTTGGTACAGCAGGGAGATGGGCTGGGGGAAACCTTGTGTTTTGGAAGGAGACAAAAGGGTCCAGTGGAGACTGCTCCAGAGGACCCAGGGCAGTAGCCTTACCCAGATACCAAAGCTATAATCTCTGCCTTTGCAGGTGACCACCTAGGGGAAAGAAAGGACTACAGAACTCATTGGATCCCAACACTGAGACCACCTCATGGTTGTGGGTTAGCTGGAATATAAGCCCAGAGATTTTTTAAAGTGTTGTGTGGTACTGAACCACAACATTCCTACGTCTAACACAGGAGTCTTTAGCAGCCAGCCAAAAGGAATGGCCCATTTATGCCTGGGCTCAAGTGGACATCTACCATCCAACATTTACCATACCTGTCCAGGAAAATTCCAAGCAGCGGCTATTTCTGAATTCCCTTTCTCAGGAGACAAAATATTTTTCCAGAGAGTTCCCATTGCTACTTGTTTCTCCACAGGCCTCCCTCCCACAACAGGAAGATGCTATAGTTGATCCCAGAAGCCTTCAGATCCACACCCTTTTCCTACTACCACAGATGGACTCCAGACAAGATGCTACTGCTCTTGGACGATGCCTTTCTCCTCAGATCCTTCGTCAACCACATCCCCAGAGGCAGAACATGGCTGCTTTCCTGGCCAGAGCATGGTATGCCATGTTAGTGTTGCAACTGCTGCTATGAAGAACCCTTCACTTGTGGCTGACCTTGTGCAGTCTGTGTATCCCGACCCAGCAAACAGCACAAAGACGAGGTCAAGTAAGTGTGTTGCCAAGCTGCATCCCAGCATCACCACTGGAGAGTAGAGCAGGTCCTGGGAGCCACGAGGACCACAGCTTGAGTGCATTGTGGTACCACAGGTGAAATGACATCTCCCAGTTTGGCTGTGGAATGGGGTACTGCTTCTGGTCTCCTTCACCACTGGTGTTGCTGTCACCACAACTGTTGCTGGGATGATGGCAGATTCAAGGATGGAGAGGCCCACCCCAACAGGGAGCTCGTTCCACCACGTCCAGGCAGTCTGGAAGGGAAACCATGGACCAAGCGAATGTTAGTGCAGGAGAAATGGGCTTGGACACAGCAAGAGATGACCAGCAGCAGATCATGGACCAGGCCCACATCACAGAGGTATACAGATCTGCCCTTCACTGTGTACATGAGTGACGAACCGCCGTCTCCTCCTCACACGTGTTCAGTCCTCCTCCAACTTCCTTCTCAAGGAGCTGGCAGGTGGTTGTAATACTTGTTTCTGACTTTGTTCCCTCCTCTACTTCTGTAATAAAGTGCCTAATATTACAGTTTTACGTCTCCATGTATTGTGTTATTGTCCTGAGACTTTAGCCACACGCTGTGTGCCCCTGCCATCGCATTCCTTTGCCTAAGACCTTTATGAGCTTGCAAGCTGAGTGTCTTTGTGCTTTAGTGCCTTGAAAGGACCCTGTAGGATCCTGCTTTTACATAAAAAGGAGGTGACAGTACTGCTGCTTTTCGTCATGGGCCATGGTTTGGGTGGTGGTTGTAATTTTTTCAACTGTGTGTGGGTTGTAGAGCGTTGTGCCTTGACTGGCACGGCAGGTAGGTTGCAAAGTCTGCAAGGAGTGGTGAGGTTTTTCCATTTGATCTCTCCTGGCTGTCCTGCTCGGTTAGGTTTCCTTTCCTCTCTGCTGGCTTTGGTGATGGCCATTTCTGGGCACCTACTTCTTCCCACTCACCTTAAAGGAGCTATTGTACTGGACATATTTAGGGGACTCCCCTAACTCAGGACCTAGACATTTTTTGTTGCAGTGATCCCTAGCTCTCCCATTCATGGATCTGCCCTTGCATCTTTTGAGTACAAGTTGTATTACCACTTCCTACATTTTCTGTAACCAGCTCCTTCTATTAGAGCTGTGCTTTGGTAGAAAGAAGCAGCCAGTCCCATTTGGGGAATGGTTGCTGGCTCTCCATTGTGATATGTGTTTCTTTAAAGACGTCTGGGAGACTTTGTGACCAGGGCCACTCTTCCATGATGCAGGACTCTAGTTGCTGTGCATACAGCATTTTTTTTTTCTGAAATCCATTTCACGTTTTCTTTGAACATTACAAGTAGCTATGTAAAAAAGCAGCATTTCAGATAAACATTGAATGTGATGTACTGCTGGAAGTGAACCTGCAGGGGAGGCTTGTAAATCAGCCACTTGGGGAGTCTGGATGGTAAAGGAATGCTCATGTCCAGTAACATGCCTCTTGTCCAAAGTGGTGGCTGTAAATGCTGCTTTGTTTCTGTGTGCATGCCTTTGGGGTCAACCATGGAGAGAGGAATATTTGCAGTCACCAAGCAACTTTTTAAGCTACTGAGTATTGTTTGGTTATTAAACATGGAAAAAAGAAGGGGGGCGGCAAAGAGTTGGAGACCTTCCCTATCTGAGGTTTAGGGGCTGATATTCCAGAGGACACTAAATATTCCTTTCTCCCCTTCCCTCACCTTTTCTTCCAGGCAGTCAAGTTTTAACTCTACTGCTGAGTGTAACAGCAAGGAAGAGGGAGGGAATTACTAATTATACTAATTATATAATTAGTGAAAAATGTGAAATATTTTAGTGAGTATGATTAAGATATGCATGAATTTCATGCTCTTTAAACCTTGATTTTTGGGGACTCACCTTTTCTTTATGCTGGACTTGGAATGAAATCTGGAGGACTGTTTATTGAAATAGACTTTGTTCTGGTGAGGTTGGAGGCTCGTGTGTTTGACAGAACTCTGCCCATCAAACTGCTCAAATGTAAATCAATTCCTGAAGTCAGACCTGTCTCAGGCAGGCTGTGGGGCAGGTTGTGGGAAAAACCTGCAGCACACACACCAGAGGATGCACCCAGCCCCAGGCTCCCAAGAGCAACAGAGACGTAGCTTATTTCATTTTTATTTTTGCCTATGAAATGCCCACGAGCCTGTGGATGTGGAGGGTTATAGTGATTTTTCCCATGGGATAGATAAAGCTCAGTGTATGTCCGCTCCATCTTCAGTATCTCCTTCATTCTGATATGAAACTGATTCCTGTCACCAGAGAAAGTGGGTACATAAAGAATGGAACATTTTTGCCTGAACTTTGAGTTGTTGTTTAGTACAATGGTTGAAAACCAAATACACACTGCCAGGCTTGCCTTTGACAAAATACGGCCAAGCCTTTTTCTGCTTTTTTTCTGCCTGCAACTGAACGGTAGTTAGTTGTCTATGCTGATTCTTAAAATCCTGGAGAGGAGGAGAAGCACAGAATTACAACTTTTTGCCATGAAGAATTTGGAGAGGTGGCTGCGATATAAAGGATTATTTTCATTATATTATATTATACTGCTTTCATGCACATATACTGCTTTTCATGCCTGCTGACCTCTGTTTCTTTGTAAAGCAGGCTTTTCACCCTGGTGTTCCTGTGTGCAAGGATAACTGCTTTCCCTTACCATTTCCAGATAGAAGAAATGCTAAAGCAAGTTATCCCTAGTATCTAAGGCTAGATCGAAGTAATTTAGAATGTGCTGCACTACATGGGAGTCCTTCATGACTGCTTTATAGCATGACAGTTACTTTAGTAATGCTTTTGTTTGGAAGAAATGGGTTATGTTCTTTTCCCATAACAAACCAATCTAGAAATGGAGTCCAGGTAGCCTTTATCCTGGCAGCTGTGATATATATATCTTGTTTGAGCAGCACTCTGAGCTGTGCTGTTATCTTCCTGCCATAGACACACTGTAATAAATGATGTTACACAAGATAGCTGTAGTACTTGAAATAAACACTCCAGTAAAATTCCTACAGCAGAGAGCTCTGGAAAGAGTGGTTATTTGGCACAAGAAGGCATCTCTGCCTTGCCTAAGCTGGGTTCTTCCGATTTTTATTTTCCTACAAGGGTAAGAAATGTATTTTTAAGTGAAAACTGTGATTCTTCCCTAATAGTTTGAATTTAACAACCAATCTCTAAGTTTGTAATACTCGTCTTAGCAGCTGAGAGGATCTGGTAAATCTTGGGCAAATTAATTTGTAAAGTAAACAATTGTGAAAAGTGTGCTGAAGTAGAGCAAAAATGAATAAGGGGTCGCCTTATGCCCAAGTATTAAAAGATTATAGATAAAATAATCTTATATCATAATAACTGACCTGCATTAATAAAAGACAGAGCTGTGCTCTCTTGCTAGCAGATTAACCTTGTACTGTAAACAAAGAAAAGATAATTAACTGATGGTGTGTGTTTGTTTTTCTTTTCTAAGGTTCTGGTCATCCACACAGCCTGTCTTACAAACTGGAACTGGGATCAGACCAGGAAATCCCATCTGACTGGTATCCATTTGCTACTGTCCAGTTTGTTGTTCACGATACGTGTGCCTCAGGAACAAAAGTCAAGTCACTGGGCATAGAGAGTGATCTGCAGCCCCAGAAGCACATGGTTCAGAAAGCTTTTTACAATTACCAGGTATTTTCAGGGCTATGCTTTCAGTGTTTTCATCCTCTTCTTCTTCCCCATTCCCCTATACTGTATTTGCAAGGCAAATGTGCTTTGTACTCTAAACATATCTTGCATGCATTTGTGATAATGACTTTGAGCAAAAGAATCATTAAGAAATAATTCCTTGTCTGATCAAAGATGGTGCTGAAAAACAGAATTGCAAATGCAGTGCTGTTTTTCCTTAGTTGAGCTATTTTTGGTAGTAGTGGTTTTGAAATCAGTTTGGCCTGGAAATGTTTTGATTTTGTGTCAAAGCTTTTATTTGTGCTGCTGCTGCAGTTCACACTTTCAGTGCCCAATTATTTGCTAACTCTACCTGTTTTGGTTTTGTTTGTTTGTTTGTTTTATAACTACAGGTTGAAATTGAAAAGAAGTGGATTAGGCTTGATGGAGAGGATCCAGATAAGGCCGACAACTGCCTAATGCAGTAAAAGAGGACAGGAGGCATCGTCATGGGATATTAGTGGGAATCAATTTACATAGGAAATTCTATTTTTAGTAGGAGAGCAGTGACCTAGTTTAGGATAAACACGGTCTTTTTTTTATTTATTTAAATGCTTTTAGTTTTGATTCTGCAGATGAGTACTGGGTTGACTGGCCTGTGTTCAAGTAAACTTCCTGTCATGGGAATACTGGTATGAGTAAGGTCTCCTTGTAAAGAGTTGCAGGATGTGAGCACTTAATTGACTGATTGTAATAGATTATTTTCCTGTTGCGTATCTATGACTTGGGAATGATCTCATACTTCATATTGAAACCTAATGGCACTACTCAAAGAGTTCATGTCACTTGGACATATAATATTCAGCAGTAAAAGCTGCCAAAGCACTTAAGTGTACACCAGCATCTGTGTAAGGTCCTGCAGGAGACCTTTACATGTTTTATCATGTTTTTTAGTGGTATTTGAAAATGGAAGTTCCCTGTGTTTCTGTACCCCTTGATATACACGAACAGATCAGGTCATAATATTGAACTCAATAAGAATCTCATTAAATGAGTTGGAAACTGGTTGCTTTCATTGGTAAAATGAGAAAAGTTTTTTTGCATTTTTCTGTGGCTGCAAGCTTTTCCTCCCCAGCACTTTATAGGTTCGCTCAAAGTAACCTCTTGGGCAAAAAGACATATGGCAGATGTGACTGAAATTTCTGTGCCAGCATTAGACAAATGTTTTTCGCTACTGCAGCAAGTGAGACAAAGGGCTCATCCTCAGCAAGCATAAATCAGTCAATTTAATGAAGCTTTGAGAATTTACACCAGCCGAGGGTTTTCCCCACAAACTGAAGAAATGGCTGGTTGCTACCGTTTGCTCTGAGTCTCCTTTAGGATGCAAGTTCAGATGTTGGTTTGGAAACTGCAAGAGCTGTTGCTTTGAATAACTTTTAAGACAGTCTTTCCATGCATGGGAAAGGAGGTTTTCATGCTACTGGCTCTGAAAGTGTTTTCTGTGGGGAAACAATGCAAGAATGGACTACTGCAAGAGAAGTGAAGCTGTGACACTTCAGTAGGCAACTTGAGCTACTAACCCTGTATAAGTGTGTTAACTGTGTTTGAAAAATTACTGGCATTTAGGGAAAGGTTCTACTGCTTCCCCTCAGTCATTATCCCCTTTGTCCTTTTCTGCAGGCTGTGATTTCAGGTCTGAAAAAATCTGATAAATTAAAAAAAATGCTCCTGATACTTTTAAAATTTTTTTTCTGCAGTTTTCCTAATATTATCCTTAATTCAAACTGAAATTAGTGGAGAACAAAAATACAGTAATGCGCTAAGTCTCACTTTATATTTTGTCACAGCTTGTAACTGTTTATATGAACACTGTGTAAAAATACAGATAAATGTTATTCCCCAAAAGTAGAAATATGTGGGATATGCACTGAGAAAACTACCAGTCTGATGAAACAGAATGCCATAAAATGAACCCAGTTCACCACCATAAACTTTTCCCCCCATTTGGAAGCTGAGAATGAAATGGGTAATAGATTCTATAGTAAGTCCTTAGGGCAGGTTTTTTTATAGGTACTGTATTGCCAAAGCCCCAAGTAGTTTATTATAGTATTTTGGCTTCTCTATATATCCCTTTTTATTAGTGGATTATATTATAATAAATCTAAGCAAGTGTTTGAGCGTAGCAGTGACCCAGATACGTCTCAGCTGTTGCATCCTCCATCCATGTTTTGACTTGTGAAGCCATGAGCACCTTCAAGTCATGTTTGGTTTATTTTACTCATATTTAATTTTGGTTTATGTACTTCTCAGCTGAACTACTGGGCACAGTGTACACTATGGCAAAACGTTTATACCTAGCATCCTGGCAGAGCTCTGTAGTTTGCTGAAGTCCATGGTTAGAGCTATGTATCTGTTAACCTCTTTGCTAGATAAAGGTTGTGAAAGATGTGTTGCAGATACCTGCACTAACCTTTGTCTGAGAGTGACTTGTTTTGATTGACATTAATTCCATAAATCTGTTAGCAGCAGTTATTGTCCAAAGCCTGTCTTGACCAACTGACGCTGATTTTCTGTTTTTAAGATGGAGGGACAGCCAGGCTATTCTGGACTGTTGTCCTGGGCATTCAGTACCTGGTGGTGTTAATGGGTCCTGCAGAAGCAAGGGCTGCTTTTGTTCTGTGAGGCATCTGCTGTGTCTTGGAAAGTGTTCAAGAAGCCCATGTAGTGCTGAAGTGTTTTATCCTGACCCTTCAAGAGATGAGATACTGTTTTGAACGGCCTAAGTGATGAACAGCCACATTACAAGCCTTCTTTCCTGCTAGTGAATCTGTATTATATCTGGTACAGTGCAAATGATCATTCAGCCTTACTGAACTCTTAATGTAAAAAGGTCAAGCTACAGCTTTATCTATGTTGCAGACTCTTGGATTTCCATCTGAGGCCTGCAAGACTCGCCATTAACTTTAATCAGAATTGGATCAGGATCACAGGGAATTCGTTCCCCAGAAATATTGCCACACTGACAGAAAGTTACTCTGTTTAATGCACACCTTTCAGTTTAACCCTGACAATTAGTGCGGTCTAAGGCTGAATAATTACCCCATTCAGTCTCAAAATTATGTTTGTATGCATTGCTCTCAGAACATTTAAAAATAGGCTGCAGTTTAATGAAAGATTGTCTGACTTCTTTTTCCCCCATCAAATTCTAACTTCCTGTTCTATTGCAATGTGCTAAAGCAGAAACATCCTGCCATTCCCTTTCTAATATTTCTTCTGCATTCTCTGATGTCCTTTGGGTACAACCTACTGAACAAATATTCTCAGTTTTTTGTGAAGGCTACAGCAGGTGATAGTGAGTAAGCCTACTGGCTTTGATTCTTTAGAAATCAGGGCTGTAAGCAGTCTAACTGTAGTAGGGGAGGGGAATGGAGATGAGAAATGGTTGCTAAAAGCTGTTGTGGTGCTCAGTGTCCAGCTAGCAGAAGGACTGGCGCTTTAAATAACCCATGAGGTGCATCGGCGTTGTGTGAGGAACCAGGTTTCACATGTATCTGATCTCTGCTTACCCACAGGTACTGCCTGCAGTCCCTGAAATGCTTCCAGCTGTTTGAGTCACTTAAAATTTTGACGCTTTGCTAACATTTACTACAGGGCAGCATTTAGATATTATCCATGTTTCCTTCACAAAGGACCAGCGGGGTTTGGGATATTTTATATTTTAAACAGAACAGCTAATTTTTTAGTGTGTTTGCCTTATTTACAAAGTGTTAGATTTGCTGGAACCGACAAACTTTATATTTGAGTTAATCTTTCTCATACTAATTGTATTACTGTAGGTAAACGGTACTTGATGTAACTTTGGTTTCAAACACCCATTGAAGTCAATGGAAGTCTTTTAACTGACAAAATGGAATCTGCATCAAAGTCTCTAAGAATAAAGGAGAAGCAAAAAAACCCAGAAGGAATAGTGGTAATGGGCAGGAAAAAAAACACTGTGGAAGATTCTTGATGCTAGTAAGTAAGTAGCCTGCAGTGCTTACTTATTCCAACCGGAAAAGAGCACAAAAGAGAGGAAAAGAGGTGTTATTGAGTGTCAAAGCTGAAGCTTTGCAGAGATTGGGAACAGTGGGTCTGGCTGCCCTTGTGTAGCAGCTCTAGAGAAATGAGGATGATGATGCACTTCATTGAACATGACCCCAAGCCACTGCCGTCCTTTATGCTTGCTTTTTATTCCAGAGTCCATATTAATTTTCCAAAAGTACTTTACATTTGAAATCATGTTTTCCTGTGTTGTTTTTAGCTGCATTTATTTTGCTTGACAAACTTCTTAGGTGCAGGATTGGTGCCCACACCTCTGTTTTAGATTTATTTGTCTTTTTGTTGACTAAACACAGTAATTAACTACTTCAGTTAGTAGTTCTTAGCTATAATTTTGATAACTCTGAAACAATGCTGTTATTTGTAATGGAAAATCTAATTTTATTTGGGTCTTTTGTCAGTATAAGTATAAACAGACCATGCTGATAATCTTGTAATAACATTTTGAAGATTGCATATTGATTAAAAAAATAAAGCTGTATTTCAAAATAGCAGTCTCTTGTCCCCTCACTGGAAATTTATCAAGCTTGTTTTACATATACTGTAATTAACTGTGTGATCTTGCCTCATCAGGTATTGCAGTTTATTAGAAAGAGCAGTTCTACTCTTTGTGTGAGTGGGAGACATCACTCCTTGTCTTAGATAAAGCTAGTTGCTGAAAGCTGAACAATGCATTATATTCCATTAATGATAATTTATGGCAGGCCCTTTTCCTGCCTTAGTTGCGTAATGGAAAGAATACCATGGATTTTCCTATTGAGAACTTCCTCCGATCTCTCTAGGATATTGGAGTGTAACGTAGTGACAACTGTTTAAGACTGTCACAGATTTCAAAGTCTGTTCTTGAAAAAAGCTGTCACTGGGGAAATCATGAAACCTCTGTGGAAAAATATGGGAATAAGACAGAGGTTTATGGAGCAGCATTCAGAGAATCAGTTTGAAGTATAAAATAGCCACACCACTTGTCCTGTGCTGCTGTCTCTGTAGCAAAGCAGTTGCTATACTGGGAAAAACTGGGAAATACAGTTAACATTCATTTTCATTTCATTGGTGTTCTGTCCTTCAATGAGAACCTGCAAATGGAGAGCAGGTATCTAGCAGAAATCCAGTCCCCTTCCAGAGCTTAAACAGTTTGCAGTGTTTAAAAATATTGGTGAACAACATGATTAAGGTACCTGAAAAGGTGAGATGGTAAATTTCTAGAATACAAGCAAAACCATGAAAACATTAATTTTGGGGATAGTTTCCTAGTATGTGCTATGCCTAGTATGTGCTATTTTATAGCCCTTAGTAAAAACAACCTGTAATTTTTTACAATAACAATCATGACACGTTGTAAGTGATGTTCACGCTCCCTGCTTAAGCTGACAGAAATAAAAGAAAAAGCAGCAGCTCAAATTCTGCTTTCCCATCCTACAAAACCCAGCATGATTAGGTATTTCTGGTTGTAGGTTGGTACAGTCTAGCATTACATTGTAGTGTGATGATGGCCTTTTTGGTTTAATACAAAATAGCTTTCAGTTCCATTCTCATATTCAACAAAGTTCAAGGGAAAAAAATCTGAAGCGGGCACATTGAGAGTGGAAGGGATCCACATCTGGGTGGGCTGGTGGTGGAAGTAAGAGGGAAGGGGCAGAGAGTGAGCACCGAGTTGGCAGAACAGAGCTTTTTTGGAAGGGCTGAGGAGAATCACTGCCTCTCTAAGTCAGGGGGGAAAGTTTACCTATAGAAGAGACTGAAGTAGAAAAACAGTAAGGAACCCATGCACCGAAGTGCCTTCAAGGTAAGCTATAAGAAGACAAAGTTGCAAGTAGCTGCAAGGGGGAAAATGAACTGAATGCTCTCCTGAGCTGGGGGACAGGAGGAGCTGAGAGAAGCTGAAGAAGGGGGTACATGGGCACCGAAGACAAGCAAGGTGGCTGTGAGACTGTTGGGACACAGAGAGAGGTGCCCTGCAAGCCAAGACGGTGCCTGCTCATGGCATTCCATAGCTCAGGGCAGCACTGTGCCATGCAGCTTTCATGTATTATGTGGTGCCATTACACTCCAAACAGAACAACTCACTCAATCTGTCCTGAGCATTCCTGCAGCACAGCTGTACAGCTGTCAGCAATGGTAACCTATCTTCCTGGACAGGAAGATCTTACTCATGCAAGGGACCAATGACACAGTCATGCTATAGGAGAGGCAATGAAAATGTCAGATAAAACCCGGCAGTGGAACAGGGAGGATTTAAAGCAAGAACATAGGCATTATTCTGATGATACCCAGAGGTATGCTACAGCGATAACCTTGTTGGACTGCTCTCTAGGGAGGAACCTTTGTCTGTCAGGTCATCTGTAATGTTGAGTAGATTTTACTGTCGAAAAGTAAGTGCTGACACCAGGATTTAGAAGACAGTTCATCTGAAAGGGAGGTTCATCTGCTGCCTGGAGAGAAAAGGTAAAGGCTAGTTTTGCCTCCTTCATGGAGAGCCATTATTGAATATCTTTGCTGCCTTACTGGGTGGTTATAATGTCAAAAGGGGTGTGCAGAAGATCTAGAATTGGGGAAAAAAAAAAAAAAGAATGAAAAGGTGTGTACAGTCAGGTATTAGGGCAGCAAGCACCCAGCCACATTCTCTCAGAAAGGGAAGCTCAGGAAGATGACCTTGAGCAAATATTGGGGTCCTCACATAAGCACTTCCAAGACCCAATATAGCAATGCAGGTCAGTCTCCATACAGCTGAGTAGTTCTTTAGTAGAGTTAAACTGGTGTAAATCAGGCAGTAAAAAGGAGATCTCGACTGCTAAGCTGTGCTTCAACCTGTTCCTCAGGGTCCCTTGCTGAATGCTTTTAGCTGTATGGTTGGTGCTGCAAAACCCACTGCTGGTGAAAGGGGCTACTACGGTCACTCAGCTTTATTCGTCTTCAGATTACCAAATGCCAAGTTGGACAAAGCAAATTGGCCTTGACCAAAACATGCTGCTTTGCTCTTACTTAACTTTGCACTAAAACTGCTGGACTTCAGCAATCATTTGCTCAACTGTGAGCTTCCAGCAGCTAATTCAACTAAGGAGGAATGATGTTGCTGTCATTTACCCTCCCTCAGTGTGGTTCTGTATGTCTCTATACTATTCCCTCTCCACAGGAGCTGGGGAGCCCAGGAGCAGGTAAGTGGCTATCAGAGACAGGTGAGGAGGATTTCAATCACTGATTTGGGGGGTAAAACAAGACATCAGGGAAAGGGCTTAGAGAGTGATATGAGGGCAAAGGCAGTAGATAAAAGGGGAGGGAGCAGAACTGGGGCTTTTCCTGGGAAGAGGGGGGCAGGCGGTTGGGGTCTCTCTGGGGAAAGAGGGTGCTATAAATATCTGTAGGTCATACCCAAGGAAGCAAGGCTGTCTGCAAAGGAGGTGAGGGAACAGGAGACAAGTGCTGAGCTGGGCACCTGCAGGAGGGTGGTAGAAAGCAGGGACAAGAATAAGGACAGTGAAGTGGCTGGTGGCTGCTATTTCCTTTTGAAGCTTTCTCTGTACATATGGCAGGGTGTATCAGGGTGAACACTGAGGAGAGAAAAGGCTTATTTCATCATTAATTAGGCTTACTCATGCTACACAAGTTTCCGGGCTTATCAAGGAGCTGAGGGATACAGTACTATTCAGTGTATTCAATCCATCAGGGCTTCCACTTTTATATAACAGTTTGTACAGGTCAGAGCCCTTCTTATGCCACCCAATGTCCTGAAAATTTGTCATCAAATTTAATTAAAGGAACAGCTCTTTCTATGGTTGCTCTGATAAAGTGGTTTAAATCAAGTAAAAAAGGAGAGGCCTTTGAAGAAACAGGAGTCACCCATGATAAATGAAAGAGGAATGAATCACAGGCCCCGGTGTTACTGCTCTCAGAACTCTGATGGAAATCCTGGAGCCTATAAAAAAATCACGCTGTTAATAAAATTGGTTCTGAGTCTAGAG
Organism: Hemiprocne comata; assembly: GCA_020745705.1. Taxonomy (NCBI): domain Eukaryota; kingdom Metazoa; phylum Chordata; class Aves; order Apodiformes; family Apodidae; genus Hemiprocne; species Hemiprocne comata. The sequence continues at coordinate 62,573,282 of CM036588.1, read as the reverse complement.
TGCCATATCTCTAGGAGTCAACAGCTGAAAACAAAGGGAACATGTTAGAGAACATCTTTAAAATGAAATTGCAGTTCTGCCCGTGTCAAGGCATCTCCAGGAGGACTGCCTAGATTCTGCAACTGGTTCCTCCTAAGAATGATTACTTTTACTTGGAAAGAAGGGCAAGATGGTATTTGTAAAATACGTCTTGAGAAAGAATTCTGCAGTCCTGCGGTGTAGTACCCCTGTTCCTCTACAGCAGCAATGCTGGATTTAAACAGAAGAGGGCATTCATTACCAAGCATCTGAGTTTGCTGAGGGCCCTCCGTTTCTAGAGGGAATGCATTTGGAAACGATATTTTTAAAAAAAATTATTAATAAAGGTTCATCATCGAAAAATAAATCTTCTCTAGACATCATGTACAAAGAGAAGTATAAATAATTAGAAATTAAAATCTGTCCAGGAAACGAATGTTTGAGGTGCCCTTAAGCAGCTCTATCCCAAATGCTGACAAAACCCTGAAAAATCTGGAGGGTTTGAACAGCGTGCTAATCCTTTCAGTAGCCTGGCTTCTAAAACTCTTGTGACCTGTTCAAGAGACCACAACAGGGAAAGCTGGTTCAGAAGCTGAACCAAGACTGATGAAATCTGGATGCTGTTCCTGACTGCCATTTGTGAGCTTGGGCAATACTTCTGGTGTGTCTGTGCCTCTGTTTTCTTCTCCTAAACAAAGGGTTAAATGTTCGAAAATCCATAAGCGTGAAAAATATGACAGGTTAGCACTTCAAACTGCAAGACATTGATACTATGTTCAGATCACCAGTATAAAAGCTAGCCAGTCAGTATGAGTAACACTATTCACAGATATTACAGTATTTTTTTCTTTTTCAAAGAAGGCTGTATTTTTTCAGTGTATATCAGGCTTTCTCATGCTGTTCAGTTGACACTGCTCACAGTGCTTGGATGAGAAGACATCTTCTCTGGGAATTTGTAAAAGAAATTATAAAAAGTATGTTGCTAAACCTCAGATGAAAGTGTAAGTGCCCTGGTTAGCAGGAAGCACCCTCTGCAACCTCCCTGTGCAGCCTGGGAAGTTGTCTTCCCGTTCCTGGTTTTTATTTTCTCCCCAGCAACAGCTGTGTGCTATCAGTAGGCTTAGTCTGCTGCCCCTTGCATGAAAGGGGCTGGCATGTTGACCTTGGTGATGGAGCTTTGGTATTCACTGGCAATACACAGGTTATAATTTACGACACATAGGTATGCCCATACTGCTTTGTGCTGGTGGAATGTGCTAGGGATGTGCAAACACAGAGGCACACTGTCAACCTGAAGTGCAGGTGAAGATAATTTCCTTTGGTCTGCAAATTTTCATGTGGAGGTAGCCAAAGTAACCCCGCCGCTATCTGAAACAGCTGAGAAATTCTATACCAAGCTCCCCAACCTTCCTCTCTTTTTGAAGTTAGGCATAGAAATTGTTGCAATTTAAAGGCACTTTGTAATCCCCAGACAAAGAAAGGGTGGCAGAAAGCAGTGAAATAATTGTAAGTCTTTTTCTGCACTTCCACCTTTATAAAACTGCTGTATAGTATGCTGGCAGATAGATGGCTCAGCATCATGTTTATCTATCTCATGAATAAGTCACAGGCAGCTTCAGGGTTCAGGGCCCGGTGAGATCCTTAAGGCTGCAACTTCTTCCTTGCTATCACTGCTACCATGACAGGACCAACCAGACAGGAGAAGAATAATGATGGTATGCACTCTCTCATACAGTTTTAAATGACCACTGTGCTTTAAAAAAATGTTTTATTACTTCAATTATTCTATAAGCAAAGCAACATGGCTCACCTTTTCCTCATGATGATATGGAACAACTGAATATGCAATCGCTGTTTAATTCAAGACCCAGTGTTAGTAACCGTATTTGTTGCAGAGCAATCATTTCAATAGCATTTCAATTGCAAATTGCATTTCTCTCACCTGTGAAAACACAACTTACAATATTATTATGGGTGTTTATTTTTTTGTAGGTGTTATTCTATAATTAAGGGTCTGTCAGTATTTTCATTAAAATCTTTTCATTCTTCAAGATGTGTAAGTCAGCCTTAAAAATTAAAGCTTAATGGGCAAGTCTTCCCTTCACAAGTCAAATAGCACTGTAACTACATAGCTACCTAAAAACTGGAAAAAGGAAGGAAAAAAAAAAGGCAAAAGACAATGTTTCTCGGTTCTCAGAATCACCAAGGTAACACACATTAACAGACAGAAGGTGTATAAAGACCAAAATATGTGTTCTGCTACCTATATGAGATTAATGAACATTTTTCCAGATGAGTAACTGCGAAATTGGTAAATCTCTGTATTAACATATGAACAGATTGCTGCAAATGTAAGCAATAATTTCAGTAGTTGTACCAAATTGCTGCTACTTAACTGGTAGCTTCAGCTATCTCCCTGTTTATGAAGTAATCATGTCTTCAGAGTTTATTAGAGCAAAATAATATGCTTCCCTAACCAGCTTTCCTAGGTATAGCTTGGCACTATGGAGGAAACGTGGTTCTTGTCCCTCCTGTCCTCCAGACAAAGCCTCCTGTCCTCCACACACACAAGCTGAAGATTTAAGCTGGAGCTCAGGGTCCGAGCTGCGACCCGAGCCCCTCAGCTGCCTTGCGCTTTGTGCAGTGGCTGGTCTCTTTTTGGTCTCAGAGGCTGAAAGAAGAAACTGGGATTTAGTAACGAGCGCGGAGTTACACTCCAGTGTGCGGCACAGCAGCAGACAGGGAAGAAATCAGAGTCCACCGGTGGGAGGCGCGGAAGGGGTGGGGGGGGCTGCGTCACCGTGGCAACGGCGCATTAAGCCGGGAGGGCGGGCTGATGGCCGCCGCTGCCATGGCTCATGCCAGCCCCGTGGTGAGAGGCTGTGGTGGCGGCGTGGCTGGGCCTGATCCCGTCCCGTCCCGTCCCCCCAGCGGCGCGTAGCCGGGTTTGGGGGCTGCCAACATCCCGGCGGGGTCTGGCTTTCCCTCCCGGGGAAGGGGAGGGCAGGGGCAGGTGCAGGTGCTGGTGCCGCCCTGCGAAGTCCCTGGGAGGATCTGTGGGAGCCGCCGGCCCCTCCCTGGCGCGGGAAGCTCAGGGGTGACTTCGAAAGCAGTTATTTTGAGGGGAGGGTTGTTTAAAAAAGCGTTTTGTGGGCAAAAGCATCGTGGCAGGGATTGGTGCGACCCAGGGTACGGAGGGACGCTCTTGAAGGGTTAGTGGTGCTAGGAAGAGAGGGCGGCCTTCACTCCTCTCGTGCCTTCATCTGCTGCCTCTCCTTACCGGGGACTGCATCTGGTCCTCCAGAGGACAGTAATCCCAGGGAAGCCTTGGAGACTTCACTTGAAGGCTTGCTTTTGGCTTTGCTGGCATGGGGTGTTGATAGTTCCCTCCCTGGTACCCCACTGTATGCAAAGAAAAGTGGCGTTTGTTCTGGTGCTGGCAGTTCTCAACATGGATGGCCTGGTTCTGGCAATGGAATGCCAGGGTGTAAAGGAATGAAACAGGGTACAGTGATATCTGCACTGTAACCATTTGTCCCGAATTTGGAAGCATGAAGTGTTTGAATTTTACAGTTGCTATGTATAGTTTTGATATAGCATAATAAATCTTTACACTTATTGTAGTTTGGCAATCTTGCAGAGAGGAATAGACCTGTTGAAAGACTGAAATTCAGTTTCTTTTCTGGATTAACAGTGAAGGCAAAGCATTTGACACATGGACTAGACAACGTTTTTAGTGTAGTGGTACAAGAGGTTTGGGTTTTTTTTCCTTCCCCCTTCTTGTCTTCCTAGTATCCTGAAATGTGCTGGGAGAATTCTTGGAGATCTGTAACCTCCCATAATAAATCATATCGGAAATCAAACATGAGTATGGTTATTGTAAAATAGTGCCATGTTGTGCTGATAGCTTTTTGCAAGAAGTGTAACTTGTTAATAACTTCTAGGGTTTTTAAAAAACAAATTGTTTATAGTGTGTAACAACATTAGAGCAATAAAATATCAATTTGATGTTAAGTGAGCAAATGTAAATTAATATCCAGAATCTTAACTTCTAAGTTTTCTTAAAAATCTCAGCATCATCTCTCATTTTGTGGAGGCTATTCTGGTGGTAATGATAATAATGATTTGTATCTGAATGGATGAACCTTGAAGCTTATGTGTGTCTGTTGTCCAGGTCTGACTGGAGGTTAGGATTTAATCACTGTCATGGGCAGAAGGAATAAAATGTTGCGTTGGAGTACTATTGTAAGAAGAATGATAGGAATTGGTAACCGTAGTGTTAATATTTCCATAGTTAAACTACTATACATCATCAGACTTACCACGAAGGAAAAAAAAAGAAAAAAAAATCTCTTGCAGTTAGTTACACTGTGCTTGTGATAGAATTGGCACATCTCATTTTGAGTAGCTTGTATTGTTGGTTGGTCTTTTAACTAGGGGTGATGACACTAGAATGATACAAAGCAGTAAATGTCAGTTTTAAACTGATAATTTAGGCATGCTTCTTTGAAAATGCAGCATGGCAATTGTTTTTGTAATGTTTCTAGGATTTTCTTAAGCATTTCTGCAGTCCACAGAAACCAATAATTTGAGGCTCGAATCCATTTTTTTCTCTAGGGATATGTGTTCCCAGGGATGGAAGATTTAAAAGAGTGGACTACAGATCTAGTGGACTTTCAGACCTTTGCACCTGATAGAGTATTGAGTTTGTTACACTAGTCTCTTCATGCTGTTTAGTTTGTAACAGTAGTTTGTGCGGCAAGATCAGACTTTGTGCTGTAATTTCAAATGACTTGATGTTCGTCTTACCATGAAAATATATGTTTTTTAATATAGCATAAACTATACAAGTCCATTATTGAAGATGTGATTGAAAGTCTGCGTGAATTCTTTGCAGAAGAAGGTGTAGAGGAACACGTTCTGAAAGACTTGAAGCAGGTTTGTTGGGTTCCCTTGCATTAATAAAAATGGTGTATTTTTTTCTTACAAGATGAGGTACATGTCTGTTTCTTTGCCCTCCAAAACATGTAAACTTTTGCCCAGTTTAGAATTACAGATATCCTGCAAATATTGGCTGCTGGAAATCAAAATTCAGTAGTGGTTGTTACCATGTTTATTGGGTGGAATCAGTCAAGTTTAATCTTGGAAAAACTAGGAAGACCTGATTATCATTTTAGCTGTGGTTTGTTTTTAAATCTGGTATCTGTTGACCTTAATAATCTTTCTGCAGCTTTGGGAAACCAAGGTGATGCAGTCTAAAGCAACAGAAGGCTTCTTCAGACATAGCCACCATTGTCCACAGTTTACCTTGCAGTTGCCACACAATTTTCACCGCGTTCTGCAGGATTCAGCAGGTCAGATGTTGTTGAACACAACAGATGCAATTTAATAATAGCTCAGTGATTCAAGCATCTTTTTTGAAGACTTGAAGGTGCTGTAATAATCTTGCTTTGCTATGCTTAAGCATATGCCTAACATGATGGGGAACAGTAATTATTTGAAAGCAGAATGTGACCAATAACGGACAAATTAAACTTTGATAAACTAATTAAATTATGTCCACATGCTCTTGATCTGCTGCTTATTTCTATTAGCAAAATGTGAAGAGAATTTTAGTCTTGTCTGCAGTCCAGAAGTGTAGGCCTTCAATTGCAAATTTACCATTAGGGTTAAGCTTTCACTTCCCTTTTTGATGGGTAGTATGATGTGCACTGAGGATATATGACATGTTCTTGCCATGCAGCTCTGCTGTCATGCTAGAGTTTGATCTGGTTCTACACTTGTTAAAATGTAATGCCTTGCTCAAACAGAAGAGTGGGAGTTTTGGGGGAGGTTTTTTGCTTAGTCTTTCAGTTTGCTTTTAAGAAAACAGTATTCCCATGTTCTCCAACTGAAGTCAGTATTGAGAGCTTGAAGTAACATAAAGGGAAATAAATACATTCAAGAGCCTTATCTAGATGTGCTCACTTGTTCGTTGATCTAATGAGTATGAACTGAAGTTAGATTGCTTTAGTTTCAGCAGTGCTTGTTGTAAATTACTGAAAGATCAACTGTGTCTGAGATGCTGTTTGTAAAGTGGCTTTTTTTTTTTAATAGCTTCTTTAGTCATTCCAGCTGGCAGAGGTTTTCAGCATTTCATGACAGCCGACCTGGTATGTAGCTGTAATGACATTTTATTTCAGTTTTGATTGTTCTAAATAATAAAGTTTGTCAGTTGTTAATAATACTCTTAATGGGAAGTAAGTATTGCATACTTTCCATGTATAGATGCTTTAGGACAGCATTTCGCATTTCTCATGACAGTTTCATCTGTCCAGTATGGTACAGTAGGCAAGGGAGCAGGAGTTCTACCGAGAGAGAATCAAGAGGTGAAGAAACTCATGTTTTTACTTTTCCTAGACTCTTCTTTTTCTTCTTTTTTCTTTTTCTTTTTTTTTTTTTTTTTGTGACAATCACACAAAAGAGTCCACAGAGAGAGAGCTGTAGCTCTGCTGCATCCGTTTGAGCAGTGAAAAATAATTTTGTAAGCAATGCAACCAAAAGCATGTTGGAAGGTACAGCTGCACATATTTAACCCACAAGATGGAAGTGCAGTAGAAATGCACCTCTACAGATATTTTTTTTGTTTTGTTATTATTTCTGGATGTTAAAATAATGCATGGTTGGAAATGCTAGCACTACTGAAGCTGGGAGCAGCATTATTTGTATGGCATAGAAATAATCCCCAATAAAGTGTTTTTGGAGTTGACAAGTTCTGAACTCTGGGCATGGCAGAATTTATTTGGCAAGGGAAGGGGGTATTAATTGTCAGAGCTTGATGAACTTACTGAGTGCTTCCTGAGCCTCAAGCTAACTAGTTTACCAAGCTGAAACACTGGGGAGTTGTGTAATGTGTAAGTTTCTTGATTTAAAATTTGGATTTCCCTGGAACAGCTAGTTTGAAAGGGAGCCTTGTATCCAACTCTTTGCTTTCCAGGAGAGAATTTGGCATGACTTCATAGGCCTAGGCATGGAGTCTGTGTGCTAGGTCAGGCTACACGTAAGCTTAGGTAAAAATGGCTCTGAGTGGAAAAACACCTTTGTGGATGCTGTGTACATTGAGGGGGTAGAGAAAGTGTTCTGTTAACAAAAACAGAATGTGATAACTGGAAAATTGGAAACACTTAGGGCAAGTCATTATTCTCTCAATACAGAATATTCTTCGTCTAAACCTCAAAAGTCTGAAGCAACTCTTCTTCAGTAAAGGGGATCACAAAAAGGCCCTCCTTCCTGTTTCATGTGGATATGTTGTGTGTGACACTACATAGTAGAGCCCTAGGAGATAAAGCATGCACTATTTCTTAATAAAGGTCTTGTGTATCTAGGGTGCTTTGCAAGCGGGTGCAACTCTTACCCTCCCTTCAAATATTGCTTATCCTGTACATGTACCAGCTGGAGTGACGCTACAGACAGCATCTGGTAAGATTCAAGAGGAGATGTAAAATGTTACAGCATGTTGACTGCCAATATTGAAAGATGGTCCCAAGTACAGTAGATAAAACAAGTATGAAATTGAAGTATAGGTGGGTAGAGCCAGTTAACCCCCTCTTGTTTGTGTTTATAATTGCTGCATGGGGGAAGTAATTACATTGACTAGTTAGTGTGTCAGTTGCGTACGCTTGCAGTATCAGTGAACATGGGCTGTCAAGTGGTGCCACTTTTTTTGTTTTACAACTGCTTACAAATATGTTCCTTTGCCAGTACAGACATAGGTATCTTCTTCTTTATGAGGGACAATATTCCATGTTTTAAAAAGGTAAAGACATTCTTGTGCTTCAGAATCAATTTGATTTCTTATTAAAATAAAATTCAACCATCCATTAACCTTTTTACTTACACTCTTTTGCTGATAAAACTGCCTATACTGCTTGTACAAAAATGTGCTTGTACTGCGTAGGGTGTGATGAGTGGAAAGCTTATTTCATAGATATCATGTTCCCCAAAACAGCTGTCATCTTTGATGGGAACTAATGTCGCTAGGTATCTATTTCAGGTATAGTTCCTAAGGTTTAGAGATGTATGGGTTGGTATTGGTGACTATGTGTGTGGAGAAAAGAATTATTAAATGAAATTGGGAACTTAGCTCTAGTATCTTGATTCTAACAGTCATAATAATAACTGTAAGGATTTAGTATTTGGAGTGGTTTTCATACAACGAGAGGAAAGATAGTTTACTGTTTCATCTTGCATTCCTTAGTTTTGAAATTAGATGGAAACAAATTAAAACAGGATTTTCCTTTTTCTAATCCAAAACCAAAAATGTATACTAAACATGATGGTCTGGATGGAAGCTCTGACTCAAAAAGCTTCTGAACATTTAATTTTCAAAGGCTGAAATTGTTCTTGGGGAAAGTACTGCTTTGTAAACATCCTGTTTTTGGAGTTTGCCTGAGTATTTGCTGTTGGTTTTTAGTGCTAACAGGACAGTGGCCTGGATAAACCTGTAGTTTAACCTGCTGAAGCAGTTTTTAACTCTTCTCTTTCTAGGGCAGCTTTGTAAGGTAAATGTTCCTGTTGTGGTTACACAGGCTTCAGGAGATGCAAGTGTTCTACATCGACCTGTTCAGCAGATATTTCAGTCTGTTAGGCAACCTTCAGTTCTACAAGCTGATGTTGCCAGTGTTGCCCAGATGAATGCATCTTGTGCCCAGGCAGCTGCTGAAACATGGCAGCCCCAGGAGACTGCTCTCCAACAGACTATGGAAAATCAACCAAATGTTATGGAAAAAAACCACCTGGAGAACTCTGCTAATAGTACAGTGGTCCAGCAGGCGTCTGTGAGTCACCATCAACTTGCAGCTAATGCAGCGTTGAATCAGCACACAGATTCAACAGAAAAACTTCAGCAGGGCAATCTTTACACAGCTGTGTTTACTCCAGAATCCTCTGAAGGGTTTTCTCCCTTTGATTCCTTGGCAAGCAACTCGAGCGGTGTGCTGCTAGATGTGGAGGGGCAGTTAGACATTGAGACTCTTGAGTCAGTGCAACAGCAGCAGGTGTCTGATGATATCATTGACCTGATTATTATGGGCAAAAATCTGGATGATAACACTGTCCTGAAAGATCACGACAGTGTTGCTTCCTCTGACAAGGTAAGGCCTTTCATTTCTCAGCTGGCAAAAATACCTCTGTTGGAGGTGGCTGGCTGAATTATAAGAGATGTGATCAAACACATCTGTCAGTAGCACCTCTAAATTATAATAATAAAAACTATAACAATTTTAAGTTCATTTTTGAGCTTATTTTGAATAGCAGTAGTTGGCTGCATATTTTTATGTTAAGAATTTGTTACAAATATTGCTGAAATACTGGGATTGAAGAGAATGCCAATTGAAAAAATGATCAAAGTGTAATGGATAGAATGTATTCTTAGACTTATGGATTATTTTTGGGTATAATAGTTTTCTTTTTCTTGCAACTGAGCAGATGTGAATGACCCCTTTGAGAACTTCCATGTCATTCTGACACTGATCTGCATGTGGGTACTGGCCAGTTGTGAGTGAACTGCTTTTGCAGTGTCTGCTGGGATTAGTTTTAGCCTGTAATTTGTGAAGAGCATTTAATTTGCATTGAAAATGCATACTGAGTATGAAAAGTCAGATTTGATAAGTGAAAATCTGCTGGAAGGAAATGTATTTTCTTGGGAAAAACTAAAATTCAGAGCTGTGTAGAAAACTTGAATTATTTTAATTAACAAGCCACTTTTCCAACCTCATCTAATTTTTGCTCCAGAAATTATTTGCAGATGTCTTAAGTTCAGGCTGGCTTGCTGACTTTGAGTTGTAGTGCTTATATGTGATTGAGACAAATTTATTAAATGCAAATTTAATGACAGTAATGACAAATGACTGTAAATAGAAAGCATGTTATATTGCTTATCTGAACTTTGATGGCAGGATAGTGAAGACTGTCCATTATAAGAATGGAAGGTGAAAACAAAGTGTTACTCTCTTGAATTAGAAAGTGTATGTGAATGTGAATTAAATGCTATAATAAAGATTTAATGAGAAATCGAAGTTACATAAAAGAGCTTTAAGCTTTCAGTCTACTGTGAACTCTCAGTTTAGGAATTCTAGCACTTTTATGAACAGTAACTTGAAGTACAGGAATACATACTCTCTTGGTTGTAACTTATTTGAACAAAACATCTTGATTGAATTGAGGAAGAGGGATGAGTTAATTGTGACTCTTAATAAAAAATGAAAAATACTATTTTTGGGGCTGGGGGAGTAGCTTGTTTCCTTTTTTTGTTTGTATTGTGTTTTGGGTTTTTTTTTGAGTTTTCTTTGCAATAGAACTTCTAAAGGCCAGCTCAATCATCTTTTTATTGAGAAATTGTTGGGGTACACTAGTGTTTAAAGAAAAGTCTCAGAGAATGTCTTTCTATATTGCTGAGGAATAGTTGGCATGGATTCCATTTAAGGTTAGGTGTAAGAACAAGATTTGCAAATGTACTCAGGGTTTACAACTAGGTCAGGACTTGAAACTCATTTTAGTGCCCCAATCTCATTGCTTTATTAAACAAAAATCTCAGACATTATGCTGAACAGTGAAAGTTCTGTGGTGTTAATTCACAAGCTGTCTCTGGTTTCTTTTATTCCTGTCAGATGGAACCTACTGAGAGGATGGAATCTAATTTACAATCAGAGAAGGATATCTGCAGTCATATTGAAAACATAATTCAGCTAGATGGAACTGGTGATGTTTCTCCCAAGGAAGAAACACCACATGCAGAAGATAGGGAAGAGAATGAATTTATTGGCATTATTGAATCAGAGGATCTAAAAGTTCTGGAGGAGGAGGAAGACAATGATGAAGAACGTGACAGTATTTCAAACACAGAGTCTAGCAGCAGTGGTGGTGATAATGAAGAGCCCCAAATAGATATAGTCGAGGAGGTAATTTACTTTTAAGCCTTGTGAAGCATGTTACAATAGTTATAATCTGTCTTGACTGTTGAATTGTTGGACCCAGAACAATTCCAGGCAAGTTTAATGCAGAGAATGTGTAGTTAAGTTACATACGCCTTAAGATAGGAGGTGCTACTGAGAAATTACTTGAGAGCGCATTTTGAGGAGTGTGGACAAATGAAAGATGTTGAGAAGCCACTTGTTAATTAATTAAAACACTTTATTAGCAGAATTAAAGTTCTGTACTAAAACCCTGGCCTCACTGGAGTTTTGCTTTTCATTTAAGTAAGATCGGAACACAACTCTAGATTTCTTTTCCTCTGAAGGACCACAGGGAAACAGAGAAGAGAACCATGTGATGCAAGTACTTGCCTTGCCTAGGACAGGGCTTTTCTTAAAGATGTGCAATTTTGTATCTTAGAGATTCAAGACAATCAATTTACAGCACCTGGACTTCAAACAAATAGCAGTTGATTAGTGTTCCAGCTACTGGGGTCAGCTTTGTCAGTTTGCAGTCTTGCCTTTTGACCTGTGTTTTTGTTAAGGCTGTCTTTGTTTTTCAGAATTTAAATGTGTAAGGAGGCTTATAAAAGACCTTTGTGCAACATGGTCTTCATAACCTCTAGGTCTTGATTTTTGCACTGATAGACTTTATTATTCTAGGTGTGTTTAATGTGAAGTATATTCGATGCTATTCTGAAAAAATATACAAAATACAACTTTTCTCTCTAGGACCCCTTAAATTCTGATGATGATGTCAGTGATCAGGACATTCCAGACTTGTTTGACACCGACAATGTGATAGTTTGTCAGTATGACAAGGTACAGTGTATAGTTTTATCTTTGTTCCTTATAATTCTAAATAATATCTTCAGCAAATCCGTATCTGGTCTACTGTTAGTGCCTTTCAAAGAAAATCTAAAGCTGTAATAATTGTGTTTAAATTACATGTTTAGCTGACAGTAGTCTGAAGACTTACATTCTGTTTTCTGAAATAAGGATAATCAGTTATTTCATAGTGGCCTATTAAAGCAAAAGGAAAGATGACCAAATCTTGTAAAATTAAGATTTGTAGAACTGCTAAAGCATATGCATTTCCTTAATTTTTTAGTAATGTCAACGCTCCATGGGTGTATGTAGGCATTTTCAGCCATGAAATAAGACTTTTGACATTGATAACAGAGGATTATGTTGTACTTTCTTTTATATTTTTTGTCTTTGAACTGCTTCCAGAATTCTGTTGTGCTTTGAAAGGAAAACAGTTGTTAAAGGTCTTTTTGTCCTCCTTCAATGTAATGTTTAAAAAACAACCTTACTTTGAACTCTTAGAAGTATCTAATTTGATCTCTTAACTCTGGTAAGGTTTTGGACACTTATATGTGAATCGTTTAGAAGTTGACAAATCAAAGTACGCATCTTGGTTTGAAACAAATAGGGACAAATATGTCTGTAGATTCCTTAAGAATGTGCCTTGTCTTTTATTCTTTCAAAAGCTGTGTGTGTGTTCAACTAGGCCTGCCTTAATGGTTTCTGTGTTTAGGAAACAGCTGCTAAGAAAATGGTTTTTTTTAAAGTGTAACAGATTGTTTCTGAAACTAGTTATTTTTGAAAATGTAGTTACAGGGATGGGTGTAGAAAATGCATCTGAAGTTGAGCCAGGGTGCCTGTATTGTGTTGAAAAGGTACACAACGTTTTGAAGCTTCATAACTCAGCTTAATGTTACAGATTATATAGGTAGTATTGTTACATACAGTAAGTTCTGTCTGTAATAAGCTGAAAAACTGGTTGAAAAGCTTTTAAAACTGCTGGAAAGTTCAGTATTGGACATGTCTATAGGAAATTTAAGGTCAGATGTTATTAGAAATTACCAATTACAGAAGTTTGTGGAAGATGTTGGTAACTTCCCTTTTTCCTTTAATAAAACATATATACCTAGTAGAAGGTAGATGGAAACAGTTATCTATTAAATTACCCTGTTACCTATAAAAAATGCCATCCACAAAAAGCCTGTGCATTTTCTTTTTATTCCCCCCTGCCCCTTTTTCTTTCTGGACTTGAAAATAGACTGCTGCTTAAAATCCAAGGAATTTTTAGGAACTGTTTAAAATTTCTTCTTTTAGTATTAAAAAACCAAACAACTTTCTGCAGTGTAGATCGCTTTGCAGGCCTTTAAAAAGAAGGAACATATGAATTCTTATTTTGTATGGCAGTATTTGCTTTTGAGCAACGTTTTCCTGCTTTTAGCCTTGTCCTGATGTCCACATGCATGCAATACAGCTTTGCAATGTGTATGAGAGAAGGAAACAGCTGCTTTTCAGTGGTTTGCATACTTGTTTGCAAGGTGCAGGATATTTTGGGACTGATAAACTAATGAAATTGCTCCATTATTGTCTTGTTTTCCTGCCAGTGTTTTAGCTTTCACACAGTTACATTTGTCTACTGCCTCTATTGATTAGTTGTGCTTTGTTCGTGCAAGTGTTTCACGTGTTTTGGGCTATCAGGATTTTAAAAGAAAAGTTTTGTAAACTAAGTTTTATCTAATATGTATGGGGGGACATTGATTTCTTGCTTTTATCAGATACATCGAAGTAAGAACAAATGGAAGTTTTACTTAAAAGATGGAGTGATGTCCTTCAGGGGTAAAGACCATGTGTTTGCAAAAGCCTTTGGAGATGCAGAGTGGTGAAACCTCACTGAAGCGTGTACTATAAGACTGTGGCATTATTCCTTTATGAACTTTCTGTGAAACTACTGGACTTTGTATTGTTTACCATTAAAAAAAACACCAAACCAAACAAAACCCCCAAAACCCAACAACAAAGCTGTGATAAAAATATGCAAAATGTGTTGTTAATAACTGCAAACTAAAATACTGTATTGTTTGCTACTCAGCTGTCTTTGCTGATTATTTCATTACTTTCTTACCCAAGAAACATAATTGGGATGAATACCTTTAAAGACTGAAATGTTGAATCTGTTAGTAATTCAAGAAAGTCATGGACTACTAAGCAACTATATTCAAGTAAACTTCAGTTCTGTTGGTTTCCTTTTCATTTTTTTTTTAAATAAGAGCTCAAGTATGACTTGAAATATAAAACTACACAGTAATATATTTATTTTCAAAGGCTGTTGAGTTTAAAAGAAGAAAAAAAAAAAGAGCAACATCTGTGTGAATTGTGCAAGTGTGAAAACTATGGCTGTTTCAGCTGTCTGCATCCTTCTCCCCTTTCCTTCCTCCCTTGCTTTTTTGTTGTTGCTTTGTGGGTTTTTGACTTCAGCTTAAAGGCAGATGCTTTAGATGTAAATAAGAAAATGTGGGTGGAAGACCCTTGAGCTCTCACTATATAATTATTATTATTATTTATTCCATATCCTCTGTGTCTACTGAGATGCAGTGTATAGTGTGATCTAACATTAAAATGTGATTTATTTTCACTGTCAATGCTAAGTCCTTTAATTTTGCTTTTGTACACATCCACTACATTCTAAGACTACAGACCAGTAAGCTGTGAATGATACAAATTGTGTGTAATAATAAAATGTCATCTCATATACATTTCTAGCAGAGAGTTGTGTGTTCCCTAAATATAAACTTCGCTTAGAGAAATGTGTACAAGCGATGTGTGTGACAGTAGCTCACCCTGCCATGAGAACTGCATTGCCAGCAGTCCTCAACATCAGCTTTTTGTTTGTTTCCCTAGAAATAGGGGTAAAAACATTCCGTGCCCATAGGTCTGGGCCATAACACTGCAGAGCAGCAGCTTCCCTCTGGTTACCTCCTGTTTCTTGTAGTGCAATCTTAGAAACTAAGCCCTGCATATGGGTCAGTTCCATTTGCTGAAGAGACTTCTAGGGGATTTCCCCCTGGAAAATCCCTGTCTGGACAACAAGCCCACCAAGAAAATGCAGCGCTTAACAAAACTTTACGATTGGCAAACTAGTGTCGTGCAGTGAGAAATGCCCAACGACTGGTCCACAGCTGTGGTGCAGCAAGAAATTCACACTGTAAAAGAAGGAGGGATGCTGTCCCTGACAGTCTCTCCTAGGATCGGACTACCTTTCTTTCCTTATCGGACTACCTCCCTCATTTGGACTACCACCCTCTCTGCTCCTGGACACTGGCCCCTGCCTCCCCCTAGGAATGACCCACCGCCCCTCTGCTCTCCTCCTAATTGAGGTTAAAGACCCTTCTAAGATTTACCTCAGGCTGTGGTTTCCTTGCTCACCAGAGTTTAATGCCATGTTTGTTTAATAAAGTTATGTTGTTACACCTGGAGCTTTGTTCTCCTGTACTTCGTCCTTTCCTGATCTGTAAAGAACCATTACATTTCCAGCCTTCTGGAATGTGAAAAATATAGAGAAGAAACGGGTAAAAAACCCAGCCTTTATTCATAATGCTACAAACCCTTGTACTGATGGCAAGTGATGCTTCCCTGAGGAGGTAGGTTTTTAACAACTATAGAGTTTCTCACATGCATTTTTTTGACATACATACTGCTGTCCAATACCTAAGACAGGACACTGAACCAGAAGGCCTGATCTGAGTGTGGCATTTTTTCTTTTATAGTGAAGAATTATGTATTCAGAGACAGTTACAATAGTACAGTGTATGATTTTTTTTTCCCTTTCAGCTGGCTTGCAGCTGCACTGATGCTACACTTCAGACCCATCAATTCACAGGCAATGCAGCTCTCGCCGCATAATGGATGCTTTTAGATTTCAGCACTCTCTTGCAGGCTCTGATGTGTTAACGCTCCATAACCGTGTACTTAGAAACTGTGGGACCATCTTCAACCTGGGTAGCATAGCAATGCTTCAGAAAAGACTGGAAGCAGTAGTGCGGCAGAGGAATCCATGGGATGTGACTGGATATGCATCATTCACTAAGCACCACACAGTCTCCAAATGTTGCTTCGGAGAATAGGATCTGTTTTCTCTAGTCACTATAAAATAAAGTGGCTAAGGAGTACCTAGTTTTTAGCTAGCTTTGAAGATGGGCAGCTTTGTCCTATTCGCTGCATCTTTCTGCTTGTGGTGTTAAAGACTCCCTCTATATGAAGGTGAGGAGTCAGAGCTCTAAGCATCCTCATGACCGTCCATCTCCTGTCTCCCTGTTCTTTTTCAGACCTTATTTCTCTGTGAATGGGTCCCGAGATGTGTGGGATCAAAGTACTAAAGTAGGGATTCTGCCCACCCATCTCTTCTAAGCTTTACCAGTTCACACCTATTAAATGTCTTCTGCCTATTTGCCTCATCTACCAGTTTATTCCATTCTTAAAGCACTTCTAATGCTTTGATATTTTGCAAGTTAATTTTTATGACTACTTGCTGTCACCTTGTGCTGGTTTGGTTCTGGCACGGTTTTGGTAGTGGAGGAGGGGTCCAGAGGTAGCTCTTGCAAGAAGCTACAAAAAGCTCCCCCAGCTCAGGTGGCCAAGGCCAGAGCCATCAGAAAGATAATAGATGCACCTCTGCAATTAACATATGAAAGAACTGATATAAGACCTGAGAGCAGAGAGAGCAAAGGAAGAGCTGAGCTGCAGAGGTGAGAGCAGTGCGGGGGTGAAGATCTGAAGGTTGGTGAAGGAAGGGAAGGAGGTGCCTGAGCAGAAATTCCCCTGCAGCCCATGGCGAGATGTCAGGCTGTCCCCCTGCACTCACGGAGGAGCACAGAGGAGCACCCCTGAAGACGCCAGGAGGGGCGAATGTGGACCTGCAACCTGTGGACTTGGATCTGCAGCCCAGGAGGACCCCACGCCAGGGGAGGTGACTGTTCCCAAAGAAGCCTGTGACTCTGTGGGAAGCCCACGCTGGAGCAGCTTCCTCCTGAGAGACTGCACCTCGTGGGAAGGACTCTCTTCCATGGGAAGAGGGACCCCGTGGGGAAGCAGGGGAGAACTGTAAGGAATCCTTCTCCCTGACCATAATTGGTGAGTGAAACCCTCCTTGTCCTTTGTCTCGAGCTTCTAGTTGGCCTTTGTCCTCCCAATTCCAGTGCGTGTGTGCAGGTGGGGATGGGGGGGAGGAGTGCGTGGCCATGTGGCTGGCTCTTTGTTGTTGGGTTAGGCCCAAACCACGACACAGCTCTGTGCAGTCCAAGTACGCTATTGATTATATATACTGCACATTGGGAATTGGAAGTATTTTTTAACACTGGCCTCTTCCATCTCAAACTTCTTTTAAATTTGTGAGTTGGGCATTAGTGATACTTCTAATCATCTTTGGTTTTCAAAAGTCACGAGAAGTATCAGCAATTAAAATCTCAAAGGACTGTTTGCCATGTTCCTCTTGAAGCTTTGCTGACAGGATGCACAGCTGGCTGTTACTCCTGCTCAAAGCTGACCTGATCAAAAGGGATGCTGAAGATGGTTTACCTATGCCATCAAGCATCCCCTGGGTTTTCATGTAGTTGCATTTTCTGACCCAGCACCTTCTTGATATGAAGAAACCTTGATATGGGGTCCATCCACCACCTTCCTGAGCTATCAAAAATAGAAGCTTTAGGGATTAGAGTAGGGTTTTGTTCTTGCTATCTGAGCCCTTACCATATTTGAGAAAATGGCTACTGATTTCTTAACACTGCAGATCTACTGGCTCCTTCCAAGCTACACTGCAGATATTCCTTGGGAATGTTTGCAGTGGTCCAGACTGTCTATTTGGACTCCTGCAGTAGGACTGACTTTCATTTCCTTCTATCTAAACATATAAGAATTGCCCGACATTTTGTTTCCAGTGTTCTTTAGTGAACATTGGCAAAGAACTACAGCTTTGTATAAGACATTTACAACAAAAAATATCTGAAGTCAGGTATTTCTGTACTGGAAAAAGTGTTTCTTATTAAAATGTAAGTTCAGTTAGGTAATTATTGTAGCCTGTGACTTGAGCAGTAATCAGACCAGCATGTTTATGATCTGAACAGTTTATTATATTAACGTTTATGATTGCCACTACTTGCATGTTGTAGATGTGATGGGAAGAGGTGTGTAATACCAGTTATAGCCATTAAAGATACTTCAGTAATTGTCTGTCTAAAACTTTACACCAGAAAGAAGTTTACCAAAAATAGTGAGGTAGAATAAAAAGTGTAACTTTTATGAGAAGCTTTAGCATGAATCTAAATCTTTATTAGAGATGTTGCTTTTACTTATTTGCTCACTTCTATGTGTAGAAAAATTTCAAGTATATAAATTACTTCTGCTGTTTGTGGATTTTTTTTTTCTTGGTGTTGTTTGCTTGTTTGTTTGTTTTTAAACAAGCAATTATTTTCTGAATGGTAGATTCACTCAACATTCAGCTGGTACAAAAAGAAAAATCCCCACAGCTCTTACGCTTTGGTCTTACCCAAGCATCATTGTAAGGCAGGTACTATCAGTTGTCACTATTTCTGACTAATTTCTCTTCCATATAGTTTCCTGATAATGTTATGTGGAAGACGAACAGGAACGGAGTGCTTGCGGTCTCTTGTCCTGTGGAAACATACTGTAACTAAATCAGTTATTGCCCACTCAAGACATGTTTCACCATGTCTTAAGTCATGTGCAGGACTCTTCCATGGGCTATCTGAAGAAACGAGTCTCGAGAATCAGTTTTGAGATAGGTGACAGAGAAGCCTTAGGGCAGGTAGGTGTTATTTGGTTTTTGTTTTGTTGGGTTTTTTTTCCCCCCAGCAATGTTTTTAGTTTCCATTATAGTTAAATATCCTATAGTAGTCCTGTTTGCTTATCTGCTCAGCTCACGAATTGGTGTGTATAAAGAGGTGCATTGTATGGAATTTTACTGCTTGCTAAACTGTATATTTTTAAGTCTCTGTTCTCAATCCTGCTTTGTTCCTTATGTGTGTGTCAAGTGCTCGTGAGTACAGCTGTGCTTTTATACTGATTAAAATAATTGCATTAAGCTGAAGGTAAAAGTGGGTCAGAGACGTTATTTCTAATTAAAACAATTTTAAGGTAATGATAAACCAGCCACTAGTACAAAAAGAATCCCTTTAATTAATGTGAAGCAAATTTTATTTGCAGTGCAGTGTTTTAGCAACAAGAGGTGTGCTTTGGAACTCAGACTTTTACTCTTGCTGTCACAGACTTGAAAGCAAAGGACTCAGTTGGGAAGGAAGATATAAGAGGTTTAAAGTGACTGAAATAATACCATTTTCTTAGGTAACAGAGTCTGTGCTTTCAGTCGCCATCAAGAACAGTTAGGCTGTGACTGTTCCAGAAAAAGTATAGATTTTGCACAGCTGCACTGCTCTACTGACTGCAGGGGAGGCACATATTATACTATATACATACACACACTATATTCTACGCTGCTCTGGTGAGACTGCGCCTGGCATACTGTGTACAGCTCTGGAGCCCTCAGCACAGGAAAGATACAGACCTGTTGGAGGGGGTCCAGAGAAGGGCCACAAAAATGATCAGAGGGCTGGAGCACCTCTGCTAGGAAGACAGGCTGAGTCGGGGCTGTTCAGCCTGGAGAAGAGAAGGCTCCAGGGAGACGTTGTAGCAGCCTTCCAGTACCTGAAGGGGCCTACAGGAAAGCTGGGGAGGGGCTTTTCATCAGAGAAGATAGCGAAAGGACAAGGGGTAATGGTTTTAAACTGGAAGAGGGGAGATTTAGGTTAGATATTAGGAAGAAATTCTTCACTATGAGGGTGGTGAAGTACTGGAATAGGTTGCCCAGGGAGGTTGTTGATGCTCCATCCCTGGAGGTATTTAAGGCCATGTCGGATGAGGTTTTGTGCAACCTGGTCTAGTGGTAGGGGTCCCTGCGCATTGCA
The DNA here is from genome assembly GCA_020745705.1 of Hemiprocne comata. NCBI lineage: Eukaryota > Metazoa > Chordata > Aves > Apodiformes > Apodidae > Hemiprocne > Hemiprocne comata. Next base: position 62,553,538 of record CM036588.1, on the reverse strand, counting down.
GGGGGGTTGGAACTAGATGATCTTGAAGGTCCCTTCCAACCTTAACAATATTATGATTTTATGATTCTATACCAGCTGAGGATCTGTTTTCAGATCCTGTATAATCTACAGAATGTTATCTTAAATGCTAAAACTTCAACTAAAAGCTCAAATAAAATGCATTTGCTTTACCATATGTGAACCATAAACTGCCATGTGTAGATCTCACACTACCATATTGCTTACATTAAATGTAAGCACTCTCATCTTCCTCCCATCAGAGCCAATGTAACCAACCAGTCAAGAATAAGCCACCTAAGAAGAGGCTTGATCTGCAGTCCACAGCTTTTGCATCTGCTTTTGCCCACAGGACTGAACTTTCCAATAACTAAGCCCCTCATTTTCAGAAAACCAGGCAGTGCAGTGGTCTCCTTAGCCTGGGGCAGACTCCTGCAGGGATCCTGCCTGGCATTCAATATAATCACTTATCACTCAGTACAGGTCATTTGGCCCATACAACGCAGGTAAGAGCTTGCACATATGAATCTCCAACTTCAATAGGGTGTGGTGTTGGCTCATGGCAAGTGACCTGCGTAAGGGTGACAGCTTATTTGCCACAGACAGGGTAAATATGCTACAATAACAATGGAATGCTCAATTTTTACTTAAATTAGGAACACAGCCACCAATCTGCATCTCCTTAGCATCAGGCAATGTGTAGTGAAAAAAGAGATAGATTTTAGTGGGAAAACACAGTCACAAAAACGTAACTACTCTGCTTCATCAGCTGCGAATGGATTTGGACTGTGAGTGCTGAGGAGTCCCCAGTGTGTCCCAAATGCCACTGGCACTGCTGATGCTGGAGAGTGCACAGATGAAAATAACTTGTGAGACTGTCCTCAGGGAGAAAACCAGGCAAAACTTTCTTGCCTGTGTAGGCAACAGCTATCCTGCTGCTGAGAGGGAGCCTTTACAGCTTACATGATTTGTGTGTGTGGATGTATGATACACGAAATACAGTCCTGTGGGTAGCTGGTGGGGTTTTACTGCTACTGCATTGCTTGCAATTTCCAGATCATACATGGTTGCGTATGGGTTCATTTTTTTTAAAGTAAATTACTTACCAGCTCAGACTGAGATCTAATGTAAACTGCAAAACTGCTAGTTATAAAGGTTCACCAGGTCAGCTTTTCTCCCTGATGACATATTTACAACCTACCACTTGAACACTTCTTTAACTGGGTGTAGGTGGCTGTATACTTGGAAGTTTCCATTGATGAAATCAAGGGAGGCATCTAGTTTTAGTGCCCCTTTTTTTTTAACCCAATGATGCCAGCACAGCTGATAGAGGTGGAAAAAGAAGGCATAAAAGGTAGCAGACAGGCTTTAAATATCCCAGGGAAGCAGATCTGGAGAGAACTGAGTCAGACTGCAATCACCTGTTAATTTCTACAGAACCCTGACTACTCCTGGGCTCCCCTGGTTCCCCCGAAAGAAGAGTTTTGCCTAATAATCACCTTCCACGCCTATCATTACAAAAGAAGGAAAGAGGACATACAATTTTGAATTTTGAATCAGAACAGTTGTGTTGCATAAGAATTATTAATTGACATTTTTATTTATTGTGAAATGTTCAAGATATTATAAAACAATTCCTAGTCACTAGAATAATTACAGCAAAGTGTTGCCTCTATTTGCACTAGGTTTTTAATTTCCATTGTAAGATGTCTTGTCTCGTACTACAGGATATGGCTTCTCCAACGCTGACAGGAGCAGCAGTGCTTGTGAGGCTTTGCTGGGGGCTCTGGCTGAGCTGCCGTTCTTGCAGTTGGAGGTATAAGCAGAGAAATAGTTCATCCTGTAAAGCTCTGCTCGGCTCTTACAGCAACCAAGCTTGCTCAGCAGCAGAAAGAAATCCCTTCGAAAGGCTTTGGTGAAAATTGCGTACAGAAATGGGTTTGCACAGGAGTTGACGGGGTAAAATAAAACCAGCAAAATCTTGGAGTTTGTCACGGTGATGAGGGGTACTTTAAAGGCAGCAGATATGGCAAAAAAGGAGATGGGGGCCATGCAGGTAAAATCCGTGAAGATCAGTATTGCCATTCTCTTGGCAATCTTGGTATCTTTGTTGGCAGCTACCAGCTCTGGATTCTGAACAGCTATGTAAATCTTAATGTAGCAAGCACAAATGACAATGAAGGCAACAACATTGAGCACTAAAATCAGTAGTATGTAGGCTTGGGAAAGACCCGTTTCAATATCCATGGGTAAACAAATGCTGACCTTCATGTAACTGCTGACCCCTAGGAGAGGCAGCACTGCTATTAAAATGGAGAATATCCAGCCCCCGAGCATGATGGGCACGGCATGCCTCAGCCGTAGCTTTCGATCCAGCTGCATGGCGTAAGTGATGGTATGCCACCTTTCCAGAGTGATAACCGTGAGTGTGTACACCGAGAGCTCGCTTGCGAACACGGTGAAAAAGCCAGCAGTGCTGCAGCCGCTGCCAGTTTGCCAGTCGATGGCATGGTTGTAGTACTGACCACTTGTCTGGGCATCAATGGAAGCAATGAGCAGCAGATAGAGTCCCATGCAGAAGTCGGCAAAGGAGAGGTTGCACATGAGGAAGCGAGGAACAGTGAGCTTGTAATGGCTTGTTATGAGAACGAGGAGCACAGTGAAATTGCCAGCAATGGCAAGGATATTTATAAACCAGATCAGGACTCTGAGAAAGCTGTATCCCAGGATGTCTTCGCAGGGATTGAATGCATCTGGTTCTGGAGTGCATGTGAGTATCTTGGGCTGACAAAAGTCATACTCAAAGTCAAAGCCAGTCATTTCACTGTCATAGAAAATGGCTGAGTAGCTGTAAGGAGAAGTTTCTTCATCTGTTGCAAAATGGTACATGTTCTTTTCTGCTGACCACAGCGATGTGTTGTAAGAGTAATCTCTGTAACTATTAAAAAAACAACCCCCCACAAATATAGCAGTGAACTACTTGCTACATGCTGCTTGTGGTCTTTTGTAAAATACAACAGATAATAGTTGTTTAAAAACAGCCACTTTCTAGATGTGTTTCTACAGGGTGTTTACATATAATGAAACCTTGTAAGGATGCCTTTCGTTTGGGTAACAGCCTTGGAGAGCAGCAGAGGTCATAGTCACATCCACAGGAATGCCTTATTATAAAATTTACTTATTTCTAAGTACCTTATCTTGATTGCTTTGTCAGCGACCCATCTTTGTCATGCTGTTAGTAGCCTGCAGTTCAAACTACAGTAGCGCTTGAATTGATGGATTGTAGGTTTGATGCATATAGGCTTAAAAGACTGTTACAGAAGCCAAACTAAAACAACCTGAGGATTTTAACTGTGCACCCTTACCTCCCTTAGGAAACACACTTACTAAGGTCCTGAAACTATGTATGACTTGAGAAGTGCTGAGGAATTGAAGTTTCCAGTATTATATAGTGAGGGGTAGAAGTGTATGGTTAACTAGATAATGTCAATGGCTAGAAATATACTAAGTCTAGACTGGACCCATTGCCTAATAATAAATGTTTTCAGATGTTTAAAGTAGCTCTCTCTAATCTCCCAGTTATCAACAGCATGGGGATATACATACCAAAGAAGAAATACTTTAAAAACAAGTAGCACTGTCCCTTCTGATTTCCAGCCAGAGCAGGTACCTGTTTCACAACTATCCAGTCATCCCAACTGTCAGTGTCTGGTGGGCAATCTGCAGTGATGTGCTGGTTTGGTTTGGTGGGTTTTTTTGGTAGTGGGGGAGAGGCCCCAGGGGTGGCTCCCGTAAGAAGCTGAAGAGCTTCCCCAGCTCCAAAACCAGCCAAGGAGCCATTAGAGAGACAATAGATGTGCCTCTGCGATTAGCATACAAAAGAACTGATAAAAGACTTGAGCAGGGCAAACAGTAAGGAAGAGCTGAGCTGGCAGGCAGAGTGGTGCCTGTGGTTGGTGAGGAAGAAGGGGAAGAAGGTGCCTAAGCAGAAGTTTCCCTGCAACCTATGGTGAGATGGCAGGCTGTCCCTCTGCATTCATGGAGGAACGTGGTGGAGCATTCCCTGAAGGCACCAAGAGGGGTGAACTTGGATTTGCTGTCAGTGGACTCAGATTTGCTGCCAGTGCACTCGGATTATCTAGCTGTGGAGGACCCCAGCGCCAGGGGAGATGACTGTTCCCAAAGCAGCCTGTGACTCTGTGGGAAGCCCACGCTGGAGCAGCTTGCTCCTGACCTCGTGGGAAGGGCTCATGAAGGAGAGGTTCGTGGAGGACTCTTTCCTTTGGGAAGGACCTCATGAGGAAGCAGGGGAGGACTGCAAGGAATCCTTCTTCCTGAGGGTGAAGGAGTGGCAGGAACCACCAGACTGTGAACTGACTCTAAACCCCATCCCCTGTCCCCATGTGCCGCTGGGGGGAGGGAGAGAAACCAGGAACAAAGTAATTTGGGCCCGGGAAGAAGTGAGGGGTGGGGCAACGTATGTAAGCACTGCTCTGTGTGTTGTGTCCTGTGTGCATCTGATTAGTGTGAAATTAAATTATTATTTTTTTCCCCAAGTTGAATCTGTTTTGACTGGGACCTTAATCAGTGAAGAACCCTCCTTGTCCTTTGTCTCGACCCATGAGCTTCTAGTTGGCCTTTGTCCTCCCCATCCCAGAGTGTGTGTGTGTGAAGTTGAGCGAGCAGCCACGTAGCTTGTTCTTTGTTGTCATGATAGTCATAGGATACTTACTAGTTGATTCAATAGAAATAGAGCCTAATAAAAAATTTACTAAAATAATGAATTTGCTGTACTAAGTTAACTGAACAGGTTACTTTTTAAAACAATGTGCTTTGTGAAACCGTCAGTCAATTATGCCAAGCATCCTGCAGGTTGTGATAACATCAAGTCTTCTAAGACCTATGGCGCCTACAGACAACACTCATGTTGATTCTGACCCACCTGGGCAATCTGCCAGCAGGAGACTGGAGACAGGACAAGAACGGGAGTCAGGACAAAGATGACAAAGGACTAGAATCAACACCCCCCCCCCTCCGCCCCAGAAGACCCTCAAGCATGCATAATTATGAAGATAGCCAATTCCAGGAAATAAAATGACTATGTAAAAGAATTCTGGGAACTCAATGACATAAAATATGAATATGCATGTTTTTGGTGTATATTAGTTGGGGTGTTTTGCTAACTCGTGGGAGCACTTATGGTGGAGAATCCCCAGTGCTGCCCAGCACTGCAATAAAGAATGCCTGCTCACTAACAGCTTGTTTGTTGTTACTGGGTTTTTATCTTAGAATCCTTACCCAGCCACACCTAGCCTCCCACTTCGGTGAGGAGTGTTAGAAAACAAGTGGGTTTGGAAGCTCTGAATTTTTGTTTCAGTCGTGTTAGGCCCAAACCATGACAAGTGAAAGACCTGGAAAGCATCTCTGTTAAGGACAACTCTTCAGAAATTTGGTAGCTTTGGGCTAACTTAAATACATGCTTAAACTTCCATGTCTACTGAAGTATGTACATTAAACTATTTTACTGGCGTAGGGTCTCACTGGCAAATGAAGCTGAGCTGCTTTTCAGCTATTCCTGTTCGGAAAATAACTTCCCAATCTTTTTATCCTAACTCTTCTTCCCTGTCCTGGTTTTGGCCAGATTAAAGTTAATTTTCTTCCTAGCGCTGTGTTTCGGATTTAGGATGAAAATGATGTTGGTAACACACTGCTGTTTTAGTTGTTATGAAGCAGCGTTAGTATATAGTAAGTCAAGGTCTTACCAGCTTCTGATACTGCCCTGCAGGCAGAGGCTGGGAGTGTACAAGAAGTTGGGAGGGGACACAGCAAGGACAGCTGACCCAAACAGGCCAAAGGGGTATACCATACCATCTGATGTCATGGCCAGTATATAAAATGGGCAGAGTTGGCTAGGGAACAGTGTGGGTTGGGGCTGGGCTGGGTGTTGGTCAGCAGGTGGTGAGCATCTGTATTGTGCATCACTTGTTTTGTATATTCTGTTATTACTGTTTTCCCTTCCTTTTCTGTCCTATTAAACTGCCTTTATCTCAACCCACTACTTTTCTTTTGTGCTCAATTGCCCCCTAGGGTTAAACCACATCTCCTTACATGAAAAACTGCCCAATGTCTTGCTTTTACTTGCCTGGCTAAAACTGGAAGAGCAGGGAATGTGCTTGACTCTTTATTTAAAAAACAATTGTGATTTTATGTGAGGCTATGTAAACATGCTGCCATGTTCAAGCTGTTTTTTTTCTAATAAGAGCTTGGGACTTTCAGCTGATTTCTGCTGTGCTTCCAACCTTTTTGACTTGAAGCCTTTCCACCCATGAATCATGACTTTACTTCCATTTGCTTAATGTAATGTCTGTCAGAGAATTGCTGAGATTCAGACTTACCAGAGGAAAAAGCCTACCAAAGCGTAGGCAGTGGTGTTTTGGGTTTTCAAATTTCTCACGGGGGGGGGGGGCACTTCACTTGCCTTTATAATGGGATCTAATGCTGTGTTTACCTCCTTGCCTCATCTTGCTTCTCCCCATCACCACCCCTGATAGAGGCAGTATATTCTTGGTCTTGTTGAGTGACTGGACTTTCCTTTTTCTACTGCTTCAGTTTTGCAGTTAGGACTAGAGTGGACAGGACTGAGTATTGAGCCACTCAAAAATGCTGCAGGGTAGCAGTAGATGAGAAGCAGTGACAAGAGAATCAAGGTAGCTCTTGCTTTAGAAAAGGCCAAATAAAACCCAATAGCACGTGTAGGAGGCCTCACCAGCCAGCAAACAAGGTAATGTCCAAGGAAGTCAGTATCCCAATGGATCAATCGTGTTTCAGCAGTATTTTGCTACTGGAATTTTGTGACCATAAACTTGTTTTTCTAGACTTTGCAATGCTCTCACCCCACCTCAGGGCTAAAGAGAAGTCCCAAGGTCACTCATTTAGCTGTAGAGGGATGCATAGTTGCAAATCCTTGAACTTCTCCATTAAATACTTGTTTAGAGCCTCTGTCATCAAGCATGGCCAACACCAGTTTTGATGTAAGCCTTTCTCACTCTCCCACTGGACACTGTCAAACAGAACTGTGATGATATGGAAAGGCATTTAGAAGAAGTAAACTAATTGCATGGGGTCATTACACTTCTAACTCAGGGACTCTATTTTTACTGTGGAAAGCTACTGATATACAGACTTTGAATTATCCTTCCTATAGGCAAGAAGTATTAACTAGCTGCTCTTCTTTGCATCACAAACTGAATTATCTCAGGGCATGACAAGTCTTCATGTAGGCCATTAACTTTCTTAAATATTTGATCCCTGTTTTGAAAGCCTTTCAGGAATTCAGAAGAGAAGCTTGAGTGATGAGTAAAGCTCAGGAAATTACATTTTTTTCTTTCCTTTTGAACATCAAAATAATGAATCTTGGTTTTATGATAGTAAAATTACCACTGTACAACTTGTAAGGGTGACTGAATCGGCAGCAAAAGACATGCTGTTCTAGGAAAAACATAAGGGAGGTTCATATTTGCTACTTCCAGCATCTGTATGCAGACAGGTACTTACAGTACTTCATTAGTTGGTTTCCTCATGGTGCTTTCACACTCTTTGGAGAAGTTGTAAAAAATGGAAAGCAAGGAATTTTGTCTGAAAGAAGGATGTAAAAATAAAGCTGAGTTTCACTCTGGATTTTGGCCGAATTCTCACCTTGTTGTCAAGTGATCTTCACAGACGTAAAGTTAGCTGCATGACAGTGTGAATACTCATGGAAGTAGGGAGGAGAACGCTTCAAATACTGGGACAGTAGGCAGTACCTCATGGTGGGTATGAGGATGGCCTTTCAGCTTGGTTGTGAAATAACTTGAGTTGGAATTAAAAGGTATGTTTTGCCTTTTAAATGTTATATCCAAGTGGGCCAGATTCTCCACCGGTATGAATTATAGTGGTTATACTGGCTTTTAGAGAAGTGCATGTTAACAAATGCTGAGAAGCTGGCCTTATGCTCTCTTAAAAAGTGTATGGGATCGGGAGGTAGACTTCACATGCTGAAGTGAATCACGGAATTGTCAGAGTTGGAAGGGACCTCTAGAGATCATCTAGTCCAACTCCCCTGCTCAAGCAGGATCCTCTAGAGCACATTGCTCAGGACTGCAACCAGGCAAGTCTTGAATGTCTCCAGAGAAGGGGACTCCACAACCTCCCTGGGCAGCCTGTTCCAGTGCTCTGTCACCCTCATCCTGAAGAAGTTTTTTCTCATATTTAAATGGAACTTCCTATGTTCCAGCTTGTGCCCGTTGCCCCTCGTCCTGTCACTGGGAACTACTGAAAAGAGTCTGGCTCCACCCTCCTTGCACCCACCCTTTAGATACTTACAGGCATGAATAAGGCCTCCTCTCAGCCTTCTCCAGGCTGAAGAGTCCCAGCTCCCTCAGCCTTTCCTCATAAGGGAGATGCTTCAATCCCCCAATCATCTTTGTTGCCCTCCGCTGGACTCTCTCTAGTTCCCTGTCTCTCTTGAACGGGGGAGCCCAGAACTGGACACAGTCTTCCAGATGTGGCCTCACCAGGGCAGAGTAGAGGGGGAGAATGACTTCCCTTGACCTACTGGCCACACACTTCCTTATGCACCCCAGGATTCCATTGGCCTTGTTGGTGGCAAGAGCACATTGCGGGCTCATGGATAATTTACTATCTGCCAGGACTCCTAGATCCTTCTTCTCAGAACTGCTTTCCAGCAGGTCCACCCCTAACCTATATTGGTGCATAGGGTTCTTCTCCAGGTGCAGGACCCTACACTTGCCCTTGTTGAACCTCATTAGGTTCTTCTCTGTCCAGCTCTCCAGCCTGTCCAGGTTACACTGGATGGCAGCACATGCCTCTCGACTGTCAGCCATCCCTCCTAGTTTGGTATCATCAGTGAACTTGCTGAGAATACACTCTGTCCCCTTATCCAGGTCATTGATGAGTATGTTGAACAAGACCGGACTGAGCATTGACCCCTGGGGGACGCCACTGGTTACAGGCCTCCAACTCGACCCTGCTCCATTGATCACAACCCTCTGAGTTCTGTCACACAGCCAGCTCTCCATCCACCTCACTGTCCCCTCATCTAGCCCACACTTCCTGAGTTTCCTAATGAGGATGCTATGGGAGACAGTGTCAAAAGCCTTGCTGAAGTCAAGGTAGATGACATCTGCTGCTCTTCCCTCATCCAGGCAACAAATTATGTCATCATAGAAGGCTAGCAGATTGGTCAAGCATGATTTAGCTTTGTTAAATCCATGTTGACCACTCCAAACAACTTCCTGTTCTTCAACGTGTTTAGAGATTACATCCAGAATGAGTTGCTCCATCACCTTCCCAGGGACAGAGGTAAGGCTAACCAGCCTCTAGTTCCCTGGGTCATCCTTCTTGCCCTTTTTGAAGACTGGAGTGATACTGGCTTTCCTCCAGTCCTCATGCACCTCTTCTGTTCTCCATGACCTTTCAAAGATGATGGAGAGTGGCCCAGCAATAACATAAAATAAGTAAAATAAGTAAAATAAGTAAAGCAACTGTACAAATTGAAAGACAGTGTATTTGGCGACATCTCTGGTTCTAAGGCTTTGAAAGCATGGGCCAGGTACTCTACCAATGTGAACGGAAATGGCTTTGTCTGACCTCTTTGCTGAGTTAGTAGAAAGAGCCAACAAAAACACTAAGCTCTCTTGTTACTCTTAAGAGAATCAGACACCTGGAAGTTTTATTCAAAGTTTTATGTTTAATGAGAGAAATGAGATACCAATCTAAGCCCCTATGTGATGCTTATAACTAACAGGATGGCAACAGAAGTTGTTGTTTCTTACGCTTTTTGAAGATGTGGTATAACCTTCCCCCCCTACTCCTCACATTCAGGCCAGTGGGAAGAAAGCCTGAATGTTACCTTCCACCTCTCTTACATGGTTCAGGGAATGAGTATACCCAACTGTACCCCAGAAATCTCAAGAATATTTGTTCTGGGGACTTAATATCCCTAATGTCTGTGATGCTGACCTAAGTGAGCCTACTTGCCTGCTCAGATGTATGCAAGACCATGTCATGTCACCATACCTCAGTGATCAGAGTGTGCAGTGCATAGGTGCTAAGGAGTGGGGTATGGGGCAGGCGTAGTAAGAACTGGGTGGAATGACTGCATCTAGAGCACAGCGCAACAGAAGGGGGTAGAAGGAGACAGAAACAGGCTGCAGCTTTGTGACCATAATAATACATAATCACACCAAGACTTGTCCCTGTGTAACCTTGGGAGTTCTCAGTCTCAGACCACAGGTCTTCCACTGCCATCAGTAGATAACAAGGAAAACAGCCAAAGATCTGCCTCTCATTCCTTTGTAGTAGCTGGTTGTACAGAAGATTGATCCTACAGTGGCCAGGGCTGTGCAGAAAAATAAACCATCAGCGCTGTTCTGAACCCTGCTGGAATGGACTGCCCAGGGAAGCGGTGGAGGCACCGTCCCTGGATGTGTTCAAGGAAAGGCTGGATGTGGCACTTAGTGCCATAGTCTAGATGGTGTGGTGGTGTTAGGTCATAGGCTGGACTTGATGATCTTAAAGGTCTCTTCCAGCCTCGTTGATTCTGTGATTCTGTAATGCCACAGTTAGGAGGACAGTCTAGTTTCCTGATTTGCAGGTTTTGTTTTTTTTTTTCCCCTGTTTGCTAAGAAAACAGTCACTAAATATTAGAAAGTGACTTATTAAAAGACCCTTATTTTTATAGAACATGATCACACTGCAAAGTTGATCACCTGCAAGTTAATACAGTGTCAGAAACTTCTTCATCAGAATGTTACTATTTTTTGTCCGAGTTGCTTCTGCATTTAATACACTCACAGACTTCATCTGGGACTGAATCAGAGTTTGGTAGCAATAGAAACCCTGAACTGGAGGCTCTTTGCTCTACTCTTGCAAAAGCAGGAACCACTTAATAAAATGACATAGGCAGAGAGAGCAAGTCATCACCCCTAATTTTACCCTAAAGAATTGGATTAGACTCCTGCCTTTGCAATGCAGTCCTGATGTGATGGCATCCAAGCCACACAGATCAGGCTTCCCACAGATGACTGCTCAGTATGTCTTTTCTGTAGCTTTCATTTGAGACAGATGAGAAGTGTGGCACCCTCATAGCTTCAACTAAACTCAGTTGGAGTTGCTTTGACTGCCTAAAGCCAAGTGAGAGTTGATTTCTTTGAAAGAAAATCGCTGAAGAATTAACTCCAGTTGTCTCAGACTGCCACAAATTAGTGGATGCAAACCGCTCTCTGCACCACGGTTTCCAATTCTAGGGAGAACAAGGCTGACTACTGTTATAACACCGGAACTAAACTGAGTAACCTCTTTCTGTAGGCTTGTGTCAGGTCCTTATTTTGGTGGGTAACTGAAAGCCTGCCTTTTCTGCTAGGTCACATCACCTGGACAAAGTGCTATTGAGGAAGATCTATCTTCCATGTGCCAGTTGGCTTTTTTTTAAATTGAGATACCAAGAAAAAGATAAGCTTTAAGCACATTCAGAATAATGTTCCTGCTGGCAGATCCTGGGCACAGGATGAGATCCATTTCTGTTCTAAAATAAATGGAAGAAATTTTCCTGGCTTTAGCACAGATCTGCTGTTTTGTGTGAGGCCTTGTTACATATCACAGCTTCCTTGTAACTGGAATAGGGATAATAAAACCTTGTGAGCTGAATAAAGCAGAATTGCCATTTTGGAGCTTCTGAAGTACTGCAGTACAATAATGTGCTACTTGGACTTACTTTTCTGTCCTTAGATTTTGAAAGGCACAGCAGTGGCTTGGATATGTCAGAACAGCTTCCAGAAGACTGCTGAATTTATCCAGTGGTGGCAGTCTCTTTAATGAATAAGATGACGTTGCATTTAAGACTTGAATGGCCTCGAGCCCATAACTAGGCAGGGACTCCAGTGCTGTTGAAGAAATATCCCTGCAAAATAAAAAGAGCATTCTCTTCTCTTTTTCATACATATAAAAATACCACCAAAGCATGTCAGTAGGTAACAGCGACTCAGTTTTTCACAAAGGTCTAAATTGGCAAAGCCACTTCAGCACTGATATCCAGTTCAGAAATATTGTCTGTGAAACTAAGAGAGCAGTGGGGTGAGAGCATCTCCACAGCCCAAGAGCCCCAGTGAAGAAAGGAGCTCCTTTTGTCCCGGGGAAACAAAAACCCACCACTGCAGGGACTGTCCTCTGACCCTTCTGTTTGAAAGCCACCATGCATGGAGTGAGGAATAGCTCCTTAGACCAGAGAAAGGCAGAAGTGGGTGAATGTTACTGTCCAGCCAGCTAGCAGATAGGACACCCTCCTGGCATTCTACTTGACTCTGAAGGGCTGTTCTAGTTGTTTTAATAAAATAGTTATTAATTAAAACACATAAAAGAATAGTTCTTGCCAAAACAAACTTAAGCAGTTTGACTTAAAATCAGAGGAGCTTCTTGTGTGAGGAGAGGCCATCGACATGACTAGGGATTTTTAGAGTCAGGCCATTAAACATGGGGAAAAAAGGCTACAGTTGCCAAAGTGATTATTAGTAATGTCATGTGCTGTAAAGCACCAATAAAAGAAACAAAATGGCACATGCAGCACAGAGTGCTATTTACAGAACTACCCATTGTGTTTTATTGCATGGAGTTACAGCCAAGTGCAGCCCTCCAGTAAGGACTTGACTAACAACGTATGAAAAGGCTAATAATGTGTTTTATTCAGCACAAGCTTATAGCTTGCAATCAACTAGTTCACTTTTATAATCAAATTCTAATACAATATATTGTAAAAACCTACTGATCCTACCAGAAGACAAGTTACTTGGCAATGTCAGAATACAGGGCACAGGGATAGGGTAAGGAGGATCTGACACAAGTAAAGCAAAGGCCAAAATATCTAAGGGGCAGAGGTACATGCCAATGCTAGAACAGGCTGTTAGGCATTTGTCATGGTGCAAACTGAGGCTTCCGCCCCCTAATTTCATGGCATCTTGTTGACATGTTTCCATTTTACAAGTGGAGGGTTAAGGGGTGAAGTCTCCTGCCAGACTTAGAGCTTGTGTTTGCTGAGATGAGGCTGTCAATGCAGCACAGTTCCCATGGGACACCCATACACCCAGGTATGACGGAGTGGGGGCACTTACAGGACGTCTGGCCCTGTGGCCCCTCTCAGGGCATCGTTGTGGATCCGTCTGAGATTCTTATTGTCCTTCAGGATTCTGTGGAATCAAACATTAATTCCTTATGTCTCTATTTTAAAATAACCTTTTTGGTTTCCTCTTCCCATCTGTTTCTTCTTCATCCTCTCCCCCACCACAGCAGTTTCTGTTGCAATATCTGTCCTGGGAACGCTTGTATTTCTCATGTGACCTGTCCCTCTGCTGAGGCCATCAAACCATTATAATCTACACTTTATTTTTATAATTTCCAGTTTCTATTGACTTAAGCCAGTCTGGTTCCCTCACTGCAGTAGCAGCGTACAAAAATGTAGCAGAAGTTTTGCCCAAAACAAGAGGCTAGTCCCAGAGCATGTGAGAGTGATAAAACTAAAATCTAAGTACCTGAATTTGGTCTGTGGTTTCAAGCTTTCCACTACTGCTGCTAAGTTTAGGAACTTATTGAGTTCTATTTCAAATGATGATTTTTTTCTCTTAAGAACTGCAGCACTCTAAGGGATGGTGTTTCAGGAAAAGCAGTAAGTGCTGCAGGATTTACAACTGAATTGCAACGACATTGAAAGATGCAGTTTTCTAATGGGTATCAAGAAATTCAAGACATGGCCAGTTGAAGGAAGAGGCTTTGACTGTATTAGAACCATTATTTACTGTTCAAAAAAACACAGAGGAGGGGAAAGATACTCACAATTGATTCAGCTTTGTCCCATTGAAGGCATGGGTGTGGATATCTTCAAATCCATTTTTATATAATTTGCTGAGGATTAAAAATAAGTATAAGGGAAAAAGATTTAGAAAAGACAAGACAGTATTATGTACTGCAGATTTAAAATCTTAATGTTGTATTCATTTTAATTATTAGAGGGTCTGACTTTTAAAGGACATAGGTAACTACTGCATGACTTACGTTAACTCTGAAATTAAGACAAAACTGCAGCTTAAATTCACTAAGCACCTCCCTGTTGAAGAGAACTTATGCTTACGTACAGATCCTTCCTCCTGTGAGGGGCTCACCTGTGCCTACCTTCGGCTGAGGTCTGGAAACTAATGCAGGTAACCTCCTGGCATGCAGACAACAACCTGGAGGCAGAAGACCTGGATTTTGTGGTGTAAATGGAAGACTACAAGGGCTAGAGAAATGTCAGATGGAAAGCAACTCTAAAGCCCAGAGCATGCTGCTGGATGGTAGATCCTCTGTGGGAAGACAAACCTTCCAGCAGCCCAAGATACAGCTTTGCAGAGGCAGGAGTGAGTCGTGCATCATCCAGCAGCCAGTGAGCTACCAGCTCCTCCAAAGCACTGCTACCAGGTTTGATGTGTGCTGTGGAAAATTCTCTGTCCCCTGTGTTTCACAGGGATGCCTGGTGCCATCCTGAGTTCTTGATTTCCCACCCAGGGGCCAGACATCTCAAGGCTGGGCTTTGCTGCACCTGATGTCCAACTCCTGTCCTTCATTAGGAGATCTAATCTAAGGGTCTGATTGCACTAAGAAAAATCTACTTGTAATATTAAGTTAATGTTTAGAATATAATTTCAATATAATAATTTGTATATAGTATTTTTTCTTTAACATTAAGCCTAGTAGAAAAATGTGGTTCAGTTTATAAATGAAAATAAACTTCTGTTGTTGCTTTTCTACTTGTTTTTGGAAGAGGAGAAACTGGGGCTATGGAAACTGCTCCCAAGAAAAGCTGGAAATTTAGTCACTTCCTTAAAAACCATACTTATATGTAGGATCAGTTTCCCCATCCACATTCCTATGGATGGGGAAACTGTTGGAAAGACTGAATTTGCTACTTGTAGTGCAAAACATTCCTGCAGGCTGACTTTTCATCTTCACAGATGACTTGTGTTTCACCAGGCTCCAACAACTGGAATTACTTCAGCTAATTACAGTTAATGGCATGAGGTGGAGTTAACGTGTAGCTCTCAAATTAGGAAGCTGCTGATAAGGTAATTCTTTTCTTCTTGTGGCAAGCTTCCTATCAGAAAAGGAGGGGAGAAAAATGATCGTTGACTGTTTCCTGGCTGAGTTGGACTCACTCCCATTCAATACACTTCGGGGTCACAGTAAAAATTGTAAGCACCTTTTTCCATCTCTGCTATGTTCATTTTCTTGCACCATTCACAGAATCATAATTTTGCTGAAGCTATTTTGCAAACTTGCTGGTTGGGAAGAGGCTCATAAGATGAAATTATGCCCTAAACCTAAGCAATTGCTCCACTTTAACATTGCGTAGGAGCTGTATTCAGTCACATTTATGTTCACTTCCTCTAATGGTTTCAGAACATATCAGTCAATACATAAAATTTGTGTCAAAATTACTGTCATGCCAGCACATCACCCTGATGAAGGGCCCAATGCAGTCAGCTGCAGCACCTGCCTGTGTGCACAGCTCATTTGTGGGTGCAAATATGCATGGAGTTTTGGGGAGGGGGTGTTGGTACACACTTGTCTCATGACAAGGCTCCTCATTTGTATGCATACTGCCTTTTAAATATCAATCTGGTTCACAAAGGCTGGCTTTACTGGCATCCAAACTGGTGTTAGTGGCTACAACAAAAAGTAGGTGGCTGGCTGTGGCCCTCTGATGCTCAGCTGGTCCTTCCTTGCACGACCTCCATTTCAGCCACCTCTTGCAGAGAGGCTCACCCTTTGATTTTTTTCCTATTTCAGCACTTCCTTGTGGAATTTTTTGTGAGGACAAGAGTGCTGCAAAATCCATATATGATTTTTGCTATGCTGGCAGCTGACTCCTCCCCTTGGCTTTCTGCTGCTTTTTGGGTTCCTCAGGTGGGGCATCTCACTTAATGTTGGCATCAAGCCAACATTAGTCTCAGAAGTGGCTGTAGCAATGAATCTATTGTTTGTTAAAGGGAAAGTCTTGGTGTGGAGACTTGTGGGAAAATACGTAAGCTGAGTCGAGAGAAACCAGACTAAGAAAAAGCATTGGTACTTTGTACCAATTTCTTCTCTCCCTTCCTCCAGAGGGATTCTGTGCACCTGGAGCTGAGTAGTGTCAGATCAGTAGAATCAGCCTGGTCAGTCCCTGAAAGCACTAGCTCAAGAAACCTCATTCCTGAGGAAAAGAGCTGGCCTCCAGCACAGCTTTTGGAGTTTATGACCTGTTGATTTTTAAAAACAACGCTGCATGGAAAATGAGAATTTCGATTCCTCCGCCTGTTTTCCTTCCTAATTGAAGTTAGCCTTTGGATAAAACCCTGCTCTTCAACTTGAAGAATCCCCCTCTATTTGCTAAGCATTTAAAATTTAACTCACAATACAGATATATATTGTATGGAGCTTAATTTCAATATTTTTATAAAGTCAACCTGCATTTCTCATGCAGAAGTGCTATCCTCACAGAAGAAACTGGAGCTGGGATCATCTTACTCACAGTGTCAGCGATTCATTGTTCATCCCCTGGAAAGCATTCTGTGGTATAGTTGTCATATGCAAGTTATCACAGAGCTCCCTTGGGGAGGAAAAGAAAAAAAAAAGGCTATTTTTGTTAGTGATACAGGAACAAGTTGGAAAGGACTCACAGTTGGGTTAGGTTGGGTCTCTACTCACAGAATAAAATGAGCTTCTAATGAGAAGATCTGTGTCAGATCTGGAAATAGTCTTATTCCAGTGTTACAAATGCTCCTAGAGAAAAGCATAATTCCTATTTACAGGAGAAAAGATTACCAGAGTGGATGCAACAGGGAGCCAACTTGGTAGGTATAAAGTTAACAATGTATTAAGAGGTGAGTGACAAATATAACGTTTTTAAATTAGGCTCCACTTGTTTGTAAGACTTGTATAAATTAATTTTTGTAGCATCCTCAAGCAGTTTCCCAGAGAAGCAGCAAATATTCTCTCTAGATTAAGCACAAGGAAGAGATTTTAGTTACTTTTGCATAGTACTTTGTGTATCTGAAAGCTTTATCTAGAAATAAGCACTTAGCAGAATTTTTTGCAGACTTTACTACTATTTTGTCCATTACTGCCCTGCCCTGAGTTACTGGGTGTGCTTTTAGTATGCTGTAATGCATGAAAACCTTTTTTTCTTTATTCTTCTTTCTGTTACTTGTCCATTTCTTAAGAGGAAAACAAAAAAAGCAAACAGAAAAGCAATTGAACTCTTTCTTACAAGTATTTTAGCCTTGGAAGGTTTCTGAATGCTCCGTCCTCAATGTGCAACAGATTTTTCGTGTTCAGGATTAATCTGTAATGAGGGAACAGTATCTCAGTATGATAATTGTTATATGTTTGGGAGGGTCCTGAATTTTACTAGCAATTGGCTTTGTCAGAAAACAGCCAAGTGCAGAATATGAAAGAAGGCTCTCCTACTGTGAGCAAACTTTCTAAAAATAAGCCATGAGTGCATTTTGAAGCATTATCACTAATAAAAATGGCCTGTAATTGTTAGGTAGCTGACAAATGACAACAGCTCTTGAATTCTCACAGTTCACTGAGCTGAGATGATCTGGTTTGGATATCTTGGTCCCTGGTGGGAGTCAGCATTTTGCTGTCTGCTGGTTATTTAGGATTTATGAGCTCATGGCATGCCTAACACACTGAGCTTCTGCTCCACTGCAGGGGCTCAGAGGCACGAGTGTGCCACCATCGCAATGGCTGTGCCTCCAACAGGTCATCTTGGAGGTGGAGCTGAGCAAGGACCTGAGCTCTGTGCCTGCTCCTTGTCCCACAGTCAGATCCCTTGACATCATCCCGTGTTTCCATCAGGTTACTGATGCTCTGCCTAGCCAGGAAAGGCAGTTCGGCAGATGGTTTAACCCCTCAAGCACCACAGTCTTCATCAGAGCAGTGGCGAGTGGCACCAGATGCCTGCTTAGATCTGCAGAAGCTGGGAGATGGAGATAAGAATGTGAGAAACAGTGTTTGCTCAGAAAATGGGACAAACCCGCTCAGTCAAAGAGCACTTTCTGCAGCTGTACTATCTGGTAAACCTGTATGTTTGTATAAAAACCCAATAGTTCTAGCCCAGCTCCCTCCCTCAGCATGATTTAGAAAATTAAAAGGTTTTGGCATATGAAATTGCACCAAGAGTTGAAATCCAAGAACTACACTGAACCCACCTACCCTCATCTTCCATTGAAAGTGCCTGTGAGTGCAGCTTGGGACATCATGCAATGTGAAGCATGTAGAACATTCAAGATGCAAATAGGTTTTCTTGCTAGCCTCCTGTAGCTCTTCGATGGTCTTGCTTAGCTTTTTGGTTTGGGCAAATGACAAGCTATCCATAAATAAATAAACCATACTTGGGGGCATTGTTCCACAGACAGCTGAACATGAGCCAGCAGTGTGCTGTGGTGGCCAGGAAGGCCAACAGCATTCTGGTTTGTATCAGAAATAGTGGCCAGCAGGACTAGGGAAGTTACTGTTCCCCTGTACTTGGCCCTGGTGAGACTGCACCTTGAACACTGTGTTCAGTTCTGGGCCCCTCACTAGAAGAAGGACATGGAGGTGCTGGAACGTGTCCAGAGTAGGGTGATGAAGTTGGTGAAGGGTCTGGAGTACAAGTCTTAAAAGGAGCATCTGAGGGAATGGAGATTGTTTAGTCTGGAGAAAAGGAGGCTGAGGGGAGACCTCATCACTCTCTACGAGGTGGGGGTTGGTCCCTTCTCCCCGGTAACAAGTGATAGAACAAGAGGAAATAGGCTCGGGTTGTGTCAGGGGAGGTTTAGATTGGATTAGGAAAAATGTCTTTACTGAAAGGGCTGTCAATTGGAACAGGGTGCCCTGGGCAGTGCTGGAGTCTCCATCCCTGGAGGTATTTTAAAGCTGTGTATGTGGTGCTCGGGGACATGGTTTAGTGGAGGACTTGGCAGTGCTGGACAGTTGGACTTGATGATCTTAAAAGTCTTTTCCAACTACAACAATTCTATGATTCTAAATCCTTTATTCCTACCCAATTGGAAGAATTGGACCCAATCAGAGGTAGGTAACTCTGTACCTCTTGCTTGTGTGAGCAAGTAACTGGCTTCATATATAAGAAAAAAAACAAAACAAAACACACTTATTTATCCCCACTCGCTTGCACCACTTGCTGCTCGTGCTGTTTGAAAAAAAGCAGTAATGAGATATTGAATCAATTTATAGTTTCCAGTTTCACTAAATATTTCAGAGCATTCTCCTTGTCATTGCTTTAACTCACTCTCTCAGACGGCTGTGCTATGCAGGTCAAGTTTAAAATCACTACATGTTCTGTTTGAGTAATATTTAAGCACTCAAAAGAAGAGCTATGCATACTAAGCAGCTGTATTAGAACACTGCAGGGCTTTGAAAAAAACGTATCTTCAAAAAGGAAGATTTTTCTCACCTGTTGTCATCTTGAATTATTTCCCTGCTTAGAAAGCCTGACAGTGCCAGCAGAAGCAGACACAGAGCTTGCTCCTGTCACTGAGCACACTGCAAGCAGTCTTTGCATGATTTACATCTCCGAGGCTGGACCTTACAGGTCACTCGCTATTTTATATGGTACTTCAGAGAGAAATGTTTTCTGTCATAGATCTAAACCAAAGCCAGCTGAAGTAATAGAGGAAGATTTGGTCCCAGAATACTTCTCCGCTGACTGTTTACTCCTTGATGATCCAAAATCACGATGTGGATGCCTTTTTTTTAACTGATGCTTACATTTCAGACAGAGTGGGAAGGCTGTCAAATGCACTTGCTTCTATTCTCTCCAGGGAGTCACTATGAGAAATCTCACTGTAATGAAAAAGGCAGGCACAAAGCAATACATTAACGGGAGACATACCAGAAATCAGCTTCCCACTTTGTCTTTCCTTCTTTTCTACATAATTGTTTAACACCCCCCAACTAATTCTTGTTTGGCAGCAGTGCCTATGCCTCACCTTCGACATCTCAAGAGCGGGTGCCAGTAGAGCTTGAGAACGACCAGCCTTTTGCTGTCATGAGGGCTATGACAACCCTTTGGAGTAAGTATTTCCATAACAAACAGCCAATCTCCATTTTCTCAGTAAATTGTAGGTCAGGTAGTGACTCAGGGCCAGGACTAATGTAAACAGAGTGAGCCCCAACCTGTGAGTCTTTTGTTCCTATAATCAGTCCTGATTAGTGAATTTATTTGAATCACAGAGTCACAGAATGTGTGGGGTTGGAAGGGACCTTTAAAGCTCATCTAGTCCAGCCCCCCCTGCAGTGTACAGGAACATCTATAACTAGATTACCTTGCTTAGAGCCTCCTCAAGCCTGACCTTGAATGGGATGGGGCCTCCACCACCCTCTCTGGGTAACTGGTTCCAGTGATCCACCACCCTCACTGTAAAGAACTTCTTCGTAATATCCAATGTAAATCTACCCTGCTCTAGTTTAAGACCACTGTCCCATGTTCTATATACACACCCTTGTAAACAGTCCCTCCCCAGCTTTCCTGTAGGCCCCTTCATGTACTGGAAGGCTTCTACAAGGTCCCCCCAGAGCCTTCTCTCCAGGCTGAACAATCCCAGCTCTTGCAGCCTGTCTTCATAGGTGTGGGCAAGGACGTAAGATGTGTTGAATGGTGCTTCATACGCTATTATTAAGTCAGGGTGATGGTCATCTCATCCAAAGTTGTAGAAATATATGAATACGCATTCAGTGCACTTTGTGAATAATTTTTGGATTTGATTGCCATTGTCATTAACACACATGCAAACTTAAAGGAAGTGGCTCTTTTCCATCATTACACCAATCAACATGACTGTTTCCATAGGCACTGTTGGATTTTAATGTACTGCTGCTCCTATTCCATGCAGGTAGTTAATAATAACCAATGCTGAATATACAGGAAAAAAATTCCACTTATTTGATGCTTGTTAAATGTCTGCTAGATTAAGATCTCTGAGACTACACAAAATTGCCTCCTGAAAGTAAATCATATATATTGATGCATACATAGGAGAAAGGCCTTCAAAACAGTGTTTTCTCTGAACAGAATTGACTGGAAGGGCACACAAACTAAACCTAAGATTATATGCTGTCAAGAAAAAATATTTTCTAAACAACAGGAATGCATCTACAAAATCAGAGTCAGTATTGCCACAGTCCGGAGAGTTACCTTATTTCAATTATAATTACAAGAAAACAATTCCTGTTGGTGTTGATATAAAACCCCTTAGGCCAGAATGAATTATTATTTTCATTTGTAGTGCCAAAGGGGGATGCACACCAGAAATCATATATTAAACATGTATGTATTTCTTACAGAAACATTCAGGATTTTTTCCATAATCAGAATTCACTGAGATCATTATTTTTGCTATTGCATAAATGAAAGATGGATGTTGAAAAAGTAGCCTGCTGGTCCTCAGAGACTCATGGGCTGGGAGGGATTAGTGCCTGCTCGCAGAACTAACTTAAGGACTCTTTTAAGTTCTGGGGTCTGAGACATGGTCCCTCCATGGGATCTCTCCTGTCTGCCACTGGCTTACCATTTACACATGTTGGAATGACTTACGGCAGTGAGAATAATTTATCATCTGATTTGCAGATAGTGATGAGTCGTCAAATAGATGATTTAGAGATTTATAATTTTAAAACATGCATTTTTCAAAGTAACACTAGATCTCAATAAAATTATGAAGTGTTCTATAGATTTACTTCAAACAAATATATAGATCTCTACGCTGTTAATTTGGAGAGATACATTAAAAGGACACAAAGAAATCAATTAAATTTTCTTTATGGAAGGGAAAATGTCAATGAGTAAAACATTATCTGTGAAGAACAGGATATGCATACAGTTTGGGAAAGTTTAGCCTCAAGTCATACAGGTAGGAGAAACTTTGTAGATTTAATTAGTCTCCCATCTGAAAATGGTAAGTTCTCATAAATCATTCAGATGCAAGTGAATGCAAGAATACAGTGCCACTGGATTGAGCTAGAATACTTTACTGCAGTGGAATACATGCAGCAGAGTTTAGCTTATTTTCTATTTGCTAGGGATAGAGGAATATAGATGTTTATAATTTGGCCAAAACTGTTTAACAAATGAACACTAAAAGCTAAACTAGTCCATCTGAGTCTATTCTGACATTGGCATTACCCTCATCCTACAAGGTTTTGCTTCAAGAATGCACCGCAAAAGGGTTTTCCACTTTCTCTTTTTGTTTTCTTGAAAATAAATTATGTAACATCCAATATATATATTTTAATATCTGATCCGCTACATGCATGTCATAGGTGAAGAGAAGTATAAAAACTGCACCTTGAAAAGCAAGTGGTATCATTTGTGCTGCTGCTTAGGTTCTGGGGGAGGTCATTCCCCTGTTCTGCATTGTGCTGGTGTGTCATCGACATTGTGCTCTAGAGACCCCTCAATGCAGATAAAATAAAACATAATAACTAATGGAGACTCAAGCCTGCCATCTTTCAGCTGGAATAATAACAGAAATAAGGGCAAGAACAGTAGATGAGCCTTATGGTCTGAGTCCTCGATATAAAATAGGTACAAAGCCAAGGGAGGGGAAGCAACACATACCCAGTGTGCAAAATTACAACACTTGTAAACCAAAAGATCCCAGAAAGAGTTCACAAAATCGTCACAACTGGAAAAGATCTCTAAGATCACTGAGTTCAGTCCCATTGATCCCCCACCACACTTGCCTCTTGGTGCAAAACACCAAAGAAATATCTTATTTGAATACTACATAAATGTAGAATAATGGAATGCTGTAGCTATCATGGGAGTGATAATGTTTTATGATAGATTTCTATCTCCTCTGCCAATCAAAAGCACCTATCACCAGTTATTAAGCTGCATCCAGTTCTCTCCAACATGCTTAATATTTCATTATGTGATCTGTGAAACAACTGTTGAAAATCATACCTTTTCAAATAATCTTTTATATATGGCTTATAAGAAATGCTGTATTTATCCTTCCCCAGTGGGTTTTTTTCACCAATAGTATGTTTTAGCAACACACTTTCACATTATTGTAAAAATATCTTATTTGAGATGGAGATTTATGATAGGTTTTCTAGCAAGAAATTAAGGAAAAGGCTATGGAAAATGTTGTTGACTTACATGATGAAGGCATCTCTAAGTCCTTCAAATGCGTGTGATGGGATGACTTTTACAGGCAGGTGAGTAAATGATCTGAAAAAAGAAGAGAGGGAGGAAAGGGCTTTAAGGCATGGGGGCTTCTTGTTTACTGACTGCACCAGTACAGTGGGCAGAAGAAAAAAAAAAAAAAGCATAAAGCCACTTTATTTTGTCTGCAGTTCCCTGTACCTCTGGGGCCAGATCTGTTTACCATTGACCTCAGCGAAAGGGAATTAAAAGGATATTGGGTCAGCTTCCCAACAGCATAAATTTGAGACTAATCATGGTCAAATCAATAAAAATCATAATGTATTAAGAAAATGAATAGCCTGATGGAAATAGTCTGCTACATTCACAGTCAAAGGAAGCTATAGGCTATTTTTAAAATTAGTTCCTCAGAAAAATTGGCTTTTGTGTAAAGCTTTTTCTCTGAGAAACAGTAGCTTCGCATTCTCTCAGAAGTATCCCTCTAATGTTGCAGCATGGCACCCTGAATTCTCTGGCAATACTCTGGCTGTGTACAAGTGTAGAAGAGATCCCAATCAGGCTTGATGTGGTGGATTTTTAGATTTTGTGTGTCTTTTTTTTTTAAATAAATTGAATCAGTGTGGTTACTTGATTAAAAGCAAGTGCATACTTTCCTTTTTAAATTTTTAATTATTCTGACTGAGAAGTTAATGATGTGGGAGACAGATCTTCATCTCACCATTCCACTACACATCTGAATCACAGTTCTTTGACCAGCCAATTTATCTAGCCATGACCACACTCTCCCTGATAATGGCATAGGAAAATATTTAACATATTTCAAGACGTTATCTCTGTGCAAACAGATAATTGCTCCATTTTGCTTTATAATTAAAAATATCTACTCAGATACATTTGTTTCCCGTCCTTAAAACCCCTCTTCAAGGTTTTTGAGTGAAATCTTTCTGTGCTATTCATATAACCTGCTTTTTTTTTTTCCTTTGTTCTCATAATACTTTATATGAAGGAGATTAAAAATGTTTATCAATTTTTTATATGTATGCATGTATCTTTTCTATATCTAGACATATGCCCACACAACATAATGGCAGGCTGTCACACATATGTATGTCTTGAGGTTACAAGTCTAGATGTACTAAAGAGCCTGGCAGCCAATTCCTACCTAGGTTGCAAACAGTCTGTATGATTTGGGGCAAATAATTTAGTTTTCCTTGCACCTTGATTCCTTGTGAGTAAACTGGGAATAACAATGCTTCCCTACCTAACAGAGATGTTGTAAAGATATCTATGTGATTGGGTCATACCTGTCTCTAGATGGATGCTGGCATGTTGTGTTGTGTGTGAGGTTTGTTTAAATAAAAAAAATGAAACTCAGTCATGCATCTTGAAAACTGTATTTGCCCCTGAAGGGTCAGATAGGTAGAGATAATCCTGCAATAGGGCTTGATACTCTGATCCAAAAGGAAAACAACTTCAGGAAGAAGTAAAAAGTAGAAGCCAAGAAATTACTGCTCTATAGCCCTGGCAGCAGGAACCTCTTCATAATTGCACCAACAGCTGGGGCTGCTTGCAAAGTAAGACATACTGTCATGAAACTGTTTGCCAAAAAATGTTGCCAGTTACAAAAGAAATAGGTGACTAGAAGTGCAAAAAATAAAACCAGGTCTTGGCTCTCAATTACATCAAAATCTTCAGCCCAAGAGCCTCCTGCGATGCGCCAGTGAGCATTGTGGTGGTTGTAAATTCCCACCATATGAGGCTCAGATCCTTTGGCGATGGTGCTCCGAGCTCAGCCACCTCAGCTATGCGATTAAATTTAAGTGGGATGACCCAGCACTTTTAATATGTACTGTAGTTAAACTGCATCACGGCACTTAAGCTATTCTATATTTCAACTTCATTGGTTTTTGGCTTTTAATTCTCATGAGTTCACCTTGATAACTGGAACTGTGAACTCATCTGCATTGATATTACCTCGTCCCATTAAGCCTCTCGCAAAACAGCAAGAACAAAGGAAAAAGGCAATTCATAATCAGTCTTCTCTCTTCATCCCCAAAATACTGGTGTAGCAGGCACACACCCTTCCACATGAAAAAAGATACCTTAAATTCACCATAAAGCTGAAATTTCCCATCCCTGTTGTCCACTTTACCGCTGTGGTTGGTATCCCAAACCCTGCCTGTGCTAAAGGGATACATCTTCATTTAGATGTCTCTTTCTCTACTCACAGCATTTCGAAGATCCTTTAACTTTCTGAGCACAATCCAGCCTGTGTATATGTGTAAGTATTTAGGTTAATAGAGTTTTGAACTGCTTGTTGCAGGCTTAATTCTTTCCAACATGCAGAGTAAAGCGAGGCCTTATCTCATGTGTTGAAGTCTCTGCTATTGAACATGACTGATGTCTTTGATAGCACACAACGAAACTCAACAAGGGACTGGCAGGAATTAAATATTGATTTCTTTCTGATAGCACTCAGATTGTGACACTCAGATGTGTCCATTTATTCATTTCCCAGAGCTGCAGAAGCTTTTGGCAAAAAAAAAGAAAAGAAAAAAGAAAAAAAGGAAAGAAGAAACTGGGTTTTACAAAGCTACAAAGCTTTTATACATCTAACTTGCCCATGCTACTAGTCTGACATCTATAGTGCATGAAAGGAGGGACAAATCCATCTTTAATACAAGTTACCAACACTGGTTTGAAAGAGTGGTTTTAGTTACAGGATGAACTTCTGCACTTCTAAGAAAAACTGTAATGTTTCTTTCATAGTTAATACTTCACACCTTGTGTGCTTGTACTCAGCCCTGCCATTCAGCAGCTGACAATGCTGCAGCTCCAGCTAGTTGTGGGATTTTTCATCCTTGGAGAAAGGATGGACAGAAAGGAGTGGGGAGCCAGCCAGCTTTCTTGGCATTCACCAGTTGTTGTGTAAATTAAGCTGGGTTTTCAAGGTACATCATTCCAGGCAGTAAAGTTTGAAATGGCCAGGCTAAATACATGTAAGACTACTCTAGATTGACTGTCCTGTCCTTGCCTGGTAGCTAAAATACTGTCCTCTCTTCAGCTAGCATTTGTTTCCTGTGTTTTTTTGTTTTGAAATAATAAATTTAGAGTGGATTTTTCACAGCGATGGTTATTTTTCTGTCACTGGCCAGTCACCAAGGCCAGTAGGGACCGTGAGAACAAATCCTCTTCTGGTTCCCCCACTGCGGATGTATAGATGGAACAGCAAGAGCTCTTCAGAAAATGTTCATGGGGCAGTCTGTCCCAAAGACAAAGTGGCATAAACCCACTATTGTCCTTCTTTTACTTTTTGCTTCTGGGATATAGCAGAGGCAACTTGCCTCAACTAGGCAATTTTTATGTGTTAGAAGATAAGCTCTGCTCCTGCGCTACCACATAGACTCAAGCTCCAAGAATGAGAGGTCTAGATGCCCAAAGACCTCAGGACCAGTTGCAGTCCTTTTGATGAGGAATCAAAGCCAAAGTCCACTCACACCACTGCAGAAAATCTCAATATTACAGAACTCTTCTTTTGCAAAAAGTGGTTAGTTTAACAGATAATAAATTTAAAAAAAAACCACAGGCCCTATAGCAATAGATATGTTACTGAGGCTGGGTTGGCTGTATTATTTTAGCATCACTGCTTTATAGGATTACTCATTTTTCTAATGCCCAAAATGTAAATGCATGAGGGAGACTCTTGCTGGGAGCAGCAATCATTTTATTCTGTGGTGTCCTTGGACTTTAACTGAGAAAGATTGGGAATATTGATTGAAACTAAGACTGAACTTCCACTATTTTCCTAGGATTTTTATCACCTTCTGGGGGAGATGTAAAGTTTTGGCATTGATTTTTACAGCCCTGTATATCATGCGTTATCTACCTGAAATGTGAACTATGATGCTGGATGTGTCACACAAGCAGCCAGACTACTTTCTGCTAGGTGATGATGGGTGATACATTATCTCCTATGAAAGACAGTTTGGCCCTGAAATGGAATTCCTCTGTCAATCCAAAAGAGCCAAATATGCTCTCAGTGAAGACGTGGTAGCAGTGCCTACTTGTTCAGGCTGTTGCCACAAAGTTTTGGATTTGGTGCACAGCAATTTGGTGCCTCATCACATGTAACTCACCCTACTGCAGAAGCCCTGCATGCAGGGGCACACACACAGGCACAGCAGAGTGAATCTCACTATGAAATGAGGTTTTTGAAGGGGTAGAAAGGTATTAGGTATCCAGTGCCCATTACTGTACAGCTGAAGTTGGGTGCCTATCCATTTAGACTTTGCTAAAAATACCCAAAGTACGTAAGAGACTTCAAATAATGTTTTGTTTCAAAATATAATGGTGTATTAAATATTATTTTTCTTTTGAGACTAAGAAGAATCACAGATGCTATAGCCAAAATGGCATACAAAGGTGTCTGGATAATGGAGCTTCTATAGTGTTGGTGTAATGTCCAAATTAAAAACAGGAGCCTGAGAAAAATATGGTCAATTCAGGACTGTATAAAACACAGAGTTCTACAACTTGGCAGAAGTCTAATAATTTTTAAAACTCCTCCAGCAATAATACAACATTGCAAGAATAACTCTGATAAAGAAAAACCACTGAAATTTCTCTACAGGATATATACTTGGGATATAACAAATTATCAAAAGCACATTTGGAAGCACAGCTCATTACAGCATCAGGGCTTGAACTACCCAGGTACAGGTGGTGTTACATATTGGTGTTTATCTTCTTGACTGACCATACTAGTAAGAAGGACTTTTCTGAGGTCTGTTTTCTGTGTTATAGTGGCACCAATGGAAAGACCCCAGGGCACCCCAGGAACTGTGTTGGAACAGCCCAGAGTAGCAATTTTTCCCAAATTATTAGTGCACTTGCAAACACTACACTGCCATTCCCCTGATGCATGTACAGAAGTGATGATGAAGGGACAATAGTAACTTTCTCTGGCTTTGTCTCTCATACACAGAGATGTGCAGGGGGAGAAGAGAGCTAAAGAGACTGGTAGTATGGAAAGAGAGGGATTCAGTACTAACAAAGCTGGAAAAGCCATATGAGTAAGAGAGAAAGGAAAGAGTTGGGGGAAGATAACAGCTAAGCAGGTAAGAAGACACTATTATAAAAATCAAAGAAAAGGTGAAAGTAAAAGAGGTTGAATAAGAATTAAAAAGAAGAGCAAGAATGTATATACACCTGTTCTTTGGCAACCACATTCATCACTACAGCTCTGTAGTTGTATGATGAGTGTAAGGTTTCTATTAAAAGAACAAAAAATACAATGAAATGGAAATTAAATAGTGTAGCTCCAGGTTCAATATAAATCAGTCTGGATGTGGCCTGGAAGTAGAAGGAATCACAGAATTGTTCTGTTTGGGAAAGACCTTTAAGATCACAGAGTCCAACCATTAACCTAACTCTACTGGTTTTAGTGCTAAACCATGTGCCTCAGGACCACACCTACACATCTTCTAAATATCTCCAGGGCTGGTGATTCAACCACCTCCCTGGGCAGCCTATTCCAGGGTTTAATCACCCTTTCAGTGAAGAAGTTTTTTCTAATACCTAATCTAAACCTCCTCTGGTGCAAGATGAGACATGCCCAGGAGCTGGGCACATCTGAAAGTGCAGACTGGAAGACAAAAATTTTTTTTACATCTAAGTGTAAATATTTCCTCCGTAGGAGTATTGAGCAGAATCTTGGTTGAACTAGTTTCTGATTGTAAAGATGGTTTCTACAGCTAGCCTAATTGATGGACTTTGTGTACATTCATAAAGATAAAATGTTATATAAAAGGTTGAAGGGAAAATTAATTCCCTTTTTTTGCCCATCATCTAGCCCTGTTGATCTGAGCGAAGCATAACTGGCAGCAGCCATAAGCCCATTTTCTGTCTTAACCTCATCACTGAGGTTGATGTAGTTTTTTCTTGGGGTGATAGATGGAAAAAAGAAAAATATAAGCGTGAACCAAAAAAAGAAAGAAAGAAAAAAATCACGTAAGTTTAGAACTTTTGATAACCTCTCTGGTCTGTGATGTGCATCGTCCCTATAAACGGGCTAGATCCCTGTGAAAACTGACCTCCCCATTTCTTTTTGCTGCTGCAGGGATCCTCACTGTGACCATCCCCTGCCTGCTCTGTGTGTGGTAGGAACACCAAAGAAGAAACGTGCTTACTGCAATAGCTATGAAGAGTCTCTACAGCATCCACAGGCTCTGCTTTCCCTCACATTAAGGTAACACAGGGAAATGGGGAGGAAACAAATTAATTGCAGAGATTTTTCTAAAAACTGGCTTCAGAGAAATGATTCACATGGCTTTAGATTAACACAAATTAGTATTTCGTGCTCCTGTCAATTCTTAAGCTAAGGAGAAGGAAAAGAGGAGACATGGGTAGTATAATCCCTGGGGAATTTCAAGAGCATCTTAAATTTACAAACAAATCAGAAGAAAATGGAAAACAACAGGCTTTGTTACCAAAAGGGCCATAATAAGAAAACCACAGTTCAGTTCAAGCACAGATAACCAGTGGATCTTAGAAAAGGCAACTATGCTATCTGTTGGTTGTCTAATCCCATATTTTGACGCCAAGATTGTTTACATCAGTGATGTAACTGAACCTGTAAACAACACAACAACACTTGAATACCTATGTATAGCAAATATTTGGTCTGGTTCACCAGATTATGAGCGTGGAGTGTGGTGTGGGAGTGGGGTAAGGGGAATGCCTGTTACTCCTTGTTGTTAGAATTTAGCCCTAATTCCCAGAGGACCATTAGGCAGAAAGATATAACGGACCACCCTATGGAGATCTAAACAGCTGTCAAAACTCACAGCAGCTTTATTACTACCAGAGATGGGAAAAAGTTTAGCCACTAACTTGACGAGTTGGACCTCAAAAAGAGGCAATGAGCACTGCTGGGAGGTTTTTGGTGCTTTAATATTTGGGACATTAAATTGCACAAGCTTTGGGAGAAGAGGTTGTGAGAAGTCAATTTGTGAAAGAAACAACAAACGAACCCTAGAACTAACAAAAGATTTATGACCAAAGATCAACCTTTTACTTATGTTTCTTTAAAGTTAACTATACCCCCACAAAGTGCTGTTTTCGGAATAGGAAAGGCAGGTTTTGCCTCCTGCACAGCGAGAGAATACAGAAAGCTTACCAATTGTACCGCATCTCGCTGTCACTGAGGCTGGTGGCATACAGCACGTGGTTTTTAGAGTATGACATTTTTTGCCCATGGAGAAAACGTCCCGTAAGAATGTGCCTCCTTCTCCTCGGGAGAAACTCTGCCTCCCGCTTCCTGCCAGGAATCCCAATTCCCAGGCAGGCTTCAAAACCCCAATAAAACTCCAACCCCGAGCACACCACCAAATCTCACCTCCGCGGGATGAGCGATGCTCAAAAACCTTCCGCCGAGCCGGGATAGCGCAGAGCGATGGACAAGGCACCGCCGTTCCCGGGGCGCGGACTTTGACCCAACCCGTCAGGCAGGCACTTAACCCCCGCCGCGGGGGTGCCCCGCCCGTCCCGCCTCGCATGTAACAGCAGCCCCCGGGTAACGCGCCCCGCGGTACTTACGCGCGGGCGGCCGCAGGCAGCGCCCCCGGCGGCTGCGGAGGGCAGCGCAGGGCGCTCTCGCTGCAGGCGCAGCGCGGC
This sequence comes from Hemiprocne comata, assembly GCA_020745705.1. Taxonomy (NCBI): domain Eukaryota; kingdom Metazoa; phylum Chordata; class Aves; order Apodiformes; family Apodidae; genus Hemiprocne; species Hemiprocne comata. The sequence goes on along the minus strand of CM036588.1, from coordinate 62,522,631 downwards.
GGGCAGCGGCTGCCCGCCTCGGCGGGGAGCGGCGACGGCGGTAGCAGGAGCACCAGAAGCGCCAGCAGCGGAGGCACCATGGCCGCTCCGCCGCGCCTTCCGCATCTAGCCTCTGTCCGCCCGCAGCCCCCGGGACGCGGCCAGCGCCCTCGGCTCCTCCCGCTCCCGCCCCGAGGCGGGCTTGTTGCCCTCCGCCCGTTCCCCCGGGGGAGCCGCGCCCCAGCCCCCTGGGCTTTCCGGAGGAGCGGTGTGCTGTCACTGATAAAGTTTGGCTGCAAAGCCTACAGGTGGCAAGTGGAAACTTTCCTTTGATTTTTCACGGGCTCTGCAACCAGCTCAGTCCCTACCGTCACCTCCCAGGAGGGCTGGGAGCAGAAGTGATGCTTTGCGTTTCTAGAGGTGTTACTTTGCCAGTGGCGTCGGTGCAAAGCACGTACGCAGCTCTGCATCAGCCTGGGCTCCATGCAGGCTCACGAGTGGCTCAGATGGTGGAGGTGTGGGCCCTCAAACTTCGGTTTGTCTGGCTATTAACTTATTTGACAGTTTGTGTCTGGGGTAAAATATGCTGCAGTTCCCTTATTGGGGTAAATGCTTACTGAGCAGATACAGCAGCCTCGTTAGTGGATGGGAATGGATGGGATACAAATGGCCCTGTCAAATGCTCTCTTATGGCTTCCCCCACAGTTGCTGTATCACTGATTATAATTTACCCGCTCGGTGACCAAAGAGAGGCATTTCAGGGTGTGTGACTTGTTACTTTGTGGTCAATTATACCGTTTGTGTGGAAGAAGTAATCGTGTTCTCAGGACTACTTATCTTAACAAAGGTCTGTTCGTTTTGTAAGACACTTTTCCAGTAACTATCATTATTGCTGCTGTTATTTATTATTACAACTGTAGTTAGAAGTCAGGACCCTACTTATGGCAAGTGATGGAACAAACCACCAAAAAAAGATAATTGCTCCCCAGTGTAGGATTTGCAAACTTAAGTAGAAGGGTATGGTTTTGTCATCAAAAGCTACTATCTTTTCTGCAGTTGTCGTGGTGGAGCTGGCTGGCTTGGAGCTTCAAGGTTTGGATATGAGCTGCACTTACATCTTTGGCAGTAAGGCAAATGTACCACAGGCTGTAGGGGCAATTATCTTTCCTTACCTTCAGTATTTTGTCCTCAAAGTGCCAGTGGCCATGAGGTGTTTCCTGACTTAAGGCTCACCGTGGGCTAGATTTGTGCTGTTAACAAGATATGCCAGATCTCCGAGCCTTCCCTTCCTGCTTTCAGCAGGTTTGTCAGAGAACAGGAGAGCATCGCACTTAGTTATGTAATTGTAAAGCAGCTTGCTATTTCTGCATTTTTATGCCCAGGTGTGTACAGAATATATATCTTGCAATTGACTGCAAAAAAACATTTAATAATTGGTGACAATCAAACATCCTTAATTGCATTTAGCTCCCTGATCTGCATTCAGCCCACTAATTCACCTAGTGTCACAGGGAATCTTGTACATGTTATTGGGAAAAGCAAATTTACACCCCCAAGTGCACCTATCTCCACAACCCCCTCTCCAGAAATTCTCAGTAAGAAATGTAAGCCATATATATACAGAGGTTTTGATACCCTATTATTTTTATCATACCTAAATTAGAATTGTAAGGAAAAAAGCTTTAGTTCTGATGGAAAGATAGAGTCATTAGGAAGCCTTGCACATCTGTTCTTGAGTTAATATCTATCCAAAATGAAGTAGTAATTATGCATAAATATAGGTGTATATGCACATGGTGTTAATAAATTCACATACGTAAAAGTAACAGCAGTTCACATGTGGAGAAGTGAAAAATGCATACAAATAGTTTTACACCTATATTCATACATGTCTATATAATAATATTGAGTGGCACTACATGTGTTTTACAATTCAGGGGACCATCTTTATTCTGGCAGTACTTAAGCAGAAGCCTAACTTTGATGTGTTGATGTTCGAATAGATTAACAAGGAATTAAATAAATGCCTGATGTTATTCTTCTGCTCAAGCGCTGGCATACACAGGGATTGCTTTATAGATGTTGGAGTGCTTTCCTGAATCCTTGCCTCAAGGCCGCTGTGCAGAAGTGGACATGAGGCCTTTCTGCACACAGAAATTGCAGAAGTGATAACAGCCAGGAGGGCTGCAGCTGTAGGTTTTAAGTTTGTTCTGCATGGGCAAAAAATGTAAACAGGAAAACCCCTCAGTCCTTACTACATCAGATCTCCCACTGATCTGAAATGTGGGGTTGATGGAGCAAGGACTGAGAGATTTGGCTCAGAGGAGCTGGTACAAAGTTTCTAAGGTTTCTCGCTTTGACATCTGAGAGCAGGGCTGGAACCTGCCAGCACACTATACTTAGGAGCAACCCGTAACTTACACTCATGTTAGACCCAGTTTAGGCAAATTATTCTAATTTACTATCTTTCCATCTCTTTTTCCATTTGTTAACCTTAACATGCCTTTTTACAGTTCCACAGAGAAGTAGTGCCAGTGGAAACTCATGTGTAGAAAAAATTGCATTTGAGATACAGAACACAGCTAATTACAGTGTTACAATTAGCTGAATGCCCTTAACAGAGTCTGAGGGGGAGAAATCATGGTGCAGCATCTGCTACACCATATGCTTTTCTAGTTTCCAGAAGATAATGGTGGGCACAGACACTGCCATGGACTGTGCTTTCTACCTGAAGAGCAGAGGAGCCCGCAGATGCTCCAGGATTTCTTCCACCCTAGCTCTGTTAGAAATGTCTGATGCTGTGTACATCTGTCATGAGGAATTATGCTTTCCTGGAATCAGACTCCTTCATGCAGACAGACTTATAATGATACAATGGTACTTCATATCCCATTGTTATACTTCATCCTAAGGGTGGGTGTTGTACCAGGAGCAGTATAGAGGTATCAGGCAGTATGGCATGGCATGAGTTTGTGCTCAGCTCTGAGTTGCTTCTCACTGTTCACTGAATTATCATGTAAAACAGATGAACTGCTGCTTTCTGCATGTTTGTTAGGTTTTTTTTTCCACTGTGCTACTGGGAAGCTGAAGTACTCTATGTACTGTTTAGTGAACTAAACCTAAAATGGCTCATTATTTTCTATCCTATAGATTAACTTTGCCTTGTCCAAAACATTCCAGAATAGTTGTTTTAGGCCTGCCAATATGCTGCTCAATGTGCTGAGCTATGGTAATTACAGTTGAATTAGAGCTGACAATGATTGAGCCAGCCTAGTCAAATACTGCTTTAAATTGAACACAAACCTTCTGCTCCTTTCTATTATTTTATATTTTTATCAGATTTTTAACGTTTCACTGTCTTTTGCCTTAACCAAGCCAAGAACTCCAAAAAGAAATGCAGAAAACATTATTAAAAAATACGTCTCTGTAATCTCAAGGCAGCAAGTCGTAACTAACTTTGAACCGCATTCATCCTTCTAAGTACTGATTAATAGGAGAGTTTGTTTGTAGAAAGTGGGTCTTTCTTATTTAGCCAATTATTTAATTATTGATTCACTCTTCCCAGGTTGTTTGGCAGTCGTGCTGTGGTCTGTGGCAGCTCCTGACAAAAAAAGTATTCCATTTTTGGAAGAGTTTTGGCCAGGACATATAAACCTGTGATTTACTTCCAGTAAAGCCTGGAAGAAGGATGCTGAGAGAGAAACTAGCATGTGGCCCCTCTGTAAGCAGTTGGAAAAGAGTCTGACTCTGGTCAGGTGTTTGTACGAATGTAGCTCTGCCCCAGGGCTTTACTGAGCGTGCTTTCAACGTAGTACTAGAGCTGTTAGTCTTCCATGAATATGATGTCATATGGTTAGTGCATGTGTCTTTATGAGTTAGAGGACTGTGACCACCTTGTGAGCATTACGCATTGTTATGTGGAAGCTGTGAGTGCAATGGGGAGTTAACCCTGGCGTCTCAGTGGTGGGACCAGAGCTGCCGGAGAAGGTAAAAGTAAATCAGAGGAGTCGAGGAAGTGGGGATTTTTTTCACTTGGGCCATAGTGTTATTTCTTTGACTGATGCATCAAGTTAAGTCTTACTTCTAGCTGTATGTAAGCAGACACATGCAGGTGTTAAATGAGGCTGGTGGGGCTCCCTGTCTGCAAGAACGTCGGAGTGCCTGGGAGAGGCACTGAGCTGAAAAGGCAGCCTGTGAATTTATACAAGTACACATTATACAGCTAAAGCCTAATAGCCAGATAAGGCTTGAAGTAGGATGAGTTGTAAGATTTACTCACTGGATGGCAAAACCTGTGGTCTTTGATCCAGTAATCCCTATGTCAGTTGGATCATAAATCCAATAATTAAGTACTGAGTAGTTTTCCAGTCCCTATTCCTAAGACTTTCTTTCACATTCTTATTTATCTTTTGTCTGTTATCTCAAAATGTCAAAAGAGGATGGCACAGCCATTTGCAATCAGGTCTAAGCCTGATTCCTCTCTCGCTTTTAGCATGCATGATGCACTGATTTTGAAACTATTTTAAAATACATGAAAGCCATCATGAGAAATTAAGGAAGCCCTGCACTTCTGAATGCATGTTTGATGCTTACCTCATCGAATTCAGAAAGAAGGAATTATTAAAGACAAAAAAGCTGTCTCTTTATCAGGAGCTTAAAAACACTCAAAGGGAAACAAAATCTGTTGTGCTTAGCTGCTGTAATTTAAGAGCCAAATTCTGCTCTCGTTTATAACAGCATAAATTTGAATTTGATTGAACTCTGGATTAACATTGCTGCAAATGATATAAAAATGTAACCTCAGAAGTTCATAAGGTAAGAAGCAGTTTTGCACCCAAGCTTGTTCGTTTTACCTGTGTGTATGCTCTTACTGAATCTGGGTTTAGGCACATCACCCTGGAAAAAAAAAAATCTGTGGCACGTTTGCTCTCTTTTTAATGATCCTAGTCAGAATGGGTATTTTTAATTCTAGTGCAAGATGTGGACATATTGGTAAAATTCCACTGGGGATTATAGACTCTACCATTCCCATGATATTTGAATGCTGCAGGAAAAATAATGGCATGCTGCCTAGATCCTGAGGTTTTGGTTCAAGTATTTAATGGACTTTTAGGTTCAAAAGGGCTGCAATGACAACCAGTTTCACTTGCTATATAATGCAGACTAGCTTGTGTGAATTGGACAATGCAAAGATGGATAGGAGAGAGTCAAAAAAGACTGCAGTAATTTCAATAATTAAATATTGGTTTAATAGCTTCCAAGTTCATTATATAAAAATGATAGCTCACAATCTGTTGATAAAAAATCAGAACTGCCCTTCCTGTATTGATTATAAATATACTATTTTTTGGTAAACATTATGAAATGGGTTAGAAGTTAATACATTTTTTTTTCCAGGAGTTCATGAAAGTAAAAGTTCTTGAGAAATACAAATACATGGAGACTTATAAGGGAGAAATAATTCCAAATCTTAGTGTTCATTTCAGGAAGGAGTAGCTTTAGCCATCCGCAGCTCATTCACTCTCTTACCTCTTCCACTGACATCTAGTAGGGTTACATTATTTCAAGCTCAGTATTTTAAAGGGCGATTCTCTCCAAGGGTGCAGGATGTTGTGTAATTGGCCATCAGTCAGAAAATGCTTTAAGAGTGATAAAGCATGTAGGAATGTTTTCTGCTTGTCCTTATATGACTTACAAAGTATACAGCTTTTTTTTTTTTTTTTTTTTTTTTTTTTTTTTTTTTTTTGTCCAAGTTAACATCAAATTAATGGAGTTTGTCAGCTGTTTAGGTAATGAGCTAGAGCAGATACTATGTTTTTGGAGGAGATGCATGTGTGTTGCACTGTGAGGCCAAAATCAGAAAGATGAATGTTTTCAACCATCTTGACAACCAGACTATCTCCCTGAATATACGGGGCCTAGTAACCTTAAAGAAAGATTGTTTTGTAAAACTTTTTAAATGATTACTGGCATAAATACAACAACGATGAAAGACATTTTGATTTACACTTACATGAAGTGAGATCAGAATTAAGTTCTAGATGACAGGCACTGTCAGTTTATTTGTGATTGACCTCATACTCCTCTTTTTCTTTGTTCAGTAGTGCTTCACTTGTGTGGACTAGGAGTTAGTGTAATGCTTGAGAACAGGCCCAGGAGGTCACTGACCCCAATTTTCCCATGTCTTATCTTGGTTCAGCTGTGACATGTTTTTGCAAAAGCTGATTGTGTCACCTGGGGTTGTAGAGCTGGAGCCAATAGCAAAGTCCTTTGCCTAGCTTTTACCTATTCAACCATTGTAGCAGCACCTATCTCCAAAGTTTTGTCTGTAAGCTTGTTGTAAAACTCCTGGAAGGAGTTAGACACCTCCAAAAAAGTGATCTCAAATTATGCAAACTATAAAGAACCATCCAGAGCAAGCTGGGGAGCTCTGGGCAGAGGCATGAATATGAAGCCCATCTTAGACTAGAGCAGGATTGCTGGAGGCAAACAGCTGCATCCATTAAGGATTTAGAGTTGCAAATTCCTACATCTATCATTTGGGAGGACAAAACCCTTGCAAGCTTAGTCTTGTTTTTTCAAAGAGTTTCCATAGGGGGATAGAGGTGCTGTTGCCTGTAAGGGGAAGGGAGCCTGGGTTTGGCCCCTTTCCTGCTCTAAAGGGGTTTGGATTTCTGCCTCCCACCTTCCAGATGAGTGGTGCAGCTCCTGGTTGGGGCTTAGAGCTACTTGTAATCTGTTGCCTTGCAGAAAGGAAGGTAAGACGTGATTTTTTTTCTGTGGTTTAGGTTGCTATAACTTTTGGCTGCTCTTGTATTTCTCTAGCATTTCTCACTTAGGTTAGCTGAGGCATCTTTGCTGATGTGGCATTATTGCTAATGTCCTTCTAAGATGTTAATAGCTTCACCCAGTTATGTCTGGAACACTTCTCTGTGTGTTTCCTGTGTGCATGAAATGAAAATTCCAGATATTTGTTGATTTAAGGATGAAAAAAATCTTCTGCTTGAATCCCTGCACTACCTTCTCCAACTGACTTCATTGTTCCCTTTACTTTCTCAGGGTTTGCTTGCTTGGAAATCTGGGCTCATGATAGGGACCTTCTTTTCTACTTCTTGGTTAGCACCAAATGAGAGCTATGCGATTGGCCCTCACATAATTGCCTCCCCATGTTAGTAGGGAGATGGTGTGCCAGGTAGGTGCTGTATGTGCATCCAAAGGGTTTCAATTCTCAACCCTGTGGAAGGCAAAGGCAAAACTTTCCTGGTACAACTTTGCTAATAGCTATAGAGTACTATGGTTACAGCTCCTTAATTAGCATTGGTGCTGTTCCCAATATATTTGTGTTTACTAGATACCTGTTAAAAAGCTAGGGCAAAATGCTTGATGTCCCAAGCGCTGCAAATGGCACACTGTCAAAAGGCACTTGACTGCTTATTTTCCCATCGGGCTGTGCTCCTACTTGTTCTTCCACTACGCTTAGCCTAATGTAGTTGAAAGGAAGTTTTTTCAGGCTCAGCAGTGCCAGAGTGGTCTTTGAATACCAGCCAATGGGATAAAAGTGAGTCCTTGGGTAATGGCTCACATTACCAAAGCCCAGTGAAGTGAGGAAGGGCAGCAGATGACATTAGGGTACAGCATTTCTGATTACTTATTTATTTGTTTGGGTCGGGTCTCATTGTCTACTTTTATATGCTAATTTGGGGTATCCAACAGCCCTTCTTGATCTCTCTCCTCCTGTGTACAACCTCTTAGGTGTACTTTCTCTGATGTGCCCCATATCCTGTCTCTTGACCTCCTCTGAGTGTAAGAAGTTACTGTTCCCCCCTCCAAAGGCAATCCTTGAGTTTGTTGCCAGCAGAGCTTTTCTTGGCATTCTTCAGCTAGGTCTGGTCCTGTTGCTCCTCCCCTGGCCCTGCCTCCCAAGTTGCCCAGAAGAGCGTGTCTCTGAGGCCAGTGGGGCTCCCGCAAGTTCACTCACTGCCTCACTGACTGTCCCTAGCATCCTTAGCAACATCAGCTGTAGGTCTGACGCAGTCCTGACATACCAGCCTTGCACGGAGAAGCATGTGTGGGTGTGAAGGGGAACTGGGAAGAGCCCTAGCTCAGCCAGCCAACAGTTGCTGCGTGCCCAGATCGCACAGCAAATGCCCTTTGGCTCAACTCTCTTGTCTCCACCTTGTTCCTTTTGGCTCAAAGTAAGTGTTGAACTGTACATGTGCCTGCCAGAGAGAGGAGAGCATTTTCCAGATAGAAAATGAAGCAGAATATGAATGAGAGAAATATGAGAAAGACATTTCATGGAGCATCCTCTACTTTCCTTTTTCTCCTCACTTTCTCAGGTGTGTTATGCCTCTTCCCAAGGGCAGGCTGGCCACAAGGTTCTAATGTTGTCATCAGGGGACTTCTTGGTGTGGTTGCTGGGTGTAGGACCAAGTGATAGCAGTGTGGCATGCTGGTTGCTTTAAGCCTGTACTTGGCTGCTTTGGGTTAAAGTTAACAGAACAGGGTGCACTGCTCATAGGTTCATACTTAATTGCTGCAGCCCTGCAGATGAAATTCATTCAACACATCCCTTGTTTGTGAAAAATGTAGGTCAAGATAGTCCCTTTCTACACCTTTCCTCATTATTTTTGAGTTGCATGTTGTTTAGATGAGTAACTGAGAAACTGGAGGAAAAAAAAGAGTAGTCTCTTAAACAACAACAAAAGCTGTGGTGCTTTGGTCTTTATTTAATAAATAAATAAATAATTGATTGATAAAATCCTAAAAGAAGGAGAAAACATTCAATACTCTCTATCTATAAGCCCTTTGTACAGATGTGTGTTCTACTAAAGTGAGGAAGGGGCTCAGAATGAGAAGAAATGTGAAATATTTTAATTTGTGATGAATAGAAACAAAAGGAGTGTTTTAAATTCTGAACTATTTAAATTTATAAGTATCTGCTAAAAGAGGAGTAATATCATGGGTGTGAGCAACCTCACAAAAAGCAAGTTGAATGTGCTTATAGGACTGAAGTCAGTTGTGTGTATTAATCTCACTGAGTTTAAAGAGACAAATGGTAGAAGTACAGCTAATTGTGTGTCTGTGGATCTATAGAGTAATAGCTCCTGTCTTGCAGGGATCTGCTAAAGAAGTAAATACTTGCTGAAGCTGCTACATGAGATGGTTATATCTGTTGTCTTCCATTCCTTGCCTCTCCACAGACAAAGCAGTGAAATCCAACTCTTAAGTTCAGTTACTCTCGGTTCACATAGTGGTGGAAGGTTGAAATTTATCCCATATATCACTCTTCAGATGTGATTTTTCTTCTGTGTAATAACTGATGTGATCTAGATGTGCAAAAGAAACCTGTTTGAATTATGAACGGTCAAGGAAACTTCCTTTTGAGCAGTTATTTTTTTCAAATAGTACTGGTGTGATCAATGGGCTTGGTGCCAACCCATATCTAACCAGATTGTCCTCATGCCAAAGACATGCCAAAGTCAAGGCAGATGGCTTGTGAGAAACGGCTTGCAGGCTTGGGAATTGAAAAGAACAGCAGGACGTTTTCACTGGTTTGGAAAGGCTCGGTCTTGCTTCAGAAATTGTTTTTCAGAACAGAAGCACAAGCTGCTTTGGGAGAATAAAATAGGTCTCGGGCTTTTCAGTCTATTTTGCCTAATGCCTTGGGATGTCATGGGAGAGCTGCACCACAGCACAAGGGACCCAAAAATGGTATTATTTTGCTTATTCCATGTACCAAGGGTGCAAGGGAGAGACCCCTCCGTCATCTCTAAAATACAGGTAATGTGGACCTAACCTGATCCATTTCACAAAGGACCATTTAATATCACAGCATCGTTAGTGTAGATGACAAGTAATCACACATGGTCAAAATGGTCAAATCTGTGGGCCACCTGGAGGATGTAACTTCTTATATGTCTGGTCATGGTCTGACTGTGGTGAGTGCTGAGAGACACCTGAAAAGTTGCAAGCATAGTTCATTCTCACTGAAATCAGCAGCACTTGATAGCACAAGAGACAGGTTTATCTGAAGTGCAATAACAACTCCCATGACAGTTATAGTATATCCAAATGAAAATTTAGTCTAAATTCAATACCTAATTTCCTCTCTCTGCTCATCAACACTGGTACAATGAGGTACAAACCCTGTGGCATGGGGCCAGGCTTTAGGTATGTCTGGCTTTTCAAGAGTGAGATATGAGCGGGACGGAAATGTGAAGGCATTGCATAATATACAAATAACTAACTCCTAATAACTCACACCATTCAGTGTCTCTGAATTATATTTACGATCCTGTTGCCATTCGAGTCGGCAGTCACAGGACTGACAGTAAGGATGCCATTTCCATAGCTAGAACAGCAAGGTTTTCCTGGAAACAGACCTTCCAAATGTGGATCTGCTGTTTCCACAATGCTGTAGGGATAAATCCAACATCATCAATACCTAAATAATGGAAAAACAATACCAAACTTTTACATAGTGCTTTTACGTTTAATACTTTTAGTACTTTCCAGTCCTTAAAGCATCCCTCTTAGTACAACCATGTTACTGAAAATGAAGAGCTGAGGCATCTAGAAACCAAGTTGCTTGTTGAAGGTACCCGGGGAATTCAGGTTGTGATGATACAATCACTGGTCCCTTAATCTTTTGCAGGGAGAAATAGAGATTTCTGGGTGAGCTTGTACTTTGAGTGCTCAGCTCTGCACCTGTGGACCCAGATATGATGTGACACAGAGCACATTAACTGCTGAAACTGCTGCAGTCCATACAATTTTCAGAGTAGCCCAGTGACTCATTTGGTTCTCATGTTCTTTACTTCCCAGTTTGCTTTTTGGATTAAGAACCTGCTGTTTAGATAATCTCTAGTAATTTCCTGCCCAGCAGGCCAGGTTCTTAAATCCCTACTAAATGACATTGGTATTTGTGGTTTTGCACAGGCAAAACATCCTGATAGAAAGGAAACCTGCCCAAAGAAGTTTAAAGGACTGGCCAACTCTGAATATTTGTCTGCAGTAGTAAATTCTTGCAAGCTATATTCTGTTTGTACAAGTGCATATTTCGTAGTAGCAAAATGTGTAAATGTAAGAAATTCTGCACCTTAGTATCCTCGGTTCTCTTAAGTGAGTCTCTTTCACGCTTTCAACCGAAATACTTCAGAGTTGAGGCACAAGTGAGATCACAGTTACATGCCATGCTGTAGTGTTATTACTCCTGCAGCAAGTAAAACTCAGCACACTGATATTGTAAGGCAACATTTATGATGTATCTAAATTTAAATAGACTAAATCCATTCTAAATTTCACTAAGAGAGAAGTTATGATTTCTTGTGTCTCCTTGACTTTTTTTTTCCTTTCACTTTTAGATCTGGTCATAATACAAAATTTGAAAATTAACGCAAGAGTTTAATAGTCTTGTCTTTTCAGGTTTTTGGTGTTTTTTTTTTTTTTTTGCATAGAAACCCCACAGTGTAACATGCCTTAATTAATAGAAAGCAAGAATAGATTGCATAAACTCCCAATGAGTATTGTCTTAGCAAATTAAATCTGATTTAATGCTTAAGCCAAAGAAATATTTGCATAGCTAATGAAACTGATTAGCTTAGAATTAATTTGCAATGTTTAGTCATACGGCTTAAAGCTAAAGTGATGTTAGTAATGTGTTGATTATTAGTACTCAAGATAATCAGGCTTGCTGGATGATTAAATGTAAATACATAGTAAAAATTGGTCCAGATTAATAAACAATTTCAAATAGGAAAATGCCCCAGGATGATAACGTGAAATCAAGGAGTGTTAATTGTACAAGTAGAGGTTAAGAAGTGTGGGGAAAGCACAAGTTCCCTCTTGTCCGCTGCAAGCAGGTGAAAAGCTGCTTCTTTCTGACTTCCCTTTGATTTGCTAATGATTTCTGTGTGGTTTGTGTTACACTTGTGTCTGGGAACAGTCGGTGTGGACCCTGCGTACTGAGTGCTGTACAAACAGATCTGGGTGACCTCACGGAAGTGTGGACGGGAACTGATGGGTCAAGGCATCATTGGGCAGGGAAGAGGAGATGTTTTGTGACCCATACCTGCGTGCATGGTGCGTGGATCTTGATTCATCAGCAGCTCAACTACAACCTAACTGCAACTATTTTTTTTTTAGTTCTGCAAGCGTTGAATCGAAGTTTTGGGATGGAGTTGCATGGAGGACCATGTGGTGACTTTTGGAGATGTACAGGAAGCTCCTTTTTAAGACAGGGACTATAACAGAGAATGCATGAACGTGCAGGCTTAAAAATGAAGTGATCATGGTGCTAAGAGCTGGTATCACTCACTTGACCAGATGCAGTGATTGCTGATCAGTAACCTGACAGAGGTTATAGCTAAATAATCTTGGTGTAGGAAACAAAGGTCCTGGAAAGCAAAGACAGGTAGTTGGTGTTTGATAGGATAGAGAAGTACCTAATAAAGAACCTTTTCCATCCCATTGTCTGTAGGCTCAACCAGTCTCTGACTGAGGACAGCCAAGGGGTCATTCGTGTTAGGTTGGCCAATGTGATGCCCATCCACAAGAAGGGCCAGAAGGAGGATCCGGGGAACTATAGGCCTGTCAGCCTGACCTCGGTGCCTGGCAAGGTTATGGAACAGATCATCCTAAGTGCCATCAAGTGGCATGTGGAAGACAACCAGGGGATCAGGTCCAGCCAACATGGGTTTAGGAAAGGAAGGTCCTGCCTGACTAATCTCATCTCCTTTTATGACTGGGTGACCCACCTAGTGGATGAGGGGAAGGCTGTGGATGTGGTCTGCCTCGACTTCAGCAAGGCCTCTGACACAGTCTCCCACAGCATCCTCCTGGAGAAGCTAGCAATCCATGGCTTCGACAGGTGCACCCTTCGCTGGGTCAAAAACTGTTTGGATGACCGGGCCCAGAGAGTGATGGTGAATGGAGCTGCATCCAGCTGGCGTCCGGTGACCAGTGGTGTCCCCCAAGGATCAGTATTGGGCCCAGTCCTATTCAATATCTTTATTGACAACCTGGATGTGGGGATTGAGTCCACCCTCAGTAAATTCGCAGATGACACCAAGCTGGGGGGGGGGGAGTGTTGATCTGCCAGAGGGTAGGAAGAGGCTGCAGGAGGACCTGGACAGGCTGGATCGATGGGCTGAGGCCAATGGCATGAAATTCAACAAGACCAAGTGCAGGGTCCTGCACTTTGGCCACAATAACCCCAGGCAGCGCTACAGGCTGGGGGAAGAGTGGCTGGAGAGCAGCCTGTCAGAGAGGGACCTGGGAGTGCTGGTGGGCAGCCGGTTGAACATGAGCCAGCAGTGTGCCCAGGTGGCCTGGAAGGCCAATGGCATCCTGGCTTGTATCAGGAATAGTGTGGCCAGCAGGAGCAGGGATGTGATTCTCCCCCTGTACACAGCACTGGTGAGGCCTCGCCTTGAGTACTGTGTACAGTTCTGGGCCCCTCACTTCAAGAAGGATGTTGAGGTGCTGGAGCGGGTCCAGAGGAGAGCAACAAGGCTGGTGAAAGGACTAGAGGGAAAGTCTTATAGGGAGAGGTTGAGGATGTTGGGGTTGTTTAGCCTGGAGAAGAGAAGACTCAGGGGAGACCTCATCACTCTCTTCAACTACCTGAAGGGAGGTTGTAGCCAGGTGGGGGCTGGGCTCTTCTCCCAGGCAACTAGTGACAGGACAAGAGGGCATAGCCTGAAGTTACTCCAAGGGAGGTTTAGGTTGGATATTAGGAAGCACTTCCTCACGGAGGGGGTGATTAGACATTGGAATGGACTTCCCAGGGAAGTGGTGGAGGCACCGTCCCTGGATGTGTTCAAGGAAAGGCTGGATGTGGCACTCAGTGCCATAGTCTAGATGGTGTGGTGGTGTTGGTCATAGGCTGGACTTGATGATCTTAAAGGTCTTTTCCAGCCTTGGTGATTCTGTGTGATTCTGTGTTATACAATATTTTTGGGTTTTGATGGGGTTTCTCTGAAGTGTGGTGTTGCTGTAGCTCTGTAGTGGCATTCAGGGCTCATCCAGAGCATTGTGCTGGATGGCACTGGGGATGGAGTGGCACAGCTACCTGACCTAGAGCAAGCTGGGAACCCCTGGGCTATGTGTACCCTCCTGCCCCACTGTGACAGGCTGGCCCTGTCTGTGGGCATAGGGTGCAGGGGGTAAAGCTGGGTAATAGAATCCAGCCCTTAGGTTTCTAGGTGTCCGAGTTTTACCTCAACCTATAAATCTGATTTTTATCTCCAAATAGATAGGTTTCATGGCATGTAAAACCAGTAAAATTCTGACTGTAAATCTGATCTTTATAGTACTTAAAGTTCTTACTTTATAGTGCTGTTTATTGCTTAAAATTTCCTATTTAAACAGGGTTCTTTTGTGTGTTGAATTTTCATAGTGTGATAGTCAGATCAGACTTGACTAGACAATTTCTTTACTTGATTGCACTGATGTAAATACCAATTAAATGAATGTACAAGTTTGTTTTCATAGAACTGTGCGCAGAATTTGACCCAGAGAATCATCAGTTGACTTCACGTTGGCACAATCTTATGTTTTGTCTATGAGTTAAGAAAAAAAAAAAAAAGAAGCATAAATCAACTCAACTTTTTATCTGTCAAGAAAAAGCCTGGGATTGTGTGGCCTGAAGCCTTCTAAGTAGGAGTTGCTTTTCTGTGTGAGTTTTCAGAGACTGTTTTCTCGAGGTTGAAGGGTCCACAGAGCTTATAGACAAGAAAAACAATGTTGAGGGAAGGCAGATGCCATCTTCTGGGTCATTTGATAAAGATGCTAGCTTTGGTCAGCTGACCATTATGGCCAATGCACCAGAGTCCACAGCTCATGCTGGTCAAAGAATGTAAAAGATGTTCACTGTGAAAGCTTACTATAGGCTTAGCTACATGGTCAAATAAAAACAAATGGTCATATGATTTTTTTTTTCTTCAGATGCTGAGGTGGAAACCTGCAGCAGAAGGGTAACAACAAGCATGTGGTGATGCAGACACAGTAGTTATTTGCACTCTCTGTGTGTTTCTCTGCTATTAAACTACTTGCTTCATATACCGTTTCATCTCATCATTGTGTTTTATTAATGCTTTAGTAGCTGGGTCTCATCCTTTCATGATTCTTCTTTAAAGATGTGTGTGGTGTGGATGATTTTTTTTTATTTTCATCTCTGCCCTTCATATTACTACATTTTGGTTCAGATAATTTTCACCGAATTACCTCCTCTGACTTCTTAACATGAAGTTTTGCAATGCCTGTGGATTATAATCCTATCTCTGTTACGGCTGGTGAAGTCTGCTTATAGCCACAAGAAAAAAGCTAAATTTAACCAAACTCTGAGCAATCATTCTTGCACAATGCTGCAGTGTGCTGTCACTCATTCCAATATCTCAGGAGCCCTTCCCTATAGGATAGCATCCCTATTTCCCCATAATTCACTGGGATCCATGGCTGATAGTAGGTAAACAGCATAAACATGGGTTTTCTAGACTCAGCAGTAATGTTATTCAGCTCTGTCATCTCTGTAACTTAGCAGGCACTCTGGTCCCTTCCGTATTGTTTCGATGTTCCTTGTTCTGTATATCATCCTTTAGAGGTGGCAGCACTATCTTCCCAGATAATGTGAATGCATTCATAGGGTGTTCCAGGATCTGATGTTTTTGTTTGCTGCGTTTTCTTGTGTAAGTGAAAAGTGACTTGTAGCTGAATAAGGAGGAGGATGCACATCCTGGTGTGAAGGCAGATGACCCAAATTGTGTGGCCATGTCTCAAAGCTCTGCCAGACACTTTGATGTGGTCATCTTTGAATCTGTCATCTGAATTCTTCCTCTTTGTCAAATGAGGGTAATGCCTCTTCCTTCGTGCCACCCATTTTGGGATATTTTGGGATTTTTATGTTATGTTTTTTAAAGTGCCTGCCACAATGATGCCCTGACCTCTGCTTGGATATTCTTGGTGGTACTGTAATGAAATAACATGGCTTTCATACATCATGTCACAAGTCCCACCAGCTTCTCTATGTCCAGGGGCTTTGCTGAGGGCTGTGGGGAGGGCGTGAGGGGAAAGGGGTGCCAGCAGGCACCTGTGAGTCCTGAAGAGATACAACATGGGGTAATCCTGCTCTGTGGAAGTTTATCATATTCATAATATTGTCTGAATGCTATTACAGTATATAAGCCACATGTACACACGTATTTAGCTCCCAAGGGGTATTCAGGTTTACTTGTTCCAGTGAAAATAAAGAGGAACCATAATGAAATTGGTTTAATTCAGGGCAGAATCAGTCCCACTGCCAGATTCAAGATACTGTCATATTCATCATAACTCTGTATACTGATAATGTTTTTTAGAAAAAACCTCCTCCATTGCCTCTGTTACTGCGTAAAAGATCCAACCTTATCCTGTGGTTAGTTCAAGGGAACAATGTTTATAACATGAGAGTTTCCTGCTTAGGATGTAATAGTGTTCTTGGTCAGCATCTCTTGATGTTTTACAACCAAATTGTAAGTCCATTTAAGTGATATATTACACTACAGTCTGGATAGTAAGCACAAGCAAACAGATTCTCTGGGAAGATTTAAACTGGGAGGACAGTTACTATAAAGTATAACAGAAATTCATTGCACTTCACAGATGGGAAGATAAAAAAAAAAGTCCATAACTACACACAGCAGGGAAAGAAAATCTTAAATTATCTAGATGCAATGAAATCCTGTTGCAGGGAACCATACAAACATATTGGAAAATAAATATGAATTGATTCTTTGAAAGAGAGATGAAAACTGGACTTGGTGACCGGCTATTTTAAAAAGCTTCCCAGACTACCTGTCCCCAACAGACCAGCTTAGGAAGCTGATGTGGTCATGTTTGGTTGGACAGTGAATGGGAACTGAGTGTAAAGGTGGTTTGTGTTGCCAAAACCTGCAGACTGAGGAGCAGTTAAAAATCCCATGAAGTTTTCCTGCAAATCAGCCCACCATGAAAAGGAGTAAATGTCAGGATTTAAAGATTTGTTTTCTAGTTTTTAGCTTTCAGGGTTTGGTTTCTTCCTGCTCTCTCAATTCCTCTCTGTGAATAGAGGCTTAGTTTGTAAATGGCAAGTTGAAAAACCTATCAGCTATTTGGGAGATTTGCCATTTAGTCAACTGAGATGACAACACTATATTGAAAAGGAACAACAAGAAAAGTTGCTCGCAATGGGCATAGACCAGGAAATTTAGAGCAAGTGGTAGTTTTTAGAGCAAGTGGTAGTTTTCAGAGCTCTGTGCCAATACAGTACAGAAAAGCAGGGCAGAGCCAGCAGAGGTGCTCAGAGCCAGAGGAAAGGAGCATCTGTGAAATGGCTGTCAAACCCACAAATTTTTTAAATAAATTTTTGGAATTTTGGCGTGAGTTTCAGTCAGTAAAGCTTTGCCAGTTAATGCTGGCACAAGATTTTAGTTCTACTCCTTAATTAGGAGTCCCTTTGCTTAATGAGGAGCTGTCCTTACAAACTGGCTAAACTGCAGCACTGAACTTGATCTTTGTAAAAGTTTACTGTGGTAGCCAGGAGTGACTCACCCAAGTCAATGAAATTGGTGTCTAAAATCAGTGCCATTATCTGACTCAGAGCTGTTGGCTTCATCTTCTGGTTTTGTTGCAAGCCAGATTTTGAGGTCCAGGGAAACAGAACAATCTTAACATGAAAAAGTTAAAAAAAAAACTAACCCAAAAAACCAACCAACCAAAAAAAACCTCTCTGTCTTTAATCCTGAGTAATTTGTGTTTTACTATTTTGCTTATTAAGCATTGAAGCCACCCCAATAGTGCTGTTCTTTAAGGGACTTGTAAAAGCTTGCCTGGATGTGTTATGTTTAGAAGAGAAGCTTTGCTTCACAGGCAGAATTTAACAGTTACCTTCCAGCTTTGATTCTGCTCTGGGAATATAGGAGCTGAAGTGCCACCTGCTATCAGTTTTCTCTCAGCCTTTATACAAGCCACATCAAGTCCTTCTTTTGTGAAGGCTTATCTCTAACTTAGTAACTGCTTAGGCAGGGAGCAAATAAGAGGCTGAAATCTTTTCTTGCTTCATGACCCTATACTTGCTTATACAGAAAGAAAAATTATTTGTCTCTTTTTAATCTTCTTTCTTGCAATACCCAGACAATAGATGGGCACATTTTGCTGAATTCTGGACAGAATTTACCTACTGTGAAAATGTATATAATGCTCAAAGAGATCATGTAAATGACTGTACTGACAGCTGTGTTAAGTGATGCCTGTATTCTGTCTGTCAGCTGGTTGGGTATTTATTGACTTTGCATAAATAAACAGAAGGCTCTTTCCAAAACCTGCCTGTCAGTTGCCTGTGAAGCACAGTTCCCTGTGCTGCAGGGCTCATTACCTGGACATCCATTGCATATACTGTGTAGAAATTCAAGCTAGATATTCCTATCACATTTGTTTTCCTTATTTATATAAAGGTATGGAACTGATTCTGTGTTTTTTACATGTTTACCTTGGATGCTATGAGTAGGGCTTGCCCTCATCTGCCTGTGCACCAGAGCAGATCAGAGGTGGCCTTTATTAGATGGCAGCATACCTGTGCTCAGAAAACAAGCAAAAAAATAGCATGGCAACAATGTGGAAGTAGAAATGTTAGTAGCTATGATTTTACTCCCTGGTTTGCTTTTGGCTATTTGGCAGATCTGAAGCTTTCTTGCCAGTCAAGTGCATTACTGTCAAAATGGGGACAGGCAGAGGTTTACCTTAAAACTTAACTCCTTATACCTGAGTCATAACTTGCCTCTTAAGAAGTGTAGCTGTAGTTCACAGTAAGATTTAATATTGCCACAGGTAAAGAGATCTTTGGCATGACTGTCTTTTTATGATGTGCGCAAAAAAAGCTTTGAGCACAGAAGAGGTAACAATAAATAATTAAAAATTATAATCTGTAGAACATTTGCAATTTGCAGTTGAAATAAATTGGATTTTCATTTTGGATGTTTATTATTAATGATGAAATGGATAGATTTATGCCCTCACTAAAGATCCATATACCCATCATGAACCCTCTGCTAATACCCACTACCTGAAACCCATGGCATGTCAAAACACCATTTCAAAGTGCGTAATTTTGAAGTCTGCAGTAGGGACATGTTTTTGCTTGGCAGTGCTTGCTTCCAAGGGAATGTGCTTCAGGGGCTGATGAGAAAGTTCTGGTTTTAGTGCTGCAGGCAAATACAATTTGCAAAGGGCACAAAAATTAACTGGCAAAGCAGACTGAGACACTATTTCTGTACTGAATGGGAGACTGTAAAATTTCATCCTTGTCTTTGTATGCTTTGTGGATGTGGAGGTTTTGTTTTAAGACAAGACGGTATTTGACAGCTGATGTGGTTGGATCTTGCTTCCATGAAGCTGATTTTCTTAAAGCTGTAAAAGTTAGGTTATCAACCCATGGTAGTTGTTTTTGGTAGCCCAGACCTTTGGCATTGTGGATGTTAGATGGTTTTCAGCAAGGGAAGGCAGCTAATGACTGCACTGAGAGGTCGATGAAGTTTTCCCTGCCTGCCAGGTGAGCAAGGTGCTTGCCTGTGCTGATTTCATAATTCCTGCAGCTCCAAATCCAAAGATTTGGTAGGATGGAGGCTGGCAGGGCTATTTTCTTCCTGGATGGTGGTTTTGGTAAAGACATGGGCAGCATCTTTTTCCAAGCTGCTTTCTGCCTTACTTTCACCATTTCCTTCCCATTCACCACCCTTTTCTTCTAAGGTAGCATACATGGTGCTGGGCTTTGCGAAAATGGTCTCACATGTACAGGACTTAAGTATTTTGTCCTTTTTGAGCAGTGAAAGCATGCAGGGGTGAGGTTTACTTACTACTTGCTGTACAGAAAACCTGTAGAATTCACTGCTGCAGGAATTGCCTGAAGTCAGATTAAAGAAAAATAATAAATCCTGGATATTTGATGTGATGTTCATTTTCACGTGCTGGAATTGGATTGGAAGAGCAACAGTTCATTTTTCAGCCTGTGAAGTGATGTGCTTTGGCAGCAAAGCTAGGTGAGTAGAATACATGCTTGATGTAATACATCAGGTTTATGCTAGTTTCATGCCAGCGTCCCTTTGCGGATACCCAGGGCACAGTTCTTGCTCGATAACAAAGGGAGTAGCAAGAGAATTTGGCCCCTTACAAGTGGTATTCACTTTGCTTTTGAGCATTTTACCATTTCTGCTGCTAAGGGCAGGATAGAGGATGAAAGAGTTCAGCAAACCCTGTTTCTCACTGATGTCTTTTTTAAATAATCGTAGCATTTCGCATTGATTTACAGTATTATTTTTTTTTCCTGAAAAGATTATCAACTAGAGAGCATATTGACTGGAATAAAATAACTGCTAATCTTCTGAAACGGATGTTTAATCAGTGATGGAAAGAAAGCAACTAAATAAAAAGCTTCATCTAGCTAATTAAATAAAGCTGGCTATTCTGCTGGAAACAGTTAATAAACCTGAAGTAATAGAATTATTTTCAGAATATTAAAGCAGGAAAAAAGTGATTACTTATTTAAGACTAAATAATTACTATGTATTCCTCACTATAAAAGGTTAGAGATGCCGAAGACTAAATAACCACTACGCTTCTGATTCTTCATAAAAGGATATTTTGCATGAGTTACTACATTTGATATCTAGCTTGTTCTGAATTTTCCTCAAGATAATCTCCAATGGTCTCTAAGGGAATTTGCCTCCCTTGGTGCCTCTTATTCTCATTTTTAGGAACTTGCAGTATTTGATTGCCTTTAAAATAAGCTGTGATTGTATTAACTGTGTAGAAGGGATGAAGCGCAATGATTCTGATCACGGTGGTAATGAGTGTGCTGAGTCCTGTGGTCTGTTCCCTTGCTAAAATGCTGCTGGGGCAAAGGAGTTTGGACTTGTGGGCAAAAATCCTTCCTCTCTGCTGGAGTTCAGCTTGTCTCTGAAATGTTTCCCATCTTTTCCTTTTCGAGGTTACAGACAAAGGGGGATTTTCTCTGAAAATGGCAGTCTGTAGCCTAGTTACACTGGCAGTGCTGGCAGCTTCCATTTTGGGAGCAGAGTTGGCTTCATGCCGGGCATTTTGGAAGATCCCACCTGGCTCTATCCTAATAATCACTGTAATTTTTTTTCCTCTTAGCATCTGAAAAGCTAGCACAAGAGGTGGTTAACAAAACTAAAACATCAAAACCGCTGAGCTCATGGGGGGAAGCTCATGCAGAGCTGCTATCCCAGCCAGCTCCAGATAAATGACTTTTATTTGTGAGGCACATCCCAGAGGGAGGGGCAGTGCAGAACAGCCTGTCCTAGGAGGCATCCCTGAAGGAAAGCCTTAGTGTGCCTGCTCTTGCTCCCCTGCCAGCGCTGGCGTTGTCGCACCCATTACCGTCCTCGTTGATTTAAGAGCCACCACATTCCCTGCAGTCCCTGCACCAGCATAGGGATGGATTTTGCTGGCTTGTAAAGGCTCTTTGGTGAGGTGGGAAGGCTCCCTGCTCCTCCAGCTCCCCACAGTCCCTATCTGCAGGGGTCAGGCTCAGTTTGGGGTGGGGCAAAACCCCAAAACCTCTGCCTATTGGGAGAGAAAGGAACTGGATTTCCACCTGCCTCTCTCAGCCTGACTCAGCTCCCTTTCCCTTCCAAGGACATCAGATGAGGACTGCGAAGAGCAAAACAAATGCTCTTTTTTTCACTCCTTTCACTGATCTGAGTTATATTCAGTGCCCTGTACCACACATGCTCTCTCTCACTCAAGAGTCCTTTAACTTTGCCAAGAGCAACCATCCTAAATGTGGATCCAACTCATATGATCATTCAAATAAACATCCCAACCATTTAAAATTGTATCTTACACTTGAGAGAGACATGCTGAGGATACAGTGAAACAATATATTTAATTAGGCTTTTAAAATGTGACACATCTAACATATGTTCCATCACTGCTTTAAAAAAGTCTCTGTTTCTGTATTATAAATCTTGCTATAGTACTACCATTTAATTAAACTGGTGTCAGCACTGGGAACAATTAAAATAAGTTTATGCACTTTCAGGGAAACCCCATAGCAAGATGTGCAAAATAGCATACAATGAAACAAAAAATTAAACCCTTAGTGGGTTCGAGCTGCTACATATAAGAAATTTGATAAAAAGCATTTCAAGAAAGTAGGCAATTTTACAATGTAGCCAGTAGTCTGTTCTGCCTCAAAGGTACAAGCCCATGTCCCCTGGATTTTTGCCATCAGCAAAAGACCCCAGATGGATGCATGTATTTATGGTAATAAGTGACATTCATCCCTTAAAAAAAAAAAAGCCTTCTTTAAAGCCTCGAATAGAAGTGAATGTCACCCACCAGAAAGCATGCATAAATAGGGGGAGAAAAAAATCTCTCTGTATTCAGAATAGTCTCTGAGCAGTTTCAATTAAGAGTCTCTCTGCTTGTGGTATTTAGTATCTGATATATAAAGTCCCATTTGATTTTGGGATATAGTTTGTATAGTAGTGTGTAAGCAAACAGTGGTGCTTTCTAACTAGAATGAAATATATACGTTTTATTGCATATTAAAAGCCATTTCGACATTGTGTTCAATGCAGAGTTTTTACTGTGTTTCTCCCACTCTGTCTCAGTATAAATACGCAGCCTTGAAACGAATATCAAAACTAAATGGCATTGAATATAATGAAACAACATTGAGTCTAATGAAGCAGAATCGCTATGTAAACAGGGTTGCTTTTATCTCATTGGAATTTTTATGTCCTTGTATGTCTCTCAGCTACATTTTTGCAACCTGATTCTTAGGAAATGTCTGATATCTCTCTGATTGTTAGCAGAGTCCAAGACAGCACTGTAAAGAGTGAAGTAATACTGGGTTTGCTGTTTTAGAAGCAAAGTATTTGTTGTCCTCATCTTATTACCAGGCGTTGGCTGGAAAACTGGGTAACCTCATAATGCCAATAGGTCTCCTAAGAAGAAGGGGTTACACACAGCCAAGGGTTGGGTGAAAGCGTTGCTTGGAAGCTCCCTTCCTGTGAGTGTGCAGGCCCTTTTCATAATGTCTTTAATGTCTTTGTCCAGATACCAGCAGCAATAACACAAGCAATAACAGCAAACCTCATAAAACTTTATTTGGGCTGAGAACCATGCCAAAAGAAGAGTTTTCACTTTCCTTTCATAGTTGTGCCAGGAGTCTAGCTGTCTTTCTCTGCTGTGGAAGGGTGCAACACCCAGCTACTGCCCATGCATCTGCCCTTCATCACCTCAGGCTGCTGCAGAAGCTCTCAGAAAGTTCATGGTTCTTCTGTGAAGAAAAATGTCTAGCCAAGACCTTTTTATTATCACTTTCTTTTGACTCTTTACTCATAAGTCAAACACCTGAATGTATTTGGCTCGCCCCTGAACATCTTCATCCCCTTCTTCACTGATACGTGCTTTTGAGCCTTTTGAATAAGAGCTCAAAATTCAGCCTTTCAAGTTAATGTGCAGCAGCTCCTTGCATAGGAATGGGGTGGCATAGAAGCATGTAACTAAATACTGCTCTTTGGCTGTGTTGATTGTGGAGGTATTTCTGATGGTACACTGATTTTCTGTTTCACTAAAAATTCTCTCTAGACTCTCTGACCCATTGCTTCTCTCTGTGCCCTACCTTTTAATGGGGATGGGTCATGGAAGAGCTACGGTATGAGATTTCACATATCAATGCATTTGTAAAGGCTGAGAACTCAGACTTGTGACTCAAAATGCATTCCTCAGCAGCAGAGTATTGCATCAGCTCCGCTTAAGAAATATGCATCAATTAGCAGGGCGTTCTATTCCTCACCCATCGGTTGTTGAGTCAGTAATCAGAAATTTAGGGGACTGGCTAGCTGGCCCAACTTCCAAATATTGAAAAACCTCAAAGTAAAGTAACCGTTCTGATTTCAGTAGCACATAACTGAAATCACACGAAGTTTGGGTATGAGAAATGAAGCCTCTGGCATCTCCTTTTCATTACAAAGATGGTAATAAGAATGGAAAATGTCACAAGAATAATTCATTTATTTTCAGTCTTTTGGTCTATAATTACTTAGTCCTTCTCACTTTGGGCTCCCCTTTTCCTAGATAACTTTTGGGACATGGTGGGTTTGGATTTTAATCGTCTAATAAATACAAGTAATAGCTTGTGATTTGTTTAATAATTTGAACTGGAAGTTCAAGGGTAGGAAGATTAAAAAGTCATTGCGGGAAATGCTCTCAATAAAAGCCATCTCTTGCTGGAAGTAAAACCGTTTCTTAAGTAAGCATAAAATCAGTTTAAGAAGGCTCCAAGCCCAAATTAAAGCAGAAAGGAGAATAATGTTAGTGCCTAGATGCCACCAGCTGCAGAAGGGCAAGTGAAACGAAAAAACAGGCAGCAAGTCACACCCAAGATTTCCCACAGGATCTCTGCAGCATTTATTATGATTGAAGTGTGTGTTTGTTTTTTTTTTTTTTTTTGTTTGTTTGTTTTTTAGAACATGTGGAAAATCTGTCTGAAAGTCAGTGGGACTGAAGTAATGATTGAAGTGATCTTGAGCCTACTCTTTCCAGTTTGACTTTTGCTAATTAAATTGGAGCTTTTAATGACTTTTACAGGTAAATGATTGCCTATGCAGTAACGGTTACCTTTTTTTTTTTTGGTGTATGGACCCTGAGACAGGAAATTTGGCTCAGATAAGCTCACAGGCCTCTGTGAGGGCAATGCAGTAATGTGTTTAAAGGCATGTATCATTGCATGCAATGAGTTGTGTGTGTGCTGAAGGTCTGTCATCAAGCATTGCTGTCTTCTCATCTGATGGTGAAAATTTTGTTCCTACTGCATGTGTTACAGCATAGCAAAATGGGCTGAAATTTGCATGGCCAACTCAAAAGGTGTGTTGCTGAGATTATCTAGCCCAACTTTAAAAGAAAATATGTTATGATACTGACTTTTCATGTATGAGGATGCCTGTGCACACACTGTATTTTCTCAGTTTGCGTTTTGACCCTTAAATGCTTCTCTCCCCCTCCTCAGTGCCTGCACCATGTGCAAGGAAATTATCAGCAGCTCATCACCGGCTGGAGCTCTGCTTGCAAAGCCCCAGATGAGACTGAATCATGTAGTAATTTATGAAAAGCTGCTTGCTACCAAACAATAGTCTTCAATTCCAGCATCTGCCCCCATCCCAGCTTCTCTGCTCCCCCAGGTCTGAGGACCCCGCCCCCCCTCCCTTTTGCTTTCCTTGAAAATAGTTTTTTTTCCATCACAAAAAATATTTCAAGGGCATGTAGTGATTGGATGAGGGGGAACAGTTTTAAGCTGAAAGAAGGTAGATTTAGATTAGATATTAGGAGAAAATTGTTTACTGTGAGGATGGTGAGCCAGTAGAACAGGTTGCCCAGGGAGGTTGTGGATTCTTCATTTCTGGAAGTGTTCAATGGCAGGTTGGATGGGATTTGGAGGAACCTGATCTAGTGGGGCATGTCCCTGCCCATGGCAGGGGGCTTGGAACTAGATGATCTTTAATATCCCTTCCAACCCAAACCATTCCATGATTCTATGATTGTGTCTGCAAAGATATTGAAATATGCTGTTAATGTTGTGTATTTCTTCTGAGTGACAATATGGGAGCCATTCCTCTGAAATGTCTTTTCTCTCTTAAAGCAGACAGGCTGAGCACAGTTACAATGAGGGTTTCTAGTTGTGGTTTTGGTAAATAGAAGGCAGGCTTTTTATCATTGTGGTGGAAGGATGCAAGTGTGAGTACAGTCTGGAATGTAGTTAACAGTTTATTGTGCATTTGGGGATACATACATTTTTACAAGATAAACCTTTTGTAGCTCTGGTGAACCTGGAAGGACCATCCAGCTGCAGAGGGCTGAGAGCTTCAGGCAAAGGGCTGTCTTCACCGCTGCTGTGGGTCAGGTACAGACACTGGTCCCATGGGCAGCAGAGGGGCACCAACACCTATGTGCGACTGGTACTGAAAGCGTAGTTAATGTCAAGTGTGGTATTTTTTCTTAGTGTTAAAGGTGGAAATGGATTGTACCTGTAATTATCATCATCTAACCTAAAGATGTTATTGCAAAAGCGCTAGGTCATCCTGACCTTCTGCAGTGGAAAGAGAAAACACTATTTAATACTTTTTTTTTATAGTTTCTTAAAACCATCTTTTTTTCTCTGGGACATTTTGAGCAGTTAAACCAGCCCTCCCACAGAGTAGGATCATACTCTTCTTATGTAGTTGCAGAAAACGTTTACCATATATTATGGGCAATCACACAATCAATCTTCATTATATTAATTCTCTGCTGGAAGCTATTTACTACAAAAACTTTTGAAATTTTCTTACTAGGTGGAAAGCAGAGTCACAGCCAAAAGAGCGATTCACTTATGTTTTGAAAAAAATGAAACAAAAATTGAATACTTTGGAAAAGCTTGGAGCGTTTTAGATTAGATGGGTAAAGGCTGAACAAAGAGACAGTTAGAAATTGTCTTAAGTGAGGCTTCTCCTTTAATCCCCCCAGATCTAATTCTAGCTGAAGTAATTTGTCTGAGCCTTTATTTGCTCTTGTGCTGCCATTTAAATTATGGACCTCTGATGATTTACATTCACTCTGTTGCAGTGGTTTCATTGGAATTAGCTCTGATATAGACCAGCACCTGTGGTTGTGCTTGGGGTGTACAGCTCCCTTTGTGCCAATAGCAGAGTCTCCAAAGATGATTTCAGTATCATCCTGCCCATATGCACTGCAGCAAATTTTGCCCCTCTTGCATTGCACAGCTACAGAGCTAACAGCTGTTTACATGATTTAGAAATTATGTTCTGTTGAGTCCTAGAAACCTGCTATTTCATGTTGTATTTTGTATGAAATGCACGTCTTACTTTCTTCTAGATTGCTAAATTCAGCTCTAAAAAGGAAATGCCTAGATTCCTGCTTCTGATTGTGGCACATACTCTTCTAGAATGTTTCTTCTCTTGATAAAAGAGGAGAGCTTTGATATAGCTGTGAAATGTCTGGTGCCTGTCTGATGTCCCACTGCTTCCCCAGAACATTGCAGTCTGCACATGGGGAAAAAAATAAACCCAAAAATCTTTGCTGGAATACGGCATGGTTAAATGTGCTACAGATTTGCAGGGCCAATTAATACCAACAAGAAAAATCACTAACACCTGCAACTTACCCACGCACCTACATCGTACAGTGTGGCAGCAAAGGGACTGAGGGAGTGGGATATGCACCAATCTTGCAAAAAACCCTCTGTGTATGCAAAAGGTCTTGGTGTCCAAGTGAGGTTTTGTGCTTCTTTTGCACCATGAAGATGGAACGCCTCTGGATGTGTGAGAGTCTTAGACCTCTCCTTGTGCTCTGTGGCAGTTCTGACTATCCTTGCATGGCAGGTAGAGAAAGTATAGAGAGAGTCGTGCCAGTTCAGCTTTGAGGGAGTTTGAGGAAACTAACAGTGATTAAAAAAAAAAAAAACAGGAAGAAAAGGACTTGGGGGTGGTGGTGGTCAAGAAGCTCAACGTGAGCTGGCAAAGTGCGCTTGCAGCCCAGAAAGCCAACCGTGTCCTACGCTGCATCAAAAGAAGCATGGCCAGCAGGTCAAGGGAGGTGTTTCTCCTTCTTTACTTGGCTCTTGTGAGACCCCACCTGGAGTACTGTGTCAAATTCTGGAGCCCCCAACATAAAAAGGATGTGGATCTCCTAGGGAAAGTCCAGAGAAGGGCCACAAAGATGATCAGAGGGCTCACAGACTGAGAGAGTTGCGGTTGTTCAGCCTGGAGAAAAGAAGGCTCTGGGAAGACCTTATAGTGGCCTTCCAGTACCTGAAGGGTGCCCGCAGGAAAGCTGGGGAGGGGCTTTTTACAAGGGCTAGGGGTAATGGACCAAAACTGGAAGAGGGGCAATTTAGGTTAGACATTAGGAAGAAATTATTCAGTGTGAGGGTGGTGAGACACTGGAACTGGTTGCCCAGGGAAGTTGTTGAAGCCCTGGAAGTGTTCAAGGCCATGTTGGATGTGGCTTGTAGCAACCTGATCTAGTGTGAGGTGTCCCTGCCCATAGCAGGGGAGTTGGAACTAGATGATCTTTAAGGGCCCTTCCAACTCAAACCATGTTATGATTCTAAAAAAAATAAATAGAAATTATGTGATGCTATTGGAGTTTGTGGTAGGTCTCTTCAGAAAGCAAATGGGTAGGTACAACATTGGGTTGTTCTGGAAAGGAAACACAGAAATTTGCCTTTAAATATATATCTGGTATAGAGCTGAAGCCCGCCTCGCCCTCTTCTGCACTGTACATTTAATTTGCTTTCCAAACTCAAACAGCTTAAGGTTTGAGTCACCCTCCATTAAGTTGAACAAAATGAAAATGCCAACACTTTTGAAACGTGTTGACATGGGACCTAAATTAGAAAGCAAACGTAACATCGAGCTGCCCTTTTTGATGAAAATGGAGAGAAAGAAACTATTTAGGAAGGTGGGGAATTTAGAGGACTGGGTCTTTGCACTGCTCTCTGTGTTGGGGAAAAGCACCAGGCAAGAAGAAAACTCTCTGAGTGAGACCTGCTTCTCGATTGTTTATTGTTTATCGATCTTGTTTCCTATTGATCTTGTTCAGTACTCAAAAGCTGCCCAAAGCTGCAAATCTGATGCCCACGAGGAGGTCTGGTAACTTAAATCAGAATTATCTGGGACATCAGCGAGAGCACTGCAGCCCCCGATGGGGAGGTGGGGGTGGGTTTCAGCCCCTCTTCCCAGCCAAGTCCAGACTGTCTGCAGGTGGAAGAAGAGAGTTTGTCTTACAGTATCTCAGATTGTAGCCTGGGGTGGGGACTGTTATGTCAGGTGCTTCAGGGACCTGAGCTGTTCCTTCGGTCTCACCATTACCTGTTATTGGATCCCCTCCTCCTCACCCCCTTGGCAGATTGCTGCAGGAAAGCATGCGAGCAGTAGGAGGTCTGACTATCAAAAGGCATCTGGGAGGCTAAGGCTACTGGAAAATGATGTTAAACTGTGAATCTGAAAGCATCTGCTCAGCAAAGCACCAGAGGCTCCGTGTGAGCCCAGAGGCATGTGGGGAAAGAGTGGGGTGCTGGCAGAAGAGTGCAGCCCTAGGGTTTGCAAACAAAGTGATCCCCATGTGATCCTCAGTGCAAAACATTCTTGATACTGTTTCAGCAGAGTTGTGATTTCCAGCTTAATGGATTTAAGACCTACGTTGATTGACTCTGAAAGTAGCTATCGATTCTCTCCTGTGCAAAAACCGTGCAGGCAGTGCCTGTGTTGCAACATGATCACACTCAGTGCACCTTCTCAACTGCACCCCACCGTGACCAGAGCACCTTACATACAGGTACAACATGACAATGTTTGCTTTGCATGGTGGTACAAGGCAGGAGCTCCTGTAGCTCTAAGGGGGGATGATAATTGGATGAATCAGCCCACCCTGGGTTCCGATGGGCCCCTACTCAGGTGAGGTAGACAAGCAGCTCATATGTTTTCTGGTTTTGTGGCCACACAAAGTGAAGCCACTACAACTAAGGCTGTCAGGAGAAGCAAAAGATGAGAGCAAATGGGCCGTATTTGCAGTCAATGGGGTCTTCTGATATAAGCCACCCAGAATGCCACACCATACAGACCCAATTGACTGCACTGTCATGACAGCAGGGTCCCATTCTATTTCCAGGCAGGTGGAGGGTGGCCTGTGGGCAGGTGCTGTGCAGGCTGTCGCTGCATGGTTTTTCCTAAAACTTGTTGCACACTGGCTCTGGAGTCCATTTAATGTCTTCCCTCACTCGTGATGCTCATCACCAAAGACGATGGTGGCAAAGAGATGTGCCTCCACAGTGATGTGTTACTCCCCAATATAGCGACAAAGGCACAGAGGTAAATGGGCAGATTTTCAATTTAAACTAATTACTGGATCCTGTCTTTAATTTTGCAACATAAAGAGGAACAGTGATGGAAAGTCAGTGCAGCCTGATGGAGTAATGGACACAAGAGTAGATCACCGCTCTGATTAAAGATAATGATTGCTGTCACTAAAAAAAAGGACATTTTAATGTTTTAAATACCTGTTTCATGATGATCAGAGTTTTCAGGTTGCACAATAGGACTGATTAATGTGCACCTCAGGTGTGCCAGAGGCTCATGTTTATTACACTCACAGCACACCCATTAATCGGCAGTGCAACACAGTCAGTCATGCCCTATTGCTTAATTACATTTTCTCCCCCCACCCAGGGCTTCTATGTGTTGTGCAAAGCCATAAATACTCCAAAAGCCCCATTTCCACTGAAATAAATAGTTTTGCCATTGTACTGGGATGAGAGCAGGACTTAGCTGTTGAAGTAAAATAAGGCATAGGCAGCTAACAGTGACTTTCAAGTAGGAAAAGGGGCAGCAAAGGACACGTGAATTATGAAAGATCAGACTCAAAAGGGATCTGAAAAGATTACAGAATAAACTGGAAAATGTTAAAGGAGGCATAAGACCAGCAAAGATAGAAGGTAAAATGAAAATTGGACAAGAGGTAAAAATAAATGAGAGACTGACTCCAAGTGGATAAAGCATAAGAAGTGAATGAGGCAATGGGGATTCTGCAAAATGGAAAGGGTAATTTTGTATCAGAAGCAGCAGACATAGTTGAATAAATAAACTAATGATATGTCTGTTTTCACAGAACAGAATGGGAGAAATTCAATATATCAGAAACAAGAACATTCCTGGAGCAGAGTGAGGGACTTCCATGCAGAGCAAGGGGAGGGAGAACAGGAGTAAGCCCACCACGGAGGCACAAGCACTGGATACTGTGACTCCCTTTCAGGTTCTCCTGGGAATTGGCTTTTTGATTGTAACTAGTCTGCTTATCTCTCTGTGCTTTAGCCCACGTGGTGGTGGTCTCCTGGCACAATATTTGTCCTTTTTGTCCAGTGGTTCAGTAGGAGGCAGGACCTGCCTGAGGACCTATTCTACTCTGCATCACTAAAATCCCTGTTCACCACGAAGAACCAGTATTCCTGCACTGCAAGAATAACTGAAAGGTCAGGAAATTTAGACCAGAAAAAAAATCCAACAAACCCTACTATGTTGATTTTTGACAGCTTTACTTTTTGCTTTTATCCTGTAGAATAATTTGCCACAATGGATATTTGACAATGTTTAGTCAGACCAGCCCTACTTGTCTATCAACTGTCCATCACAGGAATCTGTTTGATTTTATAATAGCTAAATAAAGGTCTGCTGAGAACTGCTTTAATGGGCTAAATTAGCACTTGGTCAGTTTATGAACACAGTGGCTGGCAGGATTTGGAAATATATTGGTCATTTGGCTTTCTCTTGTTCGTTAATACACCATAAAAGCAGCAGAATAAGGAAGGATGCAGCATCTGAATGGGTAAAACAATTTAATTCAAGGAGGCTGTAATTCTAAACTTCAAGGTATGCTCTTTTGTATCAGTCAAGGACCACTGAGCATTCTCCTCTTTGCCACCTGGTTAGTACCAGGAAGAAATACGAAAACCTGAGGCATATTAAAAAAAAATTAGCTAAGAACAATATGATGTAATAGCTGCAGAAGTAAGATTTATTAGTATCTAGATTAAAGAATTAAAAATATCCCTAAAGCTTATAGGTTAATGTAGCAAGTACCAAAAACTAATTTGATAAGCCTACAAGCTGAGTATCTCTGATTCCATATAAACCAAGGGTAAATAACTAGGTAGGCAATACTGGAAATATTTCAAGAGAATAAATGAACATTTGTTGGGTGGGAATTAAAAAGAGACAAAAGCCAGAAAAAAACTCCACAACAAACAACCAAACAGAAAAGGAAAAATCCAAGTCTTACAGGCTCCTACTGGTAGCTGGAGAGCAAATACAGTGCATGGAAATTAATGGAGGATGAGCCCAGGAACCATTCAGCTTTGAAGCCTTGATGCCAGAGTATTTTAGGGCCACGTTACCCTCTGTTTTTCACCTGTGTTAAAGTAATATGAGAAGTTTGATTTACAAGCCAACCCTGCCTCCCAGCAGCTGAATGGGGAGCAGTTCTGGCTCAGGCTGGAGAAATGAACCATACTGGCTCTAATGAGCCCAGGATGCTGCAGCTCCCATTAGATGGGGTGGGATTGATGCCCCCCCCCGGGTGGCTCATCTGACTGCAGGGATGGGGATGCTCCTGGAGAGAGACATCAGCTTCAGAGGTGGCACAGTACTCAATCAGAGATAAAAGGATGGAAGGAGCCAGTACCACCACATTGCTGCAGGCTAGGTTTGAGTATATAAATACAAGCCTGGTTCGATCACCTTTTACAGCCACGTTAAAAACTTTATACGTTCCTAAGGGAGGCAATTCTTAATGCCAGTCCTGATTTTAGCCTAATTTTTGCATTTAATATTGTGTAGTTACTAATGGCACTGTCTGTAATCCAGCTTTGGGTAGAAGTGAATCCAAGAAAAAAGGCCTCTTGTGGTATATTTGCTTTGCATTTAGTTCAGCTGCTGCCACCCCAGTGCTCACAATCCACCTCGCCCCCAAAAACCCATGTAGTAAGAGATAGAAATTAAACTTAAAATTCTATATTGTAATTAAAGTGCTTGTCAATTTAGAGTAAAGTTTTATCTCACTAAGATGTAATTAAGAAGTACAGAGCAGTGCAGTTGTGTGTTTGTAATGTGGGTCTCCAATTCAGTCAGGCATGTTAAGCTCTGTCCATTGGAAAAGTGCCCCCAGACCCAAGCCCCACATGAAGCCCTGGACCCGCTTCTGCAACTGGTACGGGGACAGCCCCGGGCGTGGGGCCACGCAAGGCCCTACGACTGGGATGAAATGTCTGTCTGGTCCTAGGAGTGCTCCTCCAGTTCATCCCACTGAGAAAGAGAGTTTAGGCCTCACCAAGTGCTGAAGTCACCTTGCAGGTACCTGCACCCTGGGTGACGGGCGGAACCTACCCATGTCTTGGCCACTGGAGCTTTTTTCCATTGTGGGCAGCGCTGCAGCTTCATGTCTTGAGGTGAAAGTCAAAGGTGAGAAGCAAGCAGAAAGTCCTCCAGGCCCTGTGGATGCCCAGAGAGCAAGCGACTGGCCAGGAGAGAGAGACACAGGTGTTACGGACACTGGGACATGTATCTCTAGTATGCTGTTATAATTTTGCTCCACTGAGTTATTCCTCTAGTGTGGATGAAGAAGTATTAAACTAAAGCATGTCATTAATCTGGTTAAAAAAACTATTTTAACAAAGACCTGCTTATAGTGCTAGGAGTACATTTTCTTTCTTTCTTTCTTTTTTCAGTAATAAATCTTTCATAAAATTAAGGCATTGACACTGCATCTCTGTTAGGGCAATTTACTCCCCACAGTACTTTTGACTTAGTTTGTTCTACATGGAGTGATATTTTAATCATCTTTTCAGTGCTTTTTGATGAGGGTTTGCTGCAAAAGATGAGAAGATTAGTTTAAAATTATCCCTTGTGAATTTAAAACAATAACAAGGAAGTGAACACAGTCTAAAACAAATTAAGAAATGTAATAGACTTAATAAAAGGCTGATATTTTATCCGGTGTACAAAATGACTGCAAGACTCATTGTGGCAGGGCTGCACATACTCTTATCAAGCTATGTTTTTTTTTCTTTTTAAATTGAAGAGGCACAAATCTTCCCCCCTCTGAAGGTAAAGCATGCATGAGATAAATAGCTTGTATTTTGTCCAATAATAAAATGTATTACTTTGACTCAAGGACAGTATAAATACCATGGCTCTTTCCTATGCCCATCACCTGGGAATAATTTGCATTTCCTCACCCACCAGGAGGCCCCTGGTTTCCAAGCTTTCCTCTCATCAACTCTTGGCTCTTCCTCAGCATGTGAAGGGGTAGCTTTCTAAAAAGATTAATTAACTGTCAGGTTGGAGACAGTGGAGTATCTTCGTCGAACACTAGGATCCCTGCAAACCTCCAAGGATACAAAAGGGCATCACTGAAGGCTGAAATTACAGCTTCAAACAACCAGCTACCTGTTTTTTTTGACCAAACATGACACAGTCTCCACTATGAGCATTTATGTTAAGTGGTAATCAGCCTGACTGAAAAAAAAATCACTGTGCCAAAGTGCTTGGATGACTAAACTGCCTCTGAAGTTTGAGACCTTACCCAGGCTCCACTCAATGAGAAACCTGGACATCATATGCAGAAAAAAAAAAAAAAAAAAAAAGGGCATTTTTGCTAGTTGTTCCCAGGCACTGAAGAAAATGTGTTCTTTAGGAAAATATTTCAGTTAAAAAGCTGTTTTTGCGAGGTAGGAACTGAATAGTTGCATGCAACCAGTCCTTCAAGAGTGCTTGTGACGTTTTCTCTTCTGTGGGTGACAGCAGCAGCTGAGGTGTGGAGTGTCTCTGCACCAAGCAGCAGAAGAGAGCCAGGCATGGTGGCCAGCTCACTGCTTGAGCTGTGTCCCTAAATCCCTGCCTGGGGATGGGGGTTTTGTGTGCATTTGTTCTACTCTCTTTGTCTTAAACTGTGGCCACGTGTTGCAGTGTCTTGCTAAACAGCAGCTGAATTAAGCCCATACTTGTGTGTGCACCTAGAAACTCTACAGGTTCATAGTGTGTATGCACCTATATATAAATGTATATAAACTTGGCATTAACTGTTCTGGGTCTGCTGGTTTCAGTCTTGCTTTGCCCAGCCACAAAATCTAGTGCTTTGCCCTCCTGCATAATTTGTGAGGTTAACTAAATTCTTCAGAACTGCCTGGGATTTAAGGCCCTATTTAAGTGTAAAATGCGATTAGTTACAGTGAAGCAACTTTTTATCTGGCTGATACAGCTTTCTTTCAATTTAGTTGATAAATGTGCAGTGTCAGGCTGGTCACAGGCATTTCACTTGTGATCCAAGAAATGCAGCTGGTGGGACTTTTGAAGCTCATGTAAAATTTTTCACTCTTTCTGCTGTCTCTCGACCACGCAGTTGCTGTTTTATTCTGAACATGGTCTCCAGGCAGTCTAAGTGGTTAGAGGTGTCACTTCTCATGCTCACAAAGCCAGCTGGGTGTTTTGGCCAGGGAAAGACAGCCATTAAGTGGAGAGGTAGGAGCTGGAAGG
Organism: Hemiprocne comata; assembly: GCA_020745705.1. Lineage (NCBI taxonomy): Eukaryota > Metazoa > Chordata > Aves > Apodiformes > Apodidae > Hemiprocne > Hemiprocne comata. The sequence continues at coordinate 62,487,529 of CM036588.1, read as the reverse complement.
AGAAACAGTATCTTTGATGCTCCCCATTCAATCTGCAGGAGAAAACATTTATCTCTGCCCTTTGCATCTGGTATGAGGCTTTGCTTAGGTTTAATTTATCTGTTTACTTTGTGTGGGCACTATGAGTTTATGTATACACTTTGAGAGGGTTGTATGGAAAGCAGTGCAGAAGAGCTACTTGTTAATTCTTCTGTTGATTCACAGCATTGTGCCCTGGTATAATTAGATTAATAATTTGAGGGCTCAAGGCCCATTTCATTGAATTGAAAGACAATGCTGATGCTTGTTAGATGACCAAACAGCACACAGCTCTCCTGTGCAGCAATTTTGGTCTCTGTGGGCTGCAAAGCAAAGTATTGCCGTTCCCTAAAGCTTTCCCTCCATTAGCTTTTCTGCAGTAATATATAACAAGAAAATATTTGCAGATAGTCTGTGTGCTCCTTGAGTTTAATTACTTGTTCTCTGATTTGAACAGAAGACCTATAAAGTGTGCTTGTGTACTTCTCTGGAAGTCTTAAATGGAAAGAATCTGTTTTGCCTTATTTGCATAACCTGCTGAGGATGGACCTCAGCCTACATATGTTGATGGCAATAAGATGATCGTTATCCAGCCAATGCCTCCTCTACAGGTAGGGAGGTATGTCCAGATCAGCCATGCTACTGCTGGGATGCCCCCAGGGTTTAATTCCCAAACTTTCATTTCCTTGCTCTATTTTCAGTTGCTATTAACTTTAAAAGCATTTTTTTCATGAGGAAGGATTATGTATGGCATTGAAACTTTATTACTTGTCTGGGTTTGCTGATTGGCTGAAACTCAGCAGTCTTCACTAGTTAGGCTAAAACATTAAAAATGTCTTTTGATAAATGATCTGAAAGGAAAATCAAGCAGATGGCTTTTAGGCCCAGCTTTGCAGAGAAATAATAGTTTCACTAATGGATTGTAGAGTTTTATTTAGATCACTATGCTATTTAATGGAAAGAGGTAAACTTGTTAGGGCTTTTTTGGATGTTGTAGGTTTTTTCTTTTTTTTTTTTTTTTTGTTCAGATCTCTCTCCTTGAAATGAACTGAAGCAGACTTCGAAGTGCTAATAAGTTATTGTTTTCTCATTTTTTGCAGTTGTTCCATCAGTTTGCTGCTGTTGTCTCTGGTTTTGGATGGGTCAGCCTCAGGCTTTCTACGGCCTGTTTCCTGATGGACTCACTTACTATATGTGTTGTAGGGTTGGTATTGATGTGCCTCAACCTGCTGCCTATAGCTCAAGATCTCCTCTGTTATAGTGGGTTTATAGGGTGAATTACAGCTTGTGGGAAGCTTTGTGGAAAATCACAAGGAAGTTAGAATGAGTGTTTCTAACCAGCTCATTTGGCCTGCAGAACAGATTAAGTAGATGCAGGCTGGGATGGGCAGCTCATATGTGCGATGGCTTGGAGGGCAGGGGACAGAGGGGACTCCTTCTGCAGAGCACTAAGGCTGTCAGCATTTGTGTGTAGGTGTAAACATCAACATCAAGATTCAGATCTAAAGACCGAGATGTAATGGTGGTCTAGCTGGAGATTTGTGGTTATTGTATGAGACACAGAGCCCAAGCTTTTGGAAGGGCAGTTCCTGATTTTTGAAGTGCAGATGAAGAGATGTGTTAGAGAAGTAAGTATTTTTGACATGTGTTTTATTACCCAGTCTCAAAGGAGCAAAGCCCTTTAACCTGTCTCCAACTGAGCATTCAGGAAAGCAAATGTGAAAGGTTCTTAAGTTACTTGTGAACATCTAAGCCAAATAAGTGCTGGACTTGTAGGCATGCTCATTTTCTTAGTGATAACACTTTCCTCCTTGAAACATGCACTCAATCCTGCACTCTTCATTAGATATTAGCAAAACCTTTGAAGTAAATATTGGATGCAACTGTCCAGATGCTCTAATTTCTTCTTTTAGCATAAAATTATGACACATTTAATATGGGCAACTTCTTTTTTTTCTTTTTTTGAAGTAAAAAAATGAGAAGGAAGGGTGTGTTTACTCTAGCATGGTACTGATTCAGTATGGGCTAGAAGGCAGATACCAGGTATGCCCCATGCATCAGCACAGTACATGCTTGGTATGATGTTTTTCTTGTTTGTCTTTTCATAAATTGATGCAGCATCATGTGGTGAACTAGATGTGGAAATGCTAAAGTGGGTTCCCCTGAGTAAGACAGCTGGGTCTGTAGTGTCTTAAAGAGTCTGAAATCCAGGACGAAGTAGTTAACAACCTGCTTCTGCACCTAGACAGGCACAAATCTGTGGGGGCCAGATGGGATCCACCCGAGAGTACTGAAGGAGGTGCTGAGGGAGCTCACTACAGCTCTCTCCATCATTTATCAACAATCCTGTTCGACAAGGGAGGTCCTGGATGACTGGAGGCTGGCTAATGTGACGCCCATCTACAAGAAGGGCTGGAAGGAGGATCTGCGGAACTACAGACCTGTCAGCCTGACAGGTTTCCTATCAGGAAAGATCATGGAGAGGCTCATCTTGAGTGATCTCACGTGGCAAGTGCAGGGCAGACAGGGGATCAGGGCAAGCCAGCATGGGTTTATGAAAGGGAGGTCTTGCTTGACCAACCTGATCTCTTTCTATGACAGTGTGACCCACCTATTGGATGAGGGGAAGGCTGTGGATGTTGTCTGCCTAGACTTTGGTAAGGCCCTTGACACCGTCTCCCACACCATTCTCCTGGAGAAGCTGGCAAATCATGGCATAGACAGGTGTACTCTTCACTGGGTAAAAAACTGGCTGTATGGCCGGGCCCAGAGAGTTGTGATAAATGGAGTCAAATCTACCTGGTGGTCAGTCACCAGTGGTGTCCCTCAGGGCTCAGTTTTGGGTCCAGTTTTGTTCAATGTCTTTATCAATGATCTGGATGAGGGGATTGGATGCACCCTCAGTAAGTTTGCAGATGACACCCAATTGGGTGGGAGTGTTGACCTGCTCAAGGATAGGAAGGCTTTACAGAGTGACCTGGACAGGCTAGATCAATGGGCCAAGGCCAATTGTATGAGATTCAATAAGGCCAAGTCCCGTGTCCTGCATTTTGGTCACAAAAACCCCATGCAATGCTACAGGCTTGAGGAAGAGTGTCTGGAAAGCTGCCCAGCAGAAAAGGACCTGGGGATGCTTGTTGACAGCTGGAAGAACATGAGCCAGCAGTGTGCCCAGGTGGTCTTCTTGGCCTGCATCAGGAATAGCGTGTCCAGCAGGAGTAGGGAAGTGATCTAGCATTGGTGAGGCTGCACCTCGAGTACCGGACACCAACTGGATGCAGCTCCATTCACCATCACTCTCTGGGCCTGGTCATCCAACCAGTTTTTGACCCAGCGAAGGGTGTACCTGTCAAAGCCGTGGATGTGGCACTTCAGGGCGTGCTCTGGTGGCAGAGGTTGTGGGGTTTGTTTTGTTTTGTGTTGACTGTTGGACTCAGTGATCTTAGAGGTCCTTTCCAACCATGATGGTTCTGTGATTCCATGATTCTGTGAAATCAGAAAGACTAGGAACAGGGGCTCCAAGCTACTGGCAATTTGCTATGTGGTAGGTGCTGGCTCTTCTGCGGATACCTTGTCTCAGGGTTTGCTGGACCCTAGTGCTTCTCTTCATCTGCTGTGCTGGAGGTGGATGGATCTGTGCTAAATTAAACACAGAGGAGAAAGGAAGAATGGAAGGAAGGAAGAAAGGAAAGAAAGGAAGAAAAGACAAGGAATGTTGTGTGACAAGTAGGGGGTCAATCAAAGCTGCCTTACTTGTCCAAATTGTGCTGAAAGAAAGAGTAAAGACAATAGGATTTTACCTAAGTCTTATTATTTTACAGTCTGGAATAAAATGTAAGTTGCCTCTCAACTTTGCTGTGCCAGGAATAGAGGGAAAAAAATACTCCAGTAGAAAAAGTACAGGTTGTAAAACAGCAGATGTTGCCTCCTATGCTAACCTGATATGCTAAAACATGGTCTAAACACCACAATTAGTCATCATGGTCCTCAGTAAGGGGAGTTTCTCCTGAGAGATGTCAGCTTAAAATACAAGGTCTTGATCTTCAATTTGAATCCTTCTGGGCAGACCTTTCTGTCAGCCTGAAACCCTTTGATTTCAATAGTGCTTTGTGGTTCTGGATGCACCAGTTCAGTTGGGGGTTTACATTTCTACTACAGCCAGGCATAGTAGCTTTTCATACATTTTGATTAAAAAAAACAAAAAAAACCCTTAACCTCGGATAATTTTTTTTCTCCATATTTCATTCTCTTCTATATAGTCCTTGCTCTCAGTCTTTCTGGTGTTTCTTGGATGATTTCAGACACTGACATTTAATTTTGGTTCATGTAACAGAAATAAATACAACAGGGCAGTAAATTAAACTTCACAGGTAATTTCAGGCTAGAGACTCCCTCGGCATCTTTTCTTTTGAGGGTATAGCTCCACTTGACCCATGAGGACACCACATTTTGTGTCTGTAGAGGATGGCAACTTGGCCAGTTTTAGAGTATTCTATGTCACTTTTAGCCCTTAAATACTCCTTACGGTGTTGAGTTGGTTCTGTGGCACAGTTGCACATCTCACCTTTAAAGACTGATAAGAAGTCCTTGGGAATGATAACTCCAGCAAGGAATAAACTTTGGAGAGGAATGGTACATTGACTTTGCCATTTGCATTTACTCTGCAGCTTGAAATTACTTTTAATTATTGAAAAGATGCAGAATGTAAGTCACATCTATCTTTGTTTCTTCCCCTAAAGCAAATCTGCTCTGTAAATTTTCCTATGTGACCACTATACCAATATTGCCCTGGTTCGCTGATTTTCACCTCATTTTTTTTCTTTCTTTAGAATTTTTTGTTAGATGTTTGAAACACAACAGAATTCAGCTAAACTGAGATCTCATCATCTAACTCAGAGTGGATCAATGTAATGAATGAGGAGAGAAACACACTTTTCAGTGCTTCAGGCATGTATCTAGAAAAATAACATGGCAGGTGAACAGCCTAATCAACATGAACATTCAGAAAACTGCATTGGATTTGTTCATGTTAGGAAAAACTGGACATTCAGTGTCTCCTCATGCACACAGGTACCTGGCAAGGGGGATGGGAGGGAAGATGTGTTTAGAGACATGAACTGTGTATCTCTTCCCTTTGGCATCCACTGCAGGCACCTTCTTTCTCCTTTTCTTTAGAAGACCAGAGAGATTATTACAATAGGAGCCAATTTTTTTGAAAATACTCTATGAGAAATCTGCACAGCAGCAGGGAACTGAGAGTTCTTGCTATCAGATTACAAATGTTTTTGGCCAGTATATTGAAGCACTGAATGGCATTTGCTTTTAGGGACTTTAAAGGGAATAATGGAAACCCTACAACCCTAAGAGAAAATTCAGAATTTGATTGTTCAGAAGTGAGGTAGTTAATCTTGCACCTGTTCCAATTAGGAAATAGTTTCAAATAGTTATGTAATGTCTGTGAAAAATACTGAAAAGAAAAAAAAGAAGGGGAAAAAAAAGAGAGAAAAGGAAAAACACAATCAGTTTCTTAACAGGCGTTTTAAACACAGCAACCATGTGGTGGTGCTAAAGTTACAAAAGATGAATCATCCCAGACCTACTCTTACAGAATCCGCAGAAGGTGGCCAGATGAGATATGACAACAAGTACAAATTATAGCAGTGGCAAACCAGTAAACATGGAAATCTGACTAAATCAGTAATTTCAAATCTATTTGCCAAACTGAGTTTATCCTCTGCAAAACCTCACAATCTCCATAGGAAGCACTTCAGAGCTACCTCCGTAGGGCTTTTTCTGGGTGGAGTTAAGGACCAGGCTATTCCACAGCAGCTCTTTTTAAGACATTACGGCTGATCTTTCAGCTTAATTGAAATTAACTATGATGGTACCTGCATTTTTTTTTTTCAGCTTGAGTGCCCACTTTGAAACTGCTACATGAGAAAATATGAACACTAGGGACAAATTGATCAAGCACTTCTGGTTTAACAGTAAAAAAATTATTGCAATATTTTGTTTGTGTGTTTATTCCTCATTCCTAAGTTACATGGATATCCTGTTATTTTGTAAGAAAAAGAGTATTTTGTAGAGATGTCAGGTTGGTTTTTTCCCCTGTGGCTTAATCAGTACAATCCCATCAATTTCAAAGTAGTCCCTCATGTGTGTGACACTGCAGGATTTGTCCTGCAATCTGCAACCTTTTCCTGCTTATTCTTTCTGGCCCACATTCCTCAGTTTGTGAAAGTGCTCTGTTTAATGGTGACCTGTATGAGACACCCTGAGTCAAACTGTAGAATTTTTCTTGCTTTTTTCTTATTTTTTTTTTTTTTCCCCCCTCAGGCCAGTTTTAAGCACCTAAGTGGAGCCCTGGATTTGTGAGCTGGTTACAGAGGTCCTCAGTAATGAAAGCTGACATGGGTCTGTTAGCCTTTTCAAATATATTCTGTGACTTGGGCAGAATAATCACATTAAAAATCCATGTTTAACATTCATTTACAGGCTCACAACGAGACACACTATGTGCCATCCCCTAATTTTCCTTGTCTCAGCATTTCATGTTGGGTTTTGGAGACAGAAGTTGAAGATCTGAGTGCAGACCTGTTTCTGCCTCAGATCTCCTGTATAACCTTGGACCAATTACTAAATCTCTGAGTATCAGTTTTTCCTTCTGTAAAGTGGCAACTACAATACCTGTCACGGAGGTACCTCAGGCTGAGCAGATTGAAATGTGGATGGAATATGTTCTAGAAGGATCTCTGTGTTAACATAGTATTTATTTTCAGTCACTTCACAAGAAGTCTTCCTTTTTTGCTGTCTTTCTTCCCTCTGGCTCCTTTCTTCTTAGGATAAACAAATGCCAGTAATGCCTCATTTGCCCCTTCAAGATGGGGAGTATATAGGAAGGTTTTACTGAGTTAGACTGATGTCCATTTGGCCCTCATTCCCCCTCTACCACCTCCTATCATTTGTAATTTAATTAACTCCTGCCATATCCCTTCTCAGTCTCCTCTTTTCCAGACTAACAGTGCTATTGTGATATTGTTGGTCTGTGCTGGGAGCCGTTCTGTGGCTGGCAACGTGCGCTCACAGCCCAGGAAGCAAACTGTACCCTGGGCTGCATCAAAAGAAGCATGGCTAGCAGGTCAAGAGAGGGGATTCTGCCCCTCTGCTCCACTCTGGTGAGTCTCCACCTGCAGTACAGTGTCGAGTTCTGGAGCCCTTAAGATAATAAGGACATGAAGCTGTTGGTGCAAGTCCAGAGAAGGGCCACAGAGATGATCACCAGGCCGGAGCACCTCTCCTGCAAGGATTGAAAGAACTGAAAAGCCTAAACTTAGTTTAATTTCTGTTTGATCCCTCTGTTACAAAGCATGTCCTGAATGCCCAGTTTCCCTATCTTTCCTCTAACATGCAGTAACAATGCCTGGTAATTTCCTGGGAAGAGAGGAAATAATTACTGGAGCCAGTTCAGACCTTTAATACTCACTTTTCACCATGTAATTTTCAAGTTTCCTTTAAATTCGTTTATCTAAAGTTAGCATTTATACTGATGTAGAATCTTTCCTTTGGCAAATACGATGCTCTAATCTAGTGGGAGACTTACAGAGGTGTATGATTCACTGATGCTTAACACCAGATTTACACCCTCTGGTTTCTGGATGATATATACAACTGATGTTGTCCAACAGTGGAGATGAACCCCCCTAGATGTTGACATAGGCAGCAAGCAGCAGAAACACACAATCCCGCACTAGTATGTTGCCTCATACAAAACCTTCATATTCATAAGGAGGGATTTGTTGCAAAAAGCGTTAGTTGGTTGTTTCTGTGAGTTTTGTTTTTTATAAAATGAAGATTTAATTCCTGATTTTTCTCCCCGCAACAAAGTAACTGTTTCACTGATACATTATTTATCTTAACCTTCCTATGGGAATACTTTACTACTTAAATGGACCTAGGTTTTCCTTGCTCCAACAGATAGCCTCTCTAAAGAGTTTAGCTGCATGAGTATGCAAACCAAGCTGAATTTACGAAATGGAGTCCATCTCCAGCTTGTGAGTGCCAGTCACTGCATCAGCACTTGCAATCTGCTCCAATGCAAATGTTTACTCCGTTCCTACACGTGGCCAGCATTTGGCTTCTGCAGCATCATCCTTCCAGCTCTGAGCCAGGGGGAAACTCCTGTGCTCCCTGGCACCACTGGCTCCCCAGCAGCCCCAAAACATTTCTGCTCCTGTTGTACAGGTGGCAGCAGCTCCACTGTTTCTGTGCCCTGTATTCAAACCAACACTTACTTGCGAGCTCCTGGGTTTTTTTTCAGCCATGAACACATATTAATAATGCAGTTTGGTACTGCTGAATATAGTAATAGCATTTGTCTGACTTGTGTCATTTATTTGGAGAAAGCCCTGGCAAAGGCCTCTCTGAAATGCATTGCTCAGGCTTTGGCAAGCAAGATGTGTGCTCGGCTTTGTTGGGTTGGTGTGCTGGGACACTGGGACAGAAGAAGGGAACAATTACCTCAGACAGCCAACATAATAGCTTCTGCTTATTCTTCAGCGAAAGCTTAAGGGCCAAGTCCTCAACTGAATGAAGTCAAGGGAAGGATTCCTGTTGTTTTGTTCAGCTTTGGATCAAAGCCACTCTGCAAAGGAATGATTTTTCAGTATGTTAAAAAGAATATACTGACTTGCATTTTTCTCATTTGATTTTTTCAGTCTAAAGAATGAGAGCATGGACACACCATTCCCAACCCAGCTGTGCTGAAATAATGAGGGGGAAGAGGTTTAGAGCAAATTCAGATGAAAAAATTTGGAAAAATAATTTATTCATGCAAACCCATAGTTTTAAGGTGACTGAAATAATTCATGAGTATGTGGTGAATTTGAAAACCAGGCTGGGCAAAGGAAATATTGCGGGGGGGCATTTAAAGAAAAATTCTTAGAAAAAGAATGTTGAATGTGTGTTTAAGCATTTCATTTAGAAATGTGGCTTCATGAAATTTAAAAGTAATACAGCAAACATTGCCTTAACCCAAATACACCATAGTAAATGCTCCCCCTGCCCCAAAATAGTCATTTTGCCTCCTTCCCCAGTTTCCTAACTTAGCCATCAGACAGAGGCAGGAGTCTAATTGCCCAGCTGTGATTGTAAGGAAACTATTCAAACACGGCAATTGCAGTTGCCGCCTTTGTGGCTGAGCCAGAGAAGGGAGCCATATGTACTCACATTAACTGGTAGGCTAATCATTTTTTGCTGCTTGTTATGGAGAGCAGTATGCCGGATGTCTCTGTTTAATCGGATGAAGTTCTGAGAGCACTTTTGGTTCCTGCGGCTTTCATCCTTGGTGCCAGGGTTTTCAGCGCTTGCTGGGAAGAATGAAGGTGCTTCGTCTTCTGGCTCTCCTGAAAGGCAGATTGTTTATTACACCTGGATGCAAATTAAGCTGCCTGCCTTTGTTGTTACAAAGAAAATGAGAGTGAGCTTCACAATAGGAATAAAAGCTCCCTGAGGTTGGACAGACTGGCTCCGGGGATATGCACAGTGGCCTGGGGACATGAGTGTGTGGAAGCAGGCTGCCTTCCCATGGAGCCAAAGGGCTCTGAGACCTTTGGGTTTACCCACACCCTAGCTCAAAACTGCTATGGTATGTCTGTGGCATCAGTAGAGGCAGAACATCTCCATTAACATGACCCCACTGTGCGGGGTGCACTCTGTTTCTTCCACCGCTTCTCACCCCACATGTCCTCATATGGACATGTTCAGAGCACTTCTGTGCCCTTCTTCTGCCAGTGACTACAGCAGACACTAAAAAACATTTTGAAAAAAAAATATAAATCTATACCTACCCAAATTTCAGCAATCAGCAGGTCAGAGATACAAACTGTCTCTCAATCCTCAGATTTAATACTCTCAGAGAAACTTTCTACCATGGATTTGTCTGATCAGATCCATTTATACCTTCAGCTTTTTCAACATCCTGTGGCAATGAGATCTGTGCTTGAATTATACACTATATGAAGACAACGCTTCCTTCTTTGTGCTTTAAACCACCTGTCTAATTATTTTATTAGGTGCTCTCTAGTTCCTGGATGATGAGCAATAGTTGTTAATCTTTCTGAATCGGCTTTCTTATGGCCAAATATGACTGCCAGGCTTAACCTCCTGAACACGCTCCCTCTGTCATCCTTTATCCATACAGAGGTCTGACTATTTCACATATCCTTTATGGAGCCATTCCCTGCATGTTCGCATCCATGAGCTTTTATGTGCCTGATGCATCCTCCTGGGGGATGAAACAGGATAGCAGAACTGCTTGATATCCAAGATACAAGCATGGTATGAAGTTATATGATTTGGCATAATGCTGGGTCTTTTTCTTCTAATTTTCTTTCCAAATATTATACCTGCCTTTCTGATTCCATCTGACAACTGAGCCGATGCTTTCAGAGACCAATGCAGAACAGTCTGAAGTAGAATTAGCTAATATCCTGTCATTTTACATGCATCTCTGGAGTTCCTTTCTCTATGAACAACTCCATGTATCTCATTACAGTATTCTCGGCCTGCTTCAGGATTGAACACAGAAATGGCTGCTGAGATTTTTCTGAGTGCCTAGTTCTCTGTCAGTGGTTTTCTCAGGAAGAATGACGCATGTGGACTGGCCAAAGCACAAAGGAAATGAGCAAAGGCATCTTAGACCATCACTCCCAGACCTGAGGGTGACAGGCACTGTACACCTGTTCAAAGGTTCACCACAATTAGCATGGTCAAAGATATTTCTGTATGGATTGGTTTTTTTAGAAATAGTTTTACATTTTGTTGATTTTTTAAATTAAAGCATCCTGAGAATACAGTGGAATTGTATCCATTTCTCAGTACAAAATAATTATTTGTTAGGAAAGAACCCTTTAATTTTGTGTTGAAAGTGTTTATGTCAGCTTGAAATCACAATGAGAAGTTTCATTTGACTGAGTGTATAAATATGTTTCCTTCAGGAAGAAACATGAAAATCAATTTATATTTACCCAGCTTTAAATGTGATGCTGTGAGAGTAGAATACTGCAGAATCCATTTAGTCAGCAATGTGGTCATCGGCTTCATTCCTGACCTCACAAAGGGCAGAACTCAGGAGGTCTTTAAGTTAACATTGTACAAAGTGTCAGGTGAAGGGAAGGCAAAGATCCCATTTTCACTTCTGTGCAAAGCCACTGCCAGCAGTATTTTCAAGTCCACTCTGGTGTCTTGTGTGTGGAACAGGCATAAAGCTCCCCAGGGTAAGCAGACAATTCTAGCTTGGGGTGGTTTGAGAGACCTAAAAAAATTAATCCAGGTTAGACATAACAAGGCAGCACTCAGGGGAGCAAACCAGGCACCTGCATTTGATTAACACTTACAATAATTCAATCTCCGTGTCTCACTGCACATCTTTGCAAAGTGAAATAATGTCCTTTCACCTCATTCAGGCACTAAGAAAATCCAGATGGTTCGACATGTGAGAGCTAGACCCAGGGAAGGGCTCGCAGGCTGCTGTGTCGATGCTGCCGCTCCCGTTTGGAAGTGTCACTACAAGGCAGGCTTAGGTTATGTAAAGTGGAAGAGATTCAGTAAAACAGACGAGACAAACCCAGCTGCAATTACTTCCCCTGCATCATCTGCTTTGAACATTTGTAGAAGGGGAAAAAGAGGGTCAAATGTTTTTGGGCAGAGAGCTGCATGTGCATCTTGGGTACCTTGGGCAAGACCTCTAAACCCTGTGCTCTTGCATAACCTTCTTCTCTTCAGCTTCTCTTACGTGAGGGGGTTGACCCTGTAAATGTGCTCTAGATATTGTCAGGGAAAGCAGGCAGGGGAGCAGTGAGTTTGAGTGGGATCTGGGAACGAGCAAGATCCAAAGCCACTCAGTGTTACCAGGACACATATCTCTCAGAGGGTGCTTTTTGTTCTTAAGGATATTTACTGACAGACGTGGTATCATTAAGTCCGGAGGTATCTTGCAAGCAAGGTGGAATCAGGGAGGGGATTTTGAAGACATCATGGTTTTGCATTCTGTGTGACAAAAGTCCTTTTGCACATCTAGGCCTAAGATGCAATGAGTGATGGTCTGCTGAAGGCCTCCAAGGGGATTAATCTGATGGAAAGTATAATGTGTAACTGGGTCCTTAAAGACTGTTACACACACACAAAACAGATTACATGGGTAAATTTTACTGCAGGAATGCCTAGTTTTGATGTGCTTGAATAGAAATATTAACAGAAATTTTAGCTATATTGAAAATATTTTGTGTGATTGGTGCCATTTTAGAAGGCAGTAGATAAAAAAGCTTTGCTGGTTTTGAACATAAGCAATATTTATTGTAATGACTTTGTATGAACGGAATCTTTTTGGGTAGCATCTTCTGGTTGAACAGCAAATATCATGCCATTCCCTCATGTTTTCATTAAATGTATCACTAAATTGTATCACTAAGGGGAAGGATAACACTGTACAACTCACTGAGTTTTAAGAGTCTGACAAATGCCTTTACAGATAGCAGGACATCATGTGTATGAGAACATGAGGTTTTCTTTGCGTTAGACTGAGAGCCTGTTTTCCAACACCTCTCAATTCTCCACTTGCTATCTGGGACACTCCAAGGGTCACAACACAGCAACCAGTAAATCCTGTCTTGGTTCAGAAGAAGAGGACAATTTGAAAAGGACACTCACGACAAGGGGCACATGTTCACCTCCAGCTGCTTGCAGAGAAGTCCCTTCTTTTTTAAATCTATTAGGCAAATAAGAAAACGTTCTAGAGAGATGATTTTCCTGCAAAACGGAGCGCTGCAGAAGGGATGCAACATTTTAGAGCACATCTACTACACCACAGTTGAGTCATGACACTTCCAAATGCTTCAGAATAGCCTGCTCTCACCCACGCCATAATTACATTATGAGTATTAATGGGACTTACAGAGTGCATCCACGGGGAAATACGCTGTATATATCTGTTTTCTCCATGATGACACTGTCTGTGCACACTGTGTTATTTATTGGCAACAGCTTCTTTCATTTGAGATGTGTAAAGCCGTATTTACAGTACAACAGTTTTAATTACAGATACCACAGTGATAGAAGGGAAGGAAAGAAGAGGATATTCTGTAATTGCCTGTCTTTCTCTCTGATCATCAGGACTTCTATCAGTTTCCTCAGAATTGCTCCCCAAAGGAAGGAAATGTATATAAATATGTAAGATGAGATTTATTTACTGAAAGTGCATCAAAAGCACTATATGTTTCCACGATTGAAACCTTCCCTGGAGTCATGATAAGCATCCAACAGAAAAATAGGCCACTAATTAGTAAAGAAAGTAAATTATAATAATGCATGGCAATATCCGCTCTAATGGAGTTAGAAAGTGCCAGTATTGGTTTTGCAAAAAAGAGCACTTAAGAACTGGGGCTGCAAGAGGGACTCCAAAAGGCAAGGGCTGGGCCAAAAGCCCTGAGCGCATGACCATGGCTCTGCTTCAGAGCTAATTCAGCTCCTCAAGCCATTGCCCTCAGCAAAGCAGCAGTAAATCCTGCCATGTTGCTGAAGTGGGAAATTTGGGGTTTGGTATTAAAGGTGAAGCACCTGCTGCTCCCAGTGAAGCTGGTGTCCAGTGCATCTGCTGCTCTGGTGCAGACTAGCAATTCCCTGAAGCCAAATCCTTTCCCAGGAGCAGATGTAGGACCTTCAGCAAGACACTTGGTGGGAGACATGGTCAGCATTGCAGATTCACTCACTGATCTAATCAGCTCTACTCCAAGGGGCTGATCTGCTGTAGTTCAGACCAAAATTTTGGTCTCCTGGTACCTCAGGGAAGTGTTTGACCTGAAAGGCTGCTCAGAGTTTTGTTTCCCTCTGTCTCCTTCTTGTCCTGCAGCTGTGTACAACTAACCTGTACGCTATGGTCAGTGAGAAGCCTCCTGTATTTTAGTGCAAAATGGGGAAAAAACCACACCAACCTTCCAAAAACCTCTTGAGATATGGAGTTATGTTTGCCACACTGCAGAGCAGAAGCAGATTTTTGAAACCATAAAAGCACCGTTAGGTCAAGAAATTGTCTCCTACACAGATCTACTTATGAATTGTTTTTCAGGTATAAGGCTGTGTGGTAACTCTGGGTACTCTGGGAATATGGGCTCACTCTCAAAATGTTCTTTTCTGTAGGTTTTATTTGCATGACTTTTCGTGTATTTTGTAGTAGATTAGTTTAGATTGATGCAATTAGTGTAATCAAGTGTAATTATGAATTTTGGCGCAAATTCATGTAATCATATATTTACAATGTGTAATTAGGTAATTATAATATGTAATTTGCAATAGAAAATGCAATGTCCTTACACAACACTGATTAAATTTCACATAAAAAATGATGTCCTGGGCACATGGAATGGATAATTTCAAAAGTTAAATATTTTGGAATATCTTTAGGAACTCCTTTCCAGTTGATCCAACCCCTACTATTTCCTATATGGAATTGGGACTCTGCAAAAATCCGATTTTAAAAAACAAATGTATTTTCTCATCTCATTGGGGCCAGCTGAAAAACTGTCCTTACCCTCCACCTGTATTTTCTGACCTCTTTTTTATGTTCATACTTTAGAAGAAAAACAGACAGAAGAGAACTCAAATAAAACATGCCAACAATTAGCAGCAGCAGTAAGAATAGCTGTAATGCAAAGTAACAGATTTATGTTTTGAAATTGTAATGATTTGTGTAATGATTTTATTGAATCCATTTTTCTACGTAATATTTAATCTCTGAGCAGAGCATTTAAAATGCAGCAATTAAATGCCTTTATATGTTGATGCATCTCTGAGGACCAAAGATGAAGTAAGTGGATTTTGCCTGCGGATACTTTGGGAAAATAGTCTGGGAAATGAAAACTCCATTTCAGCATCAGCAGTAAATTTAGTTGAACACCTTCATGATCACCATGGCAGCTTGAGGCTGCAGCAGGGACACTTGTGTGTATGTCCACAAAATCCTCTGTTGTGTGTTCATAGAGACTGTTCATCCCTGTGGATGAGGACGAAATAAATGGAGCCTGTTGTATTTGCTAGACATCTCTGTAAGATATTGATGTTATTGATCGATGGATGTGATGGCAGAATGAAAGGTCAATCCCACACTAACCTAGCAAACCATCTGCATGTCCCAATGTATTAGAATACAAAAACCCCAACTTGTAGGAATTTTCAATATCCCAGTAAGCATTTCCCTTCTTCTTTAGGACCAAAAGGTCCTTTAAAAATACCTAAATATCACATTAAAGTATCTTTAACTCATTATACTGTGGCAGATCTCTCAAGCATCTAAGCAAATTGTTATTATTGCCTGGACAGCCTTGCAGTCCCATTTCCACTGAGCCATGGAGCTACAAAGCACTGAAACTGCTTTTTCTCTTGGAGCAAATGTGGCTCAAAATTTATTTCAGTCAAATTATCCCCTAATTGAAGGGAAATAAGTGATAAAACAATCAAGCACTAGAGAATTTAATTTTTGGTCTGATGTCCCTGGCTAGAACAGCCTCAAGGGGAGATTGTGTCATCCGTGCAGTAAAGCCACATCTTCCCCAGCATAGTAGAAGTTCTGTAGCTAAGGAGTAAAGTATTTAATGAGTCCAAAAGGAACCCGGGACTACGAGCTGCTCGTTAGAGTCTTGAGGGACTTTGAACACCGGCCAGCTTCTGGTGCCAAGCGGTTAAAAATGATGTAAACTCCAAACAGGCATGGAGCCAGCAGCAGAGTTTGAAGAAGGGCCATGTCATGCCCTGCTCCATGTTGGCAGATTTCCACTGCAATCAACACCTTCACACAGCTAACACCTTCCTCAGCTCCAGATGCAAGTGCTTTGAACTAAGTGTAACCTGACTACAAATCCTGCTTGGCTTGCCAATGAAAATAAGGCTAAACTTTCCAACAATTGCATTAAGAACCATCCTAAAGAAATAGCTTTCCACATTGGTTTCCAAACAGTTTGGTCTTCTCTACCCTTGAAACAGGGTTTTGAGTGGAATCTAGGCTTGCTTTCAATTAAGGTTGAAAATTAAGTATGAGCAGGGCCATAAGAAGAGCATAAGAACTGCTGAAAACAGAAGGAAACTTGTTAGCTGGGGCTCCCCATCCCATGAAGCTCTTTTGAAAAATAAGTCAATTCACTAACCACCTCGTTCACAAAAATCTCACTGATGCATGAGGAATTTGTGCCATTGGTTTCCATTAATGCCAGTGAATACCATGAAAGTATCCTCTGCACAGATAGGAGAATAAATTGTGTAGCTGTGCTATTAAATAAACATGGATGTTACCAAGTAAAGATCAGGTTTGTGCACAGATCCTGTAAAAACCAGTCTCTGATGCCTGGCTGTGAAGCAAATCAAAGCACAGCAAGGCAAGTCAAAGGAAGATAGTTTAGATCTAAAAAGGGTTAGATGCCTGGGGAGCATTTGGAATAAAAATAAATACACATAATTGAAATAAATGGGAAAGCACATCTTTTGACAGCAGAAGTACATGTTAAAATAGGAGCAAGATAGGAACTACCAAAACCAGGATTTGCTTTTTCAAGATACATTAGAGTCCTTCAAAATGTCTGTAAAGGAATAAAGATTATCAGGATGGCTTTATCATTAGAAGAGAAGGAATATTAAAAGATCTCAGTTCAGTCTGAATAAAAAAGATAAATTTCAAGTAAACTGGCATGGAGTTTATCCATGGTTGGGTTTGCAGTAATAAAGTCAGCGAGGGAATAAGCTGTGTGATTTACAGGCAGTAAGCTTCTGTAAAATTTACAAACTGCACTTATAAAATGTCACCTTTTATAATGCATTCCACTCAACCTGCATATATAAAGGGCACTGCAACTGAAAGAGTAGTAAAGGCAAAGCAGTCTTATCTCCTACCTAGCTAACTACCGTTTTTGCTTTTACGGCAGTAGCAGAGACTATAATCCAATGACCAGGCTGCTAGGTTTTTTTCTCCTTAATTTTTCTGTTTGTCTAGGTGTACTGTTGGCCTTTCCCTTATTAATAGAAAATTTAGGGTAGTTTAAATGAGACAGGTTTTTATAAGATGCTCATGGATGACTAGAAAAAGACTCCTCCCACTCTGCTCAGTGTTTATATAAAAATAGGGCTTATGATAGATTTGAGTGATTTTCTGTTTTCTCTGCTTTGATTTAATTACTTTATCTACAGCTGTGCAAGGCTTAGATGTGATAGACCTTAGGAATCCATAGCCAAAAATCAACCTTTTTTTGTGAAGCTCTGAGTTTCTGTGAAAGTTAAGCCTTGGGAGCTCAACATCTGTTTCCAACCTGACTAGATAGATCCAGAACACCTCCAAGAATCCCCCCCAAGGTGTCAAGTCTGTTAAAAGGCTTTGCTGCAAGGGTGACTGGGTATTTCTCATTGCACCTTTTAGACAAGTCCGGGTGTCCTGGATGGGGATCATTCTGGCTGGTGGTACCAGGTTTCTGGTCAGCCTGGCCAGGAGGTGTCTAGGCGGGGTTTCTCATCCAGGTGATCTACAGAGACTGAGCTCCTTTGGAGTCACAGACCAGTCTCTGGTTACTGCCAAAGCCACCTGTGTGAGCCAAGTCCTGCTCAGCCCACACACATTCCTCTCAGTTTCTCTGTCAACTGAGGGAGTAATCCCTGTTCAGTGCCTCACCTCCAGGTGAAAGCTCAAGCATTATGTTGGTGGGCTCTTTGCAGTCCATCATGATTGAGATGGTTACCTCTGATCTAAGGGAAAAGTCCTAATATTCTTCTTCTTTCAGGGGTAGCATAAAAGAAATAAAATTTGAATTAAGATTTTAAAAGGCCTGTGTTCTGGAGCTTCATCAAAATAAATCAATAATGGTGGTGTTAAAACTGCAATTTAATGGTAGCTATTATAGTAAAGCAACAGTCAGTGTACAGCCATTTTACCACCCTCTGGCCATGGTGTCTACAGTTTATTCTGACAGATTTACTCTTGCCTTCATTTAATAATCTACTTCTCATTAGCACAACCACCATCATTATAAGTTTAAGATAAGGTCTTTATAATTTTACTGAGCACAAAAGAATAGTGTTACAAAAAGAATAATTTATATATACTGCCCAGCTAGCAAAATACTTAAATTCAATCTGGCCATGAAAAGAACAACAAATAAATACAGTTTAGGAAGCACCTCTTTTCAGGGAAATTGGATGAGCTTCATAGACTTTAGTAGAGAAGAGTGTCTGAGAGCATGTGGGATGGTGAGTCCTGTGGCTGCAAATCTGACAGTAAAATCCAGAGTTGCATGTTGTGCAACAAGCAAGTTGGTTTATGTTCTTAAAAAGTTGTCTGTAAGTATAGGAATATGAGAGAATTCGGAGCATCTTCGAAGGAGTAATTTCATGTTATGTCTACAAAGCAAAAGACAGGCCAAGTGTCATGCTAGCACAACTCCACAGCTTCTGATGCTAAGGAATAAGGGGTGGCACTGACTTTTGTGGAAATACTTTGACTTGTGGTGGGTTGAGTCATATGTGAGTTTGATCTTTACATGGTGAGGACCTTGGATGCAATATGAACAGTGAATAAATGCAGTAAAATTAAGTGGTATTTAAAAAAACCAAAACCAAACACAGGAAAAAAACCACAACACCACCTCAAAATGGGGAAGTGCTGTGGCTTTCTGTGTTAAATGAGAACTTCAGTACTATGTGTTCCTCTCATTGATATCAGCGACTTTCCAGGGAGTGAAGCTGGTCTAAGGCTGGACCTTTCAGGCTGTCATGCCCACACAGAGAGTGCTGCTTCTCAAATCAGGCTTCTGGGGCTGTGCTATTGCCTTGCTCTACGAACACAAGAGATCAGACTTGGTGAGTGCTGTGTCTGACCTAGGCCAACAGGAACTGCATGGGAAAGGATGTGCTGGGTGAGGGAGGTGGCAAAGTTTGGAGGCACAGAGGGCTCAAAGAGGGAAAATTGAGTATACCTCTTGACAGGTATTTGCAGCTGGCATTTCTTCCTGCAACATATATTTTTCTCATGCCAGATAGAATTTGAGTTTTTTCAATGTGTATTTTTCCTGGCCTGTGGATTTGAGTGTGATCACTGATAGCCAGAAACATGTTAAGTCTTGTAAAAGCATTTACAGCAGTTTGTGCAGTTGCCAGATGAGCTTATAAAGAACAAGATTAATATCACCTCTCCACAGATTGGGTGACTTAAATCAGGATTGCAAAGGGAGACTGTGTCAGGACTAAAAATAGGAAACAGGCCTACAAGTCCCTTTTGCATAAAGCCATCCCTCCTCTACGAATGTGCATGTCTGCTCCTGTTGAAATCAATCCCAGCACTTCTACTGGCTTTAATGAATTAGAACAGGCCACGAGCATCTGTTCCTTCAGGTGTGTCTGCTGCACTAATATATAGTTTGGATTTCCTTCTGCAGCATATATTAATTGCTAGATAGTAAAATATTTGAGCAAATACATTTTTTTCCCCATATAATTTCTCAAATTAAGGATGCATAGATCAACAGAAGTATATTGTTTCATCAGTAAATTAAAAGTTGGCACTTCAGAATGCCAATTAATTTGTACGAATAGATGCTGTACCCAGTTAGAAAGGCAAAAAGAAAAATCTTCACATATGTTGAACTGTTTTATCTGTGTATAAAATTACTAAAAATCTTTGGACCAAGTCTAACCTCCGTTAGCAGTAGAGGACCTGGCATGTGCCTTTTTAGAATAACTTTTGTTTTCTTCCTCATTTCTGCTATTTTGAGGACTCAATGGTATTCACTTGTACCAGAAACTGGACCTGATATGTATTTCTGTGCTATTGGAGACTGCAGTGCTGCAAAGCCAATTTGTGGTTTGAATGGCACAAACAGTTTTAGGTGTGATGGAATCATGTTTCTGATATAATGTATTCCTTTTCACCTGCTTATCTTACTATTTTTAAGTCCCCTTCCTGCAAAGGAAAAGTTAGAGAATTAGGTTGCATCTCCAAATAGAGCAAATCACCTTTCTGTGCAATATGTATGTGCCTGTATACTATTTTTGCACCAGTTTTTCAACATCTTCAGTGCACTCATTTCAGTGACAGGGAGCTATGACACAAGGATAGAAGTTAAAAACATCCCTGTCTGCATACCCAGATGGAGGCATGGGGGTTTGATTTTCAGCATGTCCAAGACTATTGTTCACACTGCTCTCAGCCCAGCTCTTTTCCACAGGACAGCATTGGTGGCATACAGTCGGCTCACCACTCTACAGCGCTTCAGGCTATCTCAATTAATCTATACAGCTTTCTTGAAGACTCACAGATGCACAGAAGCAGCAAGGTTGCACCCTCTGGGTATAAAAAGAGCTGTTAATTAATAATTGGATGTCTCAGCTATTTAGATGGTAGGATGTTATTTGTGCCTTTGAATACATTTCTCCAAGTAGGACGTGAGTTCAAAATTGCTTTGAACACTTCTGAGGGACCAGGCCGTGACAGCAGTCTTGTTGTGTCTGTACAATTGTGCTACAAGCACCAGGAGATTCTTCTGCCTGTGGCTGCTAGGGTTGGCTAAGCCAGAGGGATGCAGGTGTGAATGCTGTGTGTACGCATGCAGCCATAGCTGGAAGACGTGGGTGGAGATCATGTCACAGCTTCACATATCAATGTCCCTTCTGCAGGAGAATGAGGGATTAACTGTGGGGACCCTCATTACTTCAGTGAAGGGAAGAGCTCAGGGTGCATCTCACTTCACCAAAATGTGCAGCATACCTTACAGTGAAAGAAACCTTGAAAAGGGAAGAAATATGCTGCCCTTGCTCAAAGAGCCTGTCTCCTAAAAGGGACTTTAAAACTCTTTGGGAATTTTTTACTACTACGCCAACTTGCAATTCTCTTCACATATTGCTTCAGTCCCTAAATAGCATCTTAGAGCTCTAAAAATCAGAACCCCCTAGACCTCCTGCTGGCATAATAAGATTTGTTTCCTGCTTATTCGAGTGTGTCTGTGCGTGTTTAGAGAATTGGGGCTGGGAGCAGGGGGCAAAGCAAGACGATAGCAGGCTGAAGTACCTGTTTCCTAGCTAAACTGCTGGGAGCGCATAATTATAATTGGCACCTTATAACATCAAAACATCTTTCAGAAATGCTTCCACTCCATAGCAATAATTATTGCTATACAGTCAGGAGGAAACAGCATATTCAGGAACACTTGGTTTAGTTCTCTTTGTGAGGACATGCATAGTTGTTTTGGTTTGAGCCAGGGTGAAGCTCTTTGCTGATTTTTTTTTCTTTCAGTGAACTTACTGATAATAACCAAGGTCACTTCTGACTGTCTGCAGCCTCACCCCCTACGGGGGAGCAGATTAGACTGAAGGCAGGATCAGCAAATCAGAATATTCCCTTCTCATGATATTTTCTCTATTTGGCTTTCAGTATAGGTTAAGACATCACGGAAGTCAAGCCTTTCTTTTTCTTTTTCCTCTCACTTTTCTGCTTAGTGTTGCTTCTGTCGCCCTCTCTTTGGCTCTCTCTTTTTTCTTTCATTTTTCTTCACAGCCGACACCCGAGGGCCCCGTCCGTGTGCCCGGACACTCCCCCCTTCAGCTGGGAGTCACCAGGGAGAAGAGTTGCTGTGAGAGTCGCTGGGGGAGGAGGGAGGGGATCGGGTGTTGCACATCCCTTTATAAATATATATATTCCCTTATCACTAATAATTAAAATAAATCTGTTTCACTTTTCAACCCAGAAAGCCTCTCTTTCTCATTTTTCTCCCTCTTTCCCTACCTTAGGGGAGGAGGGGGGGGAGGGGTGAATCAAGAGACTGCCAACTCGGTGCCAAACCGACACATGAGGTTAACATCACTGAGCACACAGTGTAGTGTCTTCTGTGGACAAGCTTTTGTGCTTCAGAAGAAAGGTGGAAAAAGTCCAGCCCTTCCGGAGCAAAAGACGCCCAGCTCCCCTGTCCTCATACTCTCAAAGATTTAAGGCACATGTAAGTGCAGAATAAAGTGTGAACAAGGACTGTTAACAGGCAAGCTCCAAGCAACTCCCTGCCCTGCAGATACTGAGAAATTGGAGGTCTCAGGACTGAGAAGGCAATCCTGCGTTTTAATCCCTTCTTTGTGCAATCTCTTCCATAAATGTATCATCCTCATTTTAAAACAATGGGAAGTCCAAGCTCCCATTATTTTGTATATAGGCTCCTTCACAGTTTCATTTTTTGGTTAATCAGAACCATTTTTCCAATATCCATTCTAAATTTGCTCTTGATTCACTCATATCCATTGGATTTTTGTGTCAGTGTTTTTCTTAACTTGAACAATTATTCTTTCCTTGGTATGCAGTTTCAAATCCATTTATAAATAGTCATGATAATGGTGATGTCACCAAGAAAACTCGGTGCCAAACAATGACAATAGTCAAAGACAGAAAGAACAATAAATGGGGTTGTTCCTCTCAAGGCATTGAAATTTATTTCAGCTGATGGGACTCTAATGCTTGTTTGTCAAATAAAGATAATGTTCAGCTATGCTGTAAATCAGACTACCATAGCTTGTGCATACTGATGTTTCATGAAAAACGTACTAATGCTACTTCTGCTTGATTTCATAGAATCATAGAATCATATAGAATCATAGAATCACAGGGGTTGGAAGGGACCTCTGAAGATCATCGAGTCCAACCCCCATGCTGCAACAGGAACACCTAGGGCAGATCACACAGACGCATCCAGATGGGTCTTGAAAGTCTCCAGAGAAGAAAACTCCACAACCTCCCTGGGCAGCCTGTTCCAGTGCTCCGTCACCCTCACAGTAAAGAAGTTTTTCCTCATGTTGAGGTGGAACTTCCAGTGTTATAGCTTGGTGCCGTTTCCCCTTGTCCTATTACAGGGCACCACTGAAAAGGGACTGGCCTGTTTTTGACATCTACCCATCAGATATTTATAGACATTAATAAGATCCCCTCTCAGTCTTCTTTTCTAAAGACTAAACAGCCCCATGTCTCTTAGCCTTTCCTCATATGATGGATGTTCCAGTCCCTTGATCATCCCTGTAGTGCTCCGTTGGACTCTTTCCAGCATCTCCCTGTCCTTCTTGAACTGGGGAGCCCAGAACTGGACACAATACTCCAGATGTGGTCTTACCAGGACAGAGTAGAGGGGGGAGGAGAACCTCCCTTGACCTGCTGGCCACACCATTCTTAATGCATCCCAGGATACTATTGGCTCTCTTGGCCATGAGGGCACATTGCTGTCCCATGGAAAACCTGTTGTCCACCACAACCCCATGGTCCTTCTCCATGGGGCTGCTTTCTAGCAGGTCAACCCCTAATCTATATCAGTGCATGGTGTTTTTCTCCCCAGGTGCAGGACTCTACACTTATTCTTGTTGAACCTCATTACGTTCATCTTTGCCCAGCTCTCCAGTCTGTCTAGATCTCTTTGAATGGCTGCACAGCCTTCAGATGTATCAGCCAATCCTCCCAGCTTTGTATCATCAGCAAACTTGCTGAGGATGCATTCCATCCCCTCATCCAGGTCATTGATGAAGATGTTGAATAAGACTGGGCCAGTATTGACCCCTGGGGAACACCACTAGTCACTGGCCTCCAGTTGAACTCTGCACTGTTGATCACAACGCCCTGGGCTCTATTGTTTGGCCAGTTTTCGACCCATCTCACTGTCTGCTCTTCTAACTCACACTTCCTGAGCTTATCCACAAGGATGTTATAGGAGGCAGTGTCAAAAACATTGCTAAAGTTGAGGAAGACAACAACTACTGTTCTCCCTGTATCCATTCAGTCACACCATCATAGAAGTCTATCAGATTAGTCAGACATTATTTCCCCTTGATGAATCCATGCTGGCTACTCCTGATAACCTTCTTTTCTTCCATGTGCTTAGCGATGACAGCCAGAATGAGCTTCTCCATCATCTTTCCAGGGATGGAGGTGAGGCTGACCAGTCTGTAGTTACCCAGGTTCTGTTTCTTGCCTTCGTGAAGACTGGAGTGACACTAGTTTTCCTCCAGAACTCAGGCACCTCTCCCATTTTCCAGGACTTTTCAAAGATGAAGGAGAGTGGTCTAGTGATTACTTCTGCCAGCTCCCTCAGCACGTGTGCATCCCATTGGGGCCCATGGATTTGTAGATGTCCAGTTTCCTTGATTGGTCTTTAACCCAATCTTCTTCAATCAAGGTAAAGTCTTCCTCACTCCTGACTTCTTCTGTGGTTTGGGAATCCTAAGGTTGGCCTTAGCAGTAAAGACTGAGGCAAAGAAGGCATTAAATAACTCCACCTTCTCCGTATCCTCTGTCACCAGGGCACCCACTTCATTCAGCAGCAGGGCCACATTTCCTCTGGTCTTCCTTTTTCCTTCAGTGTACTTGGAGAAGCCTTTCTTGTTGTCCTTGACTTCTCTTGCCAGTTTTAATTCTAAGGAGGCCTTAGCTTTCCTTGTTGCATCCCTACACCCTCTGACCACATTCTTCTATTCTTCACTATTCTTTAATCAGCTATATTCAGCCTTACATTGAATGTCTGTCTCATAGTGGAAAGTACGTATGTAATTTAACATGTCTTTCCTTATTAAATGTGGATTTGGTTTGGCTTGAGGAAGAGGTGTGAGAACAGGGTAATCAGGAACTTTTCTTTGAACCTGAAGTTTTAGGTTAAATTAACTTATTTTTAATTTTTATAAAATTTAAGCAGTCTATCCTTTTTGCCTCTATTTACAAACTTTAAAGGATGATGACCTGAGCTAATATTACAAGTTAGGGCTTTAACAACCTCCTACAATAACTGTAGTTTTGGTAGTACCTAAAAATTTAATTAAAAGGTTGAGGGTCTATAAAGCCCTCATGTCGGGACACTACTTCCAGTTTTTAATCACGTTGAAGAAGTAGTGATGAGAGAGTCAATGGGAGTTTATTTTCACTGTAACAAATATTTCTCTGGGCTCAGAAATTGGGTGAGTTCCTATAGGGCCTTGTGACTGAGTGTGGGTGAGCTATTAAGAGCACTGTGTTTATGACTGGGCTTAATCCTCATTCTTCCATGGGTATCTGTCAGCATTGACTGAAGCCTTCTACACCCTCCAAAGTGGCTATTGCTCTGTGATGAGACAGTGTCTGACTGCCTGAATCATTGCTATGCTATTTCTGCAACTCCTTTTTAGTCTGTATTTAAATATCCCATCTGCTGAGAAGTCTTCTCCAATTATGGGTCAGTTGGTACTGGGACTGGAACAAGAAGCCCATTCCTAAATGAGCTCTGGGAGGTATTTCGGTCAGCCCTGGCCAGAGCTGAAACACTTGGAGAGAAGATCTGGTGGGCATTGCAAGATGTTCACAACAGCTATCATTTTCCAGGAGACAGACTGAATGACTGTATCCATCCTCTTGAAAACAGCTTGGGAAGATGATGAAGGGAACTGGTCCACCTAGCAAAGAATGAAATAAGCTGGACCTGGAACTTTGGCTACAAAGTGAAATATTAAATTTTGTTTTTTAAAAAAGAAATTGTACTTAGTATAATTTTGTCTGAAATGTTCTCTGCTCTTGGAGGAGGGTAAGTGGGGAAACTAGATTCTGTCCGAGGGTACAGGCTTGTCAGAAAGCTGCTTGATGTGAAGGCATGTAGCTAAGAAACTGCTGAATTCCCTCTTTTTGAACCACAGCCTTGTACTGCAGAGGAGGAAAAGCACTAGATGCAATTTGGGGTTTTAAAGTGTCAGAACTAGGAATAAAGAAGGGCTGCAAAGAGGGACCAGACCATACTGACTTTTCCTCCTTGAGTGCCATCTCACCTTTTGTGAGTCCTGCAATATATTGCTTCCAGAGTTGGGGCTCAGTTGTTCAGTTTCTTGGGCGCATCATTGTGTGAACAAAACTTTGCAGCAGGTAACCCTAAGGGAGTTTGGTTTAGCGAGTTACGTGCACTAGGTTGAAGGGAGTCAGAGATGGTCTCCAAACTGCTAGAGATAAACTGTTTGGGATAAAATTGTAGCATTTAAAAATACCATTTACTTCTGAATTAATCCTTTTAAAGCATTTTAAACATCAACTCTAATGTTAATTGACTCACAATTGGGTGGCATGATGAACAGATGCCACTTACCTATTCCTTGACACTCTGAGCAGATGCTACCTGCTCTCTACCAGGCATTATAAAGAGATTCAACCTGTTCCTTTGCAATGTGAGATAAAAACACCTTCTGTATACCCTGGAAAAATGTGGAGATGCCACTTGCCCTCTGCTCACTATGACAAGCAAAGAGCTGGCATGTACTTTCTGACTTTTATCAGCTGTGAAGATTGGAGATTGCCATTTATTTCAGACACACTCTCACCTTTAGATACATATGATGCCTCGTTTTTTCCGAACAATTAGTAGCAGAAGCAATCATCACAGCAATAACAGCAGTGCTGTATTTGTGCCTGGAAACCCAGCCTCAGATCTGTTCACGAGGCTTTATTTCTGTAAATAAAACTCAGGAAAGGTGCCAGCTGAGGTTAGGTAGTTCCTCGTTATTTACCTTGGCTTGTGAGTTAAACTTATGATGGTGTTCATACAAAGCCTGAAGAATCTGAGTGTTTTGAGCATGGGTTCTTTGTGTCTGGGAGATTTGCTTTCTCCCTCAAGTAACTGATTAACTGGTGGCCGGAGAAGGCTCAGGAGGAGTTCAGATGGGAGAGACACCCTGACACTACAAACGCTGGCTGGAAAGAACCATTAGTACCTCCTTTGTAGCAAATGCTTCTGCTGGGAAGCTATAACATTTGCTAATGCTACAATTAGAAGCTTCAACAGATACTGCTTGACAGGTCTGGAGAGCAAATCAAAATGTCCTGGAAGTTTTTTAGCTGTCCTGTGAGATGCTGTGGGGAGGATGAAATTAATCAGGAATTTTTTTTGAGCAAAAGGTTCTCACTTTCATTCATATCCATGCAAAGTACATGAGAATGGCATGCACTACCCTTTATTTACAACTTGCATGTATCAGTCCTGAATACTGTTCCAGAGGGAATTTTCCTAGCCAATCCCTTTGATTACATGTCTAATTTTGTACTTCTCCACAGCTCTCCCTTTTCTGTCAAGCAATAAATACACTTGTTATCTGTCTTTACTTTCATGAGTGAGATACCTTACCCTTTTGTATTATGTCTCAATTAAGATGTTGCTCCATCTTCTCTACTGCCCAAGGAAGCAGCCTCCAATACCTTTGCCTTATTAACATTGCAAACACTTTCTCATCTTCTCCCATGCTGCCTTTCATGCTTGCATAAAACTTACTGTAAAAATTCATAAAAACTCTCATGATCTTCCTTCAAATACCTTTTAAAAACTCTCCTGGGCTACAATAGCCACAAGAAACCCCTTGATTTCAGACCACTGGGTGTAGAGACTGCTGCTCCTTGTGATGAGGGAGAATCTCAGTGTTTTCTCCCATCAAGTGATACAGTTTTATATTGCCTTAATTTCCTGGGAGAACAGTAGAATGTTGGTATTGCCGGGGCAGAAGGGAGCCCCTACAGACCGTGAGGAGACACCACACTATCTCCTGCAGAAGTATTTGCCTCACAAAGAGCCCAGGAGAAGCTCTTTTGGGCAGCACGAGAGCCTAACATAGAGTAGCAGCCCAGAAGGATGGCGTATGTAAGCCTTGTTTGAACCAGGACAAAAGGGCCCAAATTTTTTTTTTCCATTAGAAGTTAAAATTCAGTTTCAGTGGTTTCCAGCTTTCCATTTCTAGACAGCTGTTACAATTAGGATTTGGGCCCTCTAAATGACTGACAAAGCTTTCATTTAAAGCATTTGTGATGCTGGTGGAGCAACGTTACTCTGTGCAATGAGTGTCCAGCAAGCCGTGTGGGCAATGCAGACCAGAGGGCAAACTTTCTAAGGATGCAGGCATCTATCTGAGCAAGCTCTCAGGCACATCAAACTGTCACATAAGATTTCCATGATGAGCTGGCATGAAAGTCAAATTATGGGCAACTATTGCTTTCCACTCCGCTGACTCTGCTGACAATTTATTGGGAATCGCACTGAGTCTCTGCTGCCGGCTACTGCTTTAGCTTAACATGACCTGACAGACAGTTCCCAACATTGTGAGTCATAACACAAACCATCACACAGTGCATCTGAAGGGAGAAAGGGGCAATCCTAGGGATAGAAATACTTCTTCAAGGTTTTATAGGGAAAGAGAAGTCTTTATTCACCAAAGCTCCAGATGGGAGGATTTGGCTTTGATTCCCCTCCACATCCTCAGGAAAATGGTGATGTGCATCTAATGTGAAAACTACCACCACTACCATTCTCCACCATGGATGGTGCTTGGGATAGTGGGACATTCAACGACCAAATCCCTTGCTTGCCTTGTGGCAGCACATCAATATCCTCTGCCTGTGTGGTAACTCCTGGTGCATCACGCATAGAGCTGCAAAAGCAGCAATTCTCTACTTGGATTCATATTGTTTTCAAATTGAAACACACCTCCAGCCCTTTCTTCTACTAGTACAAACATAAATTGCACTTATATTCTTCTTACTGATTTAATTTGGAAATAATATAAATCTCAACCTGCTCCCCAGGTAATCAGAACTGTGTGTGCTGCGTGTCAGGAAAAACGGTGCCCAGAAAGTTAGCACAACCGCCTTCTTTGTATATGAAATATCAAACTGCATTTCAGACCTCTTAAGAATCATAGAATCATATAATCATAGAATCATAGAATCATAGGGGTTGGAAGGGACCTCAAAAGATCATCTAGTCCAACCCCCCCTGCCAGAGCAGGGTCACCTAGGGTACATGACATAGGAACGCATCCAGGTGGGTTTTGAATGCCTCCAGAGAAGGAGACTCCACAACCTCTCTGGGCAGCCTGTTCCAGTGCTCTGTCACTCTTACAGTAAAGAAGTTTTTCGGATATTCACCTTGAACCTCCTATGCTCCAATTTACACCCATTACTCCTTGTTCTATCACTGGTCATCACTGAGAAGAGCCTAACTCCATCTCCCTGAACTTAGCTTGCTTTTCCCTCCTCTACTCAGAGGAGGAGTTTTTTCTACAGAAAGAACTTATTTATAGAAAGGGTTGTTAGGCACTGAAACAGGCTCCCCAGGGAGGTGGTTGAGTCATCATCCCTGAATGTGTTTAAGTCATCTGGATGTGGTGCTTGGGGACATGGTTTAGCGGTGGGTCATCAGAAATAGGGTAATAGGGTTAGAATAAGGTTGGACTCGATGATCTTAAAGGTCTTCTCCAACCTGAACAATTCCATGATTCTGATTCTGTGATTCTACTCCTTTACCCTCATATATTAGGTCCTACACAGACTACGAACTCACAAAACTGTGTGAATAAAACTTGTCACTGTGCTCTTTTACAGCAGGTTTCAAATTAAACCAAAGAACAAGAAACTTCACTGTCACTGCCCACTCTCCCAGAGAGCTTGGGTTATAGGATCTTTTTGGTTGGAAAAGACCTTTAAGATCATCAAGTCCAAACCGTTAACCCAACACTGCCAAGTCCACCACTAAACCATGTCCCTAAGCAATAGGTCCTCCCAGAAGGTCTGTTCCTGCAAATACCACATTTCTATAAACCTGGTAGCAGAGAATTAAGGCACATGGGCATGCAAATGTGAGTTGGCGTCCCTGAACCTGGCAGGGGTGAGCTCACCAGCTGCATTCACAGCATCAGAGGCAGTTGCATTCCATAGTGAGTAGATATTTTGGAGCAGCCCCACGTGAAATGATCCAGGAAAGCCACAGCAGTCTGCCTGACCTCAGAGCAAATACAGATGTCAGTGTGGCCCTGGAGAGGACCGGTGTGTCTTTTCTCATTTGACTGTTGCAGTGTATGGGCTGTGTCAATAGAAAGCCACGGTGCTTTTCTGGCTGAGGGACTGCCCGCAGTTTGGGGAGGAGGTGACCACAAGCTGCCCATGTAATTACAGCAGGGGAAAATGCTGCTAGCAGTAAGTGGCCTTTTGTGCAAAAGGCTGCAGGCTGTAAGAGGGGTGGGAGGGTTCTGCAGTTTAGCATCTGTGCTGTTCTGGCTGTGCAGAAAGTGGTGTGGTAGCCTACAGGTTTGGAGCTGTTGGCTCCTAATCCGTTCAGTTCAAAAGCAGAGTCACAGTGAAGTTATAAGGGAATGCAGAAGCATCATTCAGACAGAGTGGAATTAAGGTTTTATGTGGATTTACAGTAATTCACCAATTTCTGTTTTTCAAGGCACTGCTTTTCCGGAATTGGAAAGTTCCATCAGCCAAACCTAGCTCTTCACTTTGCAATTCAATCCCTCTTTCTCTCTGTTAGGAATGAAAGCATTATTTATAAGAGTTTGGATTATACAGGGACCTGTAATTGCATCCATATTTTCAGTTCATGTTACGACATAGATGAGGGATCCCTATGATTTTTTTGTTTTTTCCACCCTCTTCTGTTTATACTCAACAGGTAGTGAAATGGGTGCCACAATCCCCCACGGGTTCTCCAGTACAGGGTTGGGAAGTCCTGCCTATTTTACTGTCAGGAGGTCATGGTAACTTTCTGGATGTTTGATGCAGCTTCCTCCCTGCCCACAACTTACAGGTCTTTCCTGCATCCCCTGCCCTGATTCCTAGGGGCAGCTCATTCCTGGCTAGAGGGGTTCAGCTGGTGCTGAGAGCAGCACTCCTTGTTCCTTCCTAATAGGATATGCAATAGGTAAGGTAAATGCTGAATGCTTAAGGCTCTAATTAGAAACATGGTTCAGTTGATTTGTGTAGGAAGAAAATAGGTAACATTAATTTATGAAGGAGTGTGGGTAGGGACTGTATGCTGGGCACTTCTTTTAACAGCTCCAGTGTTGGGTAAGCTCTGCCCCTTTTGGTGTGCAGTGTTTGGCCTTTAAACTGAAAGGTTGTGTGGTGTGCCATGTTTGACTCCCTGTCATGTAGGGAGCTGAGTGAGAAGAGCCCATGTTGCCTGATGATGCAACTTCTGCAAGAAGCAGGACCCCTGCATTCCCCTCAGAGGGTCTCCTCAGCTCCCTTGTCCCCCTCTAACTGCTCTCTAGGGATGTGACAGCTGTGACATTTGGGTGTCTTTAGCTTTTGCATCATTTCAGACTGCTGGAGTTGGCAGAGGCTTCAGTTGTGCAGTTCTCAGCTCCTGCACACATGAGAAAGACTTTTCCAGATCAGAATCTTTGGGACAGAAAGGATAGGACTCAGGGACCTCCAAAGGGTGAGAACATGCCACATCCAGCACACATACGGGACATAGGAAAAGTCAATGACCCACTGCTAAACCATGTCCCCAAGCACCACATCCAGATGACTTAAACACATTCAGGGATGATGACTCAACCACCTCCCTGGGGAGCCTGTTTCAGTGCCTAACAACCCTCTCTATAAATAAGTTCTTTCTGTAGAAAAAACTCCTCCTCTGAGTAGAGGAGGGAAAAGCAAGCTAAGTTCAGGGAGATGGAGTTAGGCTCTTCTCAGTGATGACCAGTGATAGAACAAGGAGTAATGGGTGTAAATTGGAGCATAGGAGGTTCAAGGTGAATATCCGAAAAACTTCTTTACTGTAAGAGTGACAGAGCACTGGAACAGGCTGCCCAGGGAGGTTGTGGAGTCTCCTTCACTGGAGACATTCAAAACCCGCCTGGATGCGTTCCTATGTCATGTGCTCTAGGTGACCCTGCCTGGCAGGGGGGTTGGACTAGATGATCTTTTGAGGTCCCTTCCAACCCCTAGGATTCTATGCCATTAACAAAAGTAACTGTTGTTTGACCCCACCGTGTGGGAAGTGCGAGAGTTCACGGATGCCTTCCCAAGATGCCTGGGCTGTCATGGTGACAGATGGCAAAGATGGTGCCTGACTGCACAGTCGTGCATCACATGGGGTAAGTCAAAAGCGATGCCCCACTGCATAACAGGCACCATCCCATGCTGCTGTGACCAGGAGCATCTGCAGCCAATGAGGCTGGGGATACTGAATGAGAAGGAAAAGGGATTGGGGAGAACATTCTTAAAATCCATAGGAAAGATTATCCTGAAGAATTCACCAGGCAGGGTGAAAATCTCAACAAACACAGCAGTTATGTCTTGAGCAGAATATGAGCATCTTCACAGAGGAAACTCTGGATAAATAGTGGCTGAAGGAGAGGTGAATACTGTTCCCTGGCCCTTTCTTGGGTATCTTGATTCCTACTACAAAGGTACCTTAATCTTAATGTAATCAGATACAATCTTACAATTTTAAATAATTCTAAGTAAGGCAAAAGTTATTTATGTTGGCTACTGTCCAAAAGACAATCAGTCTTTTTCTCATTTTCTGGCCTAAAACCCCCAGCTCATCTCTGCTTGGATTTTCCAGCATTTCTCAGGAATCCAAACTCCATTTAGCCTGTCTAATGCCACACTGACACATTTTGATGGCTATGTAGCTGTATGCTAAACTGATACTTATTCTTATCATATTCTACCTATGAAAATTACATGAGATCTAAACCATCTGTATCCATACCTGTAGCTATCTGTTCTTGCATGCTTAAATATTATTTATAGGCCTACTAAGAGATCTGTGATTAAAGAATGGCTCTATACCACTGAGCAACCAGGCCACTGTGAACATGATCACAACCTGCCTGAGACTCGGGTCGGTACTAGCAGGACAATGTGGTGGTCTGTCAAGCTATCACTCCTTTCAGCTGTTCTCTAACTTGTACAGATGGAGCTCAAACCCATCCTTGTACAGCCCCCAGGTAAACTAAATTAACACCTGAACACTCTGAATACTGACTTTTAAACACAGAGGTTGTCCCCCTTAACTTGGTTAATGCATCTTGCGTATCTCTTGTGACTGGTGTTTTGCTGCAATGGTACCAGTCCATAGTCTGTGAGCTGTGTTAAGACTTCTGAGCTGTTGGAGATCCTTTTGCTGGAATGGCTGTGTTTCAAATAAAGGTGCTTACTTTGGGATGGTTTTGCTCGCCCCATGGAAAGACAACAGTACATGACAAAGCTGAAATCAGTGGAGTAGAGTGAAGTGGTTTATCTGGAGCCAATGGAAATGGTGATAGAGTTCCTTCTTTAGATGGAGTAGGTTGGGGGGGGACACCTGTTGCCCAAGGCAGAACCTTAGTATAAACCACTGGCTTTACTGGTGTAGGAAGAATATTTAGAGACTACGCCTAGGCCTTTACCAGTGTCTTAAATTAGTTCAAATGAAGCCAATTAACGCAAGAGATAAAATCTGAGCCAGATGCGCTTAGACAATATTCCTGACTGTTGATGAAAATAGATTGAAATAAAAAACTTAATTATTTTAGCTCTTAGAAGTAAAGCAAAATAAAACCTACTTTATAGCTTTTTCAAACTAGAGAATAGCAGATAATAAAAGCTGTGGGATAGTGGATCTGATAATAAATGTCATCAATAAAATCCAAAATGGGAGGCCAAAACCTCCTTCTCTGTATGTCAAAAGTAGCAAGTCCTTATCAAACCTATTAGTGTGCAAGGGCTGTGCATAACTGACATAGGGAAGACAAAGCTTCATACTCCTGAGCAAACTGAAAATGCTCTAAAATGAATTCCCTCTTTATATGTATCAGTTTATAATTTCGGTTTCATGATCTTGATCTGAGTAATTATCAATGAAAGGGTGGGTGATGGAGCATACCTTTGAGACCAAAATCTGTGCATGTGATGTTGCTGACAGTGAGGTACTTCCTTCTGGCTGGAGCATTCAGCTCCCATCTAAGCCATGTCACTGTGTTGTCATGTTGACTTCCTTGCAGAAGAGAAGAACCTTCAACTCCCTATGAACTCAGTGAGAGGAAATTGGTACCTTTGGGTTGTGTGTCAAGGCAGAGCCCAGTTCCCAGGGTTGGATGTGTGTGAGTACATGAAAACGCTGGGTTCCAGCTGCTCCCCAGTATTTTGTGTGTTTGCTACACATATGAGAAAACACTAAGATTAAATCCAGCACCCAATGAGTGTTCACTGAGGGGAATTGCTTGGGAGTATCACTTTATCAGCTGGTTTAGTGATTTTGTCAGTTAAAATAAAGCTATTCCCAGTTCTTCCTCTTTCACTGCCTTCTCTCTCCACCTGTGGCTCAAGTTTTTATTATTTTATCTTGTTCTTTTGAATCCATACAACTTTTCTCCTCTTCACCCCTTTCTCCCCTCATGCCTCATTTCTTGTTATTAATTTTTTTTGCTCTTCTCCTTTTTATTGATTTAAAGTTCTTTCTTTGTCACACGTACAATTTCACTACCTTTGTTTCACTTCCAGGTCACCTATTCCTTTCCACCGCATATCCATTCCCTTGTGATTCTCCATCTTCTCTTTTTTTTGTCCACAGAACAGTAATGAACATTAGCCACCATCTCCTGCTGCATGAGGATCTCCAGGAAACATCTTAGAAGAAATAGGAGCATACAGAGGAACACAGAATCCTCTTTGGCTTGCTGGTCAGTCAACCAGCTACTCTGGTGGGATGAAGATGGGCAGGCAGAGTGACTGGGAGGAAGGCCGCTCAGAAAGCTCTCCTCAGAACATCCCTGAAAATAAGGCAAGCGGTGCTGTCTGCTTCTCCTTGTTTTTATATTCTCCTGTAAGAATCTGCTCTTGGCCACTGTCAGAGGTAATGAGCTGGATGGCCCTTTGGTTGGCTCTAGCAAGGACAGCTTTGGGGCTGCCTGCCAGCAGGAGATAGAGCTGTGCTGTCAAGAGTGCACAGACAAGGGCACCCTCTCCTTTGGAGGGGTCTCAAGCTTTCAGTGAATCATGTCACTTCTTCCTCAGCAGCAGCAGGAGTAGAATTCAGACCTCCTAGGGATTTGCATAAGCATTTTCAGGCACATATAGACAAAGTTTCACATAGGTGGCTAAGTCTTGCAGCTCTTTTCAGACTAGAGGGACAATTCTGCATGCCCAGCAAGAAATAATAGAAAAGGAAAAAGTGAAATGAATAGCACAATCCTGTAATCTGAATCCAAACATCTGAACTCAGCCTCCCTCTGCTTGTGCTTGCTGATGACTTGCAAGATAGACTTTCCCCATCAGCAGCCTAGTCATGGGCTCAGATGTGCTGTGTCCTCTGCTCAGGGCTGATCAGCTCCAGCAGCAAGGGGCAGGTGACAACAAAGCTGTGGTCAGCTCTGTGGTCAGATGGGGAGGAGGATGCATGTGACGCTGCACTTTTGGATTACTTAGCTCTCAATTTGAGCACTATCAAATATTTGGCTGCTTTATTCACGCCTTCTTCTCCTGGCCCTGAGAGTCACAGATGTGCCACTGGTTACAGTGCAGCACATGTAACTATGTCTTCTTACAGGAGTAGCCCATGGAGAGCAAATATGCAGGTCATGGATGCAAACGTGAGGCTCTATGGCATCAGCTGATGAGCTGGTTCATGTAAAAAGGAAGCATTAGCAGAAAAATTAAGAAATAAAATATGCTTGTGATTATCTTAAAGGAAATGTGCGGTGTATTAGAAGAAAATACTAAAGTTACCAAATCTGCATTCTCACCTACTAAGGTCCATCATGGCTCCATTTTAAATGCTGCCCAAAGCAGCCTTCAATGAGTGCTGAACTATCTGCAAAAGAGACAGCCATCACCTACACAGCCAGCAGAAGGCACCTTGATGCCCAGCAGGGGTACGGCTATAGACTCAGACCAGGGTTGTTCAGCCTGGAGAAGGGAAGGCTCTGGAGAGACCTTCTAGTAGCTTTCCAGTACTTGAAGATGGCCTACAGGAAAGCTGGGGAGGGGCTTTTTACAAGTGTGTGTAGTGAGAGGACAAGAGGTAATGGATTAAAACTTGAAGCGGGGAGTTTTAGATTGGACATTAGGAGGAAATTCTTCACTATGAGGGTGGTGAGGTTGCCCAGGGAAGTTGTGGAAGCCCCATTCCTGGAAGTATTCAAGGGCAAGTTGGATGGGGCTCTCAGCAACCTGATCTAGTGTGAGGTGTCCTTGCCTATGCAGGAGAGTTGGAACTAGATGATCTTCAACATCTCTTCCAACCCTAGCCATTCTATGATTATATGATTCTAATATTATTCTGGCCATCCAGTGCATGTCTTCCTTTCATGGCATGGCACCGTGTGCCCGAGTACCACCCTATTGGTCCCACAGCTGCCCAGACCATGGCAATTTGAGGTGCCTCTTCTGGCAGGAGGTTTGCTTGCCTCTTGGCTAATGGTGCAGAGTATGGTCATCCTCACATGCCTTCCATCACCTTGCTGTTTTCCAGTGCTTGAGTTTTGGCTTGGAAACTATGTGCTGAATAGAAGATGTAGGAACAAGACTTCCTTGAAAAGGGGATTTTTTTCCTAATGATTTATTTTAATCAGTAGATTCTGGCCAAATGTTTAGTCGAAAGTCCAAAACTGCTTTCCTTCTGGAGGTAGGACAAACACTGGGTACTTAAAAATAAGCTTATAGGCACTGCAGTGATAATCTGATTTTATAACTCAGCAGTCATCATTTTCTCTACACTGAGAATGATAGACAGGTAAGAAAATAGCTTAACTGTAGCTCTCTATTCCAAATGGCAAAAAGGATTCACTTACTTTCAACAGGAATTTCCAATAAATCTATATTTAGTAGCCTTCATAGTCTATCACTTGAAATTACTTCCCTTCATGAATGTGCAATAAAGTCTGACAGTGATATATGTAAGGACATTAAATTTTCAATGGCCATGTTACGAACAAAGGTGATCTAATAAAAAATAATATACTTTAAGGAGCAGACAACAGGGCCCTGTCTCTGATCTCATTGACAAGGCTTAACAGTGGTAGACCTCTCTTTACATTAGTAAAATAATTAATTTATATGGATATATGAAAGAGGAACTCTTTCTTCCACAGGTCTCCATCTCCTCTCCCACACATCCATTTAAATGCAAGATTTTACTAATGTAAATTTTTGCTTTTTTTTTTTTTAGATTAACTTTTTTCATGAGGTCTAGTTCAGTGTAAAGCCAGAGATAGAAATCCATTAATGAAAAAAGAGAACCAATTATGTGTCTGACATAGGCTGAAAAAGCTATTATTATCCTGCCCAGAAAAAATATTCCCCTCAGCAGACTATGATTTCCCCATGCCATCTCCCATTTCTGTTTGGAAAGCTAAAATTGTGCTGTTTCTCATACAGAGGAAAATCTTCATGCTGGTCATCAAGTCTCTGTGGGTTCCTGATGGTTATTATCTACTCCTCTGACATGGTTAAAGATCCAGTTCTATTTTTAGAGGTAAGAAAAAGACTAGTATTTGCTAGAGGATTATAGTTTAAAGTGTTCGATGTGGTCATATGTGTTTTCTTATGATTGTGTACTTTGCATATTCTTTTATTGTCTGCACTTTATCTGGGAAAACTGACTGTCCTTGCATGTTCCTTTGCTTTTCTCTCTCTTTTTAAATTGTGTGTGTTTATTGGATTTAATCTCTGGAGGACCCCTTACAGAAAGATTTTTTTGTATCCTAGTTAAAAGGTGCTGCCCTTTTATCACTTGGCTAAGGCTGAAATCCAATTTGAGCCCTCCTGTGTGCCACTCTTTATTTATGGCATCATTACAGTTTGTTTCAGAAGAGCAAACACTCTGCAAAGATTTCAGGATACTTATCTAGCAAACACTGTCACTTAGCTACGTCTGGAGTCCAATCTGATGTCTTAAATTTTAGCCTCACATAAAGATAATGCTTTTAATCAGAAAAGTGAGACAAGTTGTAAGAGCTTGTACACAGTATCTGTCAGCAGGGAGCTGGAGTGAAATCAGGACAAAGCCTAAGTCTTTTTTTCCAAAGATGCTTGTTTCTTGAGCCATGAAGGCTTATTAAAGCAGGATTAGATAACAGCAAGGAGAGGAAGGGCGAGCATAGGCTGCAGTAGCTTGTACTCAGTAACTGCTGCACCTGTGCTCCTACCCTAAAGAAAATATGAGATGGTGGGTCCTCAGCGGTAGAGCGGCAAGTGGCAAAAGTGTGGGCAGGGGTGGATGCTACAGAAATGCTGATGTGGTACAGATCCTCTCCCTAGCTCCCTAGCAGCGGCTTGGACAGCTGTGTTGCAGGTTTGCTATGGAGAGGTGAAAGCTGATGAGCCAACGAAGCTACTAAAACATGTTAGAGCATTTAGGCTCATCAGCTGTAGTGGGGATTATGGGCCAAATTGTTTTTCCACTTCTTGGAGACCAGCACCGAATTTTTTCAGAAAAGGTGTCAATTGAGGGAATTTGAAAATAGTTGATTAACCTGGCCTGCTGAATGCCTTCTAATTGCATCTGATGTTTCTAATGTGGTATTCCTGGTTCACTTTCAACATTTACTCTTCTATGAAGGATTAAATACCAACACACAGAATTGCTCATTGCATTAATGCTGGAGTGGATTTATATCCGTGAGTGTAAATTTCTGACTGGTCCAGATCAGCCACTTTTGAACTGTGGCAATTTCTACAAACTCAGAGTGGTATACCATGGATGTTTGAAAAAAACCTCTACTTTTAAAAAATAAGCAGCCCAATACGCAACCAGAATCTCTGAAGGAAATGGAAAAGCATAATAACATTAATAAGCTTGATGAAATTTTACTGAATTAAACATTTCTTTAATGTCCTTACAGTTTAAAAGAAGCAACTTTCTGGGACAAGATAAGGATAATTTTAGCAGTTCTGGTTTTAAATATAAAAGGTGTCATTGATCTTAAAGCCCAGTTTTAGCTTTCTCTAAAAATATTAATTTTAATTGGCTTTGAATAAAAGAGAAATCAAAAGACATGCTATTCTTAAAACCCAGCTAGGTTTTAGGCACGTATTCAGCAGCCGGCATCTAAAATGGCAATTCTTACATAAACTGCCCATAATGATTAAAATACATTTCTGAACCTCACTGCCTTAATCTTCACAGTAGTTTTTTAGTGATATGGAGAAATAGCAGAAGCGCTTATGACCCATATCTCATTAAGAACACTGAATTTTTACGATCCTATGCATTCAAAATTTATACAATTCGCAGAAGCAAGGAGCTAGAGTTTTTATGTCTGCTGGAACTCTGCTATATACCTACACCAAGTGAAAAAGTCTCTACAGAAGACAATATCAAGTCCAAATGAGACTGATAAGCAATTCACACCTAATGATAAAAACAGTGTTCAGTGGAAAATGTCCCACTCACAGCAGGACTGGTAAAAGACCTAATCAGTGAAGCAGGGCAGAAGTTGTGTCTTCAGCTTTTCAAAAAACCCCTTTCTGGTCAAAGCATTGAGACAGTGTGAGGTCAGACCTCTCCTTGGGATTTTGCATGACGCTGAGCCTGAAAACCAGTTATATGGCTCTTGGTCCACAACTGCGTGAGAGGCAGAAATTGAACTGAAGACATGAAGATGCTGAGGAAAATTCATAGCATGCCTGGATACTCTCACTCAGGAGTTTTAAGTGGCTGTAGATCTTGGTAGTTTATGCCTTGGAGAATTAAATTATAGTGAGTTAAAGACTCTGCTGCACAAACTTAGGTGATTGATGTTAGGAAGATTTAACCGGTTAGCAGGCTGTTCCCTCTTCTAGCTGGAGATTTCTTCCATCAGGGTCGTAACTTGGCCTGCCTTCAGCCTCTCTGCAGTGTTGCAATTATCACTCTGTCTTATGAATTGGTTGTACGATCAATTGCAGTTTGGATTAATTCTCAAGTCGATGAACTGTGGCACCAGGAATCAGACCTGCCCAGTCTCCTGCAATCTTGCTTTGGCAATAGAAATAAGTTGGGAGGTCAGGCAGGTGGAACATGCAGTGTCCTCTGTCATGCCAGCTAAATCTTGCAGCGCCTGTGTGTTAGGACCCTGAAGCCATCTTAGCATCTTCTCGCAGACTGAATGTGTTTTGAACTATGTGCCTTGCCTTCCACCAGCAGCAGGTTTGCCTTGACCTTCCTGAATATGTTTGTGTGTAAGAGGCCACTAAAAAGGAGTCTTCTGCCCTACCGAGGCAAATAGGAGAGGGAGGATGGCTGAGCATCCCTGTCACCTAGGGTTACCCCAGGAACAGTGCTGTGTGAATTAAAAGGTACTTTTGCAGTCTGCCTGGTTATATTGCCTCATTTTCTTACTGAAGCTGTAAGCTTCAGACTGTTGCTCTGGGTAGCAATGCTGAGTGACAAAAGGTCTGTACTGTCCATTTCAAGAAAATATATGCCTGTGTGAGGCAGGTGTAGAAGGAGCTGAACGCCATAGGGATGTAAGTTCAGAAGTGGCTGAGCCACTGTTTATCAAAGGAAGTGAAATAAAAGGGAGTGAGGACATTAACAGACTCGTATGTGATGACTTCGAGTGACTCCCCTGCCTGCAGTGGCAGGAGAAGGGGATTCTGTGGCTGCAGTCCCTTCCTGGGCCTGGTGGGGTTTCCTGTGGAGGGACCTGTGCTGGTCACCTCAGGAAGGCACAGTGGCAGAAGACAGGACATCTCCCCACCTCTTCTGCAGGTCAGGAACAGGAAAGCAACAGATTGAAAAGCTAAAAGCAGCCATCCAAGGCCACAGGACTGATCTGAGTGAATTCTTATTTTAATTATTAGTGAAACCAAACCAAACCCTCCCCTTTTAATGCAACACTTTCTTGTGATGGAAAATCCAATTACCCTTGGTAAATTGGATCAGTGATTAAGTACAAACATTGTTTAAAAATGGCACTGGGTTTTAAGTCTCATTTCTTCTAACTTCAAGTTCTAGCCATTTGATTTTTGATGCATTTGACTTCTGGGTAACAAACAGATCTGCTCAAATTCTTTTTCCCCAGGTAGGAATTTTTAGATCCTATCCAAACTAACCCCTCAGACTTGACTGAATAAATAGCTTAAGCCCCTGGAATTGGTAGTTCTTAAATGTGCTTTCAAATCCCCCAAACATTTTCAGGAAATTTCTTGGAATATTTTCTAAGTTTTCAGAGGTTTTTTGAGTGACAGATGCAGCGCTTCCATCACAGATGGGTAAGTCTCATATGCAGAGAAAATCTAAGCTCCCTACTTCTATCAATACTCTTTAATTATGCACCTAATGATTATATTTGTCCAGGGCCACAGTGCTGTACTAAGAACTCATACTGAACTGATGATCTGCAAATCTGTCCTGCTGAAGATAATGTTTGTTTACACTAGAGAGGCAGCGGAAGATTATCCTGCTGCTGCCTTAAAATGCAAACACTTTTTCTAGGTAGCTCTGCTAAAATATGCAAGATGGCATTCCCCTCTAGTCCAGCTAATATTCTGCAGTGACTTGATCACGTTTTACCCTGTAAAGATGAGGAGGCTGTTTTTTACAAGTACGACATGTCCCATACTTGGTCTATGGACACAAGAAAGAATTGACATAGACTTGTAGGTGTTAAGGGAACAGAGGGAGACACACCTCGGCAACTGGCACTGCTCTCCCTCAATGGCTTTGTTATCAGGTCTAGATCCTTGTCAAATTTCCTCTCCCTTGCAGAAAAAATGAGAAAGGTTGACAATACATTAATTCCTGCCTGCCTGCCTGCCTGCCTGGAACCTGCCTGGAACCTCCTGGAAGTCCTGGTTTTAAGGGCAGTTAAGGGTGTCCATAAGGTGAACATTTGGGCTCCTCTGACAAAGTAGTTCATTTGTACAGCTGTTTACACTGACAGAATCACATTAACTGTTTTTTTTTCTCCTCCAAAATTGTAACGATCCTGTACAAATTTAGCTTTGTCATTATGGGAAGTGATTCTTTCTCAGGAGAACAGGTGCTCAGCTTGGACACCTCAAACCACCTTTACAGTCTCCAACCCTGCAAGAGCAGTCTCGGGATGGCAAAAAACTGCAGAACACCCATCTAGCTTTTATGAAACCAAACCCTTAGGCAAAGCTCATAAAAAAATAAGCTGTTGAAAAAGAATGATTTCATTTTGAAGTACTTTGCGTTTTGCAATCTATTAAAATATATTTCACTCTAAGCTATTCCTGTATTTGCAAGCAGAATCTAAAAGGAGGTAATATGCAAAGAGAACAGTGACTCGATACATTTACGATTACCATATAGTTCTAGAAGCCAAATGAAACAAGAGTGTTTTCAATTCCATGTAAATAAATATGTATTTTAATAGCAGTTAATGTCAGTTCATAAAGGGAGCCACACTAGGAGAGTTCTTTAAGAGAAGATTACACTCTTGCTGCAAAATCCTTTCCTAGAAAGTGATTGAAAAGAATTATGAACTTACAAAATATAATCTCCAACATAGGAAAGTCTCAGTTCCCTTTTGTTCTTCCTCCCTTAGGAAAGTGCGTTATTAAGGCATATCGATCAATTTTGGGAGCACCTTTATTGTCTAACCTTATCATTGTGTACATACTGATACTTTCTCTGCATATTGTTTACATAGTTAATCTTATCAGTCCCTGCTTTCTTCATGTAAAAGTTATCACAAAAAGGTGCATGTCTTGAATAATGCATATGCACAAAGCACTTGGTTATACTTTGACATTATCCATCACTGGCAGAATCTGTGAGAAATGTAAAGAAGAGAAGGTCCCTTTCATTTGGGTAGCACAACACCTTGATGTTAGTCATAGTTAGTACTCCTCGCTGGCTTTGCCCTCAAACTGTACAAGTATCTTTCAGGAAAAACATGTTGTGCAATGGTGGATGAAGAATAAACTGTAGGTGTAACTAGAAATTGAAAAAACCTGCACTTTATCACAAATCTGCTGTCAGATTTTTGTTTTGGCCAAAGTTCAGTACTGTTTGGATCTTGGGTTTCATCTGCACTCACCACAGACCTATAGTCCAAGTCAAAATTATGAGTGTTTTTCCCAGCACCTCTTTTGGCTCTTACATCTCCTTCAGTTCTTACATTCATTGCTTACTTATCCTGAATAGTGGGTCAATGCTGCCATACAGGAAGGTGGGACTGCAAGGAACCATCTGTATCTTCATGACTGGTCCCTCCCCATCACAGACAACTGTATTTTAAGAACTTTATTATGAAGAACCACTGAACATCTCTTGCTATAAAAAACCTCACCAGCTATAAAACAAACTGAAGAAATGTGGTAAAAGACCAAAACCTCCAAATGCAGTGTGCAACAGGACAGCTAAAGGTGTATCCAGTATCCCAAATCTTGCCAAGTGAGTTTTTAGTTGGAAAAAACCTCCCAGATTGTCATGAAGTAGGCCATACCAAGCAACAGGAAAAGATAGAAAGCAAAGAGACAAAAAGCAGTCAGCCTGGACACATTGGTTATCTCAAACTTATCTGGGGACAAATGGTTTGGAGTCCAAATGACATTATGAGTTTAACCCTGAACAGATGAGGAAAGCAGGCCAGGTGGGCACCTGCTGGGGTGTTTTGGTTTGAGCAAGCTCTTTGCTGATTTTTTTTTTCTTTCAGTGAACCTTTTAGCAGCGCCAGTGGACTGATAATAACCAAGGTCACTTCTGACTGTCAGCAGCCTCCTCCCCTACAGGGGAGCAGATTAGACTGAAGGCAGGATCAGCAAATCAGAATATTCCCTTCTCATAATATTTTCTCTATTTGGCTTTCAGTATAGGTTAAGACATCACGGAAGTCAAGCCTTTCTTTTTCTTTTTCCTCTCACTTTTCTGCTTAGTGTTGCTTCTGTCGCCCTCTCTTTGGCTCTCTCTTTTTTCTTTCATTTTTCTTCACAGCCGACACCCGAGGGCCCCGTCCGTGTGCCTGGACACTCCCCCCTTCAGCTGGAGCCACCAGGGAGAAGAGTTGCTGTGAGAGTCGCTGGGGGAGGAGGGAGGGGATCGGGTGTTGCACATCCCTTTATAAATATATATATTCCCTTATCACTAATAATTAAAATAAATCTGTTTCACTTTTCAACCCAGAGAGCCTCTCTTTCTCATTTTTCTCCCTCTTTCCCTACCTTAGGGGAGGAGGGGGGGGAGGGGTGAATCAAGAGACTGCCAACTCGGTGCCAAACCGACACATGAGGTTAACATCACTGAGCACACAGTGTAGTGTCTTCTGTGGACAAGCTTTTGTGCTTCAGAAGAAAGGTGGAAAAAGTCCAGCCCTTCCGGAGCAAAAGACGCCCAGCTCCCCTGTCCTCATACTCTCAGAGATTTAAGGCACATGTAAGTGCAGAATAAAGTGTGAACAAGGACTGTTAACAGGCAAGCTCCAAGCAACTCCCTGCCCTGCAGATACTGAGAAATTGGAGGTCTCAGGACTGAGAAGGCAATCCTGTGTTTTAATCCCTTCTTTGTGCAATCTCTTCCATAAATGTATCATCCTCATTTTAAAACAATGGGAAGTCCAAGCTCCCATTATTTTGTATATAGGCTCCTTCACAGTTTCATTTTTTGGTTAATCAGAACCATTTTTTCCAATATCCATACTAAATTTGCTCTTGATTCACTCATATCCATTGGATTTTTGTGTCAGTGTTTTTCTTAACTTGAACAATTATTCTTTCCTTGGTATGCAGTTTCAAATCCA
Organism: Hemiprocne comata; assembly: GCA_020745705.1. Taxonomy (NCBI): domain Eukaryota; kingdom Metazoa; phylum Chordata; class Aves; order Apodiformes; family Apodidae; genus Hemiprocne; species Hemiprocne comata. The sequence goes on along the minus strand of CM036588.1, from coordinate 62,443,012 downwards.
TTTATAAATAGTCATGATAATGGTGATGTCACCAAGAAAACTGTGCTTTTGAAAATTGAAAGTGGGACAGCCCACATATTCTGGCAATGAAGAGTAACTGTTGACTGTGACTGTGACAACTTCTGGAACTTATATTTTTTGGCTAGTACTGCTAAGGAATCAAAGCATCTCACAATAGACGTCTTGCAAGTTAGAAGTGAGAAGATGGGGCCATGGTCAGCATTTCAGAGACCTGGGCTACCTTAGTACATGCAATAGTATCTGCATTACTGTTGTAGAGCAGAGCCACTGTGTGTTTTGAAATGAATTTCCTGACCTTCCTTCTTCGCTCCACTTTTGGTGGGCCACATGGACTTTTCAGAGCAAACTAGAGGCATTCACCTAATGCACTCTACTAATGCTGGTGCAGCTCCATGGGACCAGACTAGAAATAAAAAAATAGCAAGGTCTATACATGTGGGTCTTGTGAAACGCACACAAATGTTGTGAACCTCTGGTCTTCAGATGTTCCTCCCTGCAGCTCCACTCTTCCTGGGCTGTGCTACCTGATAAGCCTTAGGTGTCCTGCATGGCCACAGCAAGTGAGTTCAAGGATCTGTGCCCCATGCTTGCCACCTGTAAGACAAGGCTAATTTGTATTCTTTCTTGAGGTTGTTAGAATTATCAGAGACTGGTACTGTGCTCTCACAGCAGTGATGATAACAATATTTATATCCTCTTCTTTTTTGTGGCACCAGAAATTTTCCTTGCTGTTAATTAGCAACAAGCTGAGCAGAGGAAAGAAAAAAAATCACCAACAATAAATTTACTGAAAAAAAAAATGGTTTTGGAGAACTAAAACCAATAAAATGTTTTGTTTGAATTTATTAACTATTTTTTAAACAAACGGGTTTTTTAATATTTTGCATTACTTTTAAAAATTTCCACATGACATTATTTTTCATTTTAAATTGATACAAATCTGTTTTAAGATGTAATACCTGATTGTATAACAGAAAGCTAAATCCAAAACATCTGCTTTTAGGTAAAATACAACTTTTTTTTTTACTCCACCCAGAATATGTATTTTCTAAAGGTTTGGGGTTTTTTTTCAGTTACAATTGTAAGTATTCTGGAACCTGGAAAAAATTTCTCCTAAGTTTTCAGATCAGTCACAAAATTGAGAACAAAGAAAAAACTGTTGTTTCCCAGGCTATCCAGCAAAACACTGAAAATCAACACAATAAATGGGGAATGAGGTTACTTCAAAAAAGAAAAATCCCCACATAACATCAATATCCAGTGGAAGCCTCTTATGGTTGCACTACATCACTGGAGTGCAGCTTTGAATCCTAGTCCTTGGTGTACTAATACATCATTAATGTGTCTACCTCTGCCTCTGAGCGGGCAGAGCATCTCTGCAGAGCATCTGTGCTGGAGGACTAGAAGATGTGCACACCCTGGGAAGAAGGGTTAACAACATCAATTAACTCTTTTAGAACAGTTTGATGATTGATAGTTTCAAATTAAGCTGTTTCATTCCTTTTTTTCCTCTCTCCCTGTGTTGTGAAGCAAAGACAAATATATCTGACTTTTTTTTTTTTCCTTATGATTGTGGCCTGAAATAATTAAATTCAGTAACTTGCTTCTACCCAGCAGTGAGAAAGACTTTCCATCAAACTCAAAAATCACACGAAACTCAACTAGTTTCTGGTTCCTGACTAGCTCCAGCAGGATTTTCTTTGAGATCTATTAAAGACTGCAAATCTTGAGCAGAAATTGCAAATGGAATAATTTAGCTGCCTCCAGAGCAGCACAAATTTCAGGTGTCAGAATCTCATTGATTGGTTTCAAGATCATTAATAAAAATCACATGATAAATATTCTGGGTTTGCATTTTCCTGAGCTCACATGCAGGAGATGGTAGAAACAGTCTCGATGCCAATCCATGTTAGACATTTTTGTGTACCAGATTCTTCATTTCCTTGTGGTTTTTAGACCCCTAGTGAGCTGAATGTAAAACGCTACCCAGGTCTGTAAGCCACAGTTCCCCAACCTGACTGCAGGAATAGACACATGGATTAATTATAGGGAGGCAATGAATTAGTACAAGATTTGATGCTGTACAGCATCTGATCTGATTCTAGAAGAAAAGAAATAATGCAATGTGTAGTAATAATTTTAAAAATGACTGTTTTTTTCCCATGACCCTCCAAGCAAGCGGATAATAAAGAAATAAAGAGTTTTTTTCAAAATTGTCTGGGGTCAGTATAGCCAGGGAGAACTGTGCTGGCTGGAGTTAGATGCCTTTCACTGCAATACTGCTTTGTGCCACAATTAGTTATTTTTATCTCATCCCTGAGGCTATGAGAAGCCTTGAGCTAGCCCTGAGAAGAATACTCTCTTCTAGCAACCTGGAAAGCACTGTGTGGTTACCTAATGGACTACTGGATTTTTTTGTCCTATTTATACGTGATTTAGGCAATGAGTTGCATAGATTTGCTCCTTTGCAGGGTTAAGAATAACCCCCTACTCTGTTCATGTTGCTAATGTGATAGTCTGTATATTCATATGAAAAAATCATATGTATCATAGAAGCTTCAATGATGGAGGATGTGAGGTAGGATGTCCTTTATTTTCAAGACTTCATTATTCTAACAAGATCAATGATGGAAAAGAGATAGTAAGGAATAAAACCGCATATGCTAAAAGTACATGAGCAAAGCACACTTTATGTTGCAGATATTATTTTTCTCATTATTTAATGAAATTCGGGTGCTTCCCTTGGCATGAGTCTCCAGTCTACCTAAGGGAAGGCAGCAAACTACACTAATTCCATTTTGCATTCAGATTTTTCTATTACACTAAAAAAGAAGTTCATTCCTCAACAGACATGTATGCTCAATAACACTACTTTTGAGAAGAAATTAAGATTTTGCAGGACAGAGCCTCTGCCTAGAGTCCTGGAGATGACAGCTGCAGCTCTGATGGGAACAACCAGCCCACAGAGAGACATTTCCTACTCAGAGACTGACTTCTCCTTTCTGTGGTTATATTTTGCTGCTGCTGGCAACCCAGCTGCACATTTTCCTTGGAGCCTCATGGTTCATCGCTATGGCTCTTGTATCTTTGGTGGAACAAAAACATTCCCCTGGCACCTTTCCCTTCTGGGTGTCAAAACACACTGAAGGGCTGTGTAATTTGCTTTGCAGTGTACCTCCCTTTTGGAACATATTATTACATTCAATCTAGCAGTGTGGTGGGTGTTTGGGGTTCATGCTGAGCAGAATGCTTGCATACATTCCCTCCCTGAGATTTCACACAAATATGACAACCTTTCCAAGAATAGCTCTGGGAACATGACGATGTTTAAAGTTTCATTTTGTGGGGGTTTTGCTGGTCTCAGTTTAGTTTTCAGACTTTTCTCAATTTTTTCAGAGAAAGCATCTTTTATATCATTATCATTCATAAATAAAGTGTGAACATGCTAGGCCAATATATGACACTTAAATTAATGATCTTTTACTACATAACAGTGGCACAGCTAGCAATTTGGAAATGTTATTCCTTTGATTATTACTTTTTAACATATAAACTTATTCTCTTATTAAAGACAATTTAATACCAATTTCTTAGCATATTCCCCATACAGGATCAGGTATCATTAAATCAGTCAAAGGTAAATCTTCTGTACGTGTCACCACTGCATGCCTTTTAAATTGTCTGTACACAAAACTTGTAACTTGGGCATCTGCTTTTGGTCAAGGACATATGAAAAATCCTTATTTGCTTTGCCCTCCCGAGGCAACTCAGAGGATCTTCTTCCTCCAGAGGAGGAAGTTAAGCAGAGGAACATTTTATAGGAAACACTGAGAACCCCAGAGATCTGGCCCCTGTACAGAAGTTGTTGCCCTGGTATATCTGACTGGACCTCCCAACACACATAATTGCCTTTTTAATGATATAATTAGCCTCTTGTCTCATATATAGAAAAATCTGGACATGTTTAAAAAACCCTTGAAAACATACTGTAAATCTTTACCAATGCACAGAGTGAGAAGTGAATCGGCATCTGTTTTAGGGCTGAAAAGGAATTAATCTGTTTTTCTGAATTTTGTTCTAGGTGAGACGCTTGTTTGAGAGGGAGGAGAAAGAGCAACAAAATGACATATTTGAAGGAGTAGGTGACAGAAGATATATCAAGATGAATGTCTGCCTTTTTGCTGTGAGCGAATCTGCTGTAAGACCCCTCTAAGGGTTCATTCATGAATGCAGAACTGTCTCCACCTTCTCACCTGGTATTAAATGCATCCAAACTCCTGTTAGCTTAAACAGCATCTACAGTAGAAATGAAATCCAGTGATCTTTTACATAGCACAGGAGAAACTACGACCCCAGTCATGGTCAGTGATCTGACTCAGCTCAGTTATATCTTTTTTTTTCCCTGTGCACCTTACAGATGCTTTTGATGTGCAGAGAGCAGCAAATACTGAGCACTGTGCTTGGAGATGGGATAAATTTAGTATCACCTGCCTGAGCCGAGATCCCTCTGATAAGCTAGCAGGGCTGGCCACGGGTCAGGGGAATGCGAGCATCCCCTGCAGTTCCCTCTCCCCTTCCTATGTCAAACTTGAATGTGCACTGTGGGGAGCTTCACAGTCTTTTGCTCTCAGAGCCCCAGAAAATGCTGAGCACCTCAGTGCTTTTGCACAGGTGGGACATGACATCTCCATCATGCTGAACTCCTGCTGGAAATTCTGCAAATTTCTGTGGTACAAGGTGTGATTTCTCCACAGGTAGTGAAGGAGGTGGAGGCAACACAAAACTCCCCTTGCACACTTCATCTAACAAGTTATGTCCCACAGGCAAGGAGCAGAGGAACAACATGGGCAAAGTCACAGACACTGAGGTGGAAGAAGCTGGCCTCTCCCATCCCTAACTGCCAGCACTCTTGCATTTTTATCATGCTTTTTGAGATAAGCTTTTTGCTGTTGTCCTTAAGGAGGGAGAATTTCTCAGTATAGGCGTGATGTAATGCTCCTTTTTTCACTTTGGCAAGAAAACAGGCATTACAGTCTGTACTTCAATAATATCTCTGTGGTTAAATAACTCACTCTTCAGCTGTGTGTGGGAGCATCTTGCAATGTCAGTCTCAGATTAACTAATTTTTTAGGCTCAGAAGCACTGAGGAGGAGCCTCCCTGGCACAGGAATGACCTTGGATGAGGAAGCAGCCAAGAGATAGTGTTGTGCTGGCGGCTGCTTTGCCCACTGTTTGCCATCTGGGATTGATGGCCAATGGAGGCAAAATCTCCCCCCAAAGCGTACTGTGAACTGAGGCAGAGCCGAGCACGGTGGCCCTGACTCCCCGCGATGGCTCACACAGCTCACTCCTCTCAGCTTTGACTCCGTGGCTGTCTCCTGAATCAGAAGCTGCAGCAGGAGGGAGCTGCTGTCTCTTGCAGCTTGTGCCCTCTCTGGGGCATTTTGGACATCTCCAGAGGATGAAGGACATTGCATCATTGGAGGGTGCCCCTTTCCACCACCTTGCAAGCCTGAAGTGCATGAGACATGGACTGGAAACAGCAGCATCTCTCTGGGCAATGGGCATCACTGTTAAGGCAAAATGTGCCTTGATGTTCAGCAGCTTCAAACATTGTCATCAGCATCAGTGGCACATTTTCTATAGACCAGGGCATGGGTGAGCTGCCCACGCACCCTGTTCTTTCCAAGCACATTGGACATACCCTTCAGGGTGCAGCTCACCCATCTCTTTGGGGCTGTGCAGCTCTCCCATTTATGCACAGATTGCCCCAAGAGCCTGACGCTGCCATGGGGCATGCCTGCCATTTGTAGGCCAGCTTTCCTGGATGCAGGCTCTGCTGTATTCCCATAGGCTAAATGTCTGATTTCAAGACCATTCAAAAGGTTTCAGTAGCTCAGGAACTTGTGTCAGGTCCCACTGCTCAGCTCTGGTTTTCATGTCCTTCTCCAAGCCCAAGCCTCCAGCATAAAAGCCTATTGCATTGTCACAGAGCAAGACCAGAATTTATTAGTGTTTTTATTATTTTGCTAGCATAAAGTGAGTGTTGTGAAAGCCCATCACAATTAATTCCTCTGGAATGGGATGGCCTGAACCTGATCAAAGATGTTAGGGAAACAAAGTGGTGAGTTAGCACTTGCAGCAGGCACACATGACCAGGAGTGCCATCATCCCCAAGGACTGATGTGGAAGAGAACAAGAGGTGACCAGCAGTGTCCTGACAGCAGCCAGCATGTGAGTGCTGCTATGGAAAAAGGATTGTGTTGATTTTTTTAAAATGCCATACCTAAAAGCTTTGCAGGGTCAGAAGTTCTCTAGCATAATGAGAACATTCTCCTGAAGTGTGAAAGCATTGGATTTGCTAATTCGTAGTATTTTTTCCAATTGAACTGGTTAGTAAACAAAAACCTTCCTGCAGGTTCATGGTACCCTACTTTCCAACAAGGAAAAATGCATCAGAGATCAAAAAGGATCTCTGGTGTGAGCAGCTGCATAACCCCCTGGATTTTACTTCAAAACAATCTCTTATGTATCAGGACCTTCAGCCTCTGCAGAAAAATTTATACCATTTGTCCAAAATGGCTTAGACCTCAAGAGAAGTTTTACCAAACTTCATTGCACACGTTGCAATGTGAAAACTATTGCCCTCCAAACTGAAAGCAACAAGTCAGGCCGTTGTTTTTTGGTTGTGTGTTTTTTTTTTTTTCTTTTAGTACTATGTCCACATTTTCATTATGCTTCACTAAAATCTCACATTATTCTACTAGATAAACCAGAAAAAGCTGTAGGTGGAATAACTTTGGTCTAATTTCCCCTAAGGCAAGAAGTTTGGAGGAATTCTTCACCCTTAATCATGGCAAGAGAAAGGGTTAACTGAGCTTTCCAGAAAAAAAACTTGGTGAGGCTGCAGGTGTGAGAAAGGAGAAAGCAATATTCACTGCTCCAGAAGAATACCTGAAGTCCATTCCTGGAAGATGTATGGGTTGAGTTTGGAAAGCACAGCAATCAGGTTACAAAAAATTGTGAGAGCTATGACAGAAACAGCTATCGAGCAGCAGTGGTAGCTAGTGTCATCCTATTCATAGGCTAAGCACTGGATGCTGTAGAAATCGAGGACGGCTGCTTTATACTTAAAGAGGAAAGGAAAGCTTCTGTATTATTAATGTGGATGGGTTGAGACTGGGTATTATATGTAAGTGTGAGTTAATCCTGTTAAAGCAAACATCTAGGAAACCTTGATGAATCATCACAAGTACAAAAATAGCAGGTGGTCACAAAACCTTGGTGCTGGGAGAGTGTGGGTGCATTACACAAGCTCGCCTCATCCTCTGGCCCTACCAAACCCAGCTGGCAAGAGCTGGTTAGCAGCGGGGACAGCCTATCGCCAGGTCCCCATCTGTGGATGCTGTGTCCTTCATCTCTGCCTGCAGGGCTTGCCAGTTTGGAGAGTAATTGTGCAAAGAGCTAGGGAATGTGAAGGGGGGAAAAAAGTTGCATGTTTGCAGCAATAGCCCAGCAATTGGCATTTCTGCTTTCTGGAGTGGCCGCTCGGTGCTAGGAGCTTGGCTGGGCTGCCTGTGGCATGTGGGACACCTGCACCCAGCCAGCATGGTTTTGTGGCCAGAGACTGCTGGGCTTTTAAAGCACAGCAGCTTTCTTTAATCTGCTATTGTTCCTATTAGCTGGTAAATGCCAGCCAGTGTCCTGTAAATAATCACATAATTGTTTTGGTTGGAAAAGATCCTTAAGATCATCAAGTCCAACTGTTAACCGAGCACAGCCAAGTCCACCACTACACGACGTCCCTAAGCACCACATCTACACATCTTTTAAATACCTCCAGGCATGATGATTTCCCTGTGCAGCCTGTTCCAGGGCCTGATAGCCCTTTCAGTAAGGAAATTTTTTTCCTAATATACAGTCGAAACCTGTCCTCGCACAGCTTGGGGACATTTCCTCTGATTCTATCACTTGTTACTTGGGAGAAGAGACCAACCCCCACCTCTTTACAACCTCTTGTCAGGTAGTGGTAGAAATTGATAAGATCTCCCCTCAGCTTCCTTTTCTCTAGGCTATAGACAACCCCAGTTGCCTCAGCTGCTCTTCATAAGAAAAGACCATCAGTTTTCACAATTGCTAGCATCTCTATCTCTCCATCTCTATCTATCCAAACCTAACTCTTCTGCAGGGTTTAGTCTTTGTTTGCAAAAACCTACCCCAAATCAGGACGCAAATGCTTTCAGGGATCGTTTGGGCTTGACCAAGGCTTGTCCTTCCATTTATTTTTTTAATCTCAAATTGACACCCACCTCAGTCTCTTGCTCATGCTAAGGAACACTGACCAAACTCAGACTTCCTGCCTTGATCCCCTCAAATCTCCCCTCTGAGTTATTTGTGTGCTTGAGGAAGGTGGGATATTCCCATCAGAAGTGAAATATCTTCCACAGAGCTTCTCTCCTGGTCTATGCTTGTAGGCACAGAATGGAAAACAGAAAGGAAAATAAAACCAGAGCGTGTTTCTGTGTGCAGGGGAAGAGAGGAGGAGACAACATTGAAATGCTTCCTCTGGTGAAAAGTCATCACTGAGATTTAGGTTAGATATAAGGAAGAAATTCTTCAATGTGAGGGTGGTAAGACACTGGAATGGGTTGCCCAGAGAAGTTGTGGTTGCCTCATCCCTGGGAGTGTTGGAGGCCAGGTTGGATGGGACTTGGAGCAGCCTGGTCTAATAGGAGGTGTCCCTGCCCATACAGGTGGGTTGGACCTAGATGATATTTAAGGTTCCTTCCATCCCAAACCATTGCTTCATTCCATGATTCTGAAGTAGATGACAACTCTAGATACGCCTTTCACAGTGCCTTTCATTTTTAGTAAGGATGTTGTGAAGGAAAAAAGACACAAAAAAATAAAAAGAAAAATGTCCTTAGTCTTTGAAGAGAGTTTTCTTGATTGCAATGTTTTTCTGTTTCAGACATTGCTTTGTAACTTCGTATCTGATGTCCCTTACATGCAGAGCAAGCACTGAGGATAGAGGGAGATGTGAAAGCCTTGATTCAAAGAGATGTAACTGGGAGTGAAGGGCAGAAGCAGAAAAGCAGATAAGGGAATATGCAGCTTAGTGAGTGAGGAAGGAGGCACAACAAGAAGAAGCTGTATCCATGGTAGAGCTGTAGGGACTTGCAAGTGTGCATCTGTGTGTAACTGGACAAGCTGCTTTCTGCTGCTCTGAACAAATGGATGCTTTAGCTTTTAAAATGCTACATATACAGAATATGTAGGCTTGGGGTGGAAGCAAAGGGGCTATCCCCCATCCCCTCAAAAAGCCAGGGCCAGCTCTGGAGTAGCTGTCAGGCTCAACTTGCTCTTGCAGAGCCCGCAGATCATACCGCAGAGTGTTGTTCAAACACCATCATATTTTGTGTCCTGGCTCTTAACAAGTACCAAGAACAACATATTTATTACCCCAGCTCCATTCTTTCTCCCTTGCTTATCATACACATTTACATGACAATATTTTGCACAACAACAAAGGAGCTGTGTGAAACTCAGGCAGGGACTCCCCGGACCACTGTGCTCCTCCGTGTAGCCCCTGCCACCTGGCTTGCTTGAATGCCTGCACACCAGGTGGGACAATACACACTCTATTATTTCACGTTTTTCTCTGCAAGTTACTCTAATGTGGCCTGTGATCAAAAGCAATTCTGTGAAAGCACTGAGGGGCTTGCTCTGGTTTTGTAGCACCTAATGTGCTGCCAGAGGAAAGGATGTCTTGCATCTATATGTATAAGTTTGCCAGGCTGATAACCTCTGAGGAGTGGAGAAGAGGCTGGAGTCAGTCTGCAGACAGTGCAAGTTCTTTTGTGTCTGTGTGTAAATTCAGCTGTAATGCTTGTCTGGTTTATGTCTAGGTAAGAATACACAAAAATCCCTGCCAGCCCAGCTTCTTGGCTGTTGAGATGGCAGAAGATTTTGTGGGCTCTCTCCTGCCCTCTCACTACCTTCCAGCCCTTCAACCACCCCCTGCAGAGGGGAGGGTGTTTGCTTGGAGAGGCTGGGAGATGAGACATGCAGCTCCAACACACTTTCCATTTGCTCAGGCTTTCTTCCCTTAACTTTTTTCCAGACAGCAAGAGCAGACAGGAGCTCAGGTGCTTCAGTAGCCTGTTTGCCTCCTTTCTGGGAATTTCAACTCAAAAAAGGCTGTCCTGATCCCAGGTAATAGGCAGGAGTGGCCTGTCTTTCAGAGAGAAATTTCACCATGCCTTTTTTTCTTTTAAACAGCATGTTGCTCTGATGTTATTCCGTGGTGCAGAGCCTCAAAGCTAAAAGGGCACACAAACAAATGTGTGCTAGGAGTGGCTAGAGATGATGGGGCAGGCGTGGGCAATTTTTCATAGGTGAAAGGCAAGCATTCCCTCCTCAACATGCAATTTGCTGCAGTGCAGGGGGCAAGCACAAAACTTACACATCATATTGGCCCTGCTTTAGAGGTCATTTATTGTGCAAATAGACCTTGTGCTGGCTCTCAGAACAGGGATGAAAATTAGTCTCAGTGCAGAGCATTGCTCACAGGAGGCCCAGCTTAGAAGAATTAAATATTATTTTTTTATGAGCCTCCTCAATGCAAATCTTTTCACTCCTCAAATAAGAATTAATTGTACAGTCTAATTTTAAGGAAGAGAAATTTACTTCTCTCTCTTTCCCCTGCTACCTTCCCCAACACTGTTTATTCAGAGTTTGCCAACATTAAAAAAGGGTTAAACCATTTGAAAGCCTCACTAGGACTTTCCTCAGATAGCCCTCTTCTCTTTGCTAGATGAAGACCACAGGACATGGAAGATTTTGCCCCAACACCATCTAGCATCTGGGTGCAGCCTTCAGAAAATCATACTACTTCAGACATATAGCAAAAGCTTCTGTTAAGGGCTTTGTTGAATCTTGTTTTCCTGGACGTTATCCCTCCCTCCCTCCCTCTCTCATTTATGATTCTCCTCACTCTGCTAGCAGCAAGTGCTTCTCCAGGCTTACCCTCAAGAGCCTTTTTATTCTTGTGGTCTTTTGGGAGAGGGAGAAAACCATGAGGGTAAGAAGGGTGTCACTGGGGACTAGGCTTTGCCTAAGTAATATTTAAAATAAGGCAGATTGTCATCTTGCCTCATGTAAAACCATAACCCCTTCCCCCATCCAGTTTCCTGAGACTAAAGGGATGCGAAAAACTCAAGCCTTCAAAGGAGATCTCCCCATGAATATCCATGAATCCTGGTTACCTAATTCCTTATATCATTCTGAACCCTTCTACCTACATTCTTCACTATTATCTACATGCAACTGTTAACAGGAGCTTTGCAAGAGTGAGGAAAATGTGGAGAATGCACTAACTCGAGGAGGGAGGGAAGAGTGCATTATGCAAACAACCGCATCTTGCTCACAGCCTTAGGCATAACCATCTGTGTCTGCCAGGCAAGAGGATGCCAGATAGAGCATTGCCTTGTCTTTCACCTTTTTAAAAGGAGACATGGGATTTTGAATTATGAAAGTAGTAACCAGAAGCCACTTGGGCTATGACTCACACGGGACCTTTCACAGAAAAAAAAATAAGGGAATTGTTCCTAAAGAGGAAACAAACCAAAAATTAGGTCAGATCTAATTAGTTGCATAAACAGTTGCCTGATTACCTAACTTATTAACTGCTAATGAATTTTTTTTAACTTGTGGTGATAAATGCGTGCATGCATGTTTCACAGAAGAGGTCCCATGGTGTTTACAGACTGCAGGTTCGACACGGTGAGTTCTGGGACACAGCTTAGTAATGGTGATGCTGCCATCCTATGTGATACATGGAGGTCTACCTAAAGCAACAATGAGAGGGGCCATATTGTAATTACATATGTTGTGATTTGGCTGCCCTTGAAGTGCCCTTTGAGATCTTTGAGCAACAACAAGGCTGTTCTGAATGCAGGTCGCCAGTTTCCTCCCTGGTTTCACATGACTTCACTGCTGGTCCTCCTCAGTGACAAAAGCAGATGTCTTCTGCTGGCACTGATGAACATCAAAACAGAATGAGCACCTACAATCAGGGCAGTAAAAATGGGAGGTCACTTTTGAGGAGCTATGAAGGATGATGCTTGTGTAGTTAGTGCAAGCATCAAGTGCACAAGGGATGGAGAAACGGAGACCAAAGGCACTGCTGAGCCAGCGCCTTCAATAACAGTGTGCTGTAGGACAGGTACTGAAGCTGAGCACTAGTTACCATGGTGTTAAATGCATGGGAAAATATTCTGTAGGCAGAGTGTTACCATGAGGTAAACAACACCTATGTGTGAAAAAATAAAATACTGACAACTCAAAAGTTTTTTCTGTTACTAATGAGTGTTTCAGTTATGACTCTGTTGGAATCATATGAAAAGATGCCACCATCCATGGGAGGAAGGAAAACTGATACTAAAAGTAGTGGTGTGAGCAGCGGCAGTCATTGAAGAAAGAGAGAACAAGTAGTCCAAGAGATAGGTAATGTTGGGTAGCAAGAGAAGCTGGAGTTGCCAGAAAAAAACATCAAACCTTGGTTAATTTAACATGCTGGAAAATGCACTGCTGTAGATTTGCCACCTCCAGAAAAAAGCCTACTTCCACTCAATTTTTTGCCTAGTCCAGTCCATTAGCTATTCTGCCAAACAGAGCATATTATCACAGGTACAACTGTGAGTAAAACCACTGCTTCTGGTGCCCTTGCTGCCTTGGTATTTTGGCACTGCCTCAAAGCTGCCCTAATTCGGTTGTACTTTTTCAACTTTTGATGGCCCCACTTTCTCTAGATTGTGCTTCCTCCCTCCTCCTTCCCCAGCATTCCTCCAGGGCACTCAGGGGTGCCTCATGCCACCAAGACATCTGTGGGACAAGGTAAAGCTGTAGATGGCAATGGGGGAAGGAAAACTCTGAATCACTTATGTAAAAATAGGGGAGGTATTTTTTCCCCAAAGAAGTCCAGGGAATGTGCAGAAGGCAGGGAGAGGGATCTGCATGTTTCTTCCTGATTTATTGAAGTCAGCTGGCTCAAACAGTGACAGTTTCAAAGCAGAATGTTTTAAGCTTGGAAAAGGGCCAATTATCCTTACAACAGTCACTCAAACAAATAACCAAATTGGAAGACAGAAACTGGAAAGCAGTGTAAGAAGGCACGTGTACACCAGTATACAGAGAGCAACGAGCAGACTTGTGATCTTCCAACTGCTGATTAATGAAGAAATATTTCTAAGGGACAGGGAATCTGTTCATACAGGACTGTAGATAAAGGCAAAGCATTTCTATGCACAGGCAGCATGAGCAATCATAATGGAAAGGACCAAGATGGGGTAAAGCTGAAGAAATGAAGACACAAAGGTACAGATTTTCAAGGGGCACATGCCTGTCCATACAGCATAGGCAACAAAAGAAGGAGAAACTTGGAGCATTTCAAACTAATGAGGCATTTATAGCTCACAAACAATACACAGAATTGCAATGCAAAGACAACTGGTGGTGATGCAGTGTGCAGTCTGGATGGCTCCTAAAGGAGCTGCTATCCCTTTTTCCAGAGACAGCACACAGACACTATTTGTATATTTTGCTTTTTTTCTTTTAACACAGTCCTTTAACAATGAAAAAAAAAACCCACAACCCGTGACCTGAACTTCCTTTAAAATTTTTCTCTCTGTATTATTTTCCCATCGAAAATTTCTATGGCTTGTTCCCTGGGAATTATACTTCAGCCAAAACAGCCCCTTTAATACAGAATTTTAGCACTGGGTATTTGGATGACTCAACAGAAAAGCCCATATTGCCCCATCCTACCCTGCAATCTTCCATCCACTTGTAAATACAGCACATGCTCATCTGTGCAGTGCTCTCATTGTGATCTTGCTAATTTTTCCTGTTCTTTTTTTGATGTGGGTACAACTTGCTGCAGGTGTCCAGGTTGGGATAACAAAGATCCAGGTAACACATGGAAGTCTGCATGAGACAGGAAAATGAAAACACAATATTTTAGTTACAACAAGGTTAAGTGAAGCCTCACCCAGCATGATTTCTCTTGGAAAACAAATACTTTACAAAAGGTTTTCAATGGACTTAGGGTGATGGGGGGCAAAGGGTCCTCTCAGTTTCTTAGTGCTTGAAATCCATTCCTGAGTACTTTTCATCCCTAATTAGAGGTCACCTACTGGTTTGAGAACAACGGTTAATAAAGAGTTTAATTATCCAGATGACAGCTATAAAATCCTACTCCTGTGCTTGAATATTTTAAAGCAACATGGCCCAGCTTTTTTTGGCCCAGTGACCAAAAAGTCACTCTGCAGAAGAGTGTGTACGTGCAATTCCCATTTGCATACACACTGGAAGATTACACATGCCCATATTAAAGATGCAAAACTGTGAGGAGGTTTGAATATGCTAACTCTACCATTTGAACCAGACTCACCTTTAGTTTCTCTTCTTTTATTCAGGGACGGATGGTTAAGCTATTCCTTGAGGATAAATAATTTTGCATTATTAACTCTTCTTAACAACAAAGCTGCATAAATTAAATGTAAGATTATCTGCTGTGTCCTCAATGGAATGATTAGGAGGGAATTTACAGGAAAGAAATGTGGTCAAATGATTTGAACTAAATGAGATGCAAAGCCTCATCTTGCATTCTTAACGAGCTCAAATGTAGACCTGCCTTCTAATGAGCAAACCCTGCTTGGCATATCTGTGCAACCCCCAGAGCAACGTTGTAAAGAAAATGTCTTACAGTTAATTTTCTCTTCTGAGTCAGGTTTTTGCTTTTATTGATGCTTTTGACCAGCTGCTTCCATTACCTTTTCCTGTGGTGGCAATTTTTGTGGTGCAGCCTTTGGTCTGCGAAGTTGAAGTGGCCCCATTTCTCACTTCCCATCACAACACCAGACATGTGTTTCTTGGGGAGGTCGGCTCTGCGTTCCCCACAAGGTACATGCTTGAAGGAGTGATGCTTCTGTCAAACACATGAAGTAGTTGTTTATTTTGTCCTCAAAGGCAGCGACAGTCGCTTTATGTTACTCTTATAATGTCACCATAAGGGCAAAGGCAGCCATAACTCCTTAACTGGGCATTTTCTGGGGCTTGGTGGAGATGGAAATGCAAGGGTCACATAAAGGTAGGGAAGAAAAGCAGAAGGCATTCTAATATTGTTGACTGTCATGTCTTCTTTGGAGTGAGCTACCAATGGGCTCCAAGCTGGAACAACTCTGAGGGATTTCCTGTGAGTCAGAGCTAGGCTTTGACTCAGTTTCCTTGTTACCTGTGGCCTGTATCTCCTACACACACGTGCACAGACATACAATTATTTGTCTGAACAGGAAACTCAACAAAAGAGAGCTTCCAAGCCCTGGCTATATAAAAGAGAATTAGTGTGCATCACAAAAGAGGAGTAATTTATATATATTAAAAAGAAGAAAAATTCCTATCCAAGTTGTGTCAAGGGTTTATATCTTATTTCAAGAAAAGATTGTTTAAAACAAAGACAGGCCAGTGCTGCTATGCTATCTGTTTAAGAGCTTTCAAACATACCTTTCTGTGTTTTGTTAACCCTCTGGGAGGCTACAAGAGGGTTTTCTTGGCAGAGTCTCTCATGAGTCAAATTTCATTTGTAGGTCACGGTGACCCGACCATGGAGGCTGTGCCGCATAAATGGAGCTCTCCAGATAAACAGTAACATTTATTGCATACTTCATCAACGTATCTCTGGTCATACACTTGTTCTCAAGGCACTTAGTTTTAATATTGGTTTTATTAAAATAGATTTCAGAAAGGGAAACATAAAATAGTTTAAAGATTACACTCATAAACATGTTCAGTGCTGAGAAAATCCACACCAGACACCAGCAGGCTTTTTTTTTACATTGCAAGCGTGAATAAATTGTATCTTGCTTTTTTTTTTTCTTTTACTGCATTCTTAAAATTAAAAACACTGCTTAAAAAAATTTCTATAAACCGACCAATGTACCACATAGGGAATATACAGGTACCACAATGCCTCTCACAATGTGGAAGGTGCTTAAAATTAAAATCCAAAGGATAATGAAAGCCAAGGACATCTGAGGACTACAAGAAGGAGGTTTTTGTCTTGGCAACCAGCCAGCCAGTCTCCCAGCTTTGGAGCTGCTCACACAGCCTGAGCTGCCCCCAGAGCTCCTGTGCAGCATGTGTGGGCAGGATGACACATGCCTCAAGCATTCTCATGCTGTCCTCCTGCTAGGGGTGAGGCAAAGTGCAGGATACACCTACTCTCCAAGTATCATCTCTTGTCTCCTTTGGAAGAAGAGCCGTGGGCTAGACAGCTTCATCCCTTGGCCCCTGGCCTCACTCTGGCTACAAGACACAACCCTGCAAGGTCTCTTCTCAGGGGTATTTATTTATCAAGTGTATTTAACTGGGTTCTGATTCTGCAAATCTCTGGGTAGATGAGCTGTACCACACTCATGTGCCTGACATAGCTGTGAGAGTATTTACAAAACTGGCTTCTAGACTATGCCTGTGCTTTCCTGAACAGCCAGGTCTTATCCTGTTGCCCTTGGAAATGGTCAGGGCCCAGGCAAATAGGTGCGCTGCACTACAAGGATTTGCCCTATTTGTTAAGTAAAATGGGCTAGTATTTGCCAAAGAACAGCCCTTATTTTTTGACTTAAGAATAGATTCAGGAGGGGGGTTTCTTTAAATGCATATAGAATATTTGTCATTTTGGAACATCATCATTCAGACACTTCGATTGAGGTGGGCTTTAATAGCTGCACACCAGAACACTGTATATGACATAGAGCATTTGTGAAGAAGTGATTCCTCTGAGCAGTCAGAACAGCTTCCCAGAGGTGAACTCTTTCCTGTTTTACTCTTTCATTCTTTCTTCTCCTGGATCTTGGAGGGAGTGTTACTTGTGTTGAGTAATGAAATTTCCATCCCCCCGCCGCCCCCTGCTTGCCCCAAACACACTATCTTCGATCTTGCCTGTTTTGTGCACAAGGGAGTTATACTTCCTTCCCTGGTTAGCACTGAATGAATAATCATCTCCTGCAGTTACTCACAACAGGTTCAGATGCTGAAATGTGAAGCTCATGACAGAAATGATGGATAGAAGTATCAAGAATTGGTACTGAAATTTTAGGAGTTGCAGGCAGGAAATATTCAAACACGTCGCATTTAATTGTGACGACTCCGAAGATGTATAATCTTATGGGTCAAAACCATTAATTGTTTGTGAGGGGGAAATGAAGGCCAGACTCCATGTTCTGGTGTTTTCTTTATGCCCACATACCCACTTACAAGCCCACCCACCTAGACATGCCTGCCCACATGTAGGCAGGAGACAACCCTACTCAAACCTAAATATTCTGTGAGACTTGGAATGATTAACCCTCATAAAGTTTGATATTCAAATAATGTAGAAGTTCTGTATCTTCATTGAGATGTTACTCAAAACCCCTGTAAAATCAGGAAATCTTGATTAAGAGTTTTTTTTTTCTTTTTTGTTATTTCAGCATATGCAGAGTAATTTTTCTTTCAATCTACTTTGTATCTTACAATCATTTTGCTTGGAAAAGACCTTTAAGATCATCAAGTCCAATGATCCAATTTGGATTGTCATCTGATAATGCGCACATGAAAGATTTTGGGTTTTTTTAGAAAGAAAAGGGAAAGAAAAGTATTAAAATTTCACAAAAACTTTTGTTCAGGTTTTTAAAAGCCGTATCTGGATACCTTACATAGGGATTGTCCCTTACAGAGCCCAGACAGTGCAATGCACTAATACTACTGTATAGCAAACCTGCCTCAGGTATCATGCTAGAGCAGCCTGTTGGTCTATCTTGCCATACTCAAGGGACACAAACTCACAAGTGATTTCAACCCAGCTTTGCAAGACTAACTTGAGAAAACACCCCCCCTTATTATGAAGTGTTTCTCTTGCTCTCATTCTTGCTCTTTCTCACCTTGAAAACAAACCCAAAACCAAACTACTTGATCCCAAACTGGGTGAAATCTGGTTCTCTGAGCCTGCCCATCTAGATGAACACAAATCCTTCCTAAAGTGACACTTTTGTGCAGAGTAAGGCAGGTTCATGCAGAGTGGAACAACAAATACCAGCATAGCTGGTGACGCCTGCTGCCGCTCTGCTGTGGTCAACAAAAATGGAAACCACACAAGATATTCTCATTCCTAGTCAGTCTGTGCCGAAGGAGGGCTTAAAGTCGGCCTCCTGTCTCCTGTGAAGCCAGGAGACAGGATTAATAAAAAAAGTTATTTATCTGTCATTGTTAGAACACACTTCACAGACAAAAAAATGAATTCCGCATTTTCTTTCTTTCAACTGTATATAACCACTGCTTAGTTCAAAATAAGAAGCTAACATTTTCCTAGAATGAAGGGAATCTCTGCTTGTATGGGGGGAGATACCAGTTTAAAATCTTATTTCTTGAGACAATTCTAAAAGGATAGTTTGGCACATACTGAAGTTTTGTTCTTTGTCCTTCAAGAACTGATGAAGCTGATGTCTCATCTCTGATGGCTGTCCATTGAACAAAATAGCAAAATAGAAATAGAACTTTTTTCTCTTAAAAATAATTTTATATACTAGGCTGAAGTCATTATTCAAATTCACAGTTGAAAGTGATTATCACACTGCCTCAGACACAAATTCATGCAGGCATTTCAGTTCATGTGATTCAGAGGAACCAATGAATAAACAGTCCCATCGCTGTTCTTTGATGCAGGAAGGCAATGGCTATTTCTCATGTGGAAATTATGAGCAGATGAGGAGGTCTCTGTTCTGTAAATCTGGGCTTGCATTTCACAGCAACCAAACTTGCTCAACAGAACAAAGAAATCCCTGCGGAAAGTCTTTGTGAAAATGGCATAGAGGAATGGGTTAGCACAGGAATTTATGGGGTAAAACAAAACCAGAAGTATCTTGGATTTGGACACTGTGATGAGAGGAACCTTGAGAGAAGCTGATATTGCAAAAAAAGATATGGGTGCCATGCAGAGGAAGTCTGTGAAGATCAGTATGGCCATACGCTTGGCAATCTTGGTGTCACTGTTTGAAGAGATGACATTAGGGTTTCTCACAGTAAAGTAGATGCAGATGTAGCAGGCACATATGATCACAAATGCAAGTACATTCAATACTAAAAGAAATATAACATAAGCCTGAGAAAATGGTGTTTCTATATCCATGGGCAAACAGATGCTGACCTTCATGTAGCTGCTCACTCCAAATATGGGAAGAAGTGCCACTGTGAAAGCAAACATCCAGCCAAAAATCATTATAGTAACAGCATGACGAAAACGAACCTTGCGGTCCAGCTGCATGGCGTAGGTGATGGTGTGCCACCTTTCCAGAGTTATCACAGTCAGCGTGTAGACTGAGAGTTCACTTGCAAACACTGTGAAAAATCCCGCAGCATTGCATCCTGCCCCAGTTTGCCAGTCTATGGCATAGTTGTAATACTGGCTTTTGGTCTGGATATCTACAGATGCAATAAACAACAGATAGATACCTATGCAGAGGTCTGCAAATGCAAGATTGCACATTAGAAAACGAGGTACGGTGAATTTGTATTGACTGCTTATTAAAATAATGAGGACGACAATATTCCCAGTGATAGCTAAAATGCTAATAAACCATATGAGGACTCTCAGAATGTTGTATCCCATGATATCTTCACATGGATTGAAAGCATCAGGTTTAGGTGAGCAAGCTACGTTCACTATTTCATTGCATAAACCATAGTCAAATTCACTCTCTGCTGGGTCAAATCCTATGCCGTAGTTGGAAATATAATCTTCAGCTGCAGATCGTCTATGTATCTTATTGCCAGTCTGCTCATCAAGGTCTTCCTTGGCCTGAGATACGCTACATATCGGATGTAATTCAGTGCTGAAATTGTAAAAAGAGTAGAGTTGGAAACTAAGATAGACAGCACGAGGCATACGACAAATAAAAAATCACCCAGTTTCCATTAATAGCTCAGTTTTTCTGGTTAGCTGATTATATAGAATACCCTGGAGCTTGAAATTAATACTCTGGCTGATCCCTATTTTTAAAATATGACATGGAAGTGTAAATTATTTGGAAACATCATAAAATGTAAGGGAAAGGAAAGCCTGATCTTTGCTTTACTAGCAAT
The DNA here is from genome assembly GCA_020745705.1 of Hemiprocne comata. Lineage (NCBI taxonomy): Eukaryota > Metazoa > Chordata > Aves > Apodiformes > Apodidae > Hemiprocne > Hemiprocne comata. The sequence goes on along the minus strand of CM036588.1, from coordinate 62,422,816 downwards.
TATGATGCAGTTAACAACCTGGGCAACCTAATTTTACCCTTTGACCTTGTGGACTCACTACATCTTGCAAAAAACAAGTTTAAAAGGTTTGCAATAATGGGAAACTGATGAAAGCCCATCACTAGAAGATGAGGGCCATTTCCTGTGAGGTTCTGAGCATTCTCTAATATTATAAATATTTTTTATCTTACCTGTCAACTGAGACAGAAAACTAAGGCAGTCACAGTAGCAATAACAAGACATTACATTTTGCTCCCCTGTGTTCTGCTCATATAAGGATAAGTGAGGGGTCCAGTTATTGATCAATGTATCAACAGTTTATCTGAAAGGGAATATGTTTCCAAGGAAGAATAACAGGAGAGAAAGCCCCTGAGTTTTGAGTGCAACAGGCACTTGAGGGCACTGAAAGCTACTGCAGTTGGTGAGTCTTCATAAATGAAGGGAGGGAAAAGCTTTTATCCAGTAGTTTTTCAGCTGTGAGCTAAAAATAAAACTTCTCCCAAATTATGGTGGCACAGCTTGGACCTAAATCTATCCCCTGGTAAGGCTGCTATGTACAGCCAATTAAATATTTTTTATTATTGCAATTTAATAATTCTTGAATTATTTTACAGTCACCAATCCCAAATAAACCCAGGTTCCCATGGTGTTAGCTGCTCTGTTTGCTCCAGCGATGGGTGGTGAGAAGTCTCCTGGCTGTTGATGAACCATATTAGGCCTCTCAGGCTAGTTACCTGTACCATGAGCAGAGAAGATGGGCAGTTTCAGACCCCCAAGGAAAGGAGAGCTGTTCTCTGGTACTGACTGCTTACCATTTCTTAGCCCTGGGATATTTGCCCTCTGTGCTGTACAGTGAATTCAGTGCAACGAGCTACAACATTTTTGGCAGGGGACACTCGCTTCCCTTGGAGGCAGTAGGTATCCTAACACAGTTCTTTTATTCTGTCTATATTTAGACATTTAACCTCTGTTACCATTTAACCTTGCTTCACTCAAGTAAACCCTCTGAAAAACAAACTAGAGAAAGAAAGGACAACTTAAAGAATAGCATTAGAATTGGCAGAGGGCACTGACAAAAATAAACAAAAATTACTGCCTTTGCACAAATGGTCATCTTATGCCCTCCATCTGGATCCAGTGACAGCAAGATCTTGTGTGCTGAGAAACACGCTCAGCAGGATAAATAGTCCTGGCCTAGGTTCTGTATTAAGCCCCATCTCAAACCAATCATCCTCACTGAAACCTAACATCAAGTGAGTCGTGAGCAACCGATATTATGTAATCATGAGACAAGGCCCAAACATGACTCCTGATGCTGCCATTTGTTTTAAAAAAAGTAGGATTTCAAGTGGCAGCTCCTCCAAAGAGTTACAATCAAGTGGAAGGACTGAGTTGTATCAATGCCATTCTTTTAGGCACAAGGTAATCTTTACGTCAAAGAAAGCCAAAAGCTTGCTGAAGTTCATAATGTTCTATGTCAAGTTGAGGGGTTTAACATCCATCCAGCCTCTGCCCTATTCACATTTTGAGGATAATATTTTCCAGTCACAGAAAAATGTGAGGGGAGTTCAACATCCTGCATTGGGCTTGTCCTAAAAAGCAAGTCACCTTCTGTTGGCCAGAATCACAATATTCCATATTGATCTACAGATCTATATTTATCATATAATACTTTGTGGAATGGATAAAAAAATCCAAAATGCCTAAATTTGAATTTGTGTCTCAGTCTGGCAGAGCTGTGCTTGATACAACAACCTCCAAAATTTAGAAAGCACTGCTGCTTTAACAGGTTTAAGCTTTCTGTTATTATAACAGAGCCTATTTGCTGGTGCAGACAGGTTTAGGAGAGGTGACCAACCATGATCCACTATGGCAACATATTTTATCTGAGGTTCTTGAGTGCTGCTAAAGTCTCAAAAATGGGAAATCTTACACAAATGAGGCAGCCAGAAGGGGACTACACATCCCTGTCTTCCTATCTTCCCAAATTTCCCATGTGAACACCAATAGCTGCCATGACCCTTTGAAATGCACTTCTGAGGGTGAGAAGGCATCCTTTTAATCCTCCCTGGACTGCCTGGAAGTATTCTGAGACCCAAACAGCCATGGGAGCATCACTGTCTCCTGTGAAGGTGCAGAGCAAGTCAGGTCGCCTCACAGTTCCCACTACCACAAGTAATGCTTGCTGCACTGAACCAAGCACAGCTCTTGCCAAAGAGATTATACACCTTGTGTGGTCAAGCACCGCAAAATATTAATAACTCTTAAGCAATCTGTGAAGTCTTCAATGCACATGCAGCGTGTGCCAGCTGCCAAGAAACCTGCTTTGAAATGAAAACTGGTGTAGCTATTGTACGTGTGACTAATCTCTGCTGAAATATATGGTAATGCTGTCACGATTCCAACTGAACTAAACTGCATCCATTTTCTCTTTTTAAGCTGGAGGGAGGATATCAGTCTCCCACTCATTTCAGTACAAGACACATGACTGTGTGAAAGAAATTACCATTTTTAATTAAGTTTTAAAACAGTTAACAGGAAGAGTTGATGTAAATATTGGTTCTAATAATTTTGCACTTACTCAATATTTTTAAAAAGATACATCTGGTAACTATTAACATATATAAATACATTCAACTTTGTTCCGTTGAACAGGGTGATACAGTTCACTTGCACATGTATTCAAATAATCATACATCATATAAAGAAGGGCATCACTAACTTGCATACTATTTCTTACCATTGCATTACACCTCAAATTATAGGGGACCATGAAGTCATGACCAGACTTGCCCCAGAAGCAGCACCACCACTGGGTGGCCCGGCTCGTTGGCCATCCATGCTTGGGTTAGGTGAGTTCTGCACAGTTCATTGGCATTTCTTTGCAAAATTGCAGTTGCCCAGGATGTGGTAAGGGCTATCTGTGAACTTGGTTTCTTATCTGCCAGGGGAGAGGCTTCTGAAAGTGGGGCTGTACTAAGAGGCAAGTGAGTGCTGTGGGCTTCAATTCCCTGGGGCAAGTGTGATAAAAAAATCATAGAATCTTTTGAGTTGGAAAAGACCTTTAAGATCCTCAAGTCCAACTGTAAACCTAGCACTGACAAGTCCACTGATTAACTGTGTCCCTAAGTGTCACAACTACAAGTCTTTTAAATATCTTCAGGGATGGTGATTCAACCACTTCCCTGGGCAGCCTGTTCCAGTGCTTGAAAACACTTTCACATAGAAATTATTTAAAGCCCAAGTGAGGGTATTAGATACTGAGAGTTTACCAAAAGATCAGGACCATATCCTCCTTTAGCTTTCCTTCTTAGTCTGTATTTGAAAGTTCCAGTGGACTAATGTAAGGGGTAGATTCTGGGATTTGGGTCCTGATATGGCCCAAGCAGCCCAGAAGCCAAGTACCTTCAATAATATGAATCCTAGTGATACCAAGGTCCCTCTGCAGATTCAAGACTAAAACATACTTCTGTTGGACTCTTCAGCAAATACGACTTCACCACCAGTGCTAGAAGGACTGAACTCATTTTTACTTAGCAAGGTACCAAGCACTGTGCCTGCATAAGCCTGCAGAAGTATGTGAAAATGTCTTCTGCTGATAAACCTTCCTAGCAAAAAGTTTAGCATTTTGAATAAAAAATGTACAATGGGGGTTGTACTCTGCCAGATACTTTCCTTAGCACTGCAGTCTTTGCCATCAGACTTGCACTATTTACAGACATAGATGATATTTATTAGCTATGAGCACAAGCAAGATCAGTTCTCTTTCATTGCCTGGTGTCAGTACAACACTAAAAGTAAAATAAATGGCTATTACAAATATTAAAATAGAAGCTACTAATAGTTTATATATTTTCTCTGTATAATTTTACTTTTTTCAAAGCTCTGGGCAACTTCTGAAGACAATGTCTTGAATTGCAACACTGGTCCGTATCTTTTATTTTGTGCCATGGCAAATTCCAAGTCTACAAGTCTTACATCCAGTAAAGGAAAAACTTGGAACAATAACAGGGGTTTCTGTAGGTAACAGTTCCTCATGTTTTCCAGTGGCCCAAATTCATATATATATATATATAATATATATATAATAGCTCATAATAATATATATATATAATATATATAATAGCTCATTAGCTAGTTAACATATACATTTAAGGTCTATCTGAGCAGCTGAAATTACTTAATCAGAATCACTGATACCTGAAGTCTCACTACTACTTGCTAATAGAAAATTAAAGTAAGCATTGAAAATTACTTTGGGAGTCTCAAAAGACACTCTAGCCTCCCAACCCCCTATGTTGATTTGGGTATAAGGGGTCTGGTCTAGATTAAACATTTCAGAAATCTAGTCCAAAAATGTTGTGTATGTAGATTCAACAGTTAATGCATCCATGGCACTTGGTTGGACTGTAACCCAACATCAGTGTGGCCTTCGGAAAGAAGAGTTTAAGATCACTCGGCATGGCTGCAGGATGATCCTGGACAACAGGTCCCAGTGAAAGATGGACCTATGATGGCTAGAGCAACAGGTGGGGAAAATGCTGATGCTAACACAGCTATCAATATTTATTTTTCCCTTGCAATGGAGAGGCAGTGCACTGTGTAGCATGCATAAACTAGCATGTATTGTATATTTATTTATTTCTGTTGATTTACTTACCTGCACTGAAGACACCTTTTCTATCCAGATTTTGAGGAAATGTATTTAATTCACTATCAAGTGTTGAGAACTACCCAAAAGAAAAGCAAATGAAATAACTTACTTTTGTCTTTTCCAGTTTTTAAATGCACAGCAATGGCTAGGATAGGTGAAGTTTGCCTCAATCAAAGATCTAAATTTGCTTAAATCAGGAAGCTTTTTTAAATTGTATGTAGACCTTGCTCTTAGCTTCTTAATGAGTTCTAATCCATGACTTGGCAGGAAACTGATTCTTGTCCTTGAAATATCCCTTTAAGAAAACATATGAAAATCTTGGTAAAAAGCAAATTTACTCCTGCTCGATGGTGGATATGTGTTTTAGACCGTCCTACTCATTCTGAGTAGTGATTGGAAAGAGATCAACTGGAAATCCATGCTTGAAAACAATCCAGAGATAAATGAGGTGTTCCTTCAGGAAACCTGAACTCATATTGCAAACAATCAAATAATGTTAGTCTGGTTTGAGAAAAAAAGAAAAAAAAATCCACAAACTCTCTGAGTAAGAATTAGCAGGGACATAAACCATTAGTGCCATTTGATTCTGGGTTTAATAAATAGCCAGTAAATACACTAACCACCCCAGAATACTGCTACAGGATAAAAACGCTGATGAAATCACAACGGAAATTTGTTGCATGAACATCAATGGGAAGGCTGCTGTGGAAAAGATAATAAACACAAAGAGAGAAGCTCACAGGGGGGGTACAGATGTGAGGAGAGGTTGAGGATATCAAGTTTTTTACTCATTAGGAAGAAAAAGTGAATAAAGAGACACAGGGGTGACACAGTTCAAACTGTGAGGAACAAAAATAACAAAACATTTCCAGAGGTTTAAAAAGCAAAGAAAGCTCAGACTGAAGTGAAAAAAGAGCCAAGATTACAGGAGGTTAGGAGAGATGTATTTATGTGGAAGGTAATTACTGTGTGGGACAGGCTATCAAAGGCAGCGATGGAAGCAGCAGCTAAGAATGTAGTGAAGAGAGCATCAGTGAGGATTTTAGAAGGAAAAACATTGTGCACACACTAAATCTTGACTTATGCCATGCAGGACCAAGGATGCTTCATCTCCAGGCTAAAAAATACTCAGGAATTCAGGGTGTAACAGATGGGGCAAAAGGCTCCCACATTTCCCTCTCTAGGGCACCAACTGCACCCCTCAGCTTGTGATAGCTGCTGAACACACTCCATGCTCCCTGTGCTCATATGGCCTGAGACTGACCCCAGATGCAGTGCTTGCTGAGGATGCTCTGCTTGTTACACTCTGAAGAAAGAAAAAAATCTCCCTAATCAAGGAACTGGACTGACAATATTTGTAATTTTCTCCATGCCCCCTCAAAGGTACAGTTTCCAATTAATCTGTAACAGTACGATGTCAGGACAACATGTTATTTGATCTGTATTACCCAACATACACAAATTGTTGTTATTATTGTACTAATGTAGTAGAGTGGTGCCATGTGAGGGGAAGACCAGGTTTTAGCAGCATGTAATAAACTTTAGACAGTTGCTATCAACTTTAGGCATACTTGTACCTCTGTTCTCTGTTCTAAGATACAAAATTAATATTGGAAAGTGGCTCTGTTTGAACTCACAGTCTTTAGCTTATGGGTGAGCATGTCTAACAAACTCATAGGCAGCTAATAAAGCAGTTCCTGGTGGTGAGAAAGGTGATCTTTGTGTCCATGCTGTGCCCACAGCTGGAGGCTTTGCATACAGACTCTGACGGAATTTACCACCTTCAACAACTGGACCATGAGCTGTGGCAGCAGAGGAGTGAACACAGAACCCACTCCACTACCCTGACCTGGGGCCTTAACTTCTCCCGGAAGGGTGAGACAGACCTGTGGAATCAGAAATACTTTTAACTTCTGTAGGACAGGTTGAGAGAAGCCACTTTATGGTCCTGAGGTTGTTCTGGGCCTGACCGAGTACTCCTAGGAGATAAAAGCAGCAGCTGAAGAGAAATGTTAGGCTCTCAATTTCTCAGACACCTGAAGAGGTACTTAGGTTGCAATGAGCAACCTGTATTGTTTCATGGACTATTGTTCTTAATATACTGCCTAATGAAAACTGTCACCTAGAGTATATGCTCATGCCTCAACAACTAAACAGCATTTTGCTACCTAAATCCACAGACAACGTCACTCATGGCACCAGTAAGTGCCTGTGAAACTTCACAAGGGCTCATAATGCTGAACAAGAGCATGGCAAATGTTTTCTTTGGCTTGTTAGCTAAAAATATTTAATGAGTCTAAATTGTTATTACGCTGGTTGGAAATAACTAGTAGATACCAATAGGAATGTCACTTAGACTTTAAATAGCTAAAATGTTACTGTGTCTCTGGGCATCTCCAAATAACTTAATAGATATTAAATATTTTTTTATTAAAATGTGTTCTTCTACAAATCCTTCTTTTTGTGCCTATTATTGCACATAAGCAGAAGTGAGCTAGGGAAAGTACTTTGCATACTACTGCAGGGTTTGCTGGCGTGTCTGTTAGGGATAGTGTCACGGTTTGACTCAGAATCGAAAAATAAACCAGAGACAAACAATGCTCTCAATCCCCTCCCGCTCCCACCCAGGTAGGGAAGGAGAGAGAGAATTAGGAGAGAGACTTAGCTGGATTGATACACCATTGATAGGGCCCAAACAGCAAGCACAGACATTGTGCAGGTGGTTTAGAAACTTAATCCACCAAATTATCATGAGCAGACCTCAGTGCAGAGGTTCTTTGGAATGTTCTTCTCTAGCTAGAGGCTTGATAAATTACATAAGCATGATGAACAAGGCAATAAATTATCAATAGGAAATCAAACCAGAAAACTTTGGTGATTGGAATGCATGCTCTTGTATTGCTTGGCTGCTAGTCAAGCTAGGAGCAGCAAAATCTGACTTCTTTTCCAATCACTTCTCTTTCCCACTGGGAGTCTCTGTTGGATTAGCAAAAATACTGACCAACTGATGAGGTTTGAAAGGCATATACTGAAATAGCAAGAAATGGCTGGAGGAGCAGAAATCAGAGAGGGGTAAACTGATCAGTGAGAACAATTTTCTCCTTGCTTGTATCTAAACTGATCTCTGGTTGTGCTTCAGGGACTCAGCCGTTGAGCTCAGGATCTACTGGAGCTCTCCCGTTGTCCCCCTATGTAGGTTTCCCATTGAAAATAAATTGTAAGGATGGGATGGACCACAGCTCTGCACCTGAATCAGGATGCAGCCAGAGAACTCCTAAGGACTTCAGTAAAAGCTGGCGTAAGCCACTACAGTTCTGGGAGCACCAGAAGATAATTAAATGAAATAATACGGCTGAAAATTGAAGCTATGAAAATCCAAGTTGGAAACACAGTGTGTTTGTGTATGGAAGGAATGTGTATAGGTGTGGGAGCAATTAGCCATTTGATTTACTTGCCTACTATCGGCACTGAAATCCTTTAACTCAAATATTGATGATGTCTTTCCAAAACAGATATTCCAGGTCAGCCAAGAACTGTAAGCCTGAGAGAGGAGTTGATTCATGAAACTGTGTAGCCTGTACAAGGAGTTAAAAGCAGTGCTTTCTGACATTACTATTTGTGTTTGTCTGTATTTCACATTGTTTTAATATGCTGAGTTGTAAAATAGAAGTTGGTGTTAATTGACTGGAGAACACTGGTTCAGGAAAATCGAGAGTTAAAACATCCTCACATTCATTCTAATGAAACACTGCAGTCTGCAACACAGGTTTTATTGCAGCAACACTATTTGCCCTGGCAAAGGTATGACTATGGGTCAATCATTTCCAGAAGTGAAAGCGCATTGCTGTTGTACACTAGAGTGATGGATGGGTAAGAAGGCTCTTCTTTAATGATCTCAGTCAGGATAAAAAGGTAATTTTCCATCCATAGAGTAGTGGCTGTACTGGTAATACAATACTGGAAAACTTCTTACACAAATAACTCAGTGTTAGAAATTGAGCTATCAAATGAATCTGAAGTACAGCCAAATCAATTTGATAAATCTCCAGAATATATCAGCCACAGCTTGCAAAGAAAATGCATTTACTTTTTGCTACAGGAAACAATGCTTTTGCAAAGAAACATCAGTGATGTTACAGCTGAAAAGATGCTCCACAGACTTCTTTCCAAAGAAGGTCACTTTGAGAGAGCTATGGAGCAAAATGCAGCAACCCACACCATAGCTCTTCATATCATAGGTGCACTGACCATCATGACGTGGAGAGAAGACCTTCAGAAGAGCTCTGATCTGAACTCAAGCTTAACCAATCATTTTTCTCCTTATTTTTTTATATTTCTTACACTCTCACCTCTGTGTGAAATGTTCCAACAGCTCCAATGACCCCATATCACCCTTTCTGGGTGACATCTAGCCCTCTCAGGACATCCAGGGTAGATGGGAAGAGAGAAAGGCGCTAAGGAAGCAGTGAAACAAAAAATGACTCTTATGCCTCTGATGCACTCTTACATGTTGTGGCTTGTGCTCAGAAACACCAGCAGTTGTGAGCACTTTCAGACATTTTGAGACCCCATTGCAAACTGTGGCTTGAGATAATGGTGACTGAGATCCATGAGCATCCTACTGCTGAGTTCTCTACTGGTGAGAACTTGCTTTCCAGCTTATCACCCACCAAAGACATCCTGCTGCAACTGCCTGATATATCTCATACCTATCCCTACAGGGGATGGGACACCCCAATCCTTGTCCCTGTAGGGTAGGGATTTTATCTTCATAATTAAGCTCCAGAGATGCAGGGGCAGATCTTCAGTGGTAAGCAATTCAGATTTAATAACTGAGGACCCATTCACTTATTCTTCCTTTTGTTCAAACAAAAAACTAACATAATTTTTCTCTGGAAAATACCAAGAACTACTCTCTTACAGAAGGAATTAAGAGGAATCTGGATGTAAATTGCTGGATCCAAATACTCTGAAAAACTTGAGGATAAAGTGAACACATGGATCTAGACTGAAATTTCAGATACAGCTTCCATTTTTTTCTTTTTATATTCAGAACTGCAGTTCCAGTTTTGAACTCCAGGATTTGTGAGATTTTGAAATCCAGACTGGCATTCACAGGTTCTTCTTTGTTCTTTTCTAGGGAGTTGATAATGAGAAAAATAAGATCTGAACATTACTTACAAAACAACAGGCCCATTGGCTCCTTGGAAGACCTCGTTTGGTAATTTTTCTAGGTTGTGATTATCACTTAGATTTCTGAAAAAAAACAAAGCAATATTGATGCTAAAACAATTTAAGATTAAAAAAAAAAAGCTTGCAGCAGTCACTACCTTCTAATAATCACTTTTCAGAATAGTAAACAATAGAAATAGTTACAGCTCATCCAGGTATGTTCCATTAAACGCGTGATTTTCAATTTCCCGAATCCCATTTTTATTTAGCCATCTGCAACAACAACAAAAAAATAATGAGTTGTGTTCTTCTTTGTGCTTCATGACTAAAATGTATGTAATTCAAATCAGTAAAAGGGACCTCAAACAAATAAAATTATTTCACGGATATTGAAATGGTGACATTTCTGTGGATATCAGCTAGTAAGATTCCAACAACTGGAGGAAGGTTTTGGGGAGTACAGACATGGATAAGGCCAATGAGAGCTACCACCAGAGATGATAGCTAGAGTAAGTTTCTGAAGCAAGGTCAGAGCTGAAGAAGATGCTAGGGCTGCTCAGGGCTCCCATGGGAAGTCTGCAGCCCAGTCGCTGGGGCTGTTTCAGGTTAATCCCAGGAGGGGTGAGACTGCATCTTTCCTACTGGTGCTGTTGGTGCCACTTAGTTTAACTTCTTTCAAGCTGCTTTTGAAACACTGGGCCATGGCTTAACCTTTGCCAGTTATCAGAAAAAAACAGATGCCCATCCATGGTGCTCTCATGTCCTCATTGGGGCAGGTGGAGGAGGGAGGCTGACTCTCATGGAGCCAGGCAGGAGAGCAGGATGGGGGTGGCAGCTGTGTCAAACTGTCCAGGAAGCAGCTGATTCTTCCTACATCTACTGCCTTGACAAACCATCCTCCCTGTCTGCTCCCCTGACCCAGCCCCACCTCCATGGACTCTGTCCCCTGAGAGGAGACACAGGTAGTGAACCTGGGAAGTGAAGCTCCCGGAGCTTTCTGCCAAGTTTTTACCATAGTGCATTAACTAATTAATGTTTAACATCCTTTCCTCTCTTTCCGTAAGGGTCCTAAAAATGTACATTTGGGTCAGTTATATTTATCATCTTTACAATGCAATCTTTCATCTTGCTTTAAGCATCACTTTGCAGCTCACGTCCTCTCCAACAGGCAATGACAGGTCTGATTGATGACAAAAATGGCATGATTTAATTAAACTGTCAGCAAACCTGGATGTTTTGTTTCTAATTCACACTGAAAGCCGAGCATGCAATCAACCCACTTATCTAAAGTCTGAGGTGGTGAGCTAAGGTCAGCAGGAAAATCAGTTCTGGGTCTGGCTGAAAGGACTACCCTTTTGACCGTAACAGGCAGATGTACATAACTCTGTGTCTATAATGTCTGTCAGGTCAGATCAGGAGAACTGTCACCGTCCCCTTCACTTGCAAGCACTATTAGACATGAGTGAGCAGGCACAGAGGAGAGACATGTCCCTGGTTACAGCATATAAAACATTTATTCTATTACATTGATATTATCAATTCATAGCTGCCAGGCTGGTAAATACGCTTTTAATCACAGTATTAGTACTTGCTGCGTTCTCTCACTGAACATGATGCTAATGCAATGAGATACTAAGGTCATAAAATCAGAGTCACTGTTGCCATATAGTGTGGACTATACACTCCTCTCACCTGGCTAATGGTATTTGAGTAGTAAAAAGAGCAAATAAAATTTTACCTAAATCCCAAGACCTCATTATACTTTATATAGATAAGTTTCCATTGAGAAAATTTCTCTCCTTACTTCAACCAGCATCTTTACTGACAATGGAGACAGAGATCCAGAGCTTGGACGTATGGGCTTTTACTCACTATTTCATGGCTATAGAGGTATTTTTAAAATAATGTCGCAGACCGAGATAGATAAAGCTGCGACCCACACCTCGGGGAATCGAGGGCTGAGGACCACTCCCCGTCACACTCACAAACACTTTAAAATTCACCTGGTGCAGGAGGCCAGTGCCCCTGAGGTACTATTTACACACAGCTGCAGGGCACGAAAGCTCTATTTTAGGCTTGAACTGGCATGCAGACCAGGAAACAAGGTGAATTTCTTCATAAATTTCTAGCACTTCTTTATCAAATGTATCCACAATTCCAGTTCCAGTCTGTGCAGATCCCGTGCATAGTGTATGATCAGATGCAATCCAAATGACTGGCTTTAAAATGCCCTAGTAGCCTGTCACAGCTAAACCTGCTAAAATTGTGCCTCCTCAGAATGTGGGGGTTCAATGGGTCCTGGGCATTTTTTACACCATCTTGACATACTTGATTTCACAAAACGTTGTTGTAACAGTAACTTCCTATTGCATTGCATAGTGACTTCAGTTTTGTATGGAAAACCAGCAAATTTGGGTGTAAAATTAGGCAAGTTCATCACAGCACAAGGAAGGTCTGATCAGGGACTCTCAAAGGGAACACACAGGGCTCCTGTCCCAAGGGAGAACTACAGAAGTGTCAGAACATTGTCTGACCAGCTGGGTGGTAGCAAGGTCTGCTTGCACAGCTCTTGCTGCTCCTGCACACAGTGGTGGGAGCAGTCAACCCCTGGCAATGGGGCTGTTGCAGGAGGCAGGACAAAGAAGCTGGAAGAGGACATGTTCCGAACTCCCCCACACCCACTCCTGCCAATTTTGCTAGCAAACCAGCAACCTTAAGTCCTCAGAGAAGACTATGCTTCAATAAATACCCAGGTGATAATCATATAAGCAATGGAACATCCTAGGGAGAGAGGGAAGCCAATTTCATAGAATCATAGAATAGTTTTGGTTGGAAAAGACCCTTGAGATCATCAAGTCCAACTGTTAACCCAGCACAGCCAAGTCCACCACTACACTGTGTCCTTAAGCACCACATCTACACCTTTTAAATACCTCCAGGCATGGTGACTCAACCACTTCCCTGGGCAGCCTGTTTCAGTGCCTGACAACCTTTTCAGCATGGAAATTTTTCCTAACATCCAATCTAAACCTGTCCTGGCACAACTTGAGGCCATTTCCTCTTGTTCTATCACTTGTTACTTGGGAGAAGGGACCGATCCCCACCTCACTACCACCTCCTGATGGACATACATAAAGCCTTCAGCAGATATTCCCAGGCAAACACAGAGATAGTGGAGCTGCAGGGAAGCATGGGGAGTGCTGCTCAAGTGGCACAGAAAGGTCAAATCACAGTAAAAAGCTGGGAGATTTATCTCATCTCTTAGGCATATTATGGATTCAGTACTTGTGCACTGCTCTGAAAAGATGAAGTCCCACCTGAGTAGAAAATACTATCCTCACAGAGAGAAAAGATAAATCAGTACATTTAGGGTATTGTGACTTGAATATATACGTGAGAAAAGGGTATGTGTGTTTAAAAATTCAGAGAACCTGACATAGACAGAGGTTGTGTGTAACTGATGGGGGAAAAGGGGAGATAACAGCTAAGTGACTTGTTACTGGCCTCTCTTCAAATATTGATGGTCTGACCTTGCTCCCACCAAAATCAACGTGAGCCAAATCAGTCCATCAGATCTTGCTTGTCTGCTTCGGTATGCGAGGTAAACTGCACACACACAGTGGGAAATTTTTCCAGTCTGGCCACTGGCTAGGTGAAATGAAGGCAGCTTGTTAGCAAGCAAACAGTACATTTTGATAGACCAACAGAAAGGATTAAGGAAGCCAGATAGTCCATTAAAAAACAGGACTGATCAAGTCAAATGTAGAGTCATGTAACCACACAGCTTGAAACCAATTTGTGAACCGGCCTGTATCAATGCATTAACACTGTGTACAAATACACTGCATTTCCACAACATCTACATACATTTTGCCTGAGTAATAACCATCTTCGAATGATGTGTCTGACTAAATATTTATGAGTCATGCCATCCTTTTGAACACAATTTGTATCACATGGAACTGTTGTAAGTGGAATATGTTTAACCTTGGCATCTGTAATTACTGAATTTGCTCTATACTGTGCTTCTAAAATAAAGAACAGGATTAGAATACAATAAAAAAACCTCAAAAAAGCATTCATTTTTCATGGCAGGAAAACATAGTACAGGGGTAGGGGAGAAGTCTAAAAATTCAAACTGAATTTGGAAGTGTATAAAATAATGCACATCCCCTGGTTTCCTTCACAAGAAATGACCTAATGAGGAGAATAATGCATTTGCTATGTCTTACTCACAGAATCACACTTTCAGAACTTAGGCCTGTGAAGGAATTTCTTTCAATTGTACGTATATTGATATTGTCTTGAATATCTCTGAAAAACAAAATACAACAGAAATCACATCTTCTTGTAGTTCTGTGAGCCTTTCAATATGATATGCTATTTCAAAGATAGTATTTTTCCTAACAGTCAGTCTGAGGAACTATTATAGGCAGAGGGTGATGACTTAAGCTTTTAAGATATTGCAGAGCACAAACTTTCCTGGTAAAAAAGCCTGGAGGAAAACACTTCCAGCACCCCCATACTTTCCTCCCAAATAGGCTGAAGCCTTTAAAATGCATAAAAGCTCACGCCTTATAACCCTGAGGTGGATGAAATTGCTCCTCCAGCAAACATAATACCCAGATAATGCAAGCTGAGGGGCTTTGAGGCCAGCCCTTTTTGCAGCCCCCCAACCAGAAGCAGGAAAAGCCATTAGCCTTTTTGGCCTGATTCGGCAGGGCACCTACCAGCTCATGAATCATTCCCCTGCTGATGTCAATGGGGCTGCTTATACGCTCTGTATGTACTTAAGAACATGAGACAGGAGACCCCTGTCAATGCAGCTTGTTGAACTGCTGAGGAGGCATTTCAGTGTTTCAGAAGTTTTGATGGATACGAGAAAAGGAAGAGCAGATACATGTTCTGTTGCTTGCTGAAAATAGACCTCAAAGAAGTTAAACAGTATTACTCATTATTTAGACCAGGGATATGGTTGTTTTCATGCTGTTTCTGTTGGAAAGCATGGAATGAAATGAATTATCTACAGAGCTTGAAAGTAAGCGCAGTTCCAAAATTATCTCATGCTGCCAGATTAATTCAGCCACAACTCTGCATTAAGTGACAGTTGCACATAGGTACAAACTGAAGTCAGCAGAGGAAGGAACAGGCAGGGATAGTGGCACCCATAGAAGTGTTCCCTCTGCTAAGGATCTGTACAACCCTTTTATAAACATCCATGCTCCATCAAGACCTATCTTTGGAGCATAAATATTGGCACAGCTGAAGCCAATGTGAATTACCTTACTGACCTCAGTGCTGCCAGGGCTTGAAACAAGGTCTAGTTTGGGACTTAAATAGTATCAAGGTCTAGTTATTCTTACAGGAAAGTGAGGAATTTCACGTGAAAAAAAAAAAATCAAACTCTTGCTCAGCAAGACACAGTAATTCAAATCTGGGTAAGACTGATGATAAACATGAAGGTAGACAGCAGGAAGGCTCTGTAGCTTTGTATCTGTTGTGTGTGCTTGATGGTTTCAGTTCTCAAAATTACGCATGTCAAATACATTACAGGAATTTATTTCTTTTGTTATGTATGTGCACACTATGTTCAGGCATCCCCCTCTATGCTTTCTATGCATTTTTATTTATATTATTGACCATTACTAAGAGAATTCTGGGATTAATGTTTCTGAAGCTTGAAATCTTCTAATCAAAACTTTGAACATGCAGAACTTAGCCTGTGCATTAACAATGTATCTTGACCAAAGGAAGAGAAGAAATACTTGCTTATTTATCCTAAGATTTGAATGAAAAATGTCTGTCAAGATCTTTCGCAGTGAAAAAACCTGAAGGTTTTGCTGGTATATATTTTTTAAAGAAAAAAAGGGAGATTTTACAGGGAAAAAAAAAAGCTTGCTTTCACACAAAATGTTACACAAATATTTTTTTGCCAATTGGCATTGGAATTTTCCATAGAAAAGTATATTTCATTCATTGGACAGTAGCAAGATAGAGATATTTCTGTAGTGTTTTTTTTTTTTTTTTTGCTTGTTTGTTTGTTTTTTTGTATGTTTTGTTTTGTTTTGATTTTTTGTTGTTGTTGAGTTTTTTTTTTCTCTGTGACGTGGCCACCTCTCAATGGAAAACAGCTCCCAGATCCGCAACTTTTCCCATGCAGGCTGGAGAACTGTCACCAGGCAGCAATGAATTTCCACTGCCATGAGCCTGGTTTGGATTTTAATTGCTGAAAGAGGAATAAAAGGCTGTTATCCATCCCCTGGGCCATCCAGTCATGTGCTCATAGCTTAGCTAAGGAAGAGTGGTCTGTAAAGTGCAAGCTATAACACTTTATAGAAAGGAGACCTGGAGAGAGCTGAGACCTTTTGGGCCACATTACCATCAATGCCTACAAAATTACAACCCAAAGTGCTACCATGAAACTAATAAGCAAACACAAGGGAAACACAAGGGAAATCACGTTTTGAGAGGTTCTGGTGGAGAGCGAGAACATTCGAAGGGAGCTTTTAAAAAGTGAAAAGCAGATATTAAAACTTACAGTAAAACTTTCTGGAAAGAGCGCACCTTATGAACAGCAGGTAAAAAACGAAGGCCAGTGTTTGATATTAACCTAAGCATAATTAACAAAGAAGAAAGAACATTAGACTTAAAATGGTAGCCAGAAAAGGTAGAATTTAGTCACATACAGGGGGTTTGTCCACAGGAAACTTGACATTGTAACTTAAAAAAGGATTTTCTCCAAACCACGAGCCCCCTCTTGAAGTCAAGGGAGAAACCCTACCTCAGATAATTACACGGTCCCTCCTGAGGATCTCAGGCAACTGTCAGTATTAATTTCCCAACCATTTTCTAAGAAATCAAGTGCAACAACACAGGATAATTATTTTCATAGTAGCTCTTTCAAGGCAAAAGTATCAACTTGCTTACCACATTTTTAACTTTCTGCTGTAATACAGGATACATTAATTCTGCTGGAAAGAACATTATTTAATGACAGTAAGAGAGAGTTAGAGCACTTTATTCCCCAGCACCTCCAGTAACGAGGAAAGGAACACATGAGAACATTACAGCACTTTGTGTAACTGGAAATGGACCTGAACCTCCATATTTAACTACCTCCAGCCTCCTACCACTTCTGGTGTTGCTGACCTCTGTGTTGCAGTTACTGTCCATAAAACATTATACCAGAAATTATGACTGTGAAGGACAGCCCTGTGCCCACAGCCAGTGAGGGAACAGGGCCACAAGTATACACAGAGAAGTACTAAGTCTAATTTAAGCACATTTGGTTATCCAGAGCAGTAGCAAAGGCAGGACAAACATGACATTGCCATGCAGCACAAGGTGGTGGGTGGCTGTTGATGGCTGGAAGGAGGGCTAAGCATATGAGGGAGGAGGAGCTGGACCAGGCTGGGAATTTTCCTTGCTACCAAAATAACTCATTACCACGCTGATGCTACCAAACAAAGAAAAAAATTGGGTTTTTTAAAGGATAATCATCTCTTTGTATTTTTAATTTGTGAAATGGTAGTGAAGTTCACCTTTCATTGAGAATGTTGGCTCCTTAAGAAAAAACATTAGTAATATGTGGAAGGTAATTTTTATCCTGGCGCTTCAACAGAACAATGTACTTTCACTCTGACGTGTTTTTTTTAACAGATTTATTCCTGAATAATTGAATGGTGAAGAAAAGCACTGATTGGGACTGAAAAAAGTAACAGCATTCATTTGATGTTTATTATGAACCTAGATTATTTCAGGAGATTTGCAACCTTTCAGGTTTCATAAACTGAACTGAAACTGAACATCCACACATGGCAAATAGATCCTACATTTGGGCATTCAGGGTGACACACAGGCCATTCACTTCTGTAAGCATTGCTCTGAGCTCCCTGTGGTGGTATCTGGATATCCTTAGATGTTCACATTGAAAACCCAGTTTATTATCTGTCTCATAACAAAAAGAAATGCATTATATGCAGGGAAAAAAAAAAAAGAAGTATGGTGAATACTCAAGAAGCCAATTTGGGAAAGCTGCTGAAATGTCATCACTGTTCCATACAGGAGTCAGAGTTGTTTGACATTGCATTAGCTTAAAAATAACAACTGTCACATATGGCCAAGAAAGCTCTAAAAAATGCCTATTACAGATAGTTAAATAGAAATAATGATTAATGAAGGAGGTGCATTTCACAAGGCCCTTATTATTTAAAGTACTTCTGCACTTACACTTCATGAAAGGAGAACTAGAAGCAATAGAAGAAGAACCTGCAACTCCCCCCCTCACAGTATTTTAAAGTACACTTTTTAAATTACTGGAGACGTACAGGGTTTTAGTTGAAAGTTGCCTTTAATTTTCAATGAGTTGTATGCTAAAAATTCACGCAATTCTTTTTATGAGCCACTTGTTAAATACAAATTATGGCACACATTTCCCTAGAAGGTAAATGAAGCAAACTGCTGCCATGTACTATGGTGGCTATTGCAGGACAGAGGAGAAGACATGAGAAGTTTCTATAGTACTTTCCCAAGAAAATCTCCATCCTCATGTTGCAGTAATGAAAGATGATGGTACTCTAACATATGCTATTCAAACGCTGCTTTCAATGGCAGCTTACTCCTAACATATCAAAATGCCACACTGGTTAGCAGGGCTTTGACCATACATGTGTGAAGAAAGACGTTCAAGACCTTGGGTGATGCCAGGACCATAGTCCTGACCTTTCCAGGAATCCCAAAGTGTTCAGGGCTCAATCTGTACTTGTGTCAATTGAGCAGCATGAGATGAAGAGGAAAGCATCTTTGACAAATCATTGCATATTAAAGTAAAACTACAGGTGGCACAAAGCACTGATTGCACAGAGGCACAAAATGGTGATTAGGAGCAGGAGAGGATGTTCTTTTCTTTAACTGCAGAAAAAGACCTAAAAAAATATGTAGCTAGACTGCAGCCTAGATCTTCCCTCTCTTTTTGTTCAACCAGCAAAACTCCAGAGGCCTTTAAGTGGATAATCTTGTTAGAATGTGGATAATCCAATTTACTGAATATCTTTCCTGCAGGACAGTTTTGCCAATATATTTACCATATAACATATACATCCTTAGTAGCCTCGTTTTAAACAAGTGTCCTTTTTAATCTTGTGTTATAACTGAGTTCCCCCCTCCCCTTGCCATACATAAACAGCTCAGTAAGAACCTGTTTTTCAGATGGCTGATGGCTGCTTTCCAAAACATTAATTGTCTTTCTGAAAAGGCTTACTGGAGTCAGCATTTAAGAAAACATAGCACCATGATCAGCAGGGAAAAAAAAATTCTTTCAGAAATTAATTCCTGGAAGATTCTGGCTGCTTATTTCCAGATACAACAGTATGCCTGTTCTTTTTTATGCCAAATTGGCAGGAGCTACTCTGACAAAACTAGGAACACAATTTACCTCATCAGCTTATTGCAGGTATTTGCTAAATTGCAAACCCCAAGTGAGCAGAGAGAAATACAGCATCACTCAGGAAGGATTATTTTTGTGTCCCTTGGTGATGCTGGTTACTTTATACTGCATGTGAGCCTGACCTAAACAAGAGATTTCTCATACTCATGTGTCCCACCCTTCTAGGCTATGCTGAACCTGTAATCCTCAACATCCACTTCTGGGACAAGGTCTTTAACCGTGAGGCTGCCATGCAAAAGGAAAGAATGGAGAGTAATTTATTTTCATTGAACTTGGGAGTTGGACTCTACTCTCCACAATGCAAACTATTTTTCAGATAAACACATTTTTTGGTGACCTGAATGTCCCCTTCTCTCCAACAATCCAGCTGTATGCCCTCAAAACTGATCTGAGTGCTACATTTTACACTATTTTAAGCTGAGATTGCTTAATACAGGACATTGATGTATCCACTGTAAAAAAGAACCAGAGGACACATGAGAACTAATTTTGGAAAGAAAATAGATTTGAAAAGCCATCATTACATTATTAAACAGACAGTGCCACAGCTCTCCCTAATGAGAGCCAGATAAATAATCTTGTACCTATGAAAAGGTCAGTAAGTTACCATTTTGAAGCAGTTTGTCTCTTTGGCATATATCCAAGAAGACCAATTAACAGTTCCCTTCACTGCTCCTAAAAGGCTGATGAGAAAGTTAAGGTTGCCTTTTTCTAGAAGTTTGAGAGTAATTCAGCATTGCATTTTTAAAGCATTTTTGTCTCCTTAGTGTTTTTACCATTCTAGTAATGGATGATGCAGGAGACAAAGGCAGTGGGGTGAGCAGGAAATGTATTCGTACCTAAGGTGACAGAGAGAAAAGTGTATCAATGTTCAACAGCTAGTGGCTGTAATGAGCCCATGAAGCTGATGAGAGGACTGACAAGGCCAACCAAACCTTCTTGCCTGCCCATAAATAAGACCTAGTGGCTATACACTCATTTTGGAAGCAGCACAGAGAAAGCCTTGCAAGCAATGTGTTGCAAAGGTTATTAAACTGATGGGCTCTGGTGCCTACCCTCAATCTCAGGCATCAACACTCATTAATTTTTCTCAAATATTTTCTTTAAAAAAAAAACAACCAAAAAACCCCCCAAAACCTGCTAGTAAATATATATATTTTCTGTGAGATATTCTGAACTGTGTTATAACAGTACCTTCACAGCCATGGCTGTCATGAGGAATTGGACCATGTGTCTCATACTCTGTCAGACAGCCACCAAGTCCGGAAACTTTAGAAGAACAATGATCCCAGGAATGGGCAAGTACCCGGGACCCTTTGGTTTGGGGTTCTGGTTGCAGCTGGGTTTCACTATACCTCTTTACATTGAAGTAGAGGGGTGCCTGTACCAGCTGTTCTGACTGGCATGTCGGACCAGGAAGGGCTACAGAGGTCTATGGCAGGATCTGCAGCAGAAGGTTGGGCCAAAGACCTCTTTGAGCACTGGCCTCCACCTCTGCCTCTGCTTCCTCAGTGTGGACTATTTGGGAAGTTGGCATGGACCACAGCTGTGGAGAAGATAGACCACAGAGGAAACAGGAGTGCATTCCAGTGGGACCAGCATCAGATGTGCTTTTCCATTCCCACACAATCCCATGTATGGTTGGACAGAATCTCCTAATCTGTTTTATGACAAGATATTTAGGAAATTGGTAACTACAGAATCTGAGCACGGTCAGGCAGGCATTAGGGCTTGTCCCCCAAAAAAAGTGGCAGGACAGTTAGCCCAGCTGAAGTGCATCTACACAAATGCACACAACATGGACAACAAACAGGAGGAGCTGGAGGCCCTTGTACAGCAGCAAAGCTGTTACATAGTTGCCATCACAGAAATGTGGTTGGAAGACTTGCACAACTGGAGGGCTGTAACTGTTGGCTACCAACTTTTCAGAAGGGCAAGGAAGGAGAGGTGGTGGGGTGGCCCTCTATGTTAGGGACAGATTGGAATGCCTAGAACTTAACAATGTGAATGATGTGTTGTAAGTGTCTGTGGGTACAAATCAAGGGGAAGGGCAATAAAGCAGAAATCTTGGTGGGAGTTTGTTACAGACCCCCCCAACCAGGATGTAGAGGCTGATGAAATATTCTGTAAGCAGCTGGCAGAGGTCTCACAATCACTCACCTTTGTTGTCATGGGGGAATTCGACTTCCCAGATGTCTGCTGGAAACATAACACAGCTGAGAGTGAACAGTCCTGGAGGTTCCTGGAGTGTGTGGAAGACAACTTCCTGACACAGCTGGTGAGGGAGCCAACTAGGGAAAGCGCCCTGCTGGACCTGCTGCTAGTTAACAGACAAGGTCTTGTGGGGGATGTAAAAGTTGGAGGTCACCTTGGGCAGAGTGATCATGATATGATAGAATTTTCAGTATGTGGTGAAGTTAGGAGGGTCGTCAGCAAACGCTCTAACTTAGACTTCTGGAGGGCTGACTTTGGTCTATGCAGGACATTGGTTTGGAGAGTCCCTTGAGAAGCAGCCCTCAAAAACAAAGGGGCCCAAGAAGGCTGGGCTTACTTTAAGAATGAAATTATGAAGATGCAGGAGCAGGCTGTCCCTGTGTGCCGAAAAAGGAGCTGGCAGGCAAGAAGACCGGCCTGGTTGACTAGGTTGACCAGGGGGCTTTCACAAGAACTCAGGGAAAAAAAAAGAGTGTATCAACTTTGGACAAAGGGACAGGTGAATCAGGAAGCATTTAAGGATATTGTGAGGTCGTGCAGAAAGAGAATTAGAGATGTGAAAGCTCAGTTAGAACTTGATCTGCCATTTTTGTTAAGGACAATAAAAAGTGCTTTTATAAATACATTAATAACAAAAGGAGGGTCAGGGAAAATCTTAATTCCTTATTGGATGAGGAGGGGAACTTAGTAATGGAGGACAAGGAAAAGGCTGAGGTGCTTAACACCTTCTTTGCCTCAGTCTTTAACAAGAAGACTGGCTATCCTCAGGACAACTGGGCTCCTGAGTTGGTAGACAGGGATGGGGAGCAGAATCCCCCTCCTGTAATCCAGGAGGAAGTAGTTAGGGACCTGCTGTGCCACTTAGATCCTAACAAGTCCATGGGTCTGGATGGGATTCATCCTAGGGTGCTGAGGGAGCTGGCAGAAGAACTGGCTAAGCTGCTCTCCATCATTTGTCACCAGTCCTGGCTAGGACTGGTTTAGGAAAGGAAGGGTTTAGGAAAGGAAGGTCCTGCCTGACCAATCTCATTTCCTTCTAGGATAGGGTGACCCACCTAGTGGATGAGGGGAAGGCTGTGGATGTGGTCTACCTCGGCTTCAGCAAGGCCTTTGACACAGTCTCCCACAGCATCCTCCTGGAAAAGCTAGCAATCCACAGCTTGGACAGGTGCACCCTTCACTGGGTTAAAAACTGGTTGGACAACCGGGCCCAGAGAGTGATGGTGAATGGTGCTGCATCCAGCTGGCATCCAGTGACCAGCGGTGTCCCCCAGGGATCAATCAGTACTGGGCTCAGTCCTACTCAACATCTTCATTGTCGACCTGGATGTGGGGATCGAGTCCACCCTTAGTAAATTCACAGATGACACCAAGCTGGGGAGGGTGTCGACCTGCTGAAGGGTAGGAAGATGCTGCAGAGGGACTTGGACAGGCTGGGTCGATGGGCTGAGACCAATGGTATGAGGTTCAACAAGACCAAGTGCAGGGTCCTGCACTTTGGACACAATAACCACAGGAAATGCTACAGACTGGGGGAAGAGTGGCTGGAGAGTGGCACGGCGGAGAGGGACCTGGGAGTACTGGTTGACAACTGGTTGAACATGACCCATCAGTGTGCCCAGGTGGCCCGGAAGGCCAATGGCATCCTGGCTTGTATCAGGAATGCTGTGGCCAGCAGGAGTAGGGATGTGATTCTCCCCCTGTACACAGCACTGGTGAGGCCTCACCTTGAGTACTGTGTCCAGTTCTGGGCTCCTCACTTCAAGAAGGACATTGAGGTGCTGGAGCAGGTCCAGAGGAGAGCAACGAGGCTGATGAAAGGACTAGAGGGAAAGTCTTATAGGGAGAGTCTGGGGTGCTGGGGTTGTTTAGCCTGGAGAAGAGGAGACTCAGGGGGGACCTTATCACTCTCTTCAGTTACCTGAAGGGAGGTTGTAGTCAGGTGGGGGCTGGGCTCTTCTCCCAGACAACTAGTGACAGGATGAGAGGGCACAGCCTGAAGCTGCACCGGGGGGGGGCCATCCCTGGAGGTGTTTAAGGAAAGACGAGATGTGGCACTTAGTGCCATGGTCTAGCTGATGTGGTGGTGTTAGGTCATAGGCTGGACTTGATGATCTCAGTGGTCTTTTCCAGCCTTGGTGATTCTGTGATTCTGTGAAATCACTTGCTGTGTCTTCCTACCTTACAGTAGTTAATGGGAGAATTAGGCTTATTAGCTTCCCTTTGTGGCCTTAAAATTTCTATCATTTCTCAAGTAGCTGTTGATGGCATTTCTATCCACACAGATGCTTAACCCTTTTCTGAATTATTTTAAATTCTAGTCCCACATGTTTACAATTTTCTACTTCTGTACTGTGTAAAAAAACCCCAAAACAACACCCCACATAAACCCCCTAAACTGAAAACAAAACCCCTCAATCTGTTAAGTCCCTGAGCATCTTGCCTTTGTATTTTTACTAGGTGACCCTTCCTTCTAAGCCACAGAAAGGTGAATACCAGGACTGTGTTACCTTTACCAACTGGTATTTTTCAGCCTTGCATCAAGGTTTCTGGTTTTTCACTAAGTTAACAGTCCTCTCTTTCAAACAGTAAAACTCTCTGCCCTTTCAAGGAAGAGCTTCTAAAAAAGCAAGCACTTGTGAGGCAAATAAGAGGAAGGAGAAAATAGCACAGAAATGTGCCTAGAGAGAGCATGAAGTTATGACTGTACATAGACAGAGTGACCTGAGTATGATGTATCTCAGCATTACACCCATCTCATTGCTATGTGCAAGGCTCCTATGGGGACTTCGGGCACTGCTCATGATCCCTGTGGTGTGGATTGATGTAGCTCCACTGAAGCAAAAGTTGTTGCACTGACTTACACCCCCAGCTCAAACCTTGTTGTTAGCACAAAAGATATGTCTATCTGTTCAAGTGCTTGGAGCCAGGAACTCTATACCTGTTGTACTACTTATAGACATACAAGTGGGATTTTTTTTTTATTTTTTTTTTTGCCTCCTAACATGAAGGCTCAGAGGGGATACAGCATAAATCCATTACTGGAGTAAACACTAAAGACAGATTTTATCAATTTAAATTAGAGAAAATATTTAGCACAAGAATGAATGTGACTTAAGTGGCCATGAATAAAACTAGAGGACATTTTCTAGTCACCAAATAATTGAGTTTCTGGAAAAGTAACCCTTGTGGAGAAAAAATATAGAAAGCAGGGAACATGGAAAACATCAAGAATGTCAATAAAGAACTTAATTGATGGGATACATGGAGTGGAGCCAGAAAGAAATGGGCTAGAGTACTCTGGCAAGTCTCTTCCAGTGCTGTATACCCATGAAATAGAAGATCTTTAAAAATATCCAAAATATATTTTCCTGTGATGGCAACTAGCAAGACTAGTAAAGTAAAACTAACTGAAGAATAGTGGAAAATGGGTAGTTAGATGAGCAGTTCTCTATATTTTTAATTTGTTGTGTCTATATGTCATAGCTTTGTTGCTGCAGCCAAACTTTTGTACAGGTAGGATCTCTGAGTGTTTGAGTCAACATGTATGGATAACAGATGTTCAAAAGAGAGAGCATCCATGAACACAAAGAGAAAAACATCCACTACTTCAGATATTTAAAATGGGGATTTACCTTTTCCTCACAACCTATAAGTTCCGTGTCCCACATTTTAAAAATCACTGATGCTGGTCATTAGTGAGTTCGCATTTCTTCTTGTTCAATTTTGTATGAGATAAATGTGCTCTCATTCTTTCTACTCATCTGCACACCTGACAACTGTATTACCCGTAGCAGATTCTTCGGTGGATTTTACATGGGATGAAAAAATGCTGTGTTTTTGTTCATGGGCAGTCAGAATTACTCAAAGACAGCAGACTCCACTGAATGACTCAGGCTTGAAACAAAAGTAAAAAGGCACATAATTTCTCCTCATGACAATGCAGTCTTAAAGCTTTATTTCCTTACTGTCAAGAGAAAAATCTGTTTTAGTTATGCACATAAAAAAGTTAAAATTTATCAAGGTACCTGGTGAATTTCATAAAGCAGATGTAGGTCAAAATATTGGGGAGATTTTAAACACTCATTAGCTTACTGGGAGCTACGCTTATTAGACCACTGACCTGATTTAATCCCATCTTTAGAAATATCAGACAATTAAGCACTTATTTATATACTCAAATTCAGAAAGTGTGATCAGGTTTCTTGGATGAGTAAGGAAAATAAGGCTTCTTGTGTGAGTAAGGCTTCTTGTATAAGTCAGGAAAACAAGACTGGGTAAATGTGCTCAAGTGATGGACATGGGAAAGTGAAGTTAATGTCCTGCTGGGTGTGTGTGCTGTTGTCCAGCAAAGAGCACTGTGGGACCTTATTTAAGCTACAGCCATTAAAATCAACTACTGTTAAATGGAGTTCATTGGACTTCATTGAGGTTTTAATACAGAGGAGAGATTATTAGTCATGCTAAGGTCATGTGCTAAAAAGCTGTGAAAAAAATGTTGGATAACAGTTTAAGGATGGATGAAATGATCACTGAATTTTAATAGCAACTCCATGGGAGCAAATGTGGCAACCACAGTTGTGCAAGCAGCAGTCTTGAAGAGGCTGACTAATGAAATAAAGATATGCCATACATCAATATGCTTGTATTTTAGAGTTTTAATCATCTCACATCAAATGCTCATGAAAACCATTGCTATAGCACTGTCATTTCTAAAGAAAAGATAATTTGAATTCTTAAGACCATGTGCATGAAATCTAACAGAAGGCAGAGCCATGGCAAAGACAGGGGGCATTTTGTCCCAAAGCTATCTAGAGGAATTTCAATCTAAACCTGTCTTTATAGACATAAAAGAGGCTCAGCTCCTTTTCTCATCGCTCTGTTTCTACCTGTTGCTTAGGAGGGGTCAAGGCTCTTATGTGTGGGACTACTCCATGAAGGGCGTTATCTTCAGCTTTTCTGAGGACTGTATGGAGGCCTGGGGGTGAAAACATCTATTGACAATTGCAACTAGAAGTGAGGTGAGGGCATTATACCTCAGCACAGGTTGCACAGAAACACTTCTGCATCATTCAAAATTACTATAGTACTTGCAAAAAGCAAAAGATCTTACAAATATCTGAGACTTGGGAGGTGTTGAAAGGCATCTTGATCAATGTACACAAGGTTGTTTGCCTTCTCAATTCTTCTGCAAAGAGAAAATGAAACATCAGAAGAAGTGTATCAATATATCGATCTTGAAATATTTGTTGTAGCCCCATGATTTTGTGGTACTATATTTTCCTTTTGGCAGCAGCAGATCTGCGTGATTTCAAAGAGTACCCTACCGCAGACTGGCAGACCCCACCACCTACTGATACAAGCAGTGGTTTGAGGCTGACCAGGGAAAGAAAGGGACAGTTAGATAACAAGATAGAAAAGTCAACAGGAAATTTCAAGTGTTCCTATATCTCTATGGATTCTTCAGAGCTTACCTCAACCAAGTTGCAAAAACTTTAATACTTGCCTGTAATGAATCTTTATAATTGTCTCCTTTTAATTTAGATTGCTCATTACTTACATTTCATGTAGTTTGGGAAGGCTGGAAAACACATTTGCTTCTATGACCTCCAAGGCATCATTCTGCGAGATCTCTCTGAAAAATAATTTAAAAGTCAAGATATTTGAAGCCATGGTGAAGCTGAGAATGGACAAGCAAAAAAATTAATAAGGAACTTCTTCCTAGGTTACTGATAAGCTTTAAAAATAAGGTGGATATCAGATAAGAAAACAGATCCCAGAAGCACTACTGAGCTGCTACTGAGGCAGTGAGGAACAGATGTCTTCTGAGGCTGAAGTTTGTACCTGTAATGCACCTCCTGCTGTTACTGCTTCCTGGGTATTAGAAGTCAGGGCCTATCCCTTATGGGCTACTGGATCTCTGACATCACTAATTATTGATAGAGATTGGATGAAATCAACACAGTGAAGAAAAGAGAGTGTGAAAGGTGACTGAAATAAAAGCAGTGAAAAAGTTCCCAAGAAATATGACACAACTTCAGCAGTAGGACATGGTGCTGTCTTGACTCAATGTAAACTGCTGAGATCAAAATTAAGCCACCACCAGACACATCCTTGCTAACAGGAGCTGGAGACCACACACATGAAAAAATCTTTCATAATTTGGAGAAAACCCTAGTTGATCTCATTTCTGTACAGTTAATGCTCACTTACAGCCACAAAATAGAAATGGTAATTTTTCTGTTATCCATATACCAGAATGCATCTCCTGTACGTCCACAGTACATGTTTATTTGCTTCCTTTATCTGTGGGGTGGCAAAGAGATGGCTCAGGCTCTGGTGTAAGTTAGAATTCAGTTTTCCTGGTGAATCAAGTGGGAATTACTGCAGTGTAACCTATGCCGATTACATCCCTTATGCTGGCAGAGACCAGGAAAGTCAAAGTAAAGACAGCTACGCCAAAGACTCCTGACTATCATTTTTGGAAATGGTGTAAAAATGCTCTTTCTCAGGCTGAGGTCAGCTGTAAACAGTAAAATTATTAATACAAATATAATTCAGTGATAGTCTAATGCTCTGTTAGATTTTAGCAAGGTAATTTGCAAGTCTCCTTCTACTCTGCTCTTGTGAGACCCCACCTGGAGTACTGTGTCCAGTTCTGGGGCCCCCAACACAAGAAGAACATGGAGCTCCTGGAGCAAGTCCAGAGGAGGGCCATGAAGATGAACAGAGGGCTGGAGCACCTCTTCTATGAACACGGGCTGAGAGAGCTGGGGCTGTTCAGCCTGGAGGAGAGAAGGCTCTGGGGAGACCTTATACTGGCCTTCCAGTACCTGAAGGGGCCTACAGGAAAGCTGGAGAGGGACTTTTTACAATGGCTTGTAACAATAGGATGAGGGGCGATGTTTTCAAACTGGAAGAGGGTAGATTTAGATTAGATACTAGGAAGCAATTCTTTACTGTGGTGAGACACAGGTTGCGCAGAGAAGTTGTGGATGCCCCCTCCCTGGAAGTGTTCAAGGCCAGGTTGGATGGGGCCTGGAGCAACCTGGTCTAGTGGGAGGTGTCTCTGCCAATGGCAAGGGGGTTGGAACTAGATGATCTTTAAGGTCCCTTCCAACCCAAACCATTCAGTGATTCTATGAACTGTACACATCTTTGGAATGAAACATTGGATGATTTGTCAGACTGTAAACTGTCCAGCACTTGTCCTGCATATCTTGTTCTTTTGCAGTTATGATGGTTGCAAATAGATCTGAACAGGCATGAGGTAAAACAATAGATTAAATTATAGGTCCACAGTCGAAAAAACTCCACAAACATTATTACAATATAAAAGTGTCCACCTTTCTTCTGACTAACAGCCGAACAGAACCTGACTAATTACTTGCCCATATAGGATAAAAAAAAGCCTTACAAAAGAAGATAAGTTGTTCATCTGACCTTTTCACTTAAAGAAATGTCTCATTGTTTTGATATTTTTTTAGCTTAACTAGAAGCTCTCTCTTCTGTTTCCTCAGGATTTTTTACAGAAGAAATCCCGCTCTCCATTGCTCTGGGAGCTCTAAACTGACTGAAGAACATGAAAATAAAAGTACATGAGGACTGATAGTAGGTGCTTGGTAAGGCACAAGGAGAACGGGGTTTGTTTAGCAGTGCTGAATCACCAGCTTACATGTGAACATGTTCCTTTCCGTTGTTGACTTTTCAGCAGCAACAAAATGCTTAATCTGAGACTGTGATTCCTTCATGCCACGAAAGGAATAGCCATTGCTACGGATGCCGTGTTGGAAAGCTGTGTTTCAAAAACTTATTATCTTCTAGTTTTCTTTAGAAATGATGATAAGGTATGTGGTAGAGGCAATCACCCCCTATGCTGTACTTGTATGACAGTACAATGTACTTGCTTAGCTACAGTCTAGAAGATTTAACAACATGGGAGGTATCTCAAATTTTTAAGATTCAGCTTGGTTTTGCTTGTGCTCCTTTTGGGTGGTCAGCAGTATATTTGCTGCTCCTCACAGTCTAAAAATTAGTTGTCTAGGAAAAAAAAAAAATCACACAGAAAGCAGAACATTTAATATAAATCCATTTAGCCAGAAAAGATTTCATGCCACTAAACAGCTCATGAAAAAAATGTTGCAGATTTGTTGGCCTTAGGCAAAAAAAAATTATTCAGAAATGACAATACTGTAGTGACCTCACCTGACAGAATAGAGCTGTTGAGGGTAACAATTTTTTATAAGCCCATCTGCTATCTATCTATCTATTTGGACAAGGCACCTCTTTTAACAGAACTCTTAAAACTGAATGTTTCTCTATTGGGAGAGTGTTTAGGCTTCCTAAGAGTAGGATGGATTATGGGCTTTGTTTTGATTCAGGAAAGGGAAGATACAGATCTGATTAAAGCAGGGCATGAGTGGGCCATGACACTTTGGAAGGCTTGGAGATTGCATGGTTAAGGAAGGATTAAAGAGAGGTAAGAAAATAGGAATCTAACATTGTTTTTAAAAATTCACTTTTAAAAAATAATTAAATAACACTCGTTTGAGGGGAGTTTTTCAGATATTTGGGGAAAGACTTGCCTTTAATTCAATATTCCCATTCATTGTTACAAATGTGACAGCAATTGGGCTTTTTTTAACACATAATATAAAATATGTCAATTTAAAATTATCTTTGCTGTTTTTCCTCTCAGGCAAAAAACTACTGCAGCTGTGGGGGTTATGAGCCTTGCAAGACAAGTAAAGGCAACAAAAAGGAAACTCATCAATGGCAGAAGGCAGTAACCCTTCTGGTGTTGGGCTTCATTCTCTGTGTCCAGGGGACTGCAAGGGGTGAGGGAAAAGGGCAAGACTCTCTGTCCCCAGCAGCAAATAGTGCATGCTCTGCTACCCAGAGAGTTTTGGTCAATGTTTCAGTGTCCCAGTGGAGGCAAGTGACGAGCGGCATTCCTCAGAGATCAGTATAGGGACCAGTGCTGTTCAACATCTTTGTTGGAGACATGGACAGTGGGACTGAGTGTATCCTCAGCAAGTTTGCTGACGATACCAAGCTGTGTGGAGTAGTTGCCACCCTGGAGGGAAGGGAGGCCATTCAGAGGGACCTTGACAGGCTGGAGAGGTGGGCCATTGCCAACCTCATGAAGTTCAACAAGGCCAAGTGCAAGGTCCTGCAACTGGGTCGGTGCAACTCCAGGCACAGATACAGGTTGTGGGGAGAATGGCTAGAGAGTAGTCCTGAGGAAAAGGACTTGGGGGTAGTAGTAGATGAGAAGCTCAACAGGAGCTGCCAGTGTGCACTCACAGCCCAGAGGGTCAACTGCATCCTGGGCTGCATCAAAAGAAGTATGGCCAGCAGGGCCAGGGAGAGGATTCTGTCCCTCTACTCTGCTCTGGTGAGACCCCACCTGGAGTACTGTGTACAGCTCTGAAGCCCTGAGCACAGGAAAGACATGGAGCTGTTGGAGAGGGTCCAGAGAAGGGCCACAAAGATGATCAGAGGGCTGGAGCAGTTCTACTGTGAAGACTGGCTGAGGGAGTTGGGGCTGTTCAGCCTGGAGAAGAGAAGGCTTCAGGGAGACCTTGTAGCAGCCTTGCCTAATGTGGGGTGTCCCTGCTTATGTCAGGGAGGTTGGAACCTGATGATTTTTAAGGTCCCTTCCAACCTTAACCATTGTATGATTCTATGATTTTATGCTTCTGTGATTCTACCCTCTCTCCAGGAAATCCTGTTGATGATGACCTCACTCATCATCATTCTTTGCAGATGAATCCCAGTTAATAGCACTGAAGTACTGTTTTCTGACAGAAGGCCACTGCTATTCTTGTCCTTTGGGGTGGCCATACACCTGTTACAGGCTATCATTTAGGTAAGAAGGATAAATTTAAGAAACCCCCAACATTCAGTTTAGGAGATCAGTCCCACACTATGACCAACAAGCCACACTAGTCTGGGTTTTGGTTGTATAATTTGCGTGAATGATTTATTTGTACCTGGCAAAAATGCACACCCTGCTCATGGAAAATCCTAACAGCACTCTCCTGGATACAGGTATCACTGGCAATAGAAGTATAAACCACTGCTGCTCACAACCAGCTCAGCAGGGTCAGATACTCTGTAAAGGAGAGCAAACAATACCTGTGGCAGCAGCTACTGGCAGAAAAAGGGGATTGCTGGCTAGTATTTGTGCAAGTGATTTGTCTTACAGTGTAAATGCACACAAACAGATGATTGCTCATAATGCATATCTTATTCTATGTCATCATGAGAGAAGATGGGACTGTTATTATGTTGTTTGTTTGTAATGAATTATACTATTATCACAGCAAATCCAGATGACAATTTGAGAATAATTTCTGATGCATGTAAGCCTTTGAATAGATGGCATGCAAAGCAATCAGGGGTAATTTCTTAAAAAAATCCAAACCTTCAAAACCCCAAACCACCAGTGGTTGCAAAGTGCTTAGGTATGTGCCTGAGCTTAGTTGCCACAGTATGCACAGCTTTGTTGAAATCAACAGTGATCCTCAAAAGCATAAATTGTTTACTCAAACACAGCCTAAAAAGAGAAATAACTATTAAGTAAAAATGTTTTACACAAAGGATAATTGTTTTTATTTTTCTTCAAAGAGAATGTAAGACTTTAATGTGTGACACCACCACATAACTGAAGAATTTCCTCTAATTTGCCACTAACATAGCAAACAGTAACTGTTACTGCCTATCACAAGCAACTGACTGCAGTGTAGCATTGCCATGTGTAATAGCCTGGTGACAGGAGGGAGACAGATGGAAAATGAAGAGAAGGAGGAAGGTGCTGCCTAGAGGCAGTGCAGTCTTAGCGGGGTTGAACCTGCCTGCAAAGCTGCCCTTTGGCAGGGCTAGGGGTACCTATTCATGACATTTGTGACAGAGCCCAGCGTGAAGCCACGGAACTATTCCTCTTCAAACCAGCTGTGCTCAAAGTGTGACCTATAAAAACCAAACTATGTTGAAATGGCCTTTTAAACAATTCTATTAGCAAGGAATGCATAGTTCAAGGCAGTTTCTTTGTAGTCCTCTAAAGAAAGTCTCTTAGACTAATCAAAGTCTTGCAGTAAAAGCAAGACTGTATTAAACTCACAAACTAATGGTCTTGCAGCCAAGTGGTCTCACATTTCAAAATAATGAAAAAATAAAAGACTGGACCTTTATATGGCTTCTACGATAAAAATTCCTTTCAGGATCAGAGTGGGGCACACAGACAGGGATAGGGTCATTTTTGCCCTGCTAGGAAATGTGCCTATTTAAAACAAATATGTGTGTATATACACAGATATAGAAGTTTAACATAGATGAGTAAGTGGAAACTTGTGTCAAAAGAAGAGAAAAGCACACGCATGGCAGAAGATCAGCTAAGAGGCAGATCACAGCGCCAATCCCTTACACAGTGCCCAGGGGTGTATGCTCTCAAACGTGAAGACCAGCAGCAGGAATGACATAGAGTAACTGAACTGATGCCCAAATGGTGACCATGGTAAATGTGGGATTTCTGGATTTCTGTGCTTTATGGATTTCTGTGCTTCATCTCCCTGTGGCAGACTACAGGGGCTGCCCTACGCATGGACATTTCTTGGGCACTAGTTTGGTGCGTGCATCTTGCCCACAGACATGGCACATGGTGTGAAGGGTGGTTTTCCCCTCCTCTCCAGCCACTCTGCCCTCCTCTGTGTGCTGGGTTTGACCCACTCCCTGTAAACTCCTGTAGCTTTCCTGAAATTCTCCTCCAGAACAGGTACATACATGGGCTATACACTTGATCTATTCACCATATATTTCCTGTGATACATAATAATTTAGTCTTTTGCACTTTTATCCTCAGCTTTTGAGGCAGTTTTTTGTGGCACAAATATCCTGCAGATTCCTGTGAATATTTTTTTTTCATTCTATAGGTAATTGCAATTAGCAGTGCTAGTGGAGGTATCAGGTACTTATTGCCAGAGCAGGTGGTCTCAGTGGGCTCTCTGCACTGTGACAAATCAATAGCGTCACATTGATTTTAGGGAAAAGAGAAGAAAAAAAAGGCCCCAAATTTTTATCTCTTCCCACCCCCTTTCTTCAAATATAAGTACTCTTTAGACTAATTTTCCAGGTCAGTTTTACTTAATGGTTTGACTGATGCCACAATTCATGTCAATCTTAAAAAGGGATTAGCAGTATTGTGATGTCAGGCAAGCAATCCTGCCCAGCATTCACTGGGTGATCACGCCCAGGAACAGCCTGAAATTTGTTTGAACTGAAAAATTAAACACCTGACTACCTCTGTCTCCATGCTGTAGATGGAAGAGCTCTTATTTCTTTCAATCTGATCAGAAACAAGTCAGTCTGAAATCTTCTGAAAAGTTCCCTCTGAAGTGACAGCAAAATGCTACTACATTGATTTAAACAGGTGACAAAAGAAAAGCTATTTTTCTTAAAAGTGTTAGAGACTTCTGACCTTTTAAAAATAGTTGACACTTTATCCTGCCACTTTCCTTGTGAACATGAAAAAACTTGTCTCCCTACCATGATTTATTGAACATGAGGGAGTTGCAGACTAATATATCTTAGCAGTTATTGACATTACAAAAATGAATTCAAGCACTGACTCTTCTCATCATCTCTATACTTTGCTGAAGATATACACACATGTTGTGCTGACCTGACTAAATAAGTGGGGTAACCATTTAACCAACTGAGTATTAATAGTGATTTCATCCTTAAAGTGAAATAGTGCATATGTGAATCTCTAAAGGAGATTATCAGGAGGCACCAATACTATGTCTTTCTGCCTTCTCCAAAGGGCATGACACCATTCTCAAATAAATCAATACAGGTATGGGAAAAATAAAATGCAGCTTTCAACACAGCAGACAGAAGCAAAGGGGATTTTATTTCTATTGGTGCATTAGCACCATGCCAACAAACCATATAAAAGTCTGCTGAGAGTTTAGTTGCATCAAATTAATTGTCCATGTAACAGTTTTAAATTGGTCTCTCTAATCTGAAAAAGCATGCGATTAGTCTGCAGAATTGGAACAGATAATGACTGGATCCAGCAGCAGAAGCCACATCATTATAAGAATTGATTTTATAATCGGTACAGTTCGGGGGGATAGATATCTCCTCATATTCTAGCACTAAGAGGATGTGTTATACTAGTTTTAGTTTATTGCCAGCAAAGCTGAAAATACATGAAGCTTTATAAAGTCAAGCAAGCAAGGACCTGGTCTTTGGAGGAAATGGCAACTTTCCTCAGAAAAGCTGGCTCCATACAGGCAGCCCAGAGAGATGGGGTTTGGAACTCAGTGCCCTCCAGCTGCTGGGGCAGACGTACCTGTTGCTCCTTGCATTTGGGCATCACTATATTTTACCTTTGCCTGTGACATCTTGTAGGGAAGGCAGAAAAATGTCTCTGAAAAAGACACTGACTCTAGCGATGGCACTTCTTTCTCAGACACAATGGGTTACTGAGGATCTTGAGACCACACTGGCAAAATTTATTGCTACTTATCTTGTGTTACTTCTGCTTTGGCTTTGATAGCCAGCGTATGATGAATAGTTTTATTATGATGGCCTGGGCAAATGAGGATTACATTTGGGATGCACTGAGGAGAGCTGCTGAATGAGGAAAAAGGGAAAATAATTTCTGAGGAAAATCAATTAGCAGACTGTCTTGGATTGAGAAAACATGTGGCTTCCAGGACCCAAAGTCTACTGACAGTCTTTCCAAGTAGGTAACAGATGTTCTTAGAAACCTCAAGAGACAGTGTGGAAATGCCTTAAGGAAGCACACATGCATAAGAGATGCAACTGGAGGACAGTTCATTGCTAACTCCAATGCATTACAGAAACAGGAAGAACCAGAATAGCAAGTGCCTCACATACACACAGTTA
Source organism: Hemiprocne comata (assembly GCA_020745705.1). Lineage (NCBI taxonomy): Eukaryota > Metazoa > Chordata > Aves > Apodiformes > Apodidae > Hemiprocne > Hemiprocne comata. The sequence continues at coordinate 62,387,414 of CM036588.1, read as the reverse complement.
AACTTAATAGCTAAGGGGAAAAATTGTGAAAAAATCCCTCTTACTTCACAGTTCTGGCATTAAAAATCTTCACAGGCTCATGAGAGGTTTCTGAGTATTCACCAGAGCAAATAATGCAGTATCTTACACCCACTTCAGTGAAAATAAGTCTCCATGACTTGACCTATCATGAGAAAGATATCAACATTGCCTAACATTAAACATAATTATGAATACAGACATTATCTTCCAGTTGCTAACAACATCCACTACTGCTTTCAAATGCCCTTCTGAAGGGATTTAGTTTTCTCATATTTAATATTACAGTCTCCCTTTGAAATACCTTTTTCCAGCACAAATATTTCCTTCTGTCTTCTTTTCTATTTGCATTCATTCTTCACTCCTATAAAACTGTTCTTCTGGGTTGTGTCTAGCTGAGGCCTTGACCCTATAAACTCTTATCTCTGAGCTTTGGCTCCAAGCTCAGACAAGACCTTACTGCATAAATATTTCCATTATTGGAGCCCTCAGATATAACCTACCTGGGAAAGGTATCCTCTTTTATGCTTCCAAAGTTAAAATCAAACCTCTGCCTTGTAGCAGACTGCCAGAGAGAACACAAGCACCAGCAAGAAGCTATTGAGTCAAAAGCTTTACAAAGCAAGTGTGCAATGAGGGTTATTTCTTGGTTTGCAATACTGTGCTATCATAAACAGAAAAAAAATACCATTATGCCCAAATCTGCAGGTTCTCTACTGAAGGATGAAGAGATGACATATACAAACATGGGAATGACATACAATCCCTAACCCTTTTGCCAAGTGGCTAATGGCAGCAAAGAGGAACCTGATTCAATACATCAAGAATCTTACTTGACAAACGATGGAACAGATCTCCACTAAGAAACATGCTTCCAGATGAGTTTCCCTGACACAAATTACCCTCCTAACCTGCAAACATTGCATGACTGCACACAGTTAAGAAAGTCTTAATACGGGGCACGGAACATGTCCTAAAACTTGGCCCAAAATCTAAACTATTAATATGTTTCTACATTTGCGTGTGTATACACACAGTATTCTAATAAAAGCAATGAAATAATAGACCCGCAGTCACACGACAGACAGTGCTTGCTCACTAATATCAACAGGCAGCAGCCTTTCTGCATGTCTAACCCCTTTTACAAGGAATTTGCTCATGTACTCCAAGACTTAGACAGGCTGGAGAGTTGGGCAGGGAGAAACATGATGAAATTCAACAAGGGGAAGTGTAGAGTTTTGCATTTGGGGAAGAACAACACGATGGCCCAGTATAGGTTGGGGGCTGACCTGCTGGAGAGTAGTGTAGGTGAAAGAGACCTGGGGGTCCTGGTAGACAGGAGGATGACCATGAGCCAGCAATGTGCCCTTGTGGCCAAGAAGGCCAATGGCATCCTGGGGTGCATTAGAAAGGGTGTGGTTAGTAGGTCAAGAGAGGTCTCCTCCCCCTCTATTCTGCATTGGTGAGGCCGCATCTGGAGTATTGTGTCCAGTTCTGGGCCCCTCAGTTCAAGAAGGACAGGGAACTGCTTGAAAGAGTCCGGCGCAGAGCCACAAAGATGATTAAGGGAGTGGAACATCTCCCTTATGAGGAAAGGCTGAGGGAGCTGGGTCTCTTTAGCTTGGAAAAAAGGAGGCTGAGGGGTGACCTCATCAATGTTTACAAATATGTAAGGGGTGAGTGTCAGGGAGATGGACCTAGGCTCTTCTCAGTGATGACCAGTGATAGGACAAGGGGTAATGGGTGTAAATTGGAGCATAGGAGGTTCAAGGTGAATATCAGAAAAAACTTCTTTACTGTGAGAGTGACAGAGCACTGGAACAGGCTGCCCAGAGAGGTTGTGGAGTCTCCTTCGCTGGAGACATTCAAAACCCGCCTGGACAAGTTCCTGTGTGATGTGCTCTAGGTGACCCTGCTCTGGCAGGGGGGTTGGACTAGATGATCTTTCGAGGTCCCTTCCAACCCCTAGGATTCTATGATTCTATGATTCTATGAAAGGCTTCTGCCAGAAACATGCAGTGCAACTCAGGCTGGTAGAAATGCAGATAAACAAAGGCTTCCTGCTATCATCTGCTGTTGTAGTGCTTTAAGAAGAAAGTCCTCAGACTGGACTCAGGCCTTTGATGTGGAGCCCTCAGTACTGATCCCACAGGGGTCTCCGAAGGAATGAGGCAAAACCCTTGAAAACTCAAAGGCAATTCCTGGCCACTTGAGAACAACCTGTTTCTCCTATGTAAGAGCACTCTGATCTCCCTGGGAGCCCTTCTCCTCCACACTCTCCTGGGTTATATCTAACTGGGGACATAGGAAGAAGTTGGAGCCAGAGATGATGCAAAAAGCCTTATCTGAAGCAGTTCTTTCTTCTGCATCAACAGAAAAGAGGAATCTTCCTCCCCACCCACACTGCTTAAAAAAGGAGGATGAATGAGAAACATGGTTTGAATTTTAAAAAAATTATGTTTTCCTTAGAAATTGCTGTGTCTATTCTTTTGCTGTACTGCATTGCATATCCTTATGATATTTTTAATTCTGGTTTTCTGTGTTGATGTAAACAAACGGGAACTTACAGTGTTTTCAAAGCACACATGCCTGACAAAACCTTTTTTGTTTCCAGTAAAGCACTTTGAAAAAATGCTACTGATGAGTGGGAGGAAAAACTCCTGAAGTGATCCCAAACCACAAAAATCACCATTTCCAACAGTCATGTTGATGAAATACACTTAAAAAATAATACAAGAAAATTAAATCCATCATTTCTAATTACTATCATTGCTTTAGTTGAGACTGGAGGAGATTTCAGACTCTGCAGCAGAAGGCACAGAAATCCGTTGGTTTTAATATGCATTTTAATATACATTAAAATACATTTTAGAGGAGCGCATATTTTCTTGTAATTTTAAATAAGTATTGCCTCAGGAAAGCACACAGCTCAATATACAAAAGGATGCAGAAGTTCACAAACTTGAAAGCAATCTTGTGAGAGCAATTTAGTTTTCAGATAGAAAGGAATGTTTTCTGTATGATAAATACTGAATTAAAAATAAAAAGTCAACTGCTATTTTGTTTCTTCATCAGAGTGAAAACAAAAAACCATTTTTTTTGGAGTCTTTTAACATGAAAATGAAGAAACTAATATAACACTTATTGCAGAACATGATCAGAGCTCCCTCTGAAAGGTGTTCTATCTTAAAGTTACCCAAATCCCTAAGGATCTGGGTTGGGATCCATAGACAGGAATGTCTTTCTCTTACCTTCTGACAGGTACAGCGAACAGAAAGCAACCAGCAGTACCAGCACACACCTCATTCTTCTACACAAAGGTAATAGGGTTTAATTATTTTCTTTCTGTTAGTTTGGAGATGGCTGTGCAGGATAACTCTGGTTAAGAGATTCCCCAGGGAAATCCCTTGTGCCCCGTGCCCAGCTGGGAGCCTTCAGTGAGGAAGATTAAAACAGCAGCTAAGTACAAAGGCTTTGATTTGTGTTTTCTCTGGGGCTAAATTACTGGTAAAATGAAGAGGATACTTTGAAATGGCAGGCTCAGGACTTGCCTCTGCAGTGGTACCTATTTAACTCAAAGTCCCAAACCAGGTATTTCAGTTTCATTGTTAGAGTAGTTTTACTAATCAATGTAAACATCGTTCTATCTTTTTTTTCTTTCTTTTCTTTTTTTTTTTTTTTTTTTTAAGTGTCACACAGTTCTTAGTAATCAATGTATATCTTATTTTCAGCTAGATGAATGCAACTCTGTGAGCATACAAGTCCCAGGAAGTCATAGAGAGAATACTCCATTTATTTATGAGACCTGTTAAAAGAGGTTCATGATGAAACTGACTGCATTTCTTCTCACATTTTCTTTATGTGCTGCTAAAGTCAATTCAAGGACATTGATCCACTGAAGACTGAGACGGGCAGAGAAACTCTTTTTGCTTGGATATGAGCTGAACTCAGTACACTCCTATCTCCCAGACAGGAGATAGAAGATATCTCACAGACTCCTGTGACCCTTCTAGATGCGTTTTGCCTCATCATTCATACTGTCCAAAAGGGTAGCAACAGGATGCATGCTCTTATATCTTCCTCCTCCTCCTTAAAGGCGTGCAGATGGACACTCTTTAGGAGAGCTGAGATTTCTGCATGATATGACTAGTTAGTAAGGTGCCAAAGGAGAAGGAAGACCCCCATTAAACAGGGAAGAATGTCTTTGTTTTTCCTTTGGGTCAGATTCAGTCCAAAATGAGGTGGAAAGACCTTACAAGATGTGACCAGCGAAATCTTCCATTTATCTACAGATGACACTGCCAAAGCAATCCAACCTTCCCACAGTGCCCCACAAAGGAGCAAGGTCACCCACTGAAACACCAGCTCTGCTGCAGAAACATTTCGAAGTCTGGCCAAAAGAGGCTGCTGCCGAGCTTGTGATGAATCACTGCCTGACATCACCATCTCGTGGTACACAAGCCATCAACCTACCTCTGTGAAAATAAACCATTCATCACACATGTGGACTCCGTGTGACTCTGTGACTGGGTAAGAACAAGTGACCTAGAAATCTGGGGTGTTCCAAGCCCTATCAGCCTACATCTGAGTAATTCTCCTGTCCCATGAAGCTTTTGTGACATATTCTGTATGGGCTGTAGGGTGGAGAACAATCCAAACTCTACTTTCCTATGTAGTCCTAAAATTATGCCTAACTCAACAGACAAAGAAAAGAACAAAATTACTACCAAAGAAGAAAATGTGGTAGCAAGGGAAAAACTTCCTTGTTGCACATTGTATCTTCATTTGGATTCGAGATTAAATCTGAATGAATTATATTTTTTAATTTGTTTAACTATGCTAATAGTCACCATGCACGAGTGGTTTTAGCAGCCTTTTTTCTTTATATGTATGACTCAAGGATTACCATAGCAACTTGCTTCCTAGTTAGCTTTCAGTTGCTAGCAATCAATACAATTAGACAGGGTCAGTGCTGGAGTAAGCTCTATAGATTTTTAACAAGGCTACTGAGAGTTAACAATGACAAGGAGAGGAGGAGAGGGCTCCTGGACAATCTTCCCCAAAGGATGGTCACTGTTCTGCTATTACTCACCCTTCTACGAACAAAGGAAGTTGTGGCAAATGAGAGCTTTGCCACTTACCTGACTGCAGAAAGCTTTTAATCTGCCAACAAATTCACAAAATATGGAGAATGGAATAATCCTTAGATCTGCAGATAAAAAGACACTTTACTGTCACATTGCTGGGACTGAGGTTGCCTGCACACCATCAAAATGAAGAATAAATATGTCATAGATTTTTATGAATTTAGCTACATCTGAAATCAATCTCCCTGTGTGAGAAGGATCCCTGAAACCTGGAATAAGGTGAGAACAGCCAGTTCAAAGAAAGATGCTCCCCGGGATTTAAGCCTGTGCAATGCTTAGCTGAGATCCTATTAGGAAGTCCTCCTTCTCGTGACCTGAGCAATTGCCCTTCACTAACACAATTTCCCCCTCATTTTTACAGCCTATATCAGTCGTTAACATATTATCTCTTACCCTGAAAGCACAGTGCCTGGCAGCACAGTAGGATGAGAACATAATGTGCTATTTAGAGGTATTCTGGGTCCTGGGAATACAAAAAAGACTCCTTGGTACTGACAGATGAAAGCTCGTGAAAAGCCACTTTACTTGTTAGGGTGTTTAAGTCTCCTACCAAGAAACAACAGGCAAATCCAAGCTTATTTTTAAATAAACAGTTTATGTTGTTAATTATGCCTCGGCACACGGCTGTGACAGATGAACTGTGATCCATATATTTGCCTCTGTAAAAATGTGCTGCCTCTTGCCTCTCTCCTCTGTTCCCTTCAGAGGTTACCTCTCCCCTTGGGTTGTGCCTTCAGCTCAGCTCATCCCAGCTCACAGCGTCCAGTCCCAAAATAGAGGGCTGGGCTCAGGGAATGGAGGAGCCAAAATGTGGCATATGGGGAAAATGTCCTGACAAGGCAGTCAGTATAGTTAGTGCCGCGCAATGGCACTTCAAACTATGAGCTTTGAGGCAATATGTCTTGACCTTCCTCTCCACAAAATACCCCAAAGAAGAAAAAAAAGGTTTTAAGCTCAAAAAAGGCAGTTTTTATTAGATTGTAAACTAGAATAATAAACTTTAAAGCAGAAAACCCCTAAACGATATTGGAAGAGAACTGAAAAGAGTTTCTATCCCCCCCTGCCCTGATATCCAGTGATTTTAGAGAAAGTTTGGAGCTCCTCAATGGCTTATTCCGAGTGGCAGTAACGTCTGCCTTCACCTCCTGCAAAACCCCATTCATCAGCCCTGGGGCTGCTTCCTGCTCCCCAGTGGCACATATCCATCTCTGGCCTCTAAATCTCCTGCTACTTGTAGTACCTCAAAGCTGCTCCCCTCTGAACATTACCATTGATCCATAAAGGGAATACCCAATCCCCCTTTCTCCAGGGAGCTCTGCCCCTGTCAGTTTTCCTAAAGAGCATTATCTAATTGGGAACAGAAGTAACAAATAAGCAAAATCTTTTCACTATATCACGTGCACCTCTTCTTACAGCACAGATGGGAAAAGCCAAAATCTTCATAATTATACATTTCTAGATAAAGATATAAATCTTTGTGCTCTTGAGCAGGCAAGAAAGACAGAAGTAAATGATGCTTCCAAATCATAGAATCATAGAAAGTTTGGGGTTGGAAGGGACTAATAAAGGTCATCTAGTCCAACCCCCCTACAATAAGCAGGGACATCTCCAACTAGAACAGATTTGTCAGAGCCCCATCAAGCCTGACACTGAACGTCGCCAGGGATGGGGCCTCCACCACTTCTCTAGGCAACCTGTTCCAGTGATCCACCACCCTCATATTAAAAAACTTTTTCCGAATGTCCAACCTAAATCTACCCTTCTCTAGCCTAAAACCATTACCTTTTGTCCTATTGTTACATGCTCTTGTGAACAGTTCTTCCCCCTGGGCAATCAGAGATATCAATACAGGCTGGGAGAAAACATGCTAGAGAGCAGCCCTGTGGAAAAAGACCTGGGGGTACTAGTGGATGAAAAGCTGGACAAAGATTAGCTTAATTCAGGCCTCATGTGAATAATTCTGCATTATTCTTTGTTTTAATGGACAAACTTCACAGTGTAAAGACAACATGGAGAGACCATTACAGGAGTTTGTGCTGAGACCTAGCCCACTATTTATTAGGTGCATTTCTCCTTATCATAGAATCATAGAATGCATTCGGTTGATGACCTTTAAAGGTCGTATAGTCCAATCCCTCTGCAGTGAGCAGGAACATCTGTAACTAGATTAGGTTGCTCAGAGCCTCACCTTGAATGTCTCCAGGGATGGGGCCTCCACCACCTCCCTGGGGAACCTGTTCCAGTGTTTCACCACCCTCACAGTAAATAACTTCTTCCTAATGTCTAGTTGAAATCTACCCTGCTCTAGTTTAAGACCACTGCCCCTCGTCTTACCACTACACACCCTTGTAAACAGTCCCTTGACAGCTTTCCTGTAGGCCCCCTTCAGGTACTGGAAGGCTGCTACAAGGTCTCCCTGGAACATTCTCTCCTCCAGGCTGAACAACCCCAACTCTCAGCCTGTCATTGTAGCAGAGGTGCTCCAGCCCTCTGATCATTTTTGTGGCCCTCCTCTGGACCTGCTCTCCCAGGTCCACATCCTTCTTGTGTTGGGAACCCAAGGGCTGGACACAGTACTCCAGGTGAGGTCTCATCAGAGCGTAGTAGAGGGACAGAATCACTTATCTTGATCTGCTGCCTTGCCTCTTTTGATGCAGCCCATGCTTCTTTTGATGCGATTTGCCACCTGGGCTGTAAACACACATTGTTGGCTCATGTCCAGCTTTTCATCTAACAGTACCCCTAAGTCCCTTTCCACAAGGCTGCTCTCCCCAGGTGATCATCATCCCCCCGCCTGTATTGATAATAAGGATTGCCCCTACCCAGATGCAGGACCTTGCACTTCACCTTGTTGAACCTCATGAAGTTCATATGGGCCCACTTTGCCAGCTTGTCCAGGTCCCTCTGGATGACATCCATCCCTCTGGCATGTCAACTGCACCAGTCAGCTTGGTGTCACTGCAAACTTGCTGAGAGTGCCCTTGATCCCACTGTCTATATAATTGATGAAGATACTAAACAGCACTGGTCCCAGTACAAGCCACTTGTCCATACCACTTGTCTGAATCACTGAGGGACAGCACTTGTCATCCATTACCATCTGGACATCGAGCCTCCTTCTCAGAGGAGAAAGCACCCTATGAGATGGACAAAATATATTCTCCATATAGACAAGCTATTTCATAATAGTTTCAGAAACATCCTCTTGAACATCCTCCTTCAGCAACTGGCATCAGCAGCTCCCAGGGACAAGTTCTGCACTGGGAAAGCCATGAGCTTGTCCCTGTTCCCAACTCCTAGTAATCTGTAATTTCTATTGGTGGTGTTGGCTCCCCAAGCATTCAAAATATTTTCTGGCTTTGTCTCTGTCTATCATTCGAAATTCTAGAAATTTAAGTTTTTTCCAGAGAACTCTATGCACATATATATCCACGCATATACATGTATGCAAGTAAATATGAACATATATTCTACAATGAGGTAAGTAGTTTTCTCACAACAGGCACACTACCCTTACTTATTTTTGAAGAATCAAACCCATATATGGAAGCCTTAATCAAAAAGAGGTTCCTGCTTGAGAAATCAAAACAAATATTCATCAAATACTGGCTGGGTCAGAGAACAAACAAGGGGCACAAGGAATCTCTCATTTTACACCTGGGATGAATTGGGGTCAGTAATGTCTTTGATAGGAAAATCAAAATGCAGCTCACTAATAACAATAAAATGCTCAGCTGCCTCTCCACTGAGCAAATCAGTCATCAAACTAATGATTAAATCCTCATCAGTCTTTTGGCATAGTAGAAATAAAGGCCATGCAATATAACATTGTCAGAGGATCACAACCTCCAGCTTAGAAAATAAATGTCTTGACTTAATCTCAGCATTTGTTTTCCATAAATGCTGAGGTTTGTATCATTATTAGTATAGCAATGGTAACAGTCCTTCGTTGCATCATGCCAATTCTACTAACATTCTTTCTAAAATAAATAGAAGAGCTAGATAAAATTAATATGGGAAGGTGTTTCTTAAATCCTCCTGAAATTGAATTACCATTTCTGATCCAGTGTTGGCCTTCCTCTATCTGACAAACAATATTTAGCAGTGACAACAATAAATACTAAAGAAAATCCCATTTATAGCAAATTGGGCAAAATTTCAAGTAGGTCACACCTTTTGTACTCACTCACAGGTATAGTTATAGTCACACACAAGATTATTAGGAAAAAATCCTATAAAAACCTGTTTTCTCATGAAAAAAAGGACTTTCCTTTCTACTTCATGCATTTATTAATTTTTAATAGTGGCATTTTAAAAAGCAAACGCAGAAGCTGGATATATTAGGAAGGAGATGACACTACGATGCTTTTTGGGACACACCATCACCTGGATTCCCACAGAGTCTCACCAGTGCAGCATCGTGGTACGCTGGGAGCCCCGGACCCTCACCAGCCTCTGTCAGGCAGAGGGGATGGAGGTGCTATGTGGTTGTAATTCTGAATGCATATGTTTTCTCTCAGAATTTCTTTGTTATTAAATTTCATGCAAGAATGTAGATAATTTTAAAATTTTCTTTTTGGTAGAAAGAAGCGCTTTTATAATAATCCTCTTACAATTCTTTAAATAAACGTTTGATGACTTTAACGCTACTTACGTGTATTAATTTTGTTTGAATCTTAATTTTGTATTTACAGTTCTCTTTGTTTTCAAGCCAATAGATTTTATTCCAAATTCTATCTGGAGATTTTGGAGTTAACATGTAATTAATATACAAAAGAGAAATAAAAAAAAATATTTAGGGAGATTGGAACTAAGTATACTTAGTTTACCAAGAAAAAGGTAATTATTTATATCAGATCAATATTCTGAAACATCACATGAGAAGAACCACCTTTTGCCATGTATGAGCTATGAATTACATTTGAAAATGTAAAACAATTAGAACCAGCAATTCCAAGTTCTCGTTTCATTTTCTGGTATACATACATGAGTTTAATAAATGTGTAACTCAGCCGGCTTAAGAATTATATTATGTTTCTTAACAAATATGCATTTTTATATTTACAAAGTCACTCAGATTGTCACTATTTCAACTTTGGAAGTACAAGAATCTGATAAGAAAATGCAATTTGAAACTTCCTTTACTTCAAAAGCTCCTGGAACAAAGACATGGAAACTGAAGAAATTACATGTTTTTGGCAAAAAATATTGACTCTGCCAGCAGCCATCTTACATTTTACTACATCAGTTCTGGCCCACCTTGAGACATAAAATCCACCCAAAAGTACCTGTGATGAATCTCAGAAAGTTGGCCAGTGAGGGGACATATCAACCTCCTCAGTATGCATAAAGCACATCCCACAGGAGGAAAGAAGACAGATTATAGCACTAATTCTGCACCACAGGATGACTATCCATTCTGAGGCTCGTTACATTTATCAGTTGCAATAATCAGCTTTGTGCGCCTGACACAAAGACCTGCAGTAAGACAGAACTTGCAAAACTGAATGATTAGGAGAAAGCAAGTATGTCCATGTGCACAACTCCAGCATGCCGAGCCTGCAGTCCACTGGGCTAGTATCTTGCTCTAGTGGTGGTAAGAGCAGGGCAAGCCTATTGAGAAACAACCTGAGAAAAAAAATAATTCTTAATAATTTCCAACATTTTCATTTGGAGGTTTTTTTTGACCACTGGACTGAGACCATTTGTTTAAGAACTGGGCATTTCACCCTCAAAACTCACTTTGAATGAATGAGGCTACCTCAGAGCCCACTATTAGATATGCAGAAGAGCTGTCTTAATTTAGCCTGGGCTTAATTTTTTTTCTGATTTGTTTGCATAGAGGAAGGCTGAAGGACATTTCCTCCTAAGGAAGAGTGAGAACTCACACAAGCATTTGCCCACGTTTGTCTTTTCTGAATTCAGGTAATCTGAAAAGTATGTCAGTGGGGAGAGGCATTAAAGCATTTAGCACACATTCAGTGGATTTCCATTTTCTTTCTTTACCTGTCTCTATGTCTAGACAGCTGAAAAGCAGGGACCAGAAGTTATGTCCAAGATGAATGATTCTTCCATTAAACACTTCAGTCGCTAATGCTGGCTTCATACCAATGCAGTTAACAAATAAAGATTCTGCTAGCAGTTCATTACCACAAGACTCATTCTTGCACAACAAAAGGAGGTAATGACAAAATGTATTTTCTTATTTTCCTTTCTAAATTTATTTTATCAAAGAAAGGAAGCATCAAGACACCAAGCCACACAGCAAGAATTATGGAATACTTCCTTTCTTGTACTCTAACATGTTTCAATTAAAATATGCAAATATTAGCATGACTTTCTGGGACTTTTTAAATAGAAAAGTTAGCAAACGCTGATAGAGATGCTATGAATTGATTTTACATTTCCTAGCTTCTTCTTTTAAGGGCTTTGACTTTATTTGAAATTTTGTTTCTCTCCAGCATTAGCAAAAGTTTGAGATCAGGTTATGCATTTACTGAAATGTAACAAAGCTGTAATTAAAATCTCTGCTCTTTGACATTAGCAGTGGGTTACTGACAGGGATAATAAATTTCTACTTCATTTTTTTGTAATTGTGCAAGGGATGACAGCAGTAACTTCAACTGTAAGTTCTCTTCCACAGATAAGCTTTGGCCAGGAAAAGCAGAATGCAAAGTGATGATGCAGCAAAATGTTTATAGATTATAATAAAACCACTAAGTCTTTGTTCATTACTTATTATAACAAAGGGCATAACTTCTACTTTCAGGAAATAACTTGAATTTAGAGCACACCAGGCTTCCTATGTATTCGTTCCAAACACATAGGTTTGCACTCCAAGGGATGACACTTGTGAAGGCTGCAGGAGGGTCATCTGAAGTAACAGCATCCCTTCAAGAAGCAAATGTCCCCAGGCCACCCATGGCCACACTGAGAGACAGCAGGACCAGGCACTACTCTATGTGGCTCCTCTGCTGCTGATGTGTTACAGGATCCCTGGGAGAAGCTCTCATAGTTGTTCAGCTTTCAAATCCCATTTGTGGGAGCTCATTTCCAAAGACAGAGTGTAGCAATGGGCAAATGAAGACAGACACCCTGGATGTTGTTGAGCTAAGGAATGTGTGCAGCATGTGGAGCCAAGGATAAGCTTTCTTACATGGTTTTACTGCTGAATCAGAGGCCCAAAGTGCAGGCAACCACTCCAGTATAGAAAAGAGCTGGTTCAAAACCACTGATCACCATAAACCATGGACTGTCAGTTGGGAGGAAGGCATCTGGGACTTGCAAGTCCACTCGCAGGAGCTTCCTGTGATGGCTTATGGTCCAACCATCAGCCTCTGGTGGGCTGGGTGGCCTTTGATGACTCATGTAGGATTAGGCTAGGCAGACATAGGGGAAAGCCCCATATCATAACAGTGGCCCCATTAAAATATTTATTCTTTGGGATGCAATCACAAGATCATAGAATCACTGAATGGTTTGGGTTGGAAGGAACCTTAAAGATCATCGCTGCAGGGGGACCTGGACAGTCTGGGTTGATGGGCCAAGGCCAATGGTATGAGGTTCAACAAGACCAAGTGCAGGGTCCTGCACTTTGGACACAATAACCCCAGGAAATGCTACAGACTGGGGGAAGAGTGGCTGGAGAGCGGCCCGGCAGAGAGGGACCTGGGAGTACTGGTTGACAACTGGTTGAACATGACCCATCAGTGTGCCCAGGTGGCCCGGAAGGCCAATGACATCCTGGCTTGTATCAGGAATGCTGTGGCCAGCAGGAGTAGGGATGTGATTCTCCCCCTGTACTCAGCACGGGTGAGGCCTCACCTTGAGTACTGTGTCCAGTTCTGGGAACCTCACTTCAAGAAGGACATTGAGGTGTAGGTCGAGAGGAGAGCAACAAGGCTGGTGAAGGGACTAGAGGGAAAGTCTCACAGGGAGAGGCTGAGGGAGCTGGGGTTGTTTAGCCTGGAGAAGAAGAGAATCAGGGGGGACCTTATCACTCTCTACAACTACCTGAAGGGAGGTTGTAGTCAGGTGGGGGCTGGGCTCTTCTCCTAGGCAACTAGTGACAGGATGAGAGGGCACGGCCTGAAGCTGCACCAGGGGAGGTTTAGGTTGGATATTAGGAAACACTTCTTCATGGAAAGGGTGATTAGACATTGGAATGGACTTCCCAGGGAAGTGGTGGGGGCCCCATCCCTGGAGGTGTTTAAGGAAAGGCTGGATGTGGCACTTAGTGCCATGGTCTAGCTGATGTGGTGGTGTTAGGTCATAGGCTGGACTTGATGATCTCAGAGGTCTTTTCCAGCCTTGGTGATTCTGTGATCTAGTTCCAATCCCCATGCATGGGTAGGGACACCTTCCAGTAGATCTGGTTGCTCAAAGCACCATCCAACCTGGCCTTGAACACATCCAGAGAGGTAGTTATCAGCCTGGATTTTGAATTTCTTTGCTTATGCTGGTTATTCACTTCAATGTTTTTGAACTGTAGTTCTCTGTTCCCTGAGAGAAAAATGCATATTTAGACTAATTTAAATGCATTAAGTAGCATACATATTTTCATGCCCTGCCCTGAAGATGCAGAATGTTACACATAACTTCCTATAATGTAAATTACAATTTAATATCCATGGAGTTGCACCTTGAGAATATACCCTGTAGTATTTATTACTGAAGCATGATTGTTACCTGGTTCAGCATGTATTTTGGTACACATAATGCAATGTGCCCCTGCTTAGGGATGTAAATAAATATTTTTGTAAACATGTACTATTTAACTTACATATCACTGCAGATACTGAAAATCCATATTGTGCTTCTTGCAAAAGAAAAAAAATTAAATAGCAGACTTATGCAAATGATGCAACAAAAGACAGAATGGAATTCCTGCCTAGAACCAATTTCCAAATGTCTTGGATACACTGAATTCAAGCCATTTTCTCAAACTAGCTTTAATGATCTTATTTAATCATAGCCTTTCACATACTAAAGGAGGCAGCACACAATACACTGTGTAAGAAAAATTGGAGAAGCTGCAAAATACTGACCAGCTCTCTCGGTAGCAGAGGACACAGACCGCTCATCCTTAGGTGATCATGCAGCTTCTGATGGCTACTGCTGAAGAAGGTCTGTAGGGTAAATCCACCAATTTTCCAGGTTGTTAAAACTTGCTAAATGAAGTGAAGACTTCCCACTATGTCAGATTCTCCTGGTGAGAACTATTACAATCAGACCAAGAGCTTCCCCACTCACAGGAAGAGAGATACACCTTGATTCAGCAATGTACTTCAGCCTGTGTCTCAAAATACTCCATTGAGTTGTACCCATTATCCTCAAGAACCTCACTTTAGTTTAGATAAAACATAAAAGGCAACTCAATTTGATCTATATAAGTCAAAGGAAAGTGTGACCTGCCTTTTAGCCAACAGGGGCAAACAGGAGAGATTTTAGCATCATAAAACAGTTTGGTTGTTCTATATGAAATAAGCTGGTGCTCATGTAACTAGGTCACAGACCAGCAGCATTTGTTCATATGAACCATCACTAGATCAACATACTCAGCATTAAAATATAAAAGCTTGAATACATTGAGTGATCAAGTAATATTGTTTCAAACTGTCTCTCCTCCAAAATAAGCACTTTCAGTGCAGGTTGAAGATGACATCAGCTGCAGAGCATATTGAATTGATTTTGCCAGGTATGTGCCTGCATGAGGCTGCTTTTTAATTTAGTAACTGCAGGGTTAATTAGTTCTGGGAGTGTAAACAGGTTGGTTAAGCAGTAGTCCAGATGAGCTGCCACGTTCCACCTGGTCAAGACTTAGGAGTAGAGTGAACATGTAGTGAGAATAACTAATCTGCTTCCCTGAACATCTATTTGTTAAATTAACACAAAGCCAGAGCTGTGGAGAAGTTGGAGAGTTGATAGCAACAAGCTGGTTAGGCTCTTCCTCAGATATGTGCATTTCTGAAGTAGTTTTCTTTAAGAAAATTTAAGTTGCACATTTAGTAAGAGAAATCTCAGCTAATTAGAGTCTGTAACTTTAAACATTTTATCCAAGAAAAGAAGATCTTTCTCCTACAACATACATGGGGCAAGTTGTTTATCTATATTACAGTCTACAGAATGGACATGTAATGTTTTTTCAGAAGCTGAAGGACTTCAGATGGGTGAGAAGATGATGACAAGCTAGACATGGTTCAAATGGGATCTCATTCTTTAAAAAAACTTCAAAATGGCAAAAGTATTCCAGTGCAAATTTGGCCTAATAAATTTCCAGTCTGTATTTTGCCAAATTAAAACAAAACAAAACAAAACAAAAAACCAACAAAAAATCAGATGAATACCAGAAGATTTTTTCTCAGTAACTAAAACTGGAGCTTCACAAAGCAGGGCCAACGAGGTGCTCCATGCCTTCATTTCCAGGTCACACTACTTTTTTCCAGTATTGGCCATGGTCATTAGTGTCCATTCAGGAAAGGCCTTAAGCAGTCCAAATGGAAAACAAGAAAGATCTTTCCTGGGTGCTGTAACTGGAACTTGACTGGAAGTACTTGGAAGTGTTTGATATTTTCTAGCAAAATACAACTGTTCAAAGCTCTTAGCTGTTCAGGTGTTGGGGAAAAAACTAAAATGCATAGAGAAAGCAGAAACACTGAAAAGTGTTACTGAATTATTTATTTGAAAACCAGAAATTTTCAGTCACTGTATTCAAAGGCCTTCATTCACTTTGAACGTAAATACAACAGAGTTAAGATGCTCATGGAGGACTCATCTCTGAGTTAACTTGTTCTCAACAAACTCATCCCCAATGGGTAATTCCAAAGACTACCATTTCCCTGCAGCTTCTGGGCTTTAAAACCTACCCAGCTCTCAGAAGAACAGTCATAAGTTATCTAGTAAAAAATCATGTGTGCAGATATGCTGGACTACGTGTGATAATGTTTCTTCTTCAGTAACACATTCAGGAAATATTATCACTCTCTTAATTTTTAGTCTATTTAGCTCTAGGTGAGCATATACTTATACTGCATTGAAGCATCTCCTTTGTACACATCAGGCTGTCCCCATTTTACCATATGGAGGTATCACATTATTAATAGCTGTTGTCCTTAAACAGACTACAGTTTCCTTTCATCTTCCTTTCTGTGCATGATCTTGCAAGAGCAAGAAGGCTCTCATACAAAGGCTGTGTTTCAATATGCAAATCTGTCATTTGATTACACTTTTTTGTCCCTGCATTGTCATGAATATTTCTGATGAATGTTATATGGGTTACATTTAGGATTTGTGAGTTATTTCAAAATCTGTTTGCCATATCATCTACACATACTGTGTCTTTGTTGATGTTGATTGGTCTCATTTGCATATTTATCACACTTTTATTTTCAAGGATGCTTTGCTATAAACTGTCCCCATTTCTCCTCCATGTGCTAACAGTACATAGATATGTTTCAAATTGAGCTCATTTTCATATAGAATTTTTTTGGTTAACAATAAATCACCACTTAAAGGCATCCTATTCAATGTGATCACTACCTTCATACATATCTGACAAATGGTTTCTAAGTAATTAAAGACAACAGAAGCAGTTTACAATGCACTTTGCAAGACACTTCACAGTCCAGAGAACTCAATGATTCTTCACAAGGACTAGGCTAAAAGGAACCCTTTGGGACTGGGGAGAAACAAATGCCAACAAAACTGCTGACACAGAGCTGATCTTACTCCTAACTGGTAACTCTTGGCCACAAAAAAATAAGACTTTATTTTTCTTCTCCAAAGGCAAATGACCCTTTACAGCTGTGCTTGAAGGGGTTATGAGGGTCTGGATCTACGAGTGGGCTGCAGCAACTGGAATCTTTTTAGCACGTGCCACATGCCAAAAGAAGAGTCCTAAACCTACAGTGATTCCCTGAAAAGGATCTCACTCTTCAGAAAAGGCCAGGTGTCATGTGAGCTTTACAATTCACTGCCGACCAGCTGATCTTCAGTTCTTCTTGCATGTTCACTGCTCATTCTCCATCCACCCATCCTTCTCTATGTTCAAAATCCTTTCCCTCTCCTTGCCATACCTTCTGGTATGTTCACATTCTTGCTAAATCCCTTGCTTATGCAAGAGTATGAGGAAAACGGGTAGCAATGATGCAGCAAAATGTCAGTAACCAATTCCTTTTTTTTTTTTACTTGTGCCGTTACACATGCAGCACTGAAAAAGACACTGACTTTAAAGTGCATATTCCAACTCCCACTCAGACTCCTCTTGGGTGAACACCTGGTTTCTGACCCTCTTCTGTCAGGGTGCTAGTGCTGGGTGTGTTTGTAGACAAAATGTTGAGATTTGCTCATACATTAAATAATTCAGAAAAATCATACATGCCCCAGAGTAGTTCAGGTCAGACAGAGGCAGTTATCATTTCTGATGCTAGCACCAGTTAACTCATAGATTTTGTTGCTAAAGAACATATTACTAAGGATTTTTCCTTCTAATAGTGGAGGGCTGCAATACATTCACAATAGCATAGTAACGAATGTATGATACATCAGACATGCTCATATTTACATCTCCAGGTCTATCACTAAAATTCACAGAAATTAGATGCTCCCACCCTTTATGTGCTAAGATATTTGGATCTATCACCCCTAATAAACTTTTCTCATGCATCCTGCCAGCTGACTCTGAACATGCACAAAGCAATCCTACTTATTCATTAATGAAAAGAGAATTGACTGCCCTGCTATGAACTGAATGAAGTTCTTTCCTCCCTCATCTTCCTATTTATTCCAATCTATTACAAAATCCTCAAAATAATCAATTCCCCATGATCTTCTGCCATGGCCCTGTATTTATTAATTGCAATGACATTCCATGCTGAACCAACCCTTTGACCAAGGGCTGCCTGCTTGCTAATATAAAACGCATTTATGACAACAATGCTTTGGAACATGGTCTTTAAACATTTTTTCTTTTTTTTGAAACAGAAAGATTAAACTAGATGAAGCTCAGAGATAAAGGCTTGCCCACAGACAGTAAAGGAGCTGCAACCAGAAATTGCTGTTTCGAGTAAAATAGTTGTTTCCTAGTAAATATTGACACAATACATACATTTTCTCTAGGTCACCAAGTCCTGTGAAAGCTCCTTTTGGAATGACTCTCATCTTGGTGAGGACAAATCTCCTGAAAATAGACAAAATTGAATGATTATCCACTATTCATAACACAGGACTACATGGTAGCCCTAACAGCATAGCAAAGGCCTTTATCACAGGTACAAGGACAGCCTTCAGGCTGAAGGCTTCAGCGTCTAAGTACAGCTGTAATGTTCAAAGGCTTTGCGGGAATCCAAGTGCCTGCCTAGGCCAAAATCACAGCACAGCATTGGGCTGCTCAGCATCTGGGGAAATAGCATTGGTCAGTAGCTGCAATTTTCCTGTTTGCTTCAGTTCAATCCAGACCTGGTCACCACAGCTTTGCTGTGAGCTGGGAAGAGGTACCAGCTTTCTCATCTTGATCTCTCTTTTGAGATGCTCAAGCACAGGATGTAGCAGCCCCATGGAGCCAGACTGGGGTGAGTTTCTTACACAGGTTGAAAGGTGGTACATGCATGCTCATGCAAGCTAAGCCTTAACCTGTTGCACAGATAATTTAAGGAGTCAGCTACTATCTCCCAACAGTGCAACTTTAATACACTATATTGCTTCTCAATCTCTTTTCAAATTAGTTTATAATGTGCCACAAAATTAGGACTTTGGAATACACAACTTGAGTATACATACACCAAGATAATATTTTAATAATTTTTTAAGGTTCACAGAATATGCTTTGCTTTTTTTTTTTTTTTTTTTTTTTAACCTGGACTCGTCTCCTTTTATCACAATAAACAAAGAGGATAACAGAACTTCTGATGGCCCTCAGCAAATGAAAGGTAGGATATCTACTACTCCTTGAAGAAAGAAGGTGTTATCTGGGTACCTGTTTTCTTTCACACCTTTAATCATGAGCACAAACAATTGCATATATTAACACATCTTGCTCATCTAGATATGTGCTTCACAGGATACAATTATGACTAGATGCCAGGTCAAGAAGATGTAGCTGAGATATGAGAAAGCCCACAGAGATTGTAGGGAAAAATATAATATTTTTGTATTTGCTGCTGAGAGTAAAATCATATTCAAACTCCCAGGTACTAAAAATGAAGCAGACAAAATAAGCAAGACATCAGACAATACTGGTTATACCAAACAATAGCCATTAAAAAAGGGCATTTACTTTAAAAAAAAAACCTAAAAGTCACTTGTGTTACATACATGAATATCACCATATGATTCTGTTTCTTAGTCTATTTTTTCTGCGAAAATTGAAATTAATTGTTTTCTGAGTTACTATGGCAGTAGTTTTTCAGTGAGCATGCCTGCTAGAGAATCTTTCATTTTCATAATCTCAGAACTGGTGTTGTATGGCTGCTTGGGAGCATGTTTCAACTCATGTCTGTGCCACCTGATGCTAATGTCTGCAGGAGGACAGAAATGGGAAGTCTGCCTGGTATTACCTGCAGCACAGTTCTGCAAATTTCAACAAAGTACCTCAAAACTAGAGACTTACTTTCTTACCGTTCACCTAAAGTATTCATACAATCCTCATCTATTTTTTATTACAGTTGATTAGTTTAAAATTTTCATGGGAGATTATTATGTTTTAATAAAAGTCATTGGAAAAAAAGTATTATTCTGACAGAATACCACTGTGAAAGGTTCCTATTTTTAAATTTTGTCTTCAATAGAATCTATTCCCTCATGAAGATTCCCAAATATGAGTTAATATTTACTTAAGCAGGACAAAGTCAATGCACCTACCTACCTACCTACCTACCTCTGGAGATGTCACTGTGATCAGATCAGGAGTGAACCTGGACACACACTTTTAAAAACATTGAAATTTATGGTATTATCAGTCCAGACATATGATAAAGTCAATTTGGTGTTCCACTATTCTTGGACTATCAGTGATGTAATAAGAAAGAGCTTCAACCCAGTCACATAAGAATTACAGTATTGAGATCATTATGCAAATGTCAGAGGGATTAAAGTGCTTCCAGAAAAGGCCTAACCTGGGTTAGGCAATCTGCGAAGCACTACTGAAAACAGGGCCAGTGTAATGTATGCAAAGCTACGGCTGTGCTTTCAGTGTGCAGCCAGGTACAATGGATCCTTGCAGAGCACCCAGCAGGCTTAGTGCTACAAAGCTGAACCATCAGGAAACTCTTTAAACTTTGATCTGCTTTGAAACCTTTCTTAAACTCTCCTTTGTAGAAATGCACGTCTAATTTTGCAGCCCTTGAAAACAGGCTCTGTCTGAAAAGCCACCTATAAGTGTTTTATGGCAATATTCTAAAATGAACCTTCCCTCTGCAGGCACAGACCATCGGGACATTTGCAATTTTTTAATTAAACACTGGCCTACACCATGCTTCACCACAATGAGAATTTACAGCCTGATCCCAAAACTAATTAAAAGAAGGGAACCTCATTCATAGATGAGGTTACCTATATGAGGAAAGGCAAAAGTGCATAGAAGTAAAAATCAAACCATGTATGTCTGTTGAATACCTTGCTATCCTGCTTAATAAGGTGCCAGAATTCAGGAGCCACGTGTCTAATGGCCTGGAGCAGTTAAAGTAGAATTGAAGTTTGTCTAATAGCTGAAGTCTTACATTCCACTTAAAAAATTAAGGTTAATTGTTTTTAAACATCCCTGAGTAGGCTAATAAAGTCAGCTTTAATGGTATAACGAACACTGAAAATTAAAACCAGCTACTTGTTGAATTATCAACCGTATAATGAATAGGAGTCTATTATAAGTAGCCAAATGCTGTACTGACAGTAAATCTCACCAATTAGGCTCCAAGAATCAATCTGTACTTAGCAATCTGTACTGGCTGTTTGAAACCAATTCTTTTTGTGGTACATGGAGAAAATAATTGAAAAGCATTTACTCAGTTTTGTTGCTGGCATTATTTTACGGTCAAAGAAATGAATATAGCCCACCTTCATTCAAGCATGTTTCATGTCAAGACAAACAAGTAAACAAAAGCATCCTTTAAAAAACATGTGCTTATTGGAGAGATGCAGTATTTGGTCCTAAAAAATTATGTTGGCACAGGGATCCCCCCTCACAGCAGGCTTTTCTGTGAGGGAGGAAGGCACCATGGCCTCTCAACACAGCCCTGGCAGCTGAAGCATGGACACAGGGAATGGGACTCCTGGCTTCAAGTCCGCCAACACCTTGAGTAGTGCAAACTCCCTTATTTCATGCAGCTGGAGGACGCTTAGTGTCCAAGGGACCTCTCCCTGTGTAGGTTCAAGCATTGTACAGCCAGGGCTAGAATCTTTCTGCCACCAAAGGGGCAAAGGGGAACTTAACCCTACCATCCTCTCTAGAAGCATTAAGTAGAGCTGATTTCCCTGGGAGAAAAAAAATATACACTTTTTAAAGTCCAAAGTTCACTGATGTTAACATTTTTTGGGCTACAGTAGGTTGCAGATGTCTTAGCAAGGGTTCTGATGTTGGTGCCACCAAAACCAAATGAGAGAGCAGAAACAAGCACAGGAAAGGAAACAAGCCCCAAATGGTGATATGATTATCCTTCATCATGAGAAGGTCATATATATGGCTGGAAATAGGAGAATGGCAATAACAACAATTGCTTTGCTCTATGTACAGAAGTATAAACTAGATTTAAGTCTTACCCATTGCTCTTATACATCCCCTGATATCCAGGAGATGTTGCTAAATCCTTATGTATGTGCATTTGTTGAAAGTGATTCTTGTGGAGTTTATTAATAGGAACTAAAGCAGTCTGCTGCAGTTGTACAATCAAATTAATACTTGATATATTTTTGTTTATATGTTATGAACTACAATATAAATATTTACTTAGGTATACAATATTGCTTACTATTTAGCTGATTTTAACAAACTTCTGTATTTTTGACCAATGAGAGTAGTTCTCTGTTGTGGAGTAATATTCTTTTACATCTGGAAGGACAGGTAAACTTACAATTAGCCTGGACTGAACATGTACAATTCTCACAGGTTTTTCAATTTTAATTTTTAAGTGTTTAATATGCCTCTTTATTATATCATTTTAGTTTGTCTCATGAATGTCTCAAGTAAACTATTCTATTACAGAACTACTAAAAAAATGCTGCTAATTAAGGCTAGAATTGTCAGGACTATCTCCTACTGATTTGTTTATTCATACAGAGACACTTAAAAGTGGTTCTTTAAAATGGTGGGGTCTCAGTTAATATGAAGCCACTGACATGGGTGTCTTACAGCACTTTGTGTCACCAAACCCAAATACATCTTTCTGTATAGTTGTGTCTAGTCTAAGAGAAATATCACCGTGCCAACTTAATCTCAAAGCCTATAGAGGACACAATGCAAACAACAGAAATTAGCAGGTACTGGTAAAATGTTCCTGAATAACCCTCTAACATTTCCAGTTACAAAGAGGTTTATTGAACTTTTCCTAAAATAGAGTTTTCTGCAGTTGAATTAGTTCAGACAGACAGAACATGGGATACAAGGCAAAAAAACCCCCACCCCTTCGGAAACATTAATATCCTTCCATCCAGCCCCACATAAATCCAGTGAATGAAATCAGACCGACCTCATAACAAAGGGATGGAGGACTGGTTGTCCTTATAGAAGTATATGGTGCCCAAGGTATAGGTGATTAAAAAGACTTGGTAAATTACAAGATTAAAAAAGTGGACCCATACGGGTAATTTCCACTAAAAAAACTGCATAGGAAACGTGAAATGTGCGCATTAAGCAAATCAATGTAAATAGACTGTGTCTGTGAGGGTAGACACGTGTGAAATTACATGTTTTGCATATTAATCAAATGAGTTTTCAGACCCTGGTCCCACAAGCTTTTCCTTGAACAATTATGAAGATGGTCTTAGGTTCTCCACCAGCACTTACTCCTGAACAGCACTGGTGCCCCCTCTTCCCAGCCCCCTTATTTGGCAAACCACCCCCCACCACTGGCAATAGCCTTGCACAACAAATTGCACCAATTCTCAGAAATTGGACTAGTTAAAAAAAAAAGAATTTCTGCTTCATAAAGCATGGCTGAATTTAGGTCTTTCAAAACACTCTTTAAAACTAGTTTCTCAGATCTACTTAAGTCACACACAGTTAATCAGATAGTGTGTGCATTGTAGAATTATCTTCCCTGGCTCATGTAAATTGCAAATTCATGATGTTAAAATCAACTGTATCAAGCAGATACTATAAACTTGATAACTTAAGGATCAAAGGAAAATAAAATAAAAAGCCAAAAAGATTCAGTGACCACAATGCTAAATCAACAAATTTGGTTCCAAAATAATAAATGTGGTAGGATTTTGAAGAACATGTTACTTTAATCTCTGAGCTAATGGACTGATGTTATCACCTTTTAATCCTCTGCAACAATGTGTATTTTGTCAAATAAAGTTTTTACAGTTAAGTTTAATTTACTGTTTGTAATTTTTTCCATTCTTTCTTCGGTTTTGCTTCTTGCTTTGGAGATATGTTGGAGGTTCCAGCACCAGCAACAAATGAGACATTGCTTTACCTCAGGAGAAAACAAAAAGATCCCATGACCTATTTAGTGCGTTATAGATGAATGCAAAAATCAACAAAATCCTGCCCCCAGTTTTTTGTGGTATTTATTTATTTGTTTATTTATTTATTAATTTATTTGATGGAGCAGGGTCAAGTTGGAGGCCTGTAACCAGTGGTCAATACTTGGTCTGGTCTTGTTCAACATATCCATCAACGACCTGGACGAGGGGACAGAGCGTATCCTCAGCAAGTTTGCTAATGATACAAAACTGGGAGGGGTGGCTGACAGTCCAGAGTGTTTTGCTGCCATCCAGCATGACCTGGACAGGCTGGAGAGCTGGGTCCTGCACCTGGGGAGGAAGAACTCCATGCACCAATACTGGTTAGGGGTGGACCTGCTGGAAAGCAGTTCCGAGGAGAAGGATGTGGGAGTCCTGGTAGATAGTAAATTATCCATGATCCAGCAATGTGCCCTTGTCACCAAGAAGGCCAATGGATTCCTGGCTTGCATAAGGAAGAGTGTGGCCACTAGGTTGGCACTACTCTGCCCTGGTGAGGCCACATCTGGAATACTGTGTCCAGTTCTGGGCTCCCCAGTTCAAGAGAGACAGGGAACCGCTAGAGAGAATCCAGCAGAAGGCAACAAAGATGACTGGGGGACTGGAGCATCTCCCTTATGAGGAAAAGCTGAGAGAGCTGGGACTCTTTAGCCTGGAGAAGAAAAGGCTGAGAGGAGACCTTATTCATATCTATTAGTATCTAAAGGGCAGGTGCAAGGAGGATGGAGCCAGACTCTTTTCAGTAGTTCCCAGTGACAGGATGAAGGGTAACTGCCACAAGCTGGAACATAGGAAGTTCCATTTAAATATGAGGAAAAACTTCTTTATGGTGAGGGTGACAGACCACTGGGACAGGCTGCCCAGGGAGGTTGTGGAGTCCCCTTCTCTGGAGACATTCAAGACTTGCCTGGTTGCAGTCCTGAGCAATGTGCTCTAGGGGATCCTGCTTGAGCAGGGGAGTTGGACTAGATGATCTCTAGAGGTCCCTTCCAACTCTGACAATTCTGTGATACTGTGATTTATTTATTTCTGTTTTCACTTAATTAGTCAATGCAACAGTGAAGGACTATTTTAATTTTCATGCTGTAATAGGAGACAAATAGATATTGCAGACCATGTCCCAGATGGTGTAAATCTATTGAGCTGTGTTATTTTGGCCCTCAACTTTTGTTCTAATTATCACTGGAATGAATCATGAGATTACCTGTGAGCTAAATGTGATTAAATAATCACATTTAAATTAATTAATTAAATTTAAATTTGTGAAGAACATTTGTAAGTCCCCAGCTCACTGAAGTGGGTTCATATTGCCATATAACTTCACGAGGACTAGGGCTTGATTCTAGTAAACATCTCACCAGGAAGGAGCATATGCAGATATACATGAATATGAAAGTATTTTTTCCTAATCAGCTCCACAGGCAGAAGATTTTTGTAACCTATTAAGCAGTTTGCAGCTGCTTTCAGACACAGCTAAGGCTTCCCCATCCTACCAGCAGGCAGAGAGGAGTCCAAAACTCACAAATTGGATGTTAAAATACCAAGTTTCAAAAACCACGAAGTTAAACCCAAAAAGATTGGTTTTATTTACTTTCTGGTTTTAAAGTCTTTAAAGTGCATTCATATCATGCTGCAAAGCTATTTTCAAATCTCACAAGGCTTTAATTTAAAAAACAGAGAGAGATTTATATTATTTGCCTCAGTTCTAAGAGGTGCTGAGGTTGGGACTTCACAAGGCTGACAGGGTCAAAAGTAATGACACCAGCAGTGACAAAACACTGCTGCCACAATCCTACTGACTTGCCTTTTCAGAGAGCTATGCCATTGTCTTAAAGGAAAACCAAAGCCAAGCAAAATATTTTTCTAATAATGACTCTTCATGTAACTACAGATTCATTTCAAAAAGGAAACCCTGAGGGCACAGGTATGCTGAGGGAAAGATTTGTGATTCATTTTTTCAAGCAAGATGCTGTTGAGAGACTGAGAGCCCATAGTACTTTACACACATGTAAATTGACTTACGAGAGAGAGACCATAATGCCTTGATCATCTGCACAATCTGGATTGCAGCACCTAACCACTGCATCCACCTATCGTGCTGAAGTTAGCTTTCAATGCTTCTGAGAGGACAAATTATCTAGACTGTGCAGCTGGTTTATTCCTTTTGTGGGATGATAAAAGCAGGTGAAGAGGCGCATTCCAAGGCAAAATTAGGCAATATACATTTTATGGAGAAGACAGACACCAATGATCCCCTCCTGAGTTTCAGGCCATATCGGGCCTGGCTAGAAAAGAGTTAATTCTTTATATGGCAGCTCATACAGTGCTGTGGTTTAGATTTTTGACCAAAACTGTACTGCTAACACACTAATCTTCTAGCTTTCACTGAAGAGTATTTGCACAGCATCAAGGCTACCTATTTCTCACTTTGTCCCCTGCAGTGAACAGCCTAGGGGTGGGCTATAGGCTGGGGGGGGGACACAACCAGGCAGGTGACCCCAGCTAAGCAGGGAGATATTCCAGACCATGTAACAACACGCACAGCGATACAAGGGAAAGCCATTTTCTATCTGACTGAAAAAGTTAGGATAAATGTGGGAGGGCACATGTCCTCCTGTCAGTTACACTGCTTGGGAATTTCTTCAGGTCTGGGAGTGATGTAGGGGCATTCTGAGAAAGAAAATATTTTGGTTTGTGTGCTATTAAACAAAGCGATGTCCAAAGTAAGTACAATTAGAACAATGATGATAAAGTTATTAGCAATGCCCAACTGCGTTGTAGGTCTGCATCTAAAAGGTAGGACGTGCAGTAGCTTGTGGAAAAATCACCCTTTCACCTTTACCAGTTACCTCCCTTAAAAAACAATTTCCCTTTATTTTTTTTTTAATTAGATTAGAAGAACAATGAATAGTACTGATGGCATGTCTATTCCAATTTAGTGACTACTTGCTTAGTGTAATAATGCCATCCCACCACAAAAAGCTAAAGGGAAGCATTTTAAGATCACACAGCTGATGTCCTGTTGGCATTTCACTTGTAGAGTGCCCACAATGCCATAACATGGATAACAAAATGCCCATTTCCTCAGCAGAGCTGTGATGCTGCTCACACAGGCAGGCCAAAAAGTTGCTCTGGGATTTGTTTTTCCCCCAGGACCTTGCTTAGGTCAGCTAATAAGTTGCACACAGTGCCCCTCAGCAGCTAACAGCTGATAAGGAGAGATAAGAAAGGCCAGAAAATTGTGAGGGGGAAAAAAAAGCCATCTAAAAGACTGCAGAAGTGGTGAAGCAACATGCTTGTGAAGCTTACTCTCCCTCCCCTCTGACTTAGTTTTCCAAAATCATGGTATGTTTAGTCTCAGCATTGATACCTTTTTCATTTCTGGACAAAGCATACACTGTCTTCAGTAACACTGTACATTCCCCCAGGACACCGCAGATAGCTTCTTTGCAGGCAGTTAAAAATAAAGCTCCAAGATGCTGTTAAAAGACCTTTGCTTGAATAGGGTAAGATTAATCTGGAGGCAGGGTTTAACTGAGATGGAGGGAAAAAAAAATGATTGTGAAATTCCCAATCAGAAAAAAAGACATAATACCAGTACTTTTACTCAATCAGAGATGTTTAATGGTCTACCTTTAGTGCAATTATTTCACTGTACTTAGGCTGGGTTTCTTTCTGCTGAGATAAAACTGAAGAGAAAGAGAGTTGTGACTATTTAGATCAGCTGCCTGCCTTTGTTAACTCATTTTGCAAAGTGTCTGACAAACAATTTTTTTGAAGATTTAGGCACAAGTAGCAGCAACACAGAGGATACGTAACAAACAAAAATGCCCTGAGCATACTTACTGCAAAGCACCCTCAGTCTGACACATGGACCTTGGTCCCATCAGTGGGTCCAGGTGGCTGCAAGTCAAAGCACAAAATTTGTGTCCTGCACTCTTGCTGCAGATTAAGCAGATGGTAAAGCCATCTTGGCAGAAGGGATCTCTTCCTTTCTTTGAGCTTGCCCAGAGCTTGAGCAAAGCTGGACCTCTGGCTTCTTCTACAATACACACAGAGAAAAAATGTTTGCTACTGAGCACAAATTGCAGCAACAAACAAGTCATCTTTAGGACTATGAGCAGAATCACAGTTATGTTCGCATCTGAAAAGAGTTTAACTGCTAGGAATGAGTTACCCACAAAAAAGGACAGCAGAAAGCACAGCTACAATTGCTTGTATTAATGTCAAAGGCATGCTGTGAAAAGTGTTTTGTGTAAGATAAATAACACAAGCGAATGAAGTTATCCTGTCTTGGCTACAGAGAGCCAGAACATAGTGATGGCTTTATTTTTACAAATAGCTATACTTTTGCTAGTATCAATTATGCTGTAAGACACTACACTACTTTTAGAAAAACACATCCTTGCTCCTTACAGCTTACTCACATGGACCTTTGAGAATGTACAGCATGTCATAAATGTGCAACTTCCTTAAAATCTGACCTTGATATCTGCAACCATCTTGCTGGTGAGGAGCCATCAAAAATTCATTCATTCTGAGGACGCTCCTGGTGTTGCATCTTTTTATATTAATATATCTGCATACTTTCTTAGCAAAAGGAGCATTGTACAAGTACTGGGTGTTTTGTTCTTGCTCAAAGAGCCTTTTACTTTGTGTTCTTTTCTGTGGGCAACTTGTCAAGACAAATAGGGTTCTGGAAAATGTCCACTGTCCAAACAGTTGCAGGGCTTTTCAGGTATTGTCTTCAAAACTTTCGTCCTCTCTTTTGATTCAGAGCAAGAATAGCCATTCTGCTCACACACAGCCGGTCACTTCAACACTTCTCCTGACCCATTAATGTGTCAAAAAAGATCTTATTCCGTAGCAGAGTGAAAACAGCGGTTTGTTCATCTGCTGAGGTTGCAGCAGAAAGGTGACAAATATTCTTGGTGTGTAGTGCTGCTATCTCAAAGACCTCAGGACTTCCTATGTTGGCAGGTCCTCCATGTATGACACTATTTTTATTGTCTGAGACAAAACTGGCCAGTGAAAAATTCCTTAAGTTCTTCGTTGGATGCCTTAGTGAAGGTAAAAGGGAAAAAGAAAACTTTTCCACAAAATGTCATGCTGAACTATCACTGCTTAGTAAAACACCAAATAACTTACCTCTGTCACTTTATTTTGCTTGACAAATTTATTAGAAAGAGCTAGCATGCTTTTTACCTTCTTTGTCATCCATCCTCATAGACACTATACCTGCATTGCTTAATGGGACACAGCTGAAATATCACAGAATATTAATACAATAAAAAGACAGATATTATTACATTTCCTAATCAGCACACACAGCCTAACAAGTAACAGGGGTCCTTAGCAAATATTTTTATTAATTTAGATACATCTAAAGGCTTGTTTGAAGTTGTAATGAAGTTGTTTTTTTTTTCCTCTGGATAAGAGTATGAGCTTTATAAAAGTAAATATTCTCTCTGTTATCTAATACGTGCTGTATTTTCCAAAGACCAATGTGAGAGCCAAACACAGCTAACTCAACTGAGAGTCTTAGGAAAACAATATCTCCTGAAGGAGGGATCCTGGATGCAAATAGCATGTACTGCACTGTTCTCAGCGCACCGGCAAAACTTATGCTGGCATAACCATCCTGAAATACAGAGATATGCTGGGCCTATGCTGTATGCTCCCACTTCTCTCCCACTGTGGTGAGTGGAGCATTTCCTTCTTTTTATATACAATGGCAGCACCAATGAGATTAATGTAAACAACAGGCTCCTGCATGCATAAGAGAGAGAGAGCTTGTAATCCTCAGGCTGTAATACACTTTGCACGTTTTATCCAAGTCTTCTAAACACTCCCGTTTACTGCCATTGCTCACTGTGCACTCCTGCGTCACTTGTGCTCTTCCTAGCTGCACAGCTGCAGTGTCAATAACTTTTCTCAGCTCATCTATAAGCGATTACTGAGGGAAACATTCACAGGGATATGAATTGCAGGTGGATGGACGTGTTCAATTTCATCCTGTACTCTCCTGAGAGGATCTTTTCTCCCTCACAGTCTTTGTCTGTTATTGAGATCTCTTCCCTATAGACATCACCAGTTTCAAAGAAAGGGAACGACGAAGTAAGGAATCCTTATTACTTCTCCTTGTACTAAAAAAAAATAATAAAAAAAAGTTTTCCTATTGTTTTAGCAAGCTTGCCATTGCAAATACTGAGTTTATCTATCTATCTTCCACTAGCCATGGATTTCCTTTCACATGTTAAAATTATGAGCTCGAATAAATATAGCATGGCAGCTATTGCTCTAGTATTCTGAAAACTACCACCTGTTTTATTTCCTTCAAGATTGACAAGTCTCTTCCCAGTCACACACAGGGAAAAGCTGGCACTGGTGTCAAGTGTGTCTCTTTAATGCATTTGAAAGTACTATTGTTCCACAAAGATGCCAGCTTGACCACACTGGCAACTGAAACACTAGCTTATGTTTAGAATGAAGATGCGTTTAGTGCTTTTTCCTTCAAGTGTGCTTCTCAAACATTAGTCCTCTATGGAGCACTTAAAAATAATAAACATACATTTTCCTCTTTAAAAGAGTGACAGAACAGTGAAATAGAGATGGGAGAAACTCGACCTGCTCATGGTACATCTACAGGTTATGAAAGACCTCTAAGAAAGAGCTTAGTGTTTATGCCTGGGCTATCCTTTGCAAAATCTAACCTTAGTGGATGAAACCCTGACTTCTGTTTCTTTCCTTCACATGCTTGCTCCCATCAGCTCCACTTTGAATCAACTGTGTCATCAGCTCTCTAAATGACTGTGATAGGCATCTTTCTGTATAAAATTGGATAAAACCTGACTGGAAGAAACAAGGATATATGTAACAGTCATCTGAGTGAAGGAAGGTCATGACTATCATCTCATGGAGGCCTGCACGGGGCCTGCATGTCATCAGTGATCTGGAAGGGGAGTGAGGAGCAAGGTGACAAACGTATGATGACCAGGGTAGTAAGACAAAGGCTGGGTGAGAAGATTAGTGAAGCAGAAGCAGCTCAGTCTTTAACAGGATGTAGTTCAATGATGCAAATCCTTGCTACAGGACACTGTGAATGGTGGCCATTCAAGAAGAAATGGATAAATGTAGGAAAGCAAAAGATGTGAATAGGGTTAGCTACCAAGATATTGCTCTACTCAAGATATCCTTGCACCAGGGAAAGCTGGAGAGGTACGCATCTCTTTGCTGAGACACTCACAGAGCAGCAAAGAACCAGCACTGCAGCCAGCCTGGGACAGCTCTTCTAATACGGGGAGACAAACCCAGATCGGAACAAGCAACCACCTCCTATTCTGGCACTCTGTACCAGGTGATCTCTCTCTAGATTGAAGCATTGAAGTATTCTTCAACACTTACAGCTAACACAAGTTTTTGTACATGGCCAAAGAGGGGGTAGCTCCTTAGCTTAAAATAATTCAAAGATTCGTCTTCTCCCTTTCCAGGAAGATCAAAGAGTAAAACTCAATCATGGGCAATGTTTTCAGCACTGAATTCAGACTCCTGTTTCATTGCACAGAATTGGTTTTTCAAGACATTTCCAAAAATAAATGCAACAAGAACGCTTAAGCATTCTTTAGTAATAAAAATATTAAAATAAGGTTTCAGCTCTCCACAAATTCTTTGCTAAGTCATTTTGATAACCCTTGTAAAATCAAGGAAAGTGCACTGTCACTGCAAAGTCTCAAGTTGTCCCTTACTGTCCTCCCCACTCCCTGCTTTGGGGGGTGGACCATAAAGCAGACTCAGGCTCATAACACATTAAATGCTTAAGGGGTTTGTAACACTTGTTTGCTGCACTTTTTTTCTAAAACCTTCCTCCCCCTTGCCTGTGGTAAAAAATCCTCAGCAGTTCACATAGCCTTTGAATAGACAGTGCAGTTCTGATCCCTTTCATCAAAAGGGTATATGAGAAGTGGAAGGGTGAAGAGGAGGGCAGTAAGGCTGATCAAAGACATGATATGCTTTTGTAAGAGGAATAACCAATTTGGCTGGGACTTTTCAGCATGAAAAGCTTAAAGGGATGCTAGAGGTCGACAAAATGTCTCAGAGAGTGTGGCCAAGGACTGATGCTTTTTCAGCTCTTCCATTACAAAAGCTCAGAGGCGAGACAAGAGGCAGCTAGATTCTAAGCAAACAAGAGGACTTGGCTCTTCTCGAAGCATACCTGGAGTGTCAGAACGCCTTCATGCAGTTTGCCTGGGTGCAAGAAGCTGATGTGGGCTCACAGGTAGAATGTACAAGCAATTTGAGGAGAGATAAATTAGGGCTGCTAAACAAACAACAAGAATTTTCATCAATGCCTCTGGGCTGGAATTAATTGGATGGTGGAGAACTGTTGTGGTGATGTATCTTAAACACTTGCCCTATTCTTACACTACCATTAGAAGCTCTTTAGAACCCCTGTTGTACCTAGGATACTTGATCCGCCTTACACAAGCCATAGATTATATTGAAGGGAGAGAGCAGCCAAAGGACAGGCACCCTTTGTACAGAGGAAAAACTGGTCATCACCTGCTTCTGCTGGGCTATGCTCCTGCCTGGAGGCCTGGGGGCAAGGCAGGGGATAGTGGAAAGAGGATCTAGTATGCCTGTGGTTGGTGCTGATGGGCTAAATTTGAGCTGCTGACTACTTGCAGAAGATCCTTGCTGGGCTATACAACATCTCTGTGAAGCTTTGGGATAAGATTACATGGCAAAGAAGCTGAGGGTCTTGACTTTCTTACCCTATCCGAAGAGCTACGGTTTTGCTTAAATGTTGGTTGTAGCAAGTATCCAATCAATCCAACACCTGTGGCGCTCAAGTCAAAACAAAGATATCTTCCTACTGCACTGCATAAGGCCTTTCTAACCTATAAAGAAATAGTCAGTAATACTGCCTGCATTTTTCTGTGTCCATATAGATTCTGGAGCAAAGTGTAAAGTTTTTAAAAGCAGACCAAGATTTTGGAGGCCACTACCCTATGCCTGCTTTCTTCATTACGATATCTGGGCTTATGTTTTGTCTGATTGATTCCAGCTGATAGTTATGGCATACTGCAGAAAAAATCACAGGCTTTCCACTGTGCCAATGACCAAGCAGACCTCAGGGTAACTTAGGAACACACTATGAGTTTTTTTTTAACTGTGGAAAGAATATATTACAGCAGCAAATACAGAAAGAGGCAGTAGATGTGATTTGCAGTCCCTGAGCAAGCAGGACACCCAGAGAGCTTTTAACCAGCTGAAGAGTTTGAAGGTTAAAAATTTAAACAACTGTGCTAAACTAAGGGAAAGAAGGCTACAATAGCATCACCAGAAAAATGCACTGACAGTAGATAAATAACAGAAAGTCACTAAATGCTGATACTTGGCCACAGACTCAAATGCAACTTGGTGCTAAAGGGTCCGTAGCTCCTTAAGGTTTTATTTTTATCTGTTTTTTAATACTTACGAGTTTTATTCAATTCCTCTAAGTCTGAATAAAGGTATTTATTTTTAGAGAACACCTTCCAGGCCTTAGATAAACCAGTGCTTCCCAGGAAGAAGCAGGGAAAGGATTTCCTCTGCTGGCCCTTAATTCAGGAACAGGGTGAGTCCCATTAACTCCAGTATGGCAAGGTGAGTGCATTTAAGCAAACAATCAGATTTCAGTTCTAGCAGAAAGGTAGTGCTTTGATTTAAGGCAATAGAGAACAATACACAGTGGGCCACCATCTGAGCAAAATCTGCATGAATATGAGCCAGGTAAACATTCCTGAGCTCACTTCATATGTCAGAAAAAGGAATCTAGACCTCCTTGCTCTCCTTGGAGGTGTAAAAATAAACGTCTTTTTTTCTCAGAGAGAAACAGAGGACAAAACAAAAAAAACCAAGAAGAAACACAGAACAAAACTCTGCTTCAAAACAGAGTGAAAATAAATCAACAGTGAATGGATTAGCTTCAGATCAGACTGAAGAGCAGCCTGATCTGGAACAACAGAGCACTCAGGGCTTGTGTTTTTTAAATTAGTTTTAATAAATAGAATCAATAGCTCAAATTATGAATCATAGAATCATAGAATCATAGGGGTTGGAAGGGACCTTGAAAGATCATCTAGTCCAACCCCCCCTGCCAGAGCAGGGTCACCTAGAGTACATCACATAGGAACGCAAGAAGGACAAAAGCACAGATCAAACTGATCAAAGCTATAGCTTATTGTTATAAGCCAAGGGGTGTCTTCTCTTGTCTGAAAGAGATAAGGTGGCACATGAATCCACTTGCAGCTTTTCAGTATCTCTCCCAGAGCAGTTGTACAGAGTTGGATACAGAGCCTGAAAACGCTCCTGGGTATCCAAACACAGCCTCCCTTCGTATTTCCTTTCCCCAGAAGGGGGGGTGTGTGGGATGAAATCAGTAAATTAATACTTTGTCCTGAAGATAAACGCAGGAATTCACAAGGAGGACAGAATGAGCACCAAGTATTCTGCATTGTAAGTAGTATTTAATGTTCAGGTGAAGAGATTCTTGGTCAAATAATGGAATTTGTCCTTCCACATATTAGATTAGGAAAGGGTGTTGGAGAGTGTTCTGGAGTTCTCCTTCCCTGAAATAGTCAGCCAAGGATTATCCACTGGAGGGGAGAGAGGGGGTCGTCAATAACTGCAATCAGGTTTTAGGCAATGAGAGGGAGGATTTGCACAAAGGCACCTCGTTTTCCTCTTCATGTTTGTTTGATTGTTTTGTTTGATTGTTTTGTTTTATTTTTCTCAGAGGGACTTTATTCTGGGGAAGCTGCAGTGTCTCACTCCAGGGTTGGCTCCACAAACACAGAGCTGGGTGAGGGAGGAGCAGAGGAAGAGATTGTTTTGATAAATAGTGGCCTCCTCCCTCCATAATGAAACCCAAGAAAAGCATAGTGCAGCTATAAACAGTTTTCCAAGCCTCAGTTAGACCCCAGGTCACCAGTTCTTGATCTGTATGTGAAGTGCCTGTACTGTTCATCACCAGGACATCACCATGAGCTCCTTTTTCATTGCAGGGGTTTTATCCCAAACACTTGGAGTCACAGCTCTGTAGCACAAGCGCTGCAGAGGAAACTAAAGCACTTCTCTCCCCTCCTCCAAGATAACTTTCTTATTACAATTAAATCAAGTACAAAGTACCAGCCCTGAATTTATTTCATCAAATACAGTATAGCTGAAGACGTTTCTGGCACACAGCATGACACCATAGGGGTGTGAGAACAATGCATGGTGCTGATAACCTCTGCTAACTCCCATTCATCCTTAGGTTGAAAAGCTGGCATCAGTTACGTGGGCTTTGTGCCCACATACGGCACATAAGAGTTTTTCATTGCTGGGCTTGAATTATAGATAAATAGCAAAGAGGGAATACTACTACTACTACTACTAATAATAATCATCATAATCTTATAATAATAGAATATATAACAGATGCACCACCAAAAGTCATTCACATGCTCCAGTGATGAGCATGATTCAAAGCCTATCTGGAATAGTCTTCCATCTTGCTAATAAATATTCAAAGACTTTTTAATCTTCAAGTACATAATATTGAACATCTGACAGAAAATTCAATGTGGATCCATAAGTTTTTTTTATTACTTTTCAATCGGAAGTAGATTTTGTAATGTTTTATAGCAGGCAGTGCCTTTGGCAGAACAGAAATTTCTTGGTCAAAATAGTCAGTGGTTAACTGCAAGTCCAACAAAATAAACAAAATACCACTCATGATTCAAGTGTAGAGGAAGCTATTTTTTATTCAGTGAGGAAGAATTGATTTTCCCAGCAGTGTCACTTACACTGTAATGATTATTGCACATAAGACAACTTAAGAAAATGATGGAAAAACAAATTAGATGGGCTGCAGATCATTGGCTTATCTGGACTGCTCACCTTGAAGAGAGAATTATGGAAACACAATATACAGTACAGTATGTGAGGGTGTTTGAAACCTTTGCTCTCCTTCCAACTCCCTGATACTTCATATTAAAATTTCAAACAGAAATACACATTTACAGCAGGGATAAAGCATGAAGCAGCACATCTTGCCAGTCTAAGGACATTTGCTTAATTAAAAACAATTATTATTTGCTGTGACAGAAGATAATTAAAGGAGTATAAATTGTGTAAGAACTTGGCTTTGTTTGATGCTTTCATTTTATATACACAGATTTTCATGAGTCATGAGAAAAATGTTGCCATGGCTCCTTGGCTTTCATTAGCTGACACTTCAGTACAGATGAACAAGTTTTAAAGCAATGCAATGAAAGACCAGGCCTGATATGGCACAATTTAATGGAAATCAATAGGAATTCTTGCATTGACTTTTTCAGTGTGTAGGTAGACCTTACATTGCCTGCATAGGTCTGAATAATGGTAACAGAGGTTAACCAATCAGCAATGCAATGATAATCTTTTTATGTAGAGATGGAATCGCCCCAATCAGAATTTGTAACAAAAAACGAGCTGGCCTCACATTCTTCTCTGGCGACATCCACAATCAGCTAATGTACTGCACATTAAGTGCTGGATATCTTATCTAGCTGATAGAATTTGCTGCAAGAGACTTGGTTAACCATGTTTGGTTTTGCTTTAGGGCCAGCAAAAAATGACAGTCAGCATCATCACCGAACCTGAAATGTCATTGTAAATTTTCACACGTCCTTCCAGAATTGTTACCTTTTCCCTCAGATTTGTTTCAAAGGTCTGCATAATTACTTTACATTACTCTAATTGCAGCTTCCTTGCAGGTTCTCCTAATTTTTTTGCTCTCTTTTACATGGTAAAAGGTCTCTTAATTTTAAAGATGCCCTACAAAAATAAGAGAATTCATTAATTTTGCAGTTGATTTCTTTGTTGAGAAAATGTGCTACTAGTTTATACCCCTTGACCTGTTGGTTTAGATATAGTGCTTGTTATTTCAGCCCTTCTGATTATTTAATGTCACTAGCCAACCACTTTTTCTTCCCCTTTTTTTTTCTTTTTAATGTAACATCCATATCTATTCTTACAAATAAAGTAGGCATGATAGTGGTCATTCTCTCTCACTTTCTCAGATTAAGGCACACTTTTGGCAAAGAAAAAATGAATGTCTGCTCTGAGTTTGACAGTTGTAAAGGATGTTTATTTCCCAGGGATTTGTTTATAAGACTGCAATGTTTACAAGGTTGTTTTTGGCAAAAGTTGCAGTTTCGGTAAGTGCTACTGTTATTTTTGTTCACAAAAGCAATATTTAGGGCCCATATATTGAGTTACAGAAGAGCAAATAACACGCAACAGAAGTATAGAAAGCCACAACCAACATAATGTCTACCTTTGTGTATGGTTTTTGATTTTCCTGCCTCCTTCACTCAAGGTAATCCTTCTAAATACACAGATGTTTCAGCTGATTATTCCTTTATCTGGCAGAAGTAGCCTCTGACGTAGTGGGTATTGCTATTTCAGCATTGAGATAGCAGGGAATGATTAGTGATTGGGAAAAAAAATTGTGTCAAACCAAAAGGATTTTCCATCATCACCTACCTCTTCAGTAAGATCAGCAAGGGGGGAGATAATTTAGATGACCATGCAAGCCAAGAATAACTTGGAAGTGAGCTGCTAGGCAGGCTAGCAGGGGAGCATGGTCATGGAGTTCTGTTGCAGCAGCTGCTGAAATACAGGTACTGGTGTTGGAGAAGTACTTCCCAGCCTGGGGGGAACTCCACTCCATGGAAGCTCCTACATTGATGCTGTATTTTATCCTGTAGGTGAAATTCAGACCTCCATATAGCCTAGGTGCATCTTTTTCCTTCTTTGGAGCTTTGTAAAAAAAGCAGTTGACATCATATTGAAGATTAAGGCTTCCAGGACTAGCGGGCTTCCAGGATCTAAAGCCAGCCTGAATCACTTGAGTTTGGACTAATGAACCCCTGAGAAATTCTATGCAGCATGGGCTGAAGCCCAAAACTGTTGTTCATAAAAGTATGATAGTAACATAAGGTGTTTTACAGAAATGTATAAACTCCTTTATGAGATGAACATTGTAAAGATGTACTCTAGTGGGCAAGACAGCCAAGACAGCCATAGCTAATAAAAATAGCAGCCTGCCATCCCTTCAAAGCAGACCTTAAGCTTTCTGTGGAATGTAGAAAATGTTCAAGGAGACGCACGCAGGAACTTCTGAATCACCCCTTGCCTCATTCCCTATTTTAGCTGATCACCACCACTACGTGCACTCAGCCTAGAGGACACTAAACAGATGAATCTACGCCTAGAACCAAGGCCACCTCTTGGCAGCCTGATGTGGAGTGGAAAAAAAAAGAAAGTTTATCAAAGCCAGTCTTTCTGTTTTCTGGCACCACTGGAGAGTTTCTTCCAGACAGCGTTCATGCCTCTCAACATACAAACAAAACAGCAAAGCCCTAGCTGCTGCTGCTCCACAGCCCTGAAGACACAAGGCTGTATCCACCAGACCAGGGCATCAGTATGTCCAAGCGAAAGCCTCCTTGATGGGCACTCTGTGGGGACTCATACCTCCATCTCCAGCCCATGTGGTGCTCCTGTCCAGCCCTGGATGGACACCCTTCAACTTCTGTGGTAAAGTGCTCAGAAAAAACAATCTGATTTCTGGGGT
This sequence comes from Hemiprocne comata, assembly GCA_020745705.1. Classification (NCBI taxonomy): domain Eukaryota; kingdom Metazoa; phylum Chordata; class Aves; order Apodiformes; family Apodidae; genus Hemiprocne; species Hemiprocne comata. The sequence continues at coordinate 62,348,930 of CM036588.1, read as the reverse complement.
GCCGGCCATGCATTGTGCTCAGCCACACTGATACAACATGGCAATAACAAGTACGGAAATGAAGGAAGCCAAAGTAATATTAGTTGCTACAGTAATATTGTCTATAAAAAAATAATCCTGTAGATGCACAATATTATGAATGGCCTTAGGTAAGGACATAAGTTAAACTCATAAAGGGGTGAAAACCTTCCAGTTAGTGTGCCATAGGCAGCCCTACTGACCATAACAGAGCCAACATTTAGCTCTAATTGAAATGCCCACAAAAATCTCCACCTCAGCTTTCTTTAAATTACTGACTGTAACACTATTCTGAAATGCTGCTCTTCTAATACACTGACAGAAACTGATACAAGAAAAGTACAGAAATGAAGAAAGTGGAAAAGGTGATGATGCAGAGTTAGTAAAGATATATTTGAGGGAAAAAACCCTGAAACAGTATATGCATCACTTGAACATTAAAAAATAGTAAGCTATGACTTCATACTGTGTTATTTATGAGGTTCAATGCAACAGGCCTGTGTTTCATGCTGCTGAGCATAAAGCCATCCAGTGATAAGAAATAGTTCTTAGAAAGGAATATGAATGTGCAAGAGGTGATTTTTGTGTTTTTTTTTTTTAACAAGGAAATATATTGCCACACGAGTGGCAATTCACAGTCTGGTAAATAAGGTCTTGAAGGGGCTACAGTCCCAGATAAACCACTGATTTGTTACCCTCTAGTCTTGGGAAACTGCTCATTCTTTACATCCTATGGCTTTGCCATTTCTGTAATGGATAAAATTATGTTTATGTTCTTATCAGGAATGTTGTGAAATATGTTAATATTTATAGAAAACTTTGTGAGCCCTAAGAAAATCTTATAATTTCCATATGGTTCATTAAAACAATTAAAATCTCCCCTAATAATTTCATACAAATCTAAACAGTTGGCTACCTGCTTCATTTGTGCTTTCAACACCTGCTTTATTTTTCCCTAGAGTAGTTTCTTGCCTACTGCAGCAGCACAAAGCCCTGAATCTGTAAATAGGTACAGATGGGTAGTTTTGCACCTGCGATGTGTCCCACTGGAAGGCAGCAGAGCTGCTTGCGCAAGCAATCAGAACATGTAGGAATGCCTACGGAATCAAACCCTAGGTTTTCTGGTAGGGTATTCCCTCATAGGAGCCACTAATGCTGATTTCAAAGGACTGAAGAATGAGGCCTGGGCTTCATCTGCCATGGCAACAATATACTACAGACAGGACATTACAGCTCCTGGGATTTGGATACAGTGAATATTTCCCCAAAGCAGTAATTCCACCTAGAGGGAGAGTTGTTCTGCCAGGGCATTTCTTGTTTTGCTGTCATTTTCTGACACAGTCTGTACTTCTTTTGTGACTCTCTGCTAGCCAAAAAAAGAAAAGCAAACATTTCCATAGCAGCTCTATTGGCCAAAGTAAATTTTGGGGACAAGGCAAGATTTTTAGGCATCAACCCACTTTCTTCCTATGGCAGAGGGATCAATAGCCCTTCTTCTTATACCTCGCTTGTTGAGGTCTCTAAGTATTCCTGCTGGGAGACTGGATTCTGAGGAAAGACTCTTCAGAATTGATCAGTTTCCAGCAGTTTACAAAAAGGAAAAAAAAATAAAATTGATTTGGCTGATCTGTGTGCCTTTTTTTTTTTTTTCCCCCAGCTGTGGAGAGTCTGGAGACACCAGAGAAGCAGCACAGGCAGTGCTGCTACTGCTGCAGACAGATCTGCTGTCTTACCTTGGTGTCTGTGGCTCTCACAGACATGAGTGCTTCCCCCTGACCAGAATGCCATCTGACAAAGACTGTTTCCTCAGAAATGCTTATTGGGATACTAAAGGCAATAGCCGAATATATTAATATCATGTGATTGTACAAGTGAAATAAGAAATCAAGGTTTAACCTGAAGTTAGCACTGAAATCCAAAGCTCTCAAAGCCAAGAGTGGGCAAGAATGTTATACCAGTGATCATTTCTAAGCACAAGGCATAGCACAGAATATGAAGCAATTAAAATGTTTTCAGAAGGTGTTTAGAGAAAACTATTATAATCCTTAGCCTGGTCATGTGCCAATACTTTTTGGTAAAGAAGACTAACCACAAATAACTACATATCACTTCTTTCCATTCCATGTTCCTGGTTTTGGGAAAATGGGACAGGCAGACACACTCTCCTCTCATTTCTATTCTGTCCCACCTGAGCCTTGGCCATTTTACCAGTTATGGCTACATATACATGCTACTGCTTCCCATTCTCATCTTCTTTGCCTGAAGCCAAACTGATAGAGGAAGGGGTTTAATGCACAGGCAACCCATGCACACGCCTAAGTGTGTGTGCACATGCTACTCCTTTGCTTCTTTGGGCAGGATCTGCTTTTGGGGTCAGGGGGAGGGGAGGTTGTTTGATGAGTATCCTGCTACACCCTACAGTTTTATGTTCAGTACATAAATACAGGACACCAGAAACTCCAGAGAAAACAAGCACCCCTTTTGTTTTCCAGTCTTCACACAGTCAATCCAGTTTTTCACTGCACACTACTATTAAAAAAAAATTATCTGTTGTACATCAGTTGACAGTATATTCTCTCCTTGCTTCACTATTAAACGGAAGATGAAAGAAACATTGAAAACTTGGAAGTTTTCCCCACTTCATGTTTACACACGCAGCGTTTTTCAAAAACCCCCTGAAGATGCACAGATTTCTTACAAAGAAATATTTCCAAATTAGTTCTGATTAACTGACTGTATTTGGACAAGGATTCATATAGGAGATACATCCTCATGTGTGCTACGGGGAAACTTTATGTCAGTATAACCATTACCAGAGCAATGCTCCATAGGTGTTCACTGAACAGGATTTCTAGGCAAATGTGCTAAAATGTTGACTAGTAACCACATTCTTGAGTAGGTAAGAGGGTGGACAGAGGTGAAAGCTTCAGCCCACAGCTCACCAAGTGGGTATCTGTTTAAAATTGAAGCTGTCCTGTCTATAGCAAGTTCTGAATATGTTACAGTCAAGGATAAAGCATTATTTAGCCAGTCCAGACAAAGACAGAGGCTCAGAAAGCTCAGAATACTTATCAAAAATAAAGACTGGTTCATCTGAGTTAAGTTGAAGGCTGTTTTCACTCAGAAACGTATTTCCCTCTGTATACAGTAGTAGTCTGTAATTTCTCCTCTAGGTTAACCAGGAGCAAATGCATCTGAGTGGCTTGATAAGGTAATGGGAAATATGATGCATCCTTACCTTCTAGGCACAGATCCTGAAATACCTAAGGATATTTGGAGGAAAACATAAAGCAAAAGCAAAAAAATCACAAGCTATTCTGACCCTAGACCCCCAAAATCAAGAAAGCTGCACCTGAGTAAAGGCAGAAATTGGGGTCCTTATTACAGTGTATGCAAGACAATTAAAAGAGATAATTTTCTATACTCTTATATGAAATCCAGGCTTGACTCTGACCTATAACTTGAAGTAGGCTTCATTTTAATGACTTACATTTCACTGCTAATAAAAGGAGTCCCATCAAACTACAGGCAAAAAGTGTGAAATAATTTACAGGTTTTGTCTGAAAAGGTCAAGGTCTTAAAGAAAAGTGACTTTTCTCACCAAAGTGCTTGCACCTGCTGTGTAAAACTAATAGACAACTATGAAAAATAATACCTGTCTTCTGTGCCCAGAGTATCTTGTTTACCAAACACACACACATTCATTACCAATCAGCTCAGCCAAAATTAACAACACATGGCTGACAGAGGTCCACATTGCCAGACAAAGAAAATGAACTTAGTTCTTTCCAGAGAAGTTAATGAAGCTATGACAATTTAAATTAGCTGAGAACATACCCCAATTATCTTTTAGCTTGCCTTCACAAGGACACTCTGGAAAGTTAAGCAGAACTAACTAAAATGCCACCAAGTTAGGAATGTGTGAGGGATGTTGAACTTTACATGAATTTCTTTAGCTCCTCAGTGAGGTGTCTAGCAGGTTTGCTTATTTTTCTTTGCTAGATAATTCCTTCTGCACACAAACTGCTGGCAGTGAGAGCAACCATCCCCTTTGGGGTGGGTATTCACTTAGCATCCCTCTTCTGTGCAACTGTTCTTTCTGCTCTTGCATCATTCCTCATCCACTCTTCTTTCAGCAGTGTTAAACTCTCCACGTATCCAGTGTTTTCAGTGACCTGCCAGCCCGATGAGACCCTCCTGGCATCTAAAAAGGAAACCCCTGAGCTGCACGGCAGACTTTCTCCTGCTGGCTTACCAGGCTACACATTTTGTGTGTGATACTCTTCCAGATGAATTCACTTTGGAGCTTTTAAAAACACCTTCCATTGGAGATCTCTTCTCTGTTACACCTCAGCAATGCTGCTGGGAAGATCAACGATTTGAGAAGCATTTTACTTATTTAAGAGGCACAGCCTGCTTTCTGAGGGAGAAAATAAGCTTTATTCTTCAGAGCTGCAATGCTGGTATGACTTTGCTAAGGACCAGATCCAGAAAACTATTAACTCAGATTTCCAAGCTGTCATTTATAAACCTGAGGGAGGAGCTAAAAGCAGTTTGAATGGACAAATGCAGATACAGGGATAATGGATGAGTTGTCCTGGCATGGTGGCTCTTACAGTAGAGCAGCTTGTACCATTCTGGGTCAGAGCACAAAGAACACATACACACACACACACCCCCGCCCCCCCCCCCCCCCCCCCCCCCACATCCACACCTTTCTGCATCCCTCTCTGGGTAAAAGCTGGGGAGGGACTTTTTACAAGGGCTTGTAGCAGGAGGACAAGGGGTAATGGATCAAAACTGGAAGAAGGGAGATTTAGGTTAGACATTAGGAGGAAATTCTTTAGTGTGAGGGTGGGACACTGGAACAGGTTGCCCAGGGAAGCTGTGGATGCCCTGTGCCTGGAAGTGTTCAAGGCCAGGTTGGATGGGGCTATGAGCAACCTGATCTAGTGGGAGGTGTCCCTGCCCATGCAGGGGGGTTAGATCTAGATGATCTTTAATGTCTCTTCCAACCCAAACCACTCTGTGATTCTATGACAAATACTCTGAGCTCCCTACGTAAGGGATGGGGGCAGGGGGCAGGGGGGAAGGGGCAATTTAGGCAAGCTGAGACAGAAGCACCCTTCTAAACTTTTCCTTAGAGCTCTGACTATGCTTTGCTCTCCCAGTTAGTGATAGTCACCTTTGAGTGTCAATTGGATTCCCTGTGCCAGTGTCTTAGCCTCTCCAGGTGGGATGTGAGATGAAGTTAATACACTTTAATACTAGAAAAGATAAGGCTTACCAACTTCCTCATTTTAACCACATTTTACTTTAAAACTGCTTATTTCTGATCTTACTAGGGCTTTTCTCTTTTGCTGTGCCTCATTGCTAAACCTTAGTATTTACCAGCTTACACCTCATGAACAACAATACTGTCAAACTCTCCCAGGTTACAATTACATGAAACAAAATTTAAATGGGGAGACACTCGAGATGAAGACACCATATTTGAGATGAGAAAATGTAACACCTACAAATGTCTGCGCTAATCTTCCAAATGCTTTAGAAAAACATTGGTGACAACCTCATTCAATAGGCAAGTTTTGATTCTTTGTAGGAACTGAACCAGAATATACCTAAAAACATTTGGGACATGGAGCTGAACAGCCCCAGGAACCCATTTTGCCTGGTGTCAGACATGGGGGAAAGTGACACAGACCCTCTGGTTTGTGTGTGTGTGCACACGAGACAGAGGCTGCCAGAAAAGCTAGAACTTGTACATCAGGGGTATCTCTCTGTAGCTGATTCCAGCAAAGGGCATCAGCTGACATAGACCTTGGTACCTCTCAGTGCTGCATGCAAAAAAAATCAAGTCTTGGTTTTCCCAGTGTTTCCCTGCAAAAGGCTTAGTGATTTAAGAAGTCGTATAACTGCCATTAAATTTTAAATGAATGCACTTTCATTTTGAAGATACTTTAGATATATATGCACACATCTGTACATCTTCAGATTCAATCATAGATCTCTCATAGATGCATCAAGCTGCAGACCTTCTAAGTCAGGTGAAAGTCATGTGTGTGCATTTATTGCTGCAGCATCACAAGTAAGCCAGAAGAATGTACTGCACTGCAAAACAACTCCTATTTTGTGTAGCATACCTCCTCGTGTTGAAAAGCTCCTGAAGCTTTGGAAACTGGATGTTTCTAGAGTGATCCATACTTGGCAATTTATACTAGCTGACGATCTGCCCTGAAGAGTTTATCATCTTTTAGTGTAAATTCTTCCTTTTCTTTTTTTCTCTCTTATGCTCTGCGTATTTCTTTTCATCCTCCCAATGAAAATGTCAAATACAGATTCCAGCAAAAGTGTTGCACCACTCCATTCATATACAGCCAGCGATCACACACAGCAACCTCTATAGCTTTCTGCTTCAAAACATGAACTGACCTAAATTCAGGGAGAGAAGAGTGTAGCACTAACTTCAGACTTTTTTCTACCTAGCAGAAGTGAAGCTAGTTTAAATTAAGACCAAAAAAACCCCACCAACGAACCAACCAAAAACCAATAAACCAACAAGCTTTAGATAGCATGTAATGTTCTCAATATGCTCTGCTGTGCAAATATTCTTATCCTTTTCTGATAATATGTGAGTTTAGTAATTAACTGTCTGATTAGCCACCTTAAAACAGACTTGAAAGCTTCACAAATCTTTATTTTGTTAGCTTACTTTATCCTCTCCACACCCTGTCTTTCTCACATTAAGGTCAGGCCACCAGTATAAGCACCTGAGCAAGAACTGTAATGTTTTGCAGGTTTCAATGCAGTTTCAACCTTAAGTGTGAAAGCATAAAAAAAATTCCTAATTTCAGCTGTCAGTAACAGTGTTGCAGGTACTGTTCACATCATTTACAGCTTCTGTCTCAGGGAAACACATCTGACTCACAGTATATAACACAGAACTTCGTATTTCAAGGTAGCCACTGTTTTAGTGGGCAGACATCTACTCAGCCTTGACTTGATAGTCTAAAATAAATATCCTTGAGCAATTGTACAAAAACACCTATGCAGATAGCAAGTAAAAAAACCCTGCCGTTTATAGTTCACAGATCCTTGGGAGAAAACACTCAGCATACCTCTAAACTGCTCTGACAATGACTAAACTGGCTAGTGAAGCCAGATAATGGTTTTTAAAATACAAAACACCACACAATCAAGCCTAGGCCTTATTTATTTTACCTGAAGTTTCTACTTATATAGCACTTCGACAGTTGGGGGCCAATTCATGGACCAACTCTGTTATCAATTATTTCAGCTGTCCTAGTTGCTCCTTTCTAAAACTGGCACCACTCTCCTGCTGAAGCCTCTGGCAAGCTGACATGTTAAGAAGTTCCTTTTAATAAGCTGAGTCACATGTTTGAGCATGCAAGCTTTCTTCATGGTGCTTCCATTCTCAAGAGATGTCTTTTATATCACCTCCATGGTGCAGAAACAGCCAGGCAGAAGGAACTAACTGCTCAATATCTACACACCACCAGCTAAGGAGGGTTAAACATCAAGGGAGTAAAGCTTAGGAGGAGGAGAATATTAGGAAAGTAACTGAGTTGGACACAGTTTCTCTTTATAACAAATACAAGATGACCGAATTTGATATCCTGTTAAAATTTTTCTCACAGCATTAGCGAGAAAACAGATGAAAAGAGAGATGCATTTACCTGCATCACAGGATGCAGGTAGAATGCTGATATTAACATTTCTCTCACGTAACTCAGCAAGACTGCAAGCAGAATTGGACCAAGCAGCCTTTTTCACTTCCCTTCCTAAGCTGCCTTGTACTGTTGCTTCACTTCATCAAACCACAGATACAGCTGATTGCCCAAATGGTTGCACCCAGCTGCAGGGGTAGAGCTCTCCATTGCCCTGAGATACTGCAAGAGTGGTGTCAAGCACTGCAGAGATGAGAAACCCAAAAGCAAGGAAGGATGTTTTAAGAGAATGAGTACGCTTTTCCTGGCATTTTGAGTTGTACTCCTGGTTGATATTCATATGTTTCTGCTTTACAGTAGTTTGCTAAATCTTAAGAAGGATCCCTTCTATTCTGTTATTTTTGTTTGCATTACTTTCTCAAAGCAAGACCTATAATGACTGAATGAGATCTTAGTGAATACTAAGGATGACAAAGCTTGATACTGGATTTTAAAACTGAAATCTTCAAGAAATAAACTGCCTTAGGTGACTACTGAGTTGCTCCCCCTCTCTCACTCTGTGAGGCAATTAATAGTTAATACTTTGACACAGGTGAACCTACATTTCCCATCTGAACTTTTGGCCTCCAGTTTCTCATGGATTACCTCCAGAGCTGTAAATCAGAGCCATACATATTTCTCACAGGCATTTCGGCATCTATTAAAAAATGCCTGAAATTCTTCTATCCACCTCCTCTTCCAGACAATGGTTATACAGCAAAACATTTAATAACCACATCCTCCCCTGCATACACTTGGGGCATGCCAGCTGCAGAGTGTTTGTAAATCTACAAGCAGCAACATACAACCCAAACTGTAACTATTGTCTCATGAGATTTTGCCTGTAAGTGAAAAAGTAGATGTGGCAGCAAGAGGAGCAATGAAAATCCATGTTTTCTGATCCCTGCTCTGTTTCCACATGGTAAGTAGAAAGCAAATTCCCTCACTGTAAGAGGCTACCAGCCCTCCCCTTTGCAACACCCTTGCTAAAGCAAATGCTAATTAATCCAGGAGCAAACCCCTTTGTCTTGTACTGTGCTGTAGAACTCACGTTTGCTGTGAAGTGTAAGGTCTCACTGTCAGGAGGCCAACCACAAAGAAACCCATCGCAGCAGCATGTGTCAGTGGCCAACCCTCAAACACTAAAAATAATTTTAAAAATCAGCCATGGCAAAGAGCAGAGACAATCGTTGTTGAGGGCACTATTTTTACCTTTATCCTGATTTTTCTTACTAAGTAATAGAGCTGTCTGCCACATACCAGTGTCCCAACTTGAGAAACAGCTGTAGGGGAACAGTAAAAGCACCAGGAAAAGTGCTGGAGGCTTACCAGGCTCCTGTTCTCTCTTCCAACCTTTCACTAGCATGTTATTCAGCATCTAAAAGGCACTAGGAAAGGATGCTAGGATAGCTTAGGAAAGCTATCAAGACTACATAAGAGAAGGTGAAGAGCTCTAAGAGTACTGAAGAACCCCCCCTCCTTTACATCAAATGAAAATAGACTGCACCGAGCACTCCTGGATTGAGCTCTCAAGCAGAGAAAGTACCTTGCAGATGTACTTACCAAGAAGTCTCTGATGGTGTCCTATACGGGGTCTTTAGACACCACGGCCATCTACGTTTAAGTTGCTACACTGATTTTAAACCCCGTTTGACTCATTGAGGTTTTTTGAAGAAACATAAAGCAAGCTTTTGGTGTTAGCAAGAGTGCATTTGCAACAGCACCTGGAGCAGTAAAGTCTATTTTAGCCACCTGAATCACCCCACTGGGCACTCAGTGGAGAGAGATGCATAGGCAGGCACCTTTCTGGGGTCCCCCTTTGACCCTGAAGAAAAAATCTAAGGTTTAGCTGACACTTAATAGCTCTTCAGCTAACGTATCTGGCTTTAGTAACATCAACATTTGGTGTACTCAAAGCAGCTCTACATATTTTTCATGGATAAATTTTTAAGCCATGCTGAAATCAGTCCCAGAGCTATACTGATTTAATGGAAGCAGAATTACTTCCTGAGGAACTGAAAGTTGGTGTAAGTGAGAAGAGTCAAGTGAAGAGATTCTAATTCGAAAATGTGCACAGTGCTGCCAGAAGAAAGGATTAATTCACTCTTCTCAGTTACAGTAATTCTGTAGTCTGCCTGTTTCAGAGAATACTCACTCATGCTGAGGAACCCACAAATTAGCATCCATGACAAACCCGTGAGAAGTTAGCAAGGCTCTGCTGTCAACAAATTTTATTTTCTAACAGGTGCTTTTTGGTGAGAGAAAACTCTACTTCTTCACAGAAATAATTAGTGTTTTTGCTTAATCCCTAGAAGGCAGATCTTAACTGTGTAATTTAAAGAAACGACCCAAGCAAAGTTAAACAAAATTAGGAGTATAGGCCTGGAGCATGGTTCACTCAGGACTTAGATGACCTAAATCTCAGACGGATTATTTTTCCCTCTAGCCATGAGAATGATTTAAACTTTTACTGACCTTCTGTGGTTAATTCAGACATTTTTCTCAATTTTTCACCGCAGTCTACTTGTTCAGAGAACATAACTTCTCCTGAATGAATCAAAACTTCTGCCCTAGGAAAACTGTGGGATAGCAAACCTGGATGTATTCTGGTGTGTAAAATCGGGATAGGGGTATATTTTTTCAAGTAGTGGCATATCATTCTTCATTGTATGCTCCCTCCAAACTTGCCACTCCACTTATTAATAAAAGAGTTTATCCAGGAGTACTAATTTTCTTTTGGCTTTAGGTTTTAATGATGTCAGATGTCTGTGGGTGTAGACAAGAGGTGACATAATTTGCTTTAAAAAATTAAAATGAAAACAATCGCTTGCAATGGTATTATGCTTGCTGTTGTGTAAGCTCCTTCGCTCGCCTGTGCTACTGTCACAGAAAACAGCTGTCATACAGGATTGCTCACGATACTTTATGGAAAACAAGGAGAAGCTTTAAGATAGATAAAACCCTTCCTCAAGTAATGCAGTACGGTATCATTATGTTGTTCACTCTTTCCAACTGCAGTAGTGCTGCTCCTCTGATGGAGGAGGATCTCTCTCTGAATGGTTATCAGAGTCCTTTCTGTAATGCGTTTGTGATTTCAAAAATAAAACATTAAGTTGCTTCCTGGCAAACAAGCACAAATGTTTGGAAAGCTCCCACAGCACGAACAGAAATGCTCATCATCGAGTTGTTCCAGGCAGACAAGTTACACTGTGTGTTTCAACACTAATGCAAGGCATAAAGAAAGCTTAGACTTTATGCTTCATATTACTGTCACAGCACCAGGAAGCTTGTTTAAAGTTTAGTCTGCACTTTGCATTATATTGTACCATATCTTTTCTTAAGAAAGATCTTAGAATGAGCATGATCAGAGAGTAATGGAGAGGAGCTTCCAGATGTAATTAAATGAGTGTTGGAGGAAGGGCTGTGCTTCCCAAATAGCTGGCACAAGTCTCTCTAGTGACTCCCTACAAACCCAGCCCTTGGCTTGCCAAGCAGCAGTTTGTTTTGAGAGCCAGCACCAAGGCTGCTGCTCACAACCATTCCCTCTCTCTACTTACAGTTCGGTGATGTTTGCAGGGATGTCCCGGGGAACCTGGACCACCTTGTTCTCCTGACAAATGAAGACCCTGCCCATGCAGCGGCAGGCGTGGTGCTGGTGTCCTGAGCAGCCAGCCAGGAAAAGCAGCAAACAGGCGAGGACTGGAGACATCTCTGCCTTCACATCTGTTCCAGACTCCTTCATCTCAAAGGGAGGAGCGCAGAGGCCTCCCAGTCCAATTCCCTGAATGGAAGATCCGCCCCAAAAGCTGGGACGAACCATGTAGCTCTTGGGGGATGATTTCTCAGCAAGTTTTGGTTAATGGCCCCAGATCCTTTATGGCCTTAGAACAGGGATGAAGATGAGCAATGCTAATTTTCTGTGACAAAAGTATTCTATATTTAAAGTGGTGTTGAAATCATGGGACACTTTTGTTGCACTGGGTACCTGCACTGGGAAAAGGTCCTTCCTCCTCAGCCATGCTATTTTGCATGTCTTCTTTGGTACGACCAAGGAACAATAGAGCATTTTTACTTTCTACAGCCTAGGCACTTTTGTCCCTGAAGGGGAGGCACTATTTATGCTCCCCTTCATGGATCCAAGAGCCCCCACTTTTGTGTTTCTCCTAGGCAAAAGAAATGTGTTATGTTTTTTTATAGGGTATATAATCTATTTGATAGGTTAAAAGCCATATACAGTCCTAAAGCCAGAGCTAAATAACACACCGTTATTTTCAACTGTGATTATTCTTCATGCACTTAATGATTCATCTCCTCTTTTTTTTGGCACTTTTATAGGAACCCAAACAGAAGAAAATGCCACAATCCCTATAGTCCCAATGGACTGGTAAACTAATTTAACAATCTGGAGAAAAACCCAGAAATATACAGAATGACTATTTGTGAAAAAACAGGAGGAAAACAGCTTCAAGAATAGCATCATAAGGCCTGGATGTTGAATCCCATCTTTGAGTCCTTATTTGTTTTGTTTACTTTTTGACTGAGCTAAAACAACTTTCCTATTAAAAATATTAATCCTTGGGTAGGGGACCTTGCTAATTCTGTCCTGTAACTGAGTCATTCTGCACCAGGCCATAATCTGAAACCAGGGGTTTTCTGCAAGACATCTGAAATGAGAATCTTGAGATATAAAGGTTTTGTTGTGGTTTTTTGGGGTTTTTGTTTGTTTGTTTGGTTGGGTTTGTTTGTTTGTTTTTTGGTTTTTTGGTTTTCTTTTAAATGTGTAAAAAGCTATTTCAGACATGCAGAACTTTTAAGTCATGTGCATTTTAAGTCAGCACTGGGGCTGAATTGCCATTGGTAATTCTACTGAACTTGACTGATATTCAATCCTTCATATTGTTCTGAAGGACTTTAATCTTGTTAAAAGGAGCTGTTAGGTTGTATTTTTTTTCTTTTTAGTTTTTTTCTTCTCCCATAATCAAAAAGCATAAGTAAACACAATGAGACACAAGACAGCATCTCTGAAATGCATTGGCCAACGGAGTCTACCATTTTCACCTTCAAAATAAGCATAATAAAGTAGATGTTTCTGAAACGAGCTAATTCTGATTTTCAAAACTAATTCAACTGATTCTTTAAGTTACCCTAAGAGTTACCATAATTTTACCAAATTTCACCACATATTTATTATTTTTCCACACTCACTTAAACATAGTCAAAGTGAGAACTGTCATATTTACATTATAAATGTAAAAAAAAAAATTAAAAAATTACAACCTCAACACCAGAAGGCTTGTAATGCATTGTAAGAGTATTCATTTAGCTGTAGGTGTAAAACAGTCTGTTTTGCTAAGGTGATGAATAAGTTTCATAAGAATGACAGTGACTGCCAGAAAAAAAGGCTTTCTAAAATATCGGTTATTTTCCCCCCATATATATATTTTTATATATTATTTCCTGTGAAAGATCTTAGATCTACAAGATCATCTGAAATGAATAGCACCTTTACTTTCCTTCATGCTCAATGAGATGAGAACTGCAAAAGTACGTCCTATGGTCAAATAAATGCTCATGTAGTAAAAAATTGCTACAACCCACTGCAAGCTGGACTAACTAGTTCCTTCAGGATTTAAACGAAGACTAGGAAGACAACTCATTAGAGGCATTTCTGGTTTTGTCTTTTCAATATAATGTCTCTAGTTTCTACAGAAGTAGCCTGAAAAAACCCCACAAAAACAAAAGGTCAAGCCTGAGGAATATAGAGGGCACAAGGACATTTGCTTGCAAATGAGTGGAAGTCATAGCTCATTCTGTAATACATCAATATAAATGGTCATGTTATATTGGTGAAATGGATAGTAGCTTTTATGACATTGTTTAAAAAGGTAACATTCGCTGAATGTCACAATAATTTGCACCAATACAAAGACACTGCAATTTGATGAACTTTAGGTTTCATATATCAAGCTACAACAATTATTAAATTAAAAAAACCCAACAACTCAAACCCCAAGATTCTATTGAAATACTATGGAGATAGGATTTTTAGGGAAATCTCCAGTTATTAAATTCAATAAAATCAGACTAATATGCAAAACCATACTGACATTTTGTTCATATTAGAGCAAGCACTAATTCAGGACCACATTAAAACTGTCTGAGGATAAACGGAGATTCAAAAGGATTTCCAAGTTGTTTCATATATATAATCTATGGTCTTGAAGAATAAACTCTGGTGTCTATCAATTTTGTGAACTGGGAATCTCTCTCCTGACTTCTTTTCATGACTGCCAGATGACACACAGCCACACCACTGAAGTCCCCTGGATGGATTACCCAGCTGATGATCCTCACTTAACAGCTGTGTGGCCTGTTCAGGAACACAACTGTCTCCTCTCAGGAAGAAAATGCTTGCACAGGAGGTTGGAGAAAAGTGCTCACAAGCCCTTCTTGAGCACCAGGTTGAGCATCATGCCTGAAAACCTTAAGGACCTGTTTCAGGGGATCCAAGAGAGCTACTTAAAGCTAGTCATAAATATGCCTCACGTCTTTGTGCCATCACAGTGTTTCATACTTTTTTCTCAGTAGCTTGTTTAAAGCAACACAGGGGGCAAACTCATGCCTCCACTGACCTGTCACAGCTATGTATGCACTCTGCCACCTTCAGAGCATCATGTGCTAGGAGCAAGGACCTGCCTCATGGAGATGGCTGACTGATGTACTGCCATCAAGATACATACTGTTGAAAGTATGTAAATGCAGAGATGCTGGTGCTTCCAGATATATAACAGCCTTATCTTTGCATCCCTTTGCAAAAGAACTATGCTCCAGCTGGCAAATTGGTCTTGAGAGTGTAAACTGTTTTCCTGAGTAAGGCAACAGGAATTTCCCCAAAGTGAGGCATTGCAGCAACAGACATGCAATTAAGCGAATTATGACAGAAACTCAAAAACGATACTAGAAATTATGTAATTAGATAGCTTCTGGGACAGACAGTTAATTCAAGGTTATATGGTCACTGAGGGATCTTTTTCAAGACAGTAGTAAAGGAGTCTGGTTGATAGGACTAGCCTCTGAAGTTAGCATTGGCCTCTATTAGCATTGGTCTAATTCTGCAAGAACTGAGCTGGGGGAACTCCTTCAAAGTTGAGATTTTAAATTTTTTTGATGATTTCCAGCACAAAAGTTCTTCCTATGGGTTTAAAGATGCAGCAGTAGCATCTGTTGTCCTGGCCTACCATGCTATGATCAGAAAATGGTGCTTTCTGTCCAGAAAAGCTTGCAATGTAAGACAAAACAGATAGATATCTAAGAGGAAATTAATAAGAGGAAGTTTGAAATTTCATTGATTTATTTTTTGTGAAAGACAAACTTGGGGTTTAGAACAGCAGATCACTGAAGTGAATAGACTATTTACTTGATAAAAATATAATGTTTCAGGTTGATTTCAAGAAATAGTACTTCTGAAGAGATTTGGTTTTTAGCTTCATCATTTTCCCATGAATGGGGATTATTTTAAAATACTTCCGAATGGCCAGAATTTATCTCTGCCCTCAGTGTTGAGACCATAAAACATAAACTAGCCTGACAAAAGCAGTAGGTTATTGTTCTCTCAGTTCTTTCAGCCAGCTGCTCTCCTGCAGCCTTAGCTCTAAAAAGAGTGAAATGGAGGCAGTAAATTAGCCACCAGAGGGAGTGCCTTCACTCTCTAAAACACACTGGTATGAGGAAGGGATTAAACACTGTATGGAATTATGCTCACGCAGCTTTCCTGTGACTGTCTGGCTTTTGACTCCAAACCTTGGCCGTGATTAGTTCCCTTGCTACGTGACACCTCTGCAGACGGCAGAGCAAATCGCCACAGGGCATTGTGCTTCATGCAGCAACAACCAACTGCACTGTTTCTTCTGCTTCTCCTGCAGGAGATCCCTGCTCCTTAAAACCTAATTAGCAGCTGCTGGAAATGGCTCTGTCTATCTGCTTAAGTAGGGAAGGACACTGCCCAGTGCAGAAGGGCCTCAGACATTTCTAAGGTTTATGCTGACACTTGTGTTACGATCTGGGGAAGCAAAGGAATTAAAATGTTCTTTATTTCACTCTCCCTCAATATATTCTGGCTTTGATTGCTGACAAGCTCCCACTGAGCCCTTTATCTGCATGACTTTTCATAGGCAATCTGAGGATATAAGCACCTCATGTATTTTCAGACCACGGGAAACATATGCAAGAGAAAAACTGAAGTCAGAGAACAGTCTTTGCCACTCCCACTAGTACTGGTCCTCAGGTTCGGGTCTGTTCATCCCCAGGAGATAATAAAAGACACATCCCATCTGCTAGGTTTCTGTCCCGTGTCTGCAGAAGTACACTTATAAGAAGTACTTTTTCATTGCACTGTCCATGAGTGGGTTTGACTAGACCAAAATAAAGCTAATGCACAAGAAATGCTGAAGCCTGCCTAGAATCACAGTTTGTATCATATATTCTTCCTTGACGCCTTTCCCAGCCTACAAAATGTAACTGAAAGCCATAGGTGAGAGGCAAGAGAAACCTTGCCTACTAGTAGTGTCAAGCAGATCTGCCTATGGACAACAATAACCATCCACTGTTCACATTAACACCAGTAGAACCTCATGAAATGTAACTGGGACAAATGTAAAGCCCCAAACCCAGGAGGGACAAACCACCTGCAGGGATACATGCTGGGCAGTGCCTGGCCAAGGAGCAGCTCTGTTGGTAAAGTGAGAGAAGTAATTATTCCCCCTTACTCAGCACTTTTTAGAGTACATTAACAGTACTGTATCCAGTCTGGGACCTCCAGTACAAGAAAGATATCATTTAACTGTGGAGAGGTCAGGGAAGGCCACAAAGATGGTCAGAGTAGCATGAGCTGAAGCTGCAAGACCAGGTCTTGTTCAGCCTGGGGAAGGAATGGCCTGTGGGCCCCTAGAGCCTATGAGGAGAGGTGGACCCAGGCTCATTACTGTGGTGCAGGGTGGGACAAGAGGCAACAGGTGTGAAATAAGAGGCATTCAGACTGGCTACAAGGAGATAATTTTTTCACCTTGAGGATAGTCAACCAGTGGCACAGGTTTCTAGCGAGGTTGTGCTGGCTCCCTCCACTGAGGTTTAAAAGACCCTTTAAAAGACCAGACTGACTAAGGCCCTGAGTAACATGGACTGACCTCACAGCTGACCTCCCTTTGAGCAGGAGGTGGGACCAGAGACCTCCTGAGATCCCTTTTCCACCTGAATTCTTTTGTGATTCTATTTATGGCTCAGAAAGAAGTCTCCTTAAGATGTTTAAAAGAGAGACTGACTATTCATACTTTTTCCTCAAAACTTCACTGTCATTTGCTTTTGAGTATGGTAACAGTATACTACTCAGCTAGTAGTCTTTAATCCATAAATACATAAATGTTCGTCAGCATGAAAAAAAGGCTGGCAATACTTCCTGTCCAACATTTCCAAGTTCATGAGCCTGTCATTGAGGGAGCTATGCAGTTTAGCAGCAAACCTTAAGTTTTTACTAATTGAAATTCAAGAGGCCATTCATTAATACTTTCAAGTAGAATTTATTATGAAATAAAATGAATTAAAGAAACTTTACCCTAATAATGATTCCATAACATTTCATGTAATTAGCATCTCATATTAAAGACAGAGATGTCTGGCAGAGCATAACATGAGGAATTTCAAGGATTGAAGTACAGAGGTAACAGCAAAGAGAAAAATTTTTTAATTCCTCTAATACTTACAAACTGCCCTTAGACAGTGCTAACAACCTGTTGTTTAGCCAGAGCAACTAAATTTGCTGAAATGAATTTAGCTTGAATGAGCATTTCAGGCATTGAAATACATTAAAGAGGTCTGAAACGGAAATATCTTTACAGCATACCATAGGTCCCTTAACTTTCTACTTCTTATGTCTTTATTTTCAAGGTACTCTGCAATTCATAAAACTGTATCTTCTCTTTTCTCGACCTCATACAGCTCAGGAGAAACCATCTCTGCATGAGAAAAGGAAGAGCTTAGCCCTGATTGATACATGAAAGACTAAATATCCTTTTGGGAAATTAATTTCATTCTGACACCTAATTAAAAAAAAAAAAAAAAAAAAAAGGTAAGAATGACAAATTAACATTTGTTAAGGCCCCTAAAGAAGATGCAAATGACTAACTAATCCCTGTAGCAGATTGAAGAAAAAAAATTAAAGCAATGTGCAAGTAGCGTAGGTTATTAATATTGATAGAGGAAGGCCAAAAAAGTGGCTCAATTACTTTGCAAGAGTTACACTGCAGTGTGTACTTCTTACCTTCCACACAGGTAAGCTAAATAAGCTGCCTGAGGTGATAATGAGGAGCCATAGAGTCACGGAGTCTTTTTTTAACACTATACAGTGAGAATGAATATTGCACCTCTGTTTTAAAGCACCCCTAGAAGGGCATTCCAGGTTTTGCCCACTCTTCCCGAAGCTTTTAAAGTGAATTAAAAAAAAAATTTCCTGTGTTCAGTGACTGATGTGAAGTTACATTGAAACCTAATATTGATCCCACCTCTAGCAGCCATTTTCCTCTTCCACTCTTCCCTGCTCTTCCCACTGGGACTCCTCAGCTGCTGCTGAACGGTATGCTTTTCCACAAACATATGCACTGATGTTAATAAGATTATTTATGGAACAAGGTTCTGCCAAACATGACTTAAAAATTGAGAATTTGCCCGTTAGTGTATAAAACAATGAAAAATTACACATGCACTTAAATGTAAGCAAATGAGCACTGAAAGGAAAGCTGGACATGTCAAAGTTTTTATACAACTGGAGTTCTGGCAAAATAAAGAAGGAGCAGCTTCCAGTTGCTTCATCAACCTTGAATTGGTGCTATAGGACTGTCCAGTGATATATTCCTCCTTGGAATAGTTTTCCTTTGAAAGGTTTTCTGCCAGGAAGTGGGGTGTTGCATAGAAGGTGACAGAGAAGCCTCTGATTCTTGATCTGCCTGCAAGTGCTCTCAGTGCACAGGGAGCAGATGAGTCACAGCTCTCTGCAAAGGGGGGAGAAGAATAAGGTGCTGCCATTGTTCTTAAGGCAAAGAAAGAAAAGGCAGGTAGACTAATAAGATTCTGCAGATCAAAGGGCTGGATCACCTCTGCTATGAAGACAGGCTAAGAGAATTGGGGCTGTTCAGCCTAGAGAAGAGAAGGCTTCAAGGACATCTTATAGTGGCCTTCCAGTACTTGAAAGGGGCCTACAGAAAAGCTGGGGAGGGGCTTTTCATCAGAGAAGATAGTGATAGGACAAAGGGTAGTGGTTTTGAACTGAGAGAGGGGAGATTTAGGTTAGATATCAGGAAGAAATTCTTCACTATAAGGGTGGTGAGGAACTGGAATGGGTTGCGCAGGGAGGTTATTGATGCCCCATCCCTGGAGGTTTTTAAGACCAGGTTGGACAACGTTTTGTGCAAACTGGTCTAGTGGTAGGGTTTCCTGCTCATGGCAGGGGGGTTGGAACTAGATTATCTTTAAGGTCCCTTCCAACCTTAGTGACTCTATGATTCTATGATGAAAAAGAAGCTTCTCCATCTCCCTCAGGTACTTCATAGTTCTCATTACCATGTTCACAAAGCACCTTGCAACTCTAATACTCATTTTTGTCCCCACCTCTATAGCACAGACAGACATCTAGCATAATTTTACAGATGCTGCTGGTGAAGTGTATGGGGAACTAATGGCACATCCACATGGGTGGATGGATGCACCTGGGTGCTGAGCAGAGATTCCCAGAGGCAGATCCTAGGAAGACTCACGTCTCCCCAATACAAGCGTGTCTCCACAGTGCTGAGCCTGACCTGGGAAGCTGTGCTTTGGGGCCTCATACTGCAAACCCAGACGTAGGACTCCTGACCTCCCACTGGCCTACCAGCAGCCACTTTTGGCACGCGCACTGTGCTTCTCTGTGCATCCAGCTGAGACCTGGCAGTGGAGAAGCAGCAATTCTGCCTGTGCCCTGGGAAACTTGCTGGCATCCATCAGGGGAAGCCTGAGGAAGGTCAGAGATGCATTGAGGTTCTGCCTTACATCCTAATCAGCACCTCAGCTTCCCCTTGTCTCTAGAACTCCCTCACACCTGACATTTACATAGAGCTTACTTGCTATTCAAAGAATTCAAGCAAACTTTACAAGCCACAGTTGAAGTCCCAACAGACATATAGCTACCCAAATTGAAACCGGGCCAGTGTACTTGAAGATCTTGACCTATGTAGGTAAAATCCAGATTTTTTTTAGCTCTCACACCCTGACAGATTACATGTCTTCCACTCAGAAAGGCTCTTCTGACTACTACCACCCTTGTGATGATGCTGTGATGTGGTTCACTGATGGTTTAGAGGACAAACATGCTAGATATCAAAAAAAGGTTTAAATCTATTGAACACTATAAACTCAAAGCAGAAAGAAAATGCATACTCCACCAGCACGTTTAATTTTTCTTATTTCTACTATGATTTTCCTTTTCACTCACATGACATGGTTTAGCATGATGTAATTTATCAACAACTGACACATTCTATAGTACTACATCTGTCTGAGATGAAAAAAACAAGTACCTTTTGGACAAAGCTGACACAATTTAGGCACAACAATCCAAACCCAAACTGCCTTTAGAAGGCTGAAAGACTATTTCACATTCCATTATCACCTTCCTTTGCTGTTTTTAAGATGGACTGCATAGGTGAAACACAAACTGTTAATTTAAGTTGTTCATCCCTTCCATGCATGGCAGTGTAACTACAGGGGTCACTGAAGATTTATTCCTAAACTGTATTGACATTCACTGTGCTCTCAAGGTTTTCTATTTTGGTGTAATGTCCCACAGCTCCTATAAATGTTTCATCATCTATGCAAAAACCATGAAGCAGACCTGATTCCACCAATAGAACCATTGAGCTAACACTGAATATATATTTATACTTGTTGAAGATGAACATGACAATCAAAGAAATTGAAAAGTACCAATAGGATTCAACTGACACTACAGAATATGAAGGGATATAAATCAGAAGGAGCCAGGCAGTGTTTCCCTTTACTTCTGTGCAGCTATGCAAGGGCACCACTGCTGAAGATTTGGCCTGCAGCAGTCTGTATAAACAGCTTGCCTCTGGATCAGAGCAGCAACAGTGAGGCATTAAGAAGGCAACAAATCTCAGACAATGGTGGTATGGATGGATGCTGGGCTCTAATATGATCAGCTTTTATGGAGAGCTTTCCATCGCTTGCTCTTAAGGCCTAATTGCAAGGCATTATCCGGCCAAACAGTGTAGCAAGTAGCACATAATAATGATTGCCCACAGGAACCTCAAGTAGTGCAGCACACAGATGAGGAGCTTTTCTTACCTCAGTTATTACCCAGGAGCTGATTCAAAGAGTAGTGACAGCTGAGCCATTAAGCCACTGGTCACCTTAATATATCTCAATTCAAATTAATTATTGGAGTGATTTTACCAAATTCTATCAGTGACACTGAACTGTGGGAAGAGGATTGAATTTTGAATGAAGAAGAAAATTACTAAAAAAGGCTCAGAGGAAAAAGAACACTTCAAGAATTAAAATCTTTAGCCTCTGCATGGTTTTTATGCAACCCTGCTGTGCTGGCATAATGGAAGGCACACCTATACCTAAAGAAAAAGAAGATTAATAACAATCAAAGTACATGAGCCACTATAAAGCCATATAAAGTTTTTGGGGAAACAGAAGCCCAGACCAAATATACCCTTCTGATATGATACTTGGCCAAATCTAAAGCTAGTATCAGCTGACAGAGCATCAGAAAGTCATCCAGCTTCTGGGCAGAAAGCATGCCAACTCTATCAGAAAAAAGTTCCCAAGGCTGATCATGGCCAATATTCACATTTTCACATCCTACTACAAATGCTGGCTTTCGTCACTGACAGACCACAGCTGTTGTAGGGAGCATTCTCCAACTTGTGTAGGAGAAGGTGACATCTCTGCCATGTATGGTGACAGCACCAAAGTTAAGCTTTGCATCTGTAATTAGCTCTGTTTCATCCCTTTTCTTGTTCTTTGTCTCCAACTGATCTGTCAGAGGGCAATGTGGCACATTTCTGGCAGCAGGAGAAGGAAGAAGAGTAAACACTGCTCTTGCTTAGTCTTCGGATTCCATTATGAGATTAGAGTGACAGATTAATTTTTAAAAATCAAACTTTTCTCACATACAAAACTCTGAATTCACTCCATTCTGCAAAAAGCTTGAAACAATAAATCACACGGTCCCAAATGTACTTGACTTCCCAGCTTAGCCTAAATCTGAAGCCAGATGCCACCCTCAGATGGGACCAACTGTGGCATGGCATGGGGCAGGGTAAGGTCTGATGCAGAGAAAGGTCCGACATTCACCTTTTCTTCTGTTTATTTTTAAATGCTTCTTCTCAGGAAAAGGATGGGGAGAGGCTTGTAGAGAATTATTAGCTCCAGAAACATCATCAGAAAAGGCAAAAGGGGAAATGATCACACTGTGCCACATCCATGGACACTCTAGCAAAAAGGATATTCCTTAGGAAGCATCTCTGTTAGTGATTGTCCTATGAGACTGGTGACAGTGACTGCTCTGTGCTGAGAGGAATCAAAAAGGCAGTGATGGCAGAAAATACAATTACACTGGTTAACCTCAGCTCCAGATGAGTGGAAACCTATTGCAAAAACCAAATGCCAGTCACTCAAGAGGTCTAAGAGATCTCAAGAGTCAACTAGTTGAGTTACTAATGGCAATATATAAGTATATTAACCACTTAAAATGTCCTCTAATCTAACGAATCTAAGGAATGGGTGTAATGTCAATCCTTAAGAAAGGTGCCAGGGAGACTGGGGGAATCACAGGCCTGTAATCATGATGGCAACACAGGACAAATTAGCAGAAACTGGAATAAAGGACGCAGAGCATGGAAAAATGCCAGAGTTGTGAGGAACTGCAAAGGGAAATCCTGCCTTACAGATCCTTGCAGAAAAGGGGGATCTATTTGATATGGTCTATTTGTATTTCCAAAAGGCTTTTGACAAAGTCCTTCATCAAAGGCTTTTAAGAAAACCAAATAGCTGTGGGAGAAATGCAACAATTCTGACCTGGACATAAAATTAGCTAGGACATAGTGGTGAAGAGGCTGTACAAAAGAGCTGGTTTAGAAGTACAAGCCTACAAAATGAGTGGCATGGAAGTTTTGGATGGGAATCAACTTTTTTATCATCTCTTTCATTACAACAGCTAAGAGGAATCAAAGGAAGCCAGGAAAGCTGTATTATTTTTTTAACACAACAGATAGCAGGCCTGTGTAATCCCTTCTTAAAGTACATTGTGGGTGCAATAGTGGACACTGACTCAAGGGAAGATTGGATGATGAACTGGAAGAGAGTTGATTTATAGTTTCTAAATGGACAAGCAACAAGAAACTTAGGAAATCTCCAGAGCTGTATAAAGTTGGAGGCTGAGGAAATATTAGGGAAAGCTTGCCTACTTTTCCTCTACTATAGCTGTCCATTTATGACCACTATAGGAGACAGAATGGAGGGTTCTTGGTGTGAACATTGTCACCAGTTTTAAGCATGTGAGACCCTACAACAGCCAATCCTGACTTAAAGAGAGTTATCTTTCTACAATAGTTTAGAGCCTTCTACTATGTTAATTGGGATACTTTATTTACATTAATCTCCTAAGTTTTCTCCTTGACTTACTGTCTGATATAGAAGTTATAGCACTGAAATATGCTGGTACTGATAATTCTAGAAATGGCAGAAACCTTCTAATAGCTCTTGAGTCATATATCCTTACTGCCTCCAGATTAACGTAAGGACAAAGGACAGTGGTTCATTACTAAGAGGTGAAGCCATTGTTTGCCAAGTACATATCTAATTTTATGTATAGGAATTGTTTGATGCATATCAAAATGACAACTCATGCCAAAACTTGAGAATATTCCTCAGTTAGGGGCTTCCACTGGCAAGGAATGGCTTCCTCTGTTTTAAAGAAATGCATCAAATTATTTTCCTTTCTCCTTTGTTAAGCTGATCTACTTCTGAGCACCTACAACTGGAAGATCACCTCTGGCCTCTTGGTGCATGGAGTAAACAAAGGAAGAAAGATGTTTATTTGATCATTCACGTCAAGTTCGCTTGAAGGAGGAAACAAGACCACCTGAACTAAGATGTGGAACAACCACAGTCTTGTCTTAAGCAAAAATTCTAGCAAACTATCAAGAGCATAGAAATCATCAGAGCAAACATCAGCTATGAAACACATCATTATGTGTGTCCCTTGCCCTAGGTTCTCTTACAGAAACATAGTGTTACAGGACACGGCATGCTCTTTTGACGTGGCTTTTTTTCAGAGTGGTAGAGAAATTAATTTGAAAATTGTCTTTGCTTTGGAGGCTTTAAGAAAATTTCTTTGTTCAGTGAAAAACTGAGATAAAATGCAAAAAAAAAAAAAAAAAGAGCCTTTTTTTTTGGAAGAACTTGTTTGTCCTAAAAGCTATATGTGGTCATGAAGAGGAGAGATGTTTTCAGGAACTGCAGAGTTCCCTGAAAGAAAAAGTCTTAGCAAGTAATATGTTCAGAGGCAAATGACTCAGTTCAATACTTCTGATGCATTTTAACTTTATGCTTTTTATCTGTTGATAATGATTCA
This sequence comes from Hemiprocne comata, assembly GCA_020745705.1. Classification (NCBI taxonomy): domain Eukaryota; kingdom Metazoa; phylum Chordata; class Aves; order Apodiformes; family Apodidae; genus Hemiprocne; species Hemiprocne comata. Next base: position 62,324,498 of record CM036588.1, on the reverse strand, counting down.
CTGAATTTTAGTGCTTCTGCAAAATAATGTACTGAGAGGAGTCTGTACAGAAACAGTATATGAACTGCTCCATTTTCCTATAGAGCTCTGCAATTCCCTGAGTCCTGCTGTGTACCTAACATTCATGCCACTTACCAAGCCTAAACAGGGACAAACTACTGTGCTAGACTATGGATTTTTTGTTCATTAATATTTACCCTGAGTTTCCTGTTTGTTGTTGTTTGGTTTTTTTTAGCCTAATCTTTGCTTTGTCCATTGAGTCTATGATGCATTTTGTCAATAAAGGATTATGATATTTTGCATATGTGGCACTCCTTGCCCCTGTGTGTCAAACAACTGTGTTAGCAGAACACTATCTGGCCACAGCCTCTGGAAAACTGTAAAAAAAGTTGATGTATGAAATCATACCTTTTTAAGGATGCTTCAACTTCTAGAAGACTCCCTTAACTTGAATCTGTGAAGCTTTTACTAATGAGGTGGTTTTGTTCCCTGAAACAAGGGTGTTGAAGATGTGTCATTGGGAATGAGAAGTTCCAGTTGAGTGCAGCTGTAGATGCTCCTAAGGGAACTGGATGGAATTATTCTGCATAGGATTACATTTCTTTTTCCTAGGACTCTAATGCCCTCTGCAACAAGCTGGCTTACTTGCATTAAAGCATGCGAGATACTGCAGGCAATGTCACTGCTCATGGGAGATATCAGCAAAAAAGCTGATGCAGACAACAGGACATTGTTTGGTGAGCATCTGTCTTGTTGTTTTCAGCTATGTTTTATGATCTTGTAAGGAGAAAGGACATAAAGAGACCTTTGAAGGGAGGAGAGATGATGTCTTCCCTGGGGAAGATCTGGGTATTCACCAGGAGAGAAGGCTGCGACCATACAAGGCTTGGTAGCAGCAGCAGAGAAGCTGGAGGTCTGCAGCACAGACAGAATGCAGCAGGAGATGGGAAGTGACCAGTCCAGCACCAGAAGGGGCAGAAAGACCCCCAGGAAACAGAAGTGGCTGGACAGAGTTTGCTGCCATTTATAAAGTAACAGAAACCAAACCTAGAAATACAGATCAATTTTTAAGTTCAAAGGGCATTGAAGAACTGTGTTCAAAACTTTTAAAATTTCTTTTATATCTATCCTATTTACTTCGATGTTTCTCTATGAAAAATAATTAATAGTTTTATTTCTAATAAAAACTGCATTTTACATTGTCAGTGTTTTTGTTTCCATCTCCTTTGAGACCTTTTCACTCCCACAGATGCTCAAAGCCCTGGCCAGCTGGAGTTCCCATCTCCCAAAGGCTGAGGGATCTGTTTCAGGAGGTAATACACAGATGTGTGCACAGCCTCTCACTTTGCCACCTCTCCATCATCTGCTTATGGAAAGTTTGAAGCCAAGCAGCACAAAATGGATCAAAAATCCATGTTGCCAGCTCCATGTTGGGGCATTTTACTCACAAGCTTTGCATACTCAACGTTTTTTCTCCTATGTGGAGCTAGCTGCCTTAGACATCTGTCAGTTGATGGAATTGGTCTGAACATGAATCAAAACACAGTTTCTGCATGCTGGAGGCAGGACTTGTCAGAAAATCACATAATGAGGAAACATCATAAAAAAATGAACACATTTGATAGAGAGGCAGAAGGAAAGGAAGGACGGTGGCAAAGGGTTAATGTTCAGACCCCTCAAAATAGGTACATCATCAGGGTTAGCCATTTCTAATGAATTCAGTGATTCTATTTAGCAGTGGAAATGCTGTTTGCTGCTTGGCATTTCAGTGCTTACATAATTTATAGTCTATTATTTGATAATATATTGAAGCGGGTTGTTGTCTTTGGCACCATCAAAGCTGTCTGCTAATTCACTGCTTGACCTTCCCTGCTTGCATGTAAAATGGAAAAGAAGTGGTGCAGGGCAAGCTGAGGAGGTTCCAAAAATGGCTTTGTGTTCAGACAGTCTGATTTACACAAACTTCACCACTGAACTATGGTTTTATTTATTTATGTTTGGAAAAAAAGTAGCAAACAGGTGGTAAAGCAATATTTTAAAAGACTGACACATTTCTGTTGCATTTTGTTTCTCAGCCAAGTGTAATTTTATAACCTAGGTAGTGAAACTGGACACATTATGTGTCTCTCCCTTGTCTATGAGTGACCTTCACAGCCAAAGGTGTCCTGTCCTGGATGTTCAAAGGGTTCATCCCTGAGAACAAGAGGAGATATGCTAATAGCAAATGCACATAACGGAAGGACTCTGCTTGTATTGAGGAACATTTACAAAAGTATTTCACTTTCTGCAGACCAAAAATAAACAGTTTGTATTCAATTTTCAGAGAAACTAAAAAAGTCAGATTATCCAGAAGTCAGCAAAGCACCTTGAGAAACAGACAGAAATACCAATTCTGGAGAACCCTCTGCTTCATGCATTCCCTGTAATGGGGAGAACAGAAAGTATTGGTAGAACATGACAAGTGGAAGAGACCTGTAAGGCTCCCCAGAAGGATGAAGCTGCTCAGCATACACTGCAGAAAGCTACCAGGGGACAACTTGTGCGTGTCACCAAGTCTCAGTTCTTCAAACAAGAAGAATTTATTTATAAGCACCAGCAGATTCCCATTGACTTCAGCTTGGACTTCAAGACTGGGGAGTCTACTTGCTGATATAGCAAAAAATAAAATAATGAATGCCTACATTACTGTGCTGGTGCAGGCTTACAGAAAGGAGCATACAATGTTTGCATGAGGTGGCAGAGCTGTCACACAGCCCTCCCAGGCTCTACCCGGCAGTCCACATGACTCCCACTGCCGTTCAACTGCCCCAAATTCAAGGTTCTTCCCAATATTTCTTTTTCTTTTTCATTTCAATTTTGTGTCTAATGTGGTAGAAAAATAAGTAGAGTGATGTACTGATAGATGGAAGGAAATTTAAATTACTTGTTAGTGCCAAAGTCATTGAAAGGGTTATTTAATCAGAGATACTTGGTAGAGGCATAAGATAGAAAAGGCTACATTGTCACAGGGTTTTCTTGATGCTCTTCTCCCCAAGCGTGACTTTTCTTCTCCCCCGTGAGTCATTTTTATATTTTAGAGAAACAGTTGTGAGCCAAAAATACATGTTAACTGGAATTGATCAAGGACAAAATGAATAATTTACTTTCTGAAGAAGAGATCATCTATATTGCTACAGACTTTTTCGAAAAGATTTTTTTCCCTGATGTTACAGCCATCCTGTTCCAGCTGCATTCACATGTAGCAAGAGTGCTGCTTTCTTTCTAAACTGGCATGTCCCAGCAGAATTCCCCACCTTTTTTTTTTGTTTCAGCACTTCTGATCTTAAAGAGCATGAATTATTCACAAAGAATTCCATACGTCTTCAACACATTTCTGTTAAATAAAACTGCATAATTTATTTCCCCCCCTTTGATTATCCACAATAAAGAAGAGTGATTTGAATTGTTGAAGATGATGAATCTCAACTAGCTCCCTACATACGGCTGCACCCACCTCCTGTATTTTTTGTCAGACCTGATCCAGGTCAAATAGTCAAATATTCAATAGTCAAAACCAAAATACAGTAAAAGGTTGAATAAGACATGAGAATTCTCCAAGCAGTCAAAGAAAAGTTGCAAATAACTAAACACAGGCAACTCAACGGAACACACACTATATATATGTAAGTATACTAAAAAAGTGTATATAAGTATACTAAAAAACTCAACATGAGCTCTGCCATTTTTGTTGACCCTCTTTAAGTTCTCATTTTAAGATGTACATAAACTCCGTAACTGCAATTAAAAAAATGTACAAGCAGTATAACCAAATTCACCATTGAGTTAAAAAAAAAAAAGCTTTAAATTCTTAAATATTTTGTTTCTATTAACAGTGCTCAATCCATCATACAATGGTTTTATTTATCCTTTTCCCTCCTGTTTGGCTTAGGTTTCTGAGTAAGATGCAGAATAGTAAATCTATCACAGACCTTCTACATAACCTTCTTACCCATGTGTATTTTACCTTATATGGCTTAAAATGGGGAGAAGAGTATTCTCGGTTACAGGACTAGCACAAAAGCATTTTATGTTTGTGTGGCACTCATTTACTGAGGCCCTGAGATAAATGAATATTGTATCACGTGCATAAGTATTATAGTCGTGTTTCAACTGCTTCCTTGAAATTTGTGGCCTAAAAGTTCAATACTTCAAAGTTCTTATTTTCCATATGGAAAGCTCAGTCCCCTGTGTTCTATCAAGCTCCAGCTCATCTGATAAACATGTTCTCTCCTCAGTCTGGGCAAACTTTTTTCATTCTGGGCACATTTAATACAAAGCTGGAGGGGCCAGTATTGAGGCTTTGCTACTCTAGTAGCCAAAGATTGCCACTACCTAGTCCCAACCACTTAAAATAGGTAAGGCAGATAACAATGTCTAGGAATCACCTTACAGAGGAGATCTAGTAAGTGATGGTTATACATGCCTTGGATGAGGTCACTGAAGTCTGCAGGCTTCTCACATTTCAGTCCAACATCTAGACTCCCTCTCACCAAACAGATTTTAAAATCTTATTGCTGTAAAAAAGGTAGGTTGCTTTCAGTAGGTGAGAAAAGAGAAGGAAAATTTTCCCAGAACCAAAAAAATGATGCAAAACAGTCATACCACTCTAGAAGCACACTTGCACTGATGTGAGATTCCTCAGGATGACTGCCTCACTGGAGTAGAGTGTCATCTGGGTGCGTAGTGAACATCCTTTCTTAGAAAGAGTAAGCATGCTGTTCGCAAAAGTACTAAATACTCACAGAAAATAGAGTTTAAACTATTATCTCTGCCTGAGAGATATTCTCCCTGTTAAGAGCTGAAATGTATAAAATGCAAAAGGAGGAAGATTTTGAGGGAAGAACCATGACATCAACATATGTATATTTATATATCGTAGGTGGCATCTATGCTGCATTTGCAGCACCTCTGAAGTAATCTGCTAAATAAAGAGCAGCTTAGATTTACCAGCATGAAACTCTCTTGTTATATGAGCCAACATGTGGTATGTGAAAAGTGGTGGAGGCAGTCTAGTGAGATACACAGCAAGGCAGGGAAGATGATTAGCGTAGAGTGACTCAGGCCTTTGGCCATGCTGGATTTCTAACAAAGAATCTGGCACAAACATAAATTCAGGGAAAACAAAGTCTGTATACAGAACTAGAGATGGCTGCTGAAAGATAAAGAACTGAAATGGGGAGGGAGGGGTGGTGGTTTAGGCATCACTTTGGAAACAAAGGAAGGAAAAGTAAGATAAACACCATTGCCAAGAACAATAACTGAAACACCTCAGGTCAGATAGAAGAGTTGAAGAAGCATTGTGATCCCAAAAAAACTAAGCCAGAAGAGACCTACCATATACCTGCACAAAAAACCAAGTAGCAGAAATTTTAAACTTCAGAGCTGAAAACTTTCTTACCTACCTGTAGTTTTGGAGGTGACTCATTACCAACCATGAATCCCAGCTATGAGTTAGCAGAGAGAGCAAATCCAGGGAGGCAAACCCAAATACCACCACCCCACTTGGGCCATTGAAGTGATCAGAGGAAATAGCAAACCACAGTTTGAGGAAAAAAAGAAAATAAAAAACTAACCTACACACAAATAAATGAGTTTAAGCTAAAGACAACCTTGAAGGATGAGAGAGGGAGAGCTGCAAGGAGGATGTGAAATGGGGCCATCTGTTACTCCCAATGCTGCAGCTATTTCAGGAAGAAGGACCAAGGGTGCAGAGGGCTTCAGTTCAGAGGATGGAGTCTGCGGTACAATTTGAGTAAAAGTAAGGACTCTCAAAGTGTAGGCACAGCCAAAACCAGTCACCTATCACTCAGCTGCCATATTTGCAGCTATACTATTAAATGACTGACTGCTTTGATTCCACCTGGATTGTGGTGCCAGATACAACATAATTAGAATAACAATGATAAGCAGCAATCTTAGACTGGGCAACTGCAGGTCATGGGAAATAAGTTTTCTGAGGCTAGCTGGCAGGAGAAGAATGTGGCTAAGAGCTGCACAAAATTAAACATGATCTTGGTTAGAGTTTACATTAGCTTACAGAAGTATTATGTAGAGCAAACAGCTTGCTATGTAGGTGCCAATGGCTGGGAGACACTGTGTGCAGTGGTCAGGTCTGGTATATAACATTTGATACCAGACTTGCCAAACCCTCAGTGCCTTTAATAAATCTATTGATTCCTAAGCGTTGTTTGTGAGTGTGACAGGGAGTGGTCTTCAGCTCTCGATCCCCTGAGGTGGGGGTGTGGGTCGCGGCTTTACCTATCTCGGTCTGCGACAGGTCCAAATAACTTCTTAAGACAATGGCAAAAGGCAAACTGCAATGGGACTGGTGTACGTGAGGCAGCTATGGTCTCTGAGCAGCAGTGAAGGCTTTAAGACTCTAGTCTCTCTTAGCTAAACGTTTAAGCAAATGTTGCCAGTGGCAAGGAAGCATGGAAGAAATTTAGCCTGGATAAAGGAATTACTAAAGAAGGATGTGAACTATGTAGAGGACCAACTGGATACTGCCAAACGACTAGCAATGTCCCTGCCCACTTACTGAGTGGAAGTAATTTACATACTCCCATCACAGGCTTAAGAGACAGAGCGATCTGATGGTATGCCAAAAAAGGCTGTGCCCATAGTGTGGCTTAGGAACTAGTAATCTTGATGTCAGCAATTAGGAAAAGGCAAAGAACAACTCCTTCAAAATTTACAATGACTTCTGTGGGGAACAAAGATGTAGGGCAGTAAGGAGAAAGTTCAACTGTTTGCTGCATAAAAGTTTCCTGGAGGCACCAGGAAAGGCATCAGAGCCCTTCCTAGGCTGACTGACTACAGTTGTGACCCCTTCACAAACAGATTTCTTCACAAACCACCTGTTTAGTTTTACAAGCCTACAGACCATTTGATACCTAAATAGAGTAGGAGTGCTCACTGCTGATACTGCACATTCATCTTGCATGAAGGTGACAACATTTTGCAGTGTGTCTTTTAATGGTACTAAATCCCTTTTATAATGGAATGGGGTGTAATCTTACTAGAATTCCAGAGATTTAAAGGTTACATTGTTATATTTATTGATAATTCATAATAAAGTGTCTTCTAGCATTCATTGGCTTTTTGACTGCCTCACTTTTGAATTATAATTGCAGGAAATTCTTGCTCTATTTTTTTTATTTATTTATGTATTTTCAGATGTAATTCTTAGTTGATTAGTGACTGCATACATTATTAACAAACTTCAAGCCTTTCCCAGAATGGTAATTAAGGGAACCATTAATTAAATCTCAAATGTATGGGGGACCTAGGGTAGAGTCACGTAAGAAGGATGGTGAAAGCACTTCACTGATTCACTTAGGTTAAATAGGCTGCAAAACTTAACAATAATGACAAAGGCAGTATGTTTAACCATAAGCTAGTAAGTACAAGCATAAATGATAATACTAGGTTTCTATAGCATCTTTGCAATTCCTGAAGCAGGATTCAGCCCATTCTGGTGTCAGTATTGGGACAGGTCATAAACATGCAGGTATCTTTCAAGATAGTCAGATAAGCACCTTCAATCAGAATACTCATGAGTTTTATTTGTGAATATGTGTTTGAAGCCTCTTTGGCTCTACATCACATTTTATGTTTGCACACTACAGATTCGTTTTAACAAGTTTATCAAATCACAGATTCCTGTACTTAATCATTACATCATCACAATGAAGCAATGCTGTGTGTGTGTCATGCCATCTTTTTTGCTTGACAGGAGATATTTCAGAGAACGCAGGAATTTGAGAGTCTCAGAGAAATCTGCTTCACTCTTTGCTGATGTTGAACTCCTCCTCATAGTGTAATGTGTGGTTCCCATTACCATGCACTAACATGTTTCTAGTAGTTATAAAAGAAACATATTTAAAATTCAATTTGAAGAGCTATCCTTCCTAACTTAACATTGTAACCCTCAATAACTGAGCATTAGCATAATTATGACTTCAGATACATATGAAGCAAAACATGAAACATATATGAAAAAACTTGGTATTCCATTACCATGATGTTCTGCTTGGAGACCTATGGACTTCTCCTGGGTCACAAGTAGTAAGGATGTAATGGACAAACTCTTGCCCTGTTCCTTGAAGCCCAATATGTCTCATTTACCATCAGAGCAAGGCAAAGGTAAAGAATAATACATTATATCGATTTAAAAAAAATATTAAAACTTTCTTACTTTCTTCAGCCATTATGCTTCTTCCCTGCCATGAATGCATTTAATTGGTTATCTGAAAATTTCTCTTATTACAGAAATAGGAACAGGGTCAGATGGAGTGAAGGGAGGTACAATCGGTTTTCCTTTGTGTTAATGCAACTCATGATCATAAAAAAAAACCCCAAACCAAAACAAAACAAAGGTTTGGGTCATCAAACAAACCTGTTGGACATTTGGTCCACATCTGTATTGCATTTCCCAACCCACAACCATGGCATCTCAGAGTCTGGAGATGACCAGTGTTCCTAATCAAGCCTGTCTGTCTTTGAGTGTGTTTGCAAATATTTGCCACGTACCTTGGAAGAAAATACATTAAAAGAGGATTTGTGTTTGACCTGTGAAGCCTTTTGCTTTGATTGTTTGCTACTCCCTGCTATTGACAGAATGGCCACCAGGAAAAAGAAAATAGAACTTGTGTGAATTGAGACAGATAATGTGGCTCCCTGCATAAAATAAGCATTTGGTTCTGTTTTGAAGATTTGTAAGTGTTTGAATTGAACAAGGCTATGCAAGGAATGATGAGTAAGAAATTACATAATAACAGAAATATTGTAAATACTGCTGTTACTGTAGGGAAAAAACACTGAAATTCAGATGTCAAGAAAAAAGAAAGCTTAAATATTTTTGGTTTTTGGTTAATGCAAAGATGCCTGTCTTGACAAAGCCTTCTATTGATCACAACATTGTTCAGACAAGAGGAATCAGATCCCTTTCTGGGGACAATAAAATAGGAGTTAAAAATATTAGTCTTATATCTCAAGAATGAAATCTTTTATTCCCTTTCGCTTCAGGAACATTGACAATATATTCAATTTGAGATTTTCCCTTCCCCCAAGTGCTGGGTGAGCACAGTATTAAGGATTTTGTTCATTATGCTGTGGAAAGCAGTGTTTTTTTCAAGTGGGGGGCACTACCTCCCACAGAGCTACAAAACAAGACAAGACAGAGATGCTGAACTATTCTCTATCCCAGCACTTTACAGTCCTGCTGCATTAAATTTTTCCCCTAGGTAAAATAAAAAGATAGAACTATTTTTTCAGTCTGCTTCTTTTGGCAATTTGTTTAATGTCAGCAAAACGCTTTTTGTAACCACAGGTTGTAAGCAGAGCCTCGTGGCACACCCACGCTGGTAACAACTGTTCCTCAGGCTCTGTCACAGAAATAATTTTCCTGAGGACTGATCCAGAGCAAAGACAGGCTCCAGGCTCTGGTAAATGAAACACACTGAAGGTGTCACATAAATGTCCCTCTCCTAAAAGTGACCAACTAGAAGCAGGGCTGGCTCAGAATATGTGTTAATGCCACAGCAGCACTGGTTTCTTAACTTACTGGTGAATTGAAATTCCCAACCACAAAGATCAAGTGGTGCAAGAAATGCAAGTTGGAGATGTTTATGTGACATTGACCTCCCACCACAGATAGAGAGAATCTGCAGAGGCCAGGAGCACCTACACTGATGTAGCTAGCTTTCCTGGAGGATGTTTTTTAGAGAGCTTGGTCACCATAGAGCCTGAAACTACCCTCCTTCCACCTCTCCTTAAATTAAATGATGTCTAGCTGCCAGGACTTGCGCAAATAATGAGAATTTAATAGACTTCGCAGAGACTGTGGGTGACCAATTGGCTACAGCCGTTAGAAAAGTAAATGGAGCCTCCTCAGCTCCATTAACAGACATAGTCCAATACAGATCTAGTATAAAAGCTATTCTGCAGGACATTCTGCAGGATTAGATGTATATATACGTACATTAATTTGCTTATCCCTGTATTTTCTCTTCATAATTAATTTGCTCTGAATTTTGCAGACATTTTGGTAAATCTCTGCAATTTACCAGTATCAACATTCAAATACAAGTATATTCTCAATATGTACCAGATTCCCAGTCCTGAATACCTTCTTCGTATGGGAGAAATGCAGGCAGATATTGGGAGTATTGAGGGTGCAAACTGGAGCATAGGAGGTTCCACATAAATATCAGAAAAAACTTCTTTCCTGTGAGAGTGACAGAGCACTGGAACAGGCTGCCCAGAGAGGTTGTGGAGTCTCCTTCGCTGAAGACATTCAAAACCCACCTGGACAAGTTCGTGTGTGATGTACTCTAGGTGACCCTGCCTGGCAGGGGGGTTGGACTAGATGGTCTTTCAAGGTCCCTTCCAACCCCTAAGATTCTGTGATTCTGTGATTATTGACAAGTGGGGGAGCCTTACAAGGAAATAAAAAGAATGGTTTTTACCTTTTAATCAAAACATAAACTTACTAATGAAATGTAAGGGTTTTTTTTTCAGCAAGTCATGGGAACTATGCTTTTAATAGCTCTCTACCTCCTACTACCTCACCCTCTAAAAAAAAATACAAATCAAGTTTTGAACACCATATACTGAGCTGACAAAATGGAAAATCTATTTGATAAACTGCTGGTAGCACAGACACACAATGCATTCCTAACAAAGAGAAAGGTGGGGTTTTTTTGTTTTGTTTGTTGCTTTTTTCTTGTTTTGCTTTGTTTGTTTGTCTAATTATATGACTACATGGCATTCTGGTAGTTTCAATGGCAAGATATTGAAAAAACAGGAAAATTTAAAGAACCTCTCATTCTCTTTCAAGAAGATCATCTCTGCTGTGTGGCTACTTACTTACCTTAACTGACAAGTGTGAAATCAAACTGCCTTAATAACCTAGCCAGGGTGTAATCATTGCTTTGATCTTTGTGACAAGATGTTATTATTTAGCAGTGTGCTGCATGTACTCTCGGGCAGGTGTTAAAGACAAAGGAAAACCATTTGTGAGAGTTATAAAAATTGGATGTGCTTGTACTCCTCCTCTCCCAGCTTCTTCTCCCCTCACTGCCCTGATATGGATCTTTGTCCTAGTCCATGGAGATGCATTTTCTCTGAGAAGCAGAGGATGCTTCAGTAGCCAGCATCCTCACTGGCCTGAGCCCCAAGGCGCTGCTGAGAGCCAGCTGTGTCACAAGTCACTTCACACACTGCTGCTCTGATGGTGGTGGTGGCCTGCCAGGAGAGAAAACGTGACCAAAATCCTAATTCTAACTAAAATTTAGGTGCTGTCAACTGTTTTGTTGTTTGGGTTTTTTAAATATATAATTATTTTTATTTAAACCTCTCTCTATCTGCTGCTGATGCTTGCATTTTTTCTTTTTTTTTTACCCTTGCTTTGTAACATGCCCTCAAATCGCATTTGCCATAATGAGCCAAATCTGCCTGGTCTTCTCTGAGTCACAGACGGCAATACTGAATGGTGCGTTGCTGGAATTGCCAGGGCTTGTTATATCTTTCAAGGTGGATGAAAGGAACTGCATGTTTTCAGTCTTTCATTTCTCATTTTATGCAGCTGTGGGCAAGACCAGAAGCACTTTGGGAAGCCAACTTTGGGGTCAACTTCCAATATTTGTGCTATTAACAAATGAGGACATGTTAAAAAATCAACAGCAGATTTGAAAGGGAACAGACAATTGTTAAGGTTCCTATAGAAATGTTTATTGAGATGGCAAAGATATTCTTCAGAGCCCGTTTTACCAAGAAATAAATATTGATTGAGATGGAGCCTACATACTTAACTATTTCATTGCACAGATTTTATAGATGACATTTTAAAAGGTTAATATATTCATCCTTTTCTAGGTCAAGGAGAACCACAGACTCAAGTAATAGGGTCTGCTTATATATATGGAATGAAAGTAATTTTGATAGAAAACCTTAAAACTATTTGAAATGTTAATATCTAACTAAAAATACACATTTTAAAACAATATGTTGTGTCATATTCTTGTTAACCTTAAAACAATGATAACAGGAGTATAGGGGCCAGATCTCTAAAAATAATAAAATGTAGAGTAGGAAAGCAAATTTTGTAACAACTTGACTTTTTGCTTCATTCATGCAATCCTTTCAAGCAGATGTTCTCAGACACATACAGTACACAGTACAGCTTTCCAAAGGTACAGGTCGTAAGTACTACTGTAGTAAAATAATCTCATAATTTAGCTATTGAAAGTACAAAAAGTGATTGCTTCACTTTTTGAAAAGAAGCATTACACAACTTCTCGGATGGAGTTAGGATCCTATAAATAATTACCAGCTGAATGTTATTTTTTTTATTTTGCTCTGCATTTTCTTATTGTGCTCTGCAGTTTTAAGCAGGGTATGGAACAGCATAACCTGAAAAAGGCTCTACAGATGCTTGTGTTCCCCACAGGCAGACTGCCTATAAAATAGTCTGTGTGTCTACCAACTGAAATACCAGGTAGCTGACTCAAACTTAGAGATGGACAGACTGAGTCAGATTAAAATTAAATTTCACCTTAACTTCTCTCTGGAGCTTAGAAAACAAAGATTTGTCAGCCTCTGGTGAGGAGTCTAATGCACTGTGCTCATCTCGACACTTGCAGAATTGTTTGATTTCACCCCTGACTTGAAAACTACCTACCTTGCCAGAGGCCACTGGCATTGCATCTCAGGTGAGGCTGGAATGAGGGAACACCTGAGCCTGCTCTCGCCCAGGTTTTGGTTTGCTTAAGGCAAGGAAAGTGAAGGCTGGTGGAGAGCCTGTTCCCCTCCTGTCCTTTCAAGAGCAGGGCAGCAGCATGACAGGGGAAGGGAGCACCAACTAACTGATCCACGATGCTCAAGTACCAGCAGGGAAGGAAGCTCAGTCTCCAGGCAATGTTCCCAGCCCTGTTCTGACCATTTTGAAGCTGACTTGATCAAGTAAGATGAATTGTGAACCCACCAAAATAGGAAGCTTCTAGGTGAGAGCATGACTAGTGATAAAAGGCTTTGCAAGGCATGATACGAGTGTGCCAAGAAGTTCCTGGAAAAGGCAAGGATGTTGAACATAAAGACACAGGCAAAGTTTGGAGGGTGGGATATGTATCAGCTAAATGAATCATTGTGATAGGAAAGAAACAAGTTCCCACTGGTGATAACACAAATAATCCCATGCATTTGGTAAGAAGTCTGAGAAAACTTTTTTGTAAAAGCTCTGTGAATTCTACCTTTACAGGCTTTAACTGCCTGAACAGATCTCACAGGCAGATGATTCGATACAGGACAGTAGTCTGCTTACTGCCCATTTTCAGAGTGATTGCTGAGGTTTTCTAGAACCAAATTGAAGACAGTTATCTCAAGTGATCTCTTAATAACCCTTACACAGTAAATATCCCACAAAATTGTGAAAGTTATGACTTCAGAAGTGTTTGCTGCAGATATTACTTTTGGAATAAGTATCAACAAATTAGTGCAAGGTCTCCATCACAGTCCACTTTCATAAAAAAACAGGGCATTTCTTGACACATTCTTGTGTCTGCTCCATAACTAATTCTGAATACTTACATTTTCTATATTCTAATCTAAATACGACATAAAAAATAATTTACAGTCAAACATTTCACTTTTGCCATCCCTTAGTGACATTCAGCTTTTCTAGTTCTAACTGCCCATATGTCCAGTGAGACCGATCATTTCTCTACTGACAGATCCATTTTAAGAAAGAAATGAGAAAATCTTTCATATGCCATGTGATATAGCCACATCGGAAAAGTTCCATCTCCAGGACAATCTTTCTGTCTTCAGCAGGCCAGTGCTCAAGGATGTGAATCCCATGTTAAATTGTTACCTTGGACTGAGCTATATCTAGAAGCAAATCAAAACTGAATCTTATTTTCAGAGGAGATGTGGTGGCACCGAGTTGGCAGTCAAACCAATAACAATAACACTCTCGATTCACTATAAATTGTCAAATTAAGAATTCTCTCCCAGTGTTAGATTGCCTTGAGGTACATACTGAACTTCACCATCTTCCATCATTACACACCAAGTATGTTCAGGTCTCTGAGCAAATGCAACACTCTGGACAGGTTTCCCCTTGCCTGAAGCAGGATAAACCCAAACACTTTTTCCCAACAGATTTCTTTCACATACCACTGGGACTTTATCCCGTTCCACTGTTTGCAAAAGGTCTCACTGAGCAGGACCAGCTCTACTGATGGATGCCCTGGTATTAACTAGCCAAGTGGCCTTTGCTAAATGCTTGTCTCAATTCTTAAAGGTTCCAGCTCCCATTGCCTTCAGGGTAGCTTTCAACAGACCATTGTACCTTTCAATCTTCCCCAAGGCTGGAGCATGGTACGGGATATGGTATATCCACTCAATACCATGTTCTTTGGTCCAGTCAGTTACAAGATTGTTCTTGAAATGAGTCCCATTGTCCGACTCAGTTCTCTCTGGGGTACCGTGTCGCCACAAGACCTGCTTCTGAAGGCCCAGGATGGTGTTCCAGGCTGTGGCATGAGGCACAGGATATGTTTCCAACCATCCTGTACTTGTTTCCACCATTGTAAGCACATAGTGCTTAGCCTGGCAGGTCTGAGGCAGCGTGATGTAATCAACTTGCCAGGCCTCCCCATACCTGTACTTTGACCACCTCCCCTCATACCACAAAACCTGCTTGATTGCAGTGCATGTTCCGCACTCATGAATCACCTGCAAAATAGTGTCCATGGTTATGTCCACCCCATGGTCACGAGCCCATCTGTATGTTGCATCTCTGCCCTGATGACCTGAAGCGTCATGGGCCCATCGAGCTAAAAACAGGTCACCTTTGTGTTCCCAGTTTAAGTCTGTTTTAAACACTTGGGCAGCCTCATCTCCTCATTGGTTGTGCTGATGTTCCTCATTAGCTCGACTCAGAGGCACGTGTGCATCTACATGGCACGCTTTCACAGCCAATTTCCCTACCCGAGCAGCAATGTCTTTCCATAGGTCAGCCACCCAAATTGGCTTACCCTTTCACTGCCAGTTGTTCTGCTGCCACTGTTTTAGCCACCCCCACAAGGCATTTGCTACCATCCATGAGTCAGTGTAGAGATAGAGTCTTGGCCACCCTTCTCATTCAGCAACATCTAAAGCCAGCTGGATGGCTTTTACTTCTGCAAACTGACTTGATTCTTCTTCTCCTTCATCTGCTTCTGCAACAAGCCGTGTAGGATTCCGTACGGCAGCTTTCCACCTCCGATGGTTTCCTACAAGGTATCAGGAGCCATCAGTGAAGAGAACATATTGTTTTTCAGCCTCAGGCAGATGATTATATGGTGGGGCGTCTTCGGCTTGTTTCACCACTTCTTGAGGTGGCATTCCAAAACATGTGCCTTCTGGACAGTCTGTAATCTATTTCATGATTCCAGGATTATTTGGGTTCCCTATCCTAGCCCTCTGGGTGATTAAACAGTCCATTTACTCCAGGTAGCATCGGTGGCATGATGCACAGGAGGAGCATTACTCATGAACATCCAGTGCAGTACCGGTAATCGGGGCGCCAGAAGGAGCTGCGCCTCAGTACCGATCACTTCCAAAGCAGCTCTAACTCCTTCATATGCTGCCAGTATCTCCTTTTCAGTTACCGTGTAATTGGCCTCAGAACCTCTGTAGCTTCTACTCCAAAATCCCAGGGGACGACCGTGAGTTTCCCTTGGTGCTTTCTGCCAGAGGCTCCATGTAGGACCATTGTGCCCAGCTCCAGTGTAGGGTATATTTTTCATGTCCGGACCTGTTCGAATTTTTCCAAGGGCCACCGCATGCACAATCTCGTCTTTAATCTTCTCAAAAGCATCCTGTTGGTCAGCACCCCATTCAAAGTCATTCTTCTTCCGGGTCACCTTGTAAAGAGGTTGCATGATGTCACTATACTCAGGAATATGCATCCTCCAGAAACGAACCATTCCTAAAAAGTTTTGAGTGTCCTTTTTTGTTGGTCAGTGGGGCCATAGCTGCTATTTCGTTAATCACATCCATTGGAATTTGGCGACATGCATCTTGCCATCTAGTTCCCAGGAACTGAATCTCTCATGAAGGTCCTTTGACCTTGCTCCTTTTGACAGCAACACCAGCTCTCAAAAGAATCTGGATTATCTTTTTACCTTTCTCAAAGACTTCTTCTTGCAAGTCGCCCCACACAATGATGTCATCAATGTACTGCAGGTGTTCTGGAGCCTCACCCTTCTCCAGTGCAGTGTGGATCAGTTTATGGCAAATAGTTGAGCTGTGTTTCCACCCCTGGGGCAGTCGATTCCAGGTGTATTGGACTCCCCTCCAGGTGAAAGGAAACTGTGGCCTGCACGCTGGTGCAAGAGGAATAGAGAAAAAGGCATGAGCGATGTCAATAGTGGCATACCACTTTGCTGCTTTCAACTCCAGCTCATATTGCAGTTCTAGTGTGTCCAGCACAGCAGCACTGAGTGGTGGTGTAACCTCATTCAGGCCACGATAGTCCACTGTCAGCCTCCACTCGCCATCAGGCTTCCGCACTGGCCAGATAGGACTGTTGAAGGGTGAGTGAGTCCTGCTGATCACTCCCTGGCTCTCCAGCTGCCAAATCAGCTTATGGATGGGAAGCACAGAGTCTCTGTTGGTGCAATATTGTCATCTGTGCACTGTTGAAGTGGCAATTGGCACCTGTTGGCCTTCAACCTTCAGCAACCCTGCTAGGGAAAGGTCATCTGAAAGGTCAGACAAGGTATGCAGTCTCTACAGTTGCTATACCAAAGGCCCACCGGTACCCTTTTGGGTCCTGGAAATATCCTCTTTGAGATAGTCTATTGCAAGGATGCAAGGAGCATCTGGGCCAGTCACAATAGGGAACTTCTGCCACTTACTACCAGTGAGGCTTACATCAGCTTCGACAATGGTCAGTTCTTTAGATCCTCCTGTCACTCCAGAAATAGTAACGAACTCTGTCCCCTTGTGATCCAATGGCATTAAGGTGCACTGTGCACCAGTGTCAACCAAGGCTTTATACCTTTGTGGTTCCAATGTACCAGGCCACCGAATCCACGCAGTCCACTAAATTCAGTTGTCCCTCTCTTTCCCCTGGCTGGAGGCAGGGCACCTCTAATACTGACCATTAGAGGTTGATGCACCATCCTGGTTGAAAGACTGGTTGCTAGAAATCGGAGCTGCCTTTTTCCAGGAAGAACCATCTACTGCACCTTTTCTACCTAGCAGCTCTTGTACACGTAGCTGGAGAATATCAGTGGGTTTATTATCCCAGGTTCTCATATCCTCTTTGTAATAATCACGCAAGAGAAACCACAGGTGACGTTGAAGTGGGTCCCGTCTCTCTCATAGCAGGGCGTCTTCTCCTGATGGCTGCAACATGAACCCAATTGTCTTTAGGGAGATACTGGGGTATAGGGAAAGGCTGGGATTTACCTTCCCATCTGTTCAGATTCCTTCTGTCAGTCACCTTCTCAATGGCTGAGGTGTGGAACTGATGATAATCACAAAACATATCTCCATACTGTCGTGCCTTGAAAGCCAATTCACGTACTGTTGGTCTATTGAGTTCATTAAAACATCCCATGAAGGAGAATATATGAGCATGTGTTGCTGGTACAGCCTGCGCAAACCTCCGGAACATGGGCGTGTCGCACACGACATCATCAGGATTTAGAAACCCTTGGTCATCATAGATCACTTCTTGCACTGCTAATTCTCTCAAATATTTGATGGCTCTTTCAAGAGTGGGCGCTCTGCTTCGGCATGGGTCAATGTCACCCTTATGGGAGTACCTGCTCCGTATGGCTGAAAGAAGGCGGCTCCACAGGTTGATATTTCCTGTCTTATCACCAATTGCTCTATCAATACAAGCATCTTTAGCCAGGGATCCCAACTGTCTGGCTTCTTTTTTGTCCAGGGTGTAGGTGTCAGCTCCACCATCAAAACATTGGAGCATCCAGGAAAGAAGCCCCTCATTTTCATTGTGGGTAAAGTCCTTTCTCATGAGATGCAATTCCTTTAGGGAGAAAGGCTGTAGCAGATCATCATCCTTATCTGCTTGAGAAGGGCCTGCTCCTCCATCTGCTTGAGAGGGGCCTGCCTGTTTATTTACTTTAGAAGGGCCTGTTCCATCATCTGTTTTAGAATCTTCTGCTTCCTCAATTACGTCTTCTGATGCTGCTTGAAGAAACTCTGGATCTTTCAGATGGGAGCGGGTATAAGGATCAGTTGCCTTTACTTTGCCCCTGGTCACAGGATTAACTTTTACTCATTTGAATTGAATGGGAGTGGACTTAGTCTTTGCAGAAGTAGCTGCTTTTGTAGCAGCACCAGTGGTAGCAGCAACAGTGGCACCAGTAACAGCAGTGGCAACAGCACTGCCTGGGGGGAATTGGCAGTGAGTGGAACAACACCTCACTCTATGCATCCACGGGACACTATAAGCATTCAACAGAAGCATCCCCAGTGAAACTATGCTATTTAGATCAAGAGCGGGAATATTCAGCCTGAGTGGGAATGGAAAGGAAAAATTGAGTCTGCCATTACCAACATAGACCTTCCTATCCACATGCACATTCACACTGCACACATACAGTATCCCTATACAGATCAGTATCACGACCCCTGTTATCACTAAATAGGTTATTACACGGTTGATTATGGCTATAGTCTTATCAATAAACCACAGAACAATAACAGGAACAGATACACTAAGCAGTAGTATCCCAGCCGCATAGGACATGTATGACTGAATGTTGGGTGCAAAAATCATCTGTTCGGTTTTCAACCCATCCATACCTTCAGTAGAAATGGTGTCCATTCAGCTCCTGCCTGGATCGCCAATTAATTATTGTCACAGTTGGGCACCAAGTTGGCAGTCAAACCAATAACAATAACACTCACGATTCACCCCCCCCTCCCCCGAGGTAGGGAAAGAGGGAGAAAAATGAGAAAGAGAGGCTTTCTGGGTTGAAAAGTGAAACAGACTGATTTTAATTATTAGTGATAAGGGAATATATATATATATTTGTAAAGGGATGTGCAACACCCGATCCCCTCCCTCCTCCCCCAGTGACTCTCACAGCAACTCTTCTCCCTGGTGACTCCCAGCTGAAGGGGGGAGTGTCTGGGTGCACAGACAGGGTCCTTGGGTATCTGCTATAAAGAAAAATGAAAAAGAAAAGAGAGAGAGCCAAAAAGAGGGTGATAGAAGCGACAGTTAGCAGAAAAGTGAGAGAAAAAGGAAAACGAAAGGCCTGACTTCCGTGGTGTGGGAGCCAGTGCAACCCTAAGTGCCCAACAGGGTGACCTCTGCAAGTTAGTGGTGCAGAAAAGCACACTGGCCATGATTTTCAAACTTACATCAGTGAAAGAAAGATTAGAAATCTAACCGTTGACATATATCTATAAAACTTCCTGTTTTGCTTAACATAACTATTAAAAGCAAGACCCTGTATGTTTAAGTAACTTAAGCTGTACCTCTAAGCATTAGCCAATGTATATGTGATGTGTATTACCTGCATCCTCAGCCAGAGCTCTTCCTCTCAATCTCTGGGACAACACCGGGAAAAAAACCACCACAGATCCTCCGTCTTCTCTTTGTGGAAGAGGCCTGTTAATGCTGATAGCAAACTTCCTACAACACAAATGTGATGCAATCAAATCAAGTCCAACCAAGTAGAGACTCAGGGCACATGAATCTTACGAGGGCTCAGTAGAGAGAATCCAAAGGCATTTGGTTTTCCAGCTCTGTCTTTGTATTACCCACATGGATGATATGTTTCCTGAATTGCATTAAAAAATTATGCCCTGTGAATTCTTCATGGTATTTTAAGAGCCTGGTGGAGTCTGTGTGCATGAGTGGGTCAGAGGAAGGAATCCAGAAAAAATGTTTTAGTACTCTAAACTTTTTCTTTAGCCAAAATGAAAAAGGAAAAAAATAAAAAAATAAAAAGGATATTGGCCTTGTTAATCTTTAGATAAAAAGCATATGGCCTTACCTAATCAAAATATACGCTAATTTCAAGTCTTTGGGAGGTGTCTTCCCTTTCATAATTTCCAGGGCACTTATAATTGACTTCCAGCAACTGCTACTTAGATGCATGCCCAGAATTTGATAACAACAGACACACACATGAACAAAGCTATGGCAAGAGAGAGAAAAAGGTAGATACAGATATATACTTCTAAAATAACCCCTGATACTCCCAATCCTCTTCGTTTGCCTGCCAGAACTGGTGTTTAGCACATCCCTGATGACAGTGGAACAGAGTGAGGACAATAGCTGATAGCTGAGTTGGGTTTTAGCAGCATCATCGACTGCTCATTTGCTAGCAGCACAGGAGTCTGAACTCAGTTCTGGCTGATCAAATGCTTAAGTTCACTTCTTGTTTAATCTGCAAGCCAAATTATAAATTTTATTAGCCTAGATGATTTACCAGCAAGGAGAAAAAACAGGAATGCTACCATTGTCCTTGAAGTTTTGAAAAAAAATGCAAATCTGTAGAAACGTTTTTATAAGAAGAAGCTTCAGATGTAGTGAAAAATAATATAAAAATTCTGCCTTTTACAACGAGAATCATTCTGGCTCTGTAAGACAAGCGATGTATCATAACAGTAGATGCAGCAGAAAACAAAACTAAGGGAAAGACATGATTGGACAAAACAAGATCTCAACAACTCTATGTGTTAGTTGTTGGTGGATGCTGAATCCTGCCATATCACTGAATGTTTAAGAATAAGTCTATATACACACTCTGTAATTGAATGTCAAGAAAAATGAAAATATATTGGTTTATTGCTTCTATTCATTGATTTATCGAAGTGATTTATTGTCATTGACATGAGGACCAACAAATCATTTTGCTGACACCATCAGCTGCCTTAACTAGGTTGTCAGTTCACGACATTAAAGGTAATGGATGGTGATTATTTTGCTGTAATGGGTTTAATCAGGGCTTTGAATGACTTAGCAGTCATGTCATAGTATAGCCAACTCATCATTCATCAAGGCAGCATTTTGTTTACCAACATCATCTATAATTCATTTGATTGTTGACAATCATCAGCAAATACCTCTCAGGCTAAGTTTTATCAGAAATGAAAATATGCACAGCTGCAGCATACTAACTAACCCCACAGTTTACAACCAGAGGAAAAACACTGCAAGTTGTTTGCCCCTTCTCTCCGAGAAGAGGAACTGTCAGCGCAAAGAGGCACTGCCAGACAAGGCTGCACTCCCATGAGCTGCTTTTCAGTCCATCACTAGGATTTACAGCTTCCTGAAATGCAAAATGCTTGTTCTGTTGTATATAAACACTCAGAGCTACCCTTTAATTCGGTGTTAAACAGAAATTTTGGCTTATTTTGAAAAAAAAGAAGTGCAATCAACCTGCTCTGTATTCCCAATAGAGGAACAAGTGTAAGCATAACCTGTCTGATTTTCTCTTCCTGAATGGGGGTGAGTCATACACTTACTTCTATTATGATGAAAATAATTCTGTAGAACTCCAGGTTCACAAAAGTGACTGTTAAATTTATGGAAAAGTGTACACTACTAGAAACATTGTGGTGGTATCATCTTAAGGCCGGCCTTTAAATAATTACTGTTATCATGTCTTCTATGACTAAGAAACAAGATGCAAATTGCTAAAAATGTTTCATATTAAGCTGACAGATTAACAGCTTAATTGCCCACAAAGGTAATTATTAAAACAAATTGAGGGAAACTTTCTACAGCTCTAGGACTTTTTGTGCTAATTTTTATGATATTTGCATCACAGAACTCAACATTGATATTCATCTACTGATCTTCTGGTGCATGGTCAGCAAGCTGCTTTAGATGTAGCAAAAGAAAAGTATCAAAAGTTACCCCTTTCAGACCTGAGAAAGATCCTGGCTGAGTAAAACACAAGCAGTGTGTGTTCCAGTACCTTAATGTTAAAGGAAAGAATTCCAAAGTTTTGTGACAATCTTTTACATTTCAAAAACATACTTGATTATTGTATATAAATATGTAAGAGACCTGTAGAAATGGAGTTTAAAGGAAAGACATTTGAAAAGAATATTCAAGGTAAGACTAACCCCCCCTCCCTTACTCTATGCTCAATGTTTGGCCTACAAATCTTAAAACTATGAGAAATGAATGAATTTTGTGAATAGGTGGACCAACTTTTGAAGGTGCAAGTAGAATAAAGTAACTTATAAAAATAAAAGTTATCTTCAAGGTCAACAGCAAACACAAACCAGTGTTCCAGCCCAAAGACTAAACTAGAAGTGGCTGATGTAGAAAAAAACAGCGTTAAAAACATTACAGAAAATATTAAGTTACACTCTGTGTGTTCAGAATATGTAAGACCAGATGTATAAGCACCCATACTGACTTTGTCATCAAATACATGAACAGATACAGTGAAATAATGAAAATAAGGTATCATGCATATTATTAATATCCTGGCAATATCCTAGACTGGGATATCCACAGATTAGAGATTGTCTACAGTAGGGAAATTACATTTATTACAGTTAAAAGGAGATTAAATAGCCTATTAAAGATTTCTTCCAATCCTAATAGTCTTTCAAATGTAAAAGTGAAACTGAAGTGAATAGGAAGAACAGATGAAGACTAACATATAACATATAACTAACATATAACATAGCCTAACAAATGTCATTACTATAAAATGGAAAGATATCACAGCCTATGCAAAACGAAGACTACAGAAACCATACTTATTTAGTAATAATTGTTTAACCATTTTATAAGCAATTTATATTAGTGTCAGATAGTAAGTACAAGTTAAACCCCTAAACAGCTTCAGAAAACTTCAAGTGCACAGGCATTAAATGTTTTTTTCACAGAAAAAGATCTTGAAATCTGAAATACTAAACTTATTAACATCATGGCAGTTATGTGTGTTTTTGTTAGCAGAACATTGTAATTCAGTCAGATTCTACATTCTTAGAAGTTTTACAAAACTGTTGCCTAAATACCTTGCTCAACATTGCAAGATGCTGAAAATAGGTGTCTTCATGGAAAGGCTTTTTTTCCAAAAGTTTAGTTTGGATTAATAACATCCTACATGTTTCTTCATGAACTTAGCAAATCTTATGTTTACTGAACCTGAGGCATATTTATCTACACAGATAGAGTCTCTGTATTTAGTATATGAAACTGAAGTTTAAACCTGAAGTTTAAATGCTGTGAAGTCCAGGTTTGCACTGGCTTGGCAGGCAGCAGGGTACTTAATCAGAAAGATGTTATGACATTCACCAGAGTATCTTATCTAAAAAGCAGTTGCTAGCTCTTACAGAAAATGAGGCAAACCTCAAATACACACAGAGAGTATCCCATTCAGAGAAGCTCAATATTTGGTCTATCCTAAGTATTTCCCTGATGAAATCTGGTTTGTGGAGGAGGGTTTTTATTTTGTGTTTGGTTGTTTGGGGTTTTTTGTTTTGGTTTTGTTTGTTTTGGGCTTTTGTTTGTTTGTTTTTGTTGCACACTCAGACAAAGATATTTGTAAAAGCTCACCTTCTCAAACATGAAGAACAAGCCATCTATGCAGTCAGACAGCATGTACCTACAGTTTTCCTTCTCATTATTTCTAAGACGCTGAACCAGTGTGCAGTCTCCTTTTAAAGAGATGTTTTCTTGGCAACATGTTTTACTGATGTCAGTAGCAGCACTGGGCATATTAATAGCAAAACACGAGGTACATCAGTAACAAGTGCCTTCACAGAATTGCTTTCATACCATTCTGATTTCAGAACTTACACAGATATTTGGTAGAAACCATGTACACAGAAAGTGAACTATGAAACTGTGTTTGGGTTTGAAATGAATGTCCACCTAAGGTGACATAGCTCAGATACCTGAGGTGCCTAAAAGCTCTGTTGCAGGCAATGCTGAGTTACACAGGAAGGGGAGGAAGCAAAAAAGCTACTGAGCTTCAATCTACCCATCTCCAGTGGTGTAAGCACAAAGGGTACAGCAGCACTGACTGCAGCCAGCAAGGCACTAACCCACTCTGCTGGGTCTTCATTTATCCTCACATTTCATCAAGTCTCCAAAGAGCTGGGAGTTGGGGGGCAGGTGGTGAAATCCCTCAGCATGGGATTGAGTTGAGTTTCTTGTGGAGATAATTCACATGCCAATATTGTTAACTATTTCATTTTTTCTTGCAAAGGAAGGGAAGGAAGGTAAAAAATCATGTTGGAAGCCACATTCAAGCTTCCAGCAAACCCAAGAAATCAAGAATGGGAAGCTATATTTAGCAGAAAAAAATGGGAAAGGGCACATTAGGAAGCCAAATCTGAAAATCCCAACATGGACAGGCAGAAGAGATTTTACGGCTCAAATTGCAAAAAGCAAACTTTTTTTTCAGAAGAATGTATCAGTAGTAGTTTGTGTTGCTTCTAAAAGCAACAATTATTCAAAAGAATTGTGCATTATCAGAGAACTGAAACCAGTTATTTCAGTGTTTGTGAGGAAATAATAGAGAGGTGGCACATAATTTCTTTACAGGAGAAAAGTCAGAGCGACTGCATCAAAGCAAAATGTAAACAGGAAAAGTTTAATAACAGAAATAGTAACATTCCAGTAAGAGTCCTGAAAGAAATCGCACCTGAAAGTGTTCACTTAAACAGGCTTCAGTAGAGACACACTGACTTTTGAGCTTTTCTTTAGGGGATTGATGGAAAACAGGAGAAAGTTCAGACAAGCAAATAGGACATTTTATACCAAGTGAATTGATAAAAACTTTAACAAAGAAAGAAGTAGCAGGCACAAATAAATACAACATAGAAATGCCAAGACACAAAGTCATGTCTCATGAGGGTATCCAGGCTCTCTGAAAGAGGTGATAAATGGGGATGAGACCATTGCAATTGATCTGCTATACTTGGATTTCCAATAAGGCTTTGACAAGGCTTCTCACCAAAGGCTCTTAAAAAATTAAACTGTATAGAACTACAATGAAGGTCTTTACCAGGATAAATGCCTTATTAAAAGGTAGAAGGTAAAACATAAGAATAACTAGTCATTTGTCATAAGAAAGTTAAACTGTGGGCCCATATGAATTCTCTTCAACATCTTTGAAGCTCAGGAAAGGAGTGAATAGAAGAGTGACAACATTTCTTCATGATTCAAAATTATTCAGAGTACTAAAACTGAAAACTGACTATGACAAGTAGCAGAACGATCTCACGATACTGACTGATGAGACAATCAATCAATGTCAGATGAAATGTAAAGCACAGCGTTTAGGGAAAAAATGGTTTATAAATATATATATTAATGTACTCTAAATTATATCTCAAAATTCAGGAAAGATCTTGGAGTCATTATGGATAGTTCTTTGAAAACATCAGTCTATGCTCAGGGGCTGTCAGCAAGGAAAACAGAATGGTACGAATCATTAATGTAGAATGAAAAACAACAGCAAAAACAACATCATGCCACTTTATAAACCCATGGTGTTCCCACAGCTTGAATACTGCATGCCTTTCTAGACACCCCACCTCTGAAAGGATAGAGCAGCAGAACAAAACAGGTAAGGGCAACCAAATGATCCAAGAAACAATACAGCATCCATACAAAGAAAGATCATACAGACTATAACTTTCTAAACCTGGAAAACAATGACCAAAGAAAGATGAGACAGCATCATGCAAAAATAAGGGCTGCTATTGCAAAGGAGTCTGGAGAATAAGTTATTCATTATATCCCAGTTTGATATGATGCTTCTTAATTTCTGTATTATCAAGCAGCAGTTTTAAAACTAGGAAAAGAAAGCAGGTTTATCTTTTTGATCACAGTCTATAACTAAAATGTCAAAATTCATTGCCAAAGACACTGTGGGAGCCAAACTGTCTAGAAAAAACACGCAACAAAAACCACAAAAACAATAGATAAAATAATGGAAGGAACGACCTATAACAGCCAGAAAGATGCGACTGCAACAGCAGGCTTGATCTTTAGGTCAATAGCCACAGACTGCCAGAAATTGAGGAAGAAGGGTAACCATGCCAGGAGCAGTGTAACCATGAACTTGCTCTGCTCTTATGTTCTTTTAACAAGTATCTGCTCCTGGCCAATAACGGAAAAAAGACATGGGGCTACCTGGACCACTGGTCAACCCTAGTAGAAGACATTCATGTGTTCCTTGTCTCTAAAGCCATTAGCAATAAGAAACACCAAGAGAATAGATACAGACTTAACATATAAGGATAGCCAGGTCCTGCTTTTTTGTATCTCTGTTTTCTTTGGGTTCGCTTGGGTTTGTCTGCTGTCCATTTAGACATTTATATCTCACTCATTTTGTACTCTGGATCTATAAAATTTAATACTGTTCTTCTTTGCCTCTTTCATCCATGATGTGATAGCTTCCCTACTGTATTTAGGCCTCATACTTCTGAGAAGTTGCACCTTCTTATGCTAAGTCTGAATTTGGCTGAGTATGCTCTAGGCAGCTGGATAGGGTCTCAAGGAAAAAGAAAAGATATCCTAGTAAATAAGGGTTTTTAATAGTTAATTTCTCAGGATTACAAAAATCTACTCAAAACTGCACAGAGTTCAATGATGACTTGGAATTTAAAATTTGTAACATTCCCATCCTATAATGGCATTGTAAACCACCTACTTCCTCTGTAACAAGCCCAAACCACTTTGCTTTCACTCAGATCTACTCTTTCCCAGTTACAAAAGACTAAATTATAAGATGCTCAGTCTATTTAAAATATGTTTGCATAACGCAAGAAGTATAGGGATTGAAACCCTGACTGGAACATCTAAATATAACTAAAATAATAATTCATGTTTGGCAAAAAGAAGATGTCAAAGTGGTAGTCACCTACAGGACTCTCTGCATGTTGCTATATTTACCTGAAGCTACCCATAGAAAATATATATAAAGTGTGAAAAGAAACAAAATAAATATTCATTTGCATTCTTTGGCGCCTTCTACAAGCAAAAAGGATCTTAACTCTGCTGAGGAGACACACCTCAAAAATTGAATCCTAAGTTGCTCCATATCCATACATATAATCTAGCACCATTTTCTTGACTAGATTAATGTGAGGCAAACATGTCCATTACGAAAATGTCCATTACAGTGTAACTCATCCTAACATATTTGGGAGGCAGAAACTCTGGTTATCTCAATCTGTTTGGAAACTGCTCTGCACTTTAGACTATTTTTTAGTGCCTAGTTTGAGAGAGGAGAGTGACGATACTTTTTGTTCCCCAGAGAACTTCATGCATTCAAGTTCAGTGAAGGCTCAAACAGAATAAGGACAAATTGAGCTGAAAAACCAAATGACTCCTGTAAACAGCTGGAGGTAGCTCCTGCTCCATCCTGCATGGAAATTGCTCTTTTTCCTCATTCACATTAATTTGGTGACAGTGACTCTACCAAGTTTGTAAGCAGCTCTGCCTCGCTTAATAAGAATACCCTGGCAAAAAAAAAAAAAAAAAAAAAAAAAAAAAAAAAAAAAAAGGCATTCTTCCTTTTGGTTTTTATTGCCTGAAAAATATCATGAGAGTTTCAAATTCAAGCAATGAACATGAAGGAGAATAGACCATAAAAACAAGGATTATTGCCTCAGAAATAGCTCTACTTTCCCTACATTACAATAATGATGCAAGAACTTTATGGAAGATACCACAGTGATCAGCATGGCATAAAAGAGAAAGAAAAACATATGTGATTTGATACCAGAAAGATGGTCAAATTTCATATGGTGTGGAAGGGAGAGATAGAAAGAGGGGCCTCCCTGCAAATAGAGTTCTTAAGGCTACATATGCAAAGGACATAGGATCTGTCTTTTAAAATCTGAACTTAATGCTTCTCTTCAGCACTGAAGAAATTGAATGCAACTACCAGAGAAAAGTGCAAAAATCAAATGTGTTCCTGAAAAAATGCAGTGTGTAAGTTGCATGCAGATGAGTTGTCATTTTCTAGGAGCACATCTCCTCCCATTGTAAAAGGAAAGCTCTAAAGCATGCTGTTCACATGCTGTTCCAGGGAGGGAGGTAGGACAGGTTGAAAGCTTGTGGGTAAGAATTAAGGGACATGCAATTGAAGGTGAAACTGTTGTGGGTGTCTACTATAGACCACCAACCCAAGAAGAAGATGTTGATGAGGCTTTCTACAGTCAACTGGAAGTAGCCTCTAGATCACACTCCTTAGTGCTCATGGGTGACTTCAATCACCCTGATATTTGCTAGGAAAGCCCACATAGCAAAGCAGGTTCAGTCCAAAAGGTTCTTGCAGTGTATCAGTGATAACTCTCTAATGCAGGTAGTGGAGGAACCAACGAGGAGAGGTGCACTGCTGGACCTTGTATTAACGAATAAAGAAGGTCTGGTTGGGGACATTAAGGTTGGGAATATTCCATGACATAGTGGAGTTTAGTATTTTACAAGGAAGAAGCAGGGCAATAAGTAGGGTTACAACCCTCGACTTCCATGGAGCTAACTTTGTAGTCTTCAAAGATCTTGCAGCAATCCCATGGGCTAAGACTCTGGAAGGGAAAGGAGTGCAGGAAAGTTGGTCAGATTTTAAATACCACTTCCTCCAAGCCCAAGATTGGTGCATTCAAGTAAAAAATTGGGTAGAGGTGCTAAGAGACCTGCACAGATGAGCAAAGAGCTTCTGAAGAAAGTCTCGTGGAAGAAAGAAATTTACAGTTCATGGAAGAAGGGACTTGTCACTTGGGAGAACTATAGGGATGTTGTCAGGGTATGTAGGAAGGCAACAAGAAAGGACAAAGCCTTCTTAGAGCTTAAACTGGCAAAGGAAGTACAAGAGAACAAGAAGGGCTTCTTGAAATATATCAATAGCAAAAGGAAGAATAGGGAAAATGTGGGCCCACTGCTGAACGAGGTGGGAGCCCTGGTAACAGAGGATGCAGAGAAGGCAGAGTTGCTGAATACCTTCTTTGCTTCAGTCTTTACTTCTAAGACCAGCCCTTGTGAATCCCAGACCCTGGATATAAGAGAGAAAGCCTGGAGGAGAGAAAACTCTCCACTAGTCAATGAAGAGTGGGTGTCGCGGACCGAGATAGGTAAAGCCGCGACCCACACCCCCACCTTGGGGAATCGAGGGCTGAGGACCGCTCCCCGTCACACTCACAAACAACGCTTAGGAATCAATTGATCAGTCAGAGATCAGTTATGCAAATTGAATATACACATGGGCCCTGATGGGATGCACCCAAGAGTGTTGAGAGAGCTGGCTGATGTTATTGCCCTACCACTCTCCATCATTTTTGAAAGATCCTGGCAAACAGGAGAGGTGCCTGAGGACTGGAGGAAAGCCAATGTCGCTCCAGTCTTCAAAAAGGGCAAGAAGGAAGATCCAGGAAATTACAGACCTGTCAGCCTCCCCTCCATCCCTGGAAAAATGATGAAGCGGCTCATTTTGGAGGTCATCTCAAAGCACATGGAAGAGAATAAGGTTATCAGGAGTAGCCAGCATGGATTTACCAAGGGGAAATCATGCTTGACTAATCTGATAGCTTTCTATGATGTTGTGACTAAATGGATAGATGCAAGGAGACCAGTGGATGTAGTCTACCTTGACCTTAGCAAGGCTTTTGACACAGTCTCCCATAACATCCTTGTGAGCAAGCTCAGGATATGTGGGATAAAAGAATGAACAGTGAGATGGATTAAGAACTGGCTACACAATAGAGACCAAAGAGTGGTGATCAATGATGCGGAGTCCAGCTGAAGACCTGAAACTAGTGGAGTCCCCCAGGGATCAGTGCTGGGTCCAGTCCTGTTCAACATCTTTACCGATAACGTTGATGAAGGGACAGAGTATCTTCTCAGCAAGTTTGCTGATGACACGAAGCTGGGAGGATTGGCTGATTCACCTGAGGGCTGTGCAGCCATTCAGCAAGATTTGGACAGGCTGGAGAGCTGGGCAAAGAGGAATTTAATGAGGTTCAACAAGAGCAAATGCAGAGTCCTGTGAAGCACCTGGGAAGGAACAACAAAATGCACCAGTACAGGTTAGGAAGTGGTCTGTCAGAGAGCAGCTCCATGGAGAAGGACCTTGGAGTCCTGGTAGACAAGAAGTTATCCATGGACAAACAATGGCCAAGAAGGCCAATGGTGTTTTGGGGTGCATTAGGAGGAGTGTGTCCAGCAGATCAAGGGAGGTTCTCCTCCCGCTCTACTCGGCCCTGGTGAGATCTCACTTGGAGTACTGTGTCCAGTTCTGGGCTCCCCAGTTCAAGAGGGACAGGGATCTACTTGAGAGAGTCCAATGGAGGGCTACGAGGATGATTAAGGGGCTGGAACACCTGCCTTATGAGGAAAGGCTGAGAGACCTGGGGTTTTTCAGTCTAGAGAGGAGAAGACTGAGGGGAGATCTAATTAATGTATATAAATACATGAGGGCTGGGCATCAAGAAGGCAGGGACAACCTCTTTTCACTTGTCCCCTGTCATAGGATGAGGGGCAATGGATTCAAACTCGAGCACAGGAAGTTCCACCTCAACATGAGGAAGAACTTCTTTACTGTGAGGGTTACAGAGCACTGGAACAGGCTCCCCAGAGAGGTTGTGGAGTCTCCTTCTCTGGAGACTTTCAAGACCTGTCTGGATGCCTTTCTCAGTGATCTGCCCTAGTTTTTGGTCCTGCTCTGGCAGGGGGGTTGGACTCGATGATCTTTGGAGGTCCCTTCCAACCCCTAACATTCTGTGATTCTGTGATTCTGTTTAAAAGCTATTAAGATAAAACAAAAGACATGTTCTGTAAATCTTATTTTCACCTGTTTCTTGCTGATGAAATACAGCTGAAGACCTACTTTTAAAACACACACAAAGGTAATTTATTCTTCAGTATGAAGCAGAGAGAAATTCTGGGGTGTCTTTGATCATGAAGACATACCTTATTGTCACCAAAATTATTTTCCTTTATATCAAACATTTTAAAATGTCTCTTATCAAATTCCTTCGGAAAACATTTTAAATGTATTGATACTAGTTTAACTATTTTCTTTTTACTTTTACATTATTATGCATATGTCAAAATTGTATCAAACTCAGCTAGACTACTAATATGAATTACTCATCATATCTCCTTCAGAAATGCTAAAATAGAAGCTATTTAAAATCTCAAACTTACAGCAAAAGCGGAGACTGCTTAATATTAAAAAACAACAACAAACAACCAACAGCCCCCAGTCCCCAAAACCACAACCCCAGTGAATCTGCAATGACAGCTGAAGCTCCAGTGTCCTTAATGATATCAAAACAAAACTTAAAAGAAAATTGGCACTGACCCACTGGTTAGGTAATGCATGGAGGCCACATTTGGTGATATACCGTGAAATGAAGCAAGAAACTTCCATATTTGAGGTCTTCAATTTTTCTCAAAACCAGCAACTTTGGGAAGGAATTTCATGGGAAGTTTTGAAGACTTGCTTCTTTTTTAAAACAGAATGAACATAGTTATTGACATATCAACATTCACCACAAAGAGAAACACAAGCTGAAAACAGCTCTGCCTAGCAATACAAGCCCCTTCATAGACTTCTCATGGTCTAACCCAATTTTTAGAAGAGATTCAGCATTCAAATTAATTTAGATCCTGCAACAGCAGCGGGTGCAAGGCTTTAATGGTTTGAAAAATCTGTGATGTACCCTGTACAGGCCACCATTATCCATCTGCGCAACTGGAGTGACAGGAGGGGAATAGTGTGAAAGCAAAACATCTGTGTGAGTAAACTCAGGCACTATGTTAAAAAGTCACCCGATGGCTAACCTCACGGGAGTCCAAATTAGAGACAAATATGATAAATGTGCAACTCAAACGCCTAAAATTTCCTCTCTTTTCAAATATGGTTTTTATGCTATATTTTGGGACAGAAACATAATAGCACGCTCAAAATGTCCTTATTCCCTTTTTAATGTAACATTTATTCTGTTCTGTTGATTTTGTTCATCTCTGAGCTAGAATTTAACAGTAGATTAGATCACTTTAGAGCTTTTGTTACTATGGTAACCCTGCTCTGCAGTTATATTTCTTCACCTCCAATCTTGATTTTGAGGTGACTGGTTATATTTATTCCTGTCCTTTAAAGGATATCAGTGTGAAGGAAACGCATCTGGTAGAAGAAAAATGCTAGCATAAACTCCCACTGTAAGGTGGGCAGTCCATACTGGTTAATTTGTGCTGAAGATAAAGTATGCTGTGGGTTAAATGCATTCACTTAACTTTTCAGAGCTTTAAGTTCTAAATGAAATTAAATTAGAGGTGAGTAAAGTTTGTGCTGGTCACCCTTGGATATCCTCTCTGAGTCATTTAGAAACAGTATGGCAGTGCAGAGGCATTCAAAGGAGGTGATTCTCCCCCTTTACTCAGCTCTTGTGAGAAGCTACCTGGGATACTGTGTCCAGCTCTGGAGCCCCCAACATAAGGACATGGAGCTCCCACAGAAAGTCTAGAGGAGGGTCACGATGATGATCTGAGGGCTGGAGCACCTCTCCTACAAGGACAGGCTGAGAGAGTTGGGGCTGTTCAGCCAGAGAAGAGAAGATACGAGGGGATCTCATAGAAGCCTTCCAGTATCTGAAGGCAGCCTACAGGAAAGCTGGGGAGGGACTTTTTACAAGGGCTTGTAGCAGGAGGACAAGGGGTAATGGATCAAAACTGGAAGAAAGGAGATTTAAGTTAGACATTAGGAGGAAATTCTTTAGTGTGAGGGTAGTGAGACACTGGCATAGGTTGCCCAGGGAAGTTGTGGAAGCCCCATCCCTGGAAGTGTTCAAGGCCAGGTTGGATGGGGCTATGAGCAACCTGATCTAGTGGGAGGTGTCCCTGCCCATGCAGGGGGGTTGGATCTAGGTGATCTTTAATGTCTCTTCCAACCCAAATCATTCTATGATTCTGAGAAAAGACTGGCTCCAGCTCCAATGAGAGATTCATCATCCAACACAAAGATGCAGAAAACCAACCAAGCAGCATCAACCAGATCTTACTTTATGCTCTACGAAACCTTCTTCCTCGTCAAAGCTGAGGTCCTTGCTACAGAAATTCCCTGCACATTAAGGCTACAAGACCTGGAGACTGTTCCTAGCCCCAGTCACCCCAACTGTTCCACATGGAGCTCAAAGTACCCATGCAGAGGGCTTACAGTACTACTGCCCTGGCAAAGGCTGCTTCTGTACCTGGCTGCACTGTACCTGGCTTCATTGGCCTTTGTTGGTGAGCACCTTTCATGAACAGTATGTTCACAAAAATACAGCTAGGATTAGCAGCCAGGCTTATTGAAAACATCACTTGATACTTCCCACTAGAGTCCTTTCTTTTATGTTGCTTGCAATTTTGTTACACAGCTGAAGTTTTAAGATAACATGACGCTCATATAAGATGGTTTAAGAGTAGGGGGCTTAATCTTCTCAGTCTTTCTCTGCAAAAGGAGAAAGGCTTCTCAGCCAAAGTAGAGAGCCTTCTGCACAAAATTGTCCTTTGGAGTCAGAACTAAGTAAACTCAGCTTAGAAAACTCTCAGAAAACTTCTAAGGAAGTGTAAGGCTATGTTCTAATTAAACTATGACTAATATTGTGGATAGTCCCCTCTAGGCATTTATACCAGGCTGATTTTTTAATGGGAAATTTAAATAAAAATGTTTGGGCAATTTCTAGTGTACGAGTACAGAAAAATACACCCTCCTTGCATGGCTTTTGTTTGGAGTGTGTCTTTTGTCATCCTGTGAAAATCAAGTGAAATTCCAACAACTCAGGAACCTGAGTTCCTCCACTCCCAAGGGAGTAACTAGCATTGTTCTATCCTCTGCGAGCTCCCAGCTGCATCCAAAAGTGCATGCAAAAACCTTTGTTCCAGGCAGCAGGAAGGATTAATTACTTTTTAATGAGGGAACACATTACTTAAGCCTAATTCTACCAAAAACCACAGGGTGGCGATGACGTTCTGTGCTATCAAATTAATGGCTTTTGGATGGCAAGGTCACTTTGCTCAAATAAACATCATGTACATCCTCTCGAAGGAGATTCTTCTGAATCCTTCTCCCAGTGCTGAAGAATTGCAGAATTAATCACAACCCTCCTGCACCTGATTTTCTTTACCATAAATCTAAATCCCCACTCTTACCTGATTTTGTCAGTTGGTCTTGTTTCATTTTTTCCCCCCTCTGTCAAAGAGTCCAATGAAAATTATCACATGATGTCATGCTAGCTATTCATTTCAACCCAGCAATCGTTTTAAGGTGTGCAGACTACCTTTCATAAAGATATCTGATTGAACAGTAACTGGTAAACACTAATATCCAGTAGCATAACTCATTCCAGCTGCTCACTAAAGCTTCATTGGGTTTGTCCTTGAGGCAATGAAAGTAACTGCTTAATATTTCACCATCTCTTTGATCATTTTTATAACATCTAGTTACCAAAGGACATTAGCTGAAATGTAACATCTGCTTGTCAGAAAAAAGTACAGTTTTATTTACTCCTTCCAATGAGATTGATTGAGACATAAAGACAACATATTCACATAGAAACCAGGAGCAATTCCACAGCATCCATTTAATCTGCATTAGTACAAACAGCAAAATAATGAAAATTAGGAAATCATTCAGGACACAATAACAGCCACGGTTGCATTTAACAGTTACAGAGGGTGGACTTGCTAAGCACTGATCAAATCTGGGGACGAAGACATTCT
The DNA here is from genome assembly GCA_020745705.1 of Hemiprocne comata. Lineage (NCBI taxonomy): Eukaryota > Metazoa > Chordata > Aves > Apodiformes > Apodidae > Hemiprocne > Hemiprocne comata. The sequence goes on along the minus strand of CM036588.1, from coordinate 62,289,736 downwards.
CTGGGGATTAAAGAACGATGGCAATTTCTTACTAAAAAGGCAGCTTGATTTGCCTGTAACTTGTGTGAGCCTTCATCTGTGTGGTTGCAAATGCTCTCAGATCAGTCTGGCAGAACTCATGCCTACTTTGCACAGGACCAAGCAAGCACACAAGAAAGAAGAGGGGAATCAGACCCCGCAGTATTCACTCTGCTTAGGTTTTCCAATTTGGGTTTAAAATAAAAAGATATTAGCATCTAGCTGGGCAAATGAAAATTTACAGATAAAGTAGGCCAGGTTGATCTTTACTGAGTGAGAGAACCTGACTGGAATAAAGATGATTATGATCTACAGGAAAAAAATAAGAACGGACAGCTTATTTAGGATGCAAATATTTTGACATTTATTCAGTGCTTCACTTGGCAGCAGCAGCAGAAATAGCTCATATCCTTCCTGTACCAATCATCAGAGACCTCAGCAGGAAAAGCAAAAAATACTGAAAACATACTGGCATGATGTAGTACCACCAGGCAGAAATCTTTGGCCATAGAATCAAGGTGCCTGGGTTTTCACAACTCTGAATCTGCACTTGGATCGGCTAAAGGCATGTACCTCTCCCCAGAGTGTGATGTATTTTGGTACAGCAAAATGCAGTTCACTTGGTGGACATACACAATTTTGTCCCAAAACCAGGCAAAAAGATTAAGCATTTCCTGGTCTGTGCTTTGAAGCACAGGGTTTGTATTTCTGATGGGTAGTAAATGGCTCTTGGGGAAGATCTCTTACAGACAACATCACTGGATTCTATTCATATGTGAATTAAACATTCCAGCTGCACTGGTGGAAATTGTCTCTCAAATTCCCTGTTGTACAAAGCCTATCACTACACTCAAGGTACAAACCAGTTATGCCATCATCAGTACTGACTTTCAGCAAGTAAAGAGAAGGTTGCTGACCAAAAAGAGAAAAGCCATCACTTTGCTACATCTCCAGAAGAGCTCTGGCTCACAGGAGGGTCCAGCAAGTGGAAGCATCTAGAAGTATAAAGCTTGCTAGATGTAGTGGCTGAATCAGACAGTACAAAGCCAAGGCTGGAAGATCTTTCCAAATGCACCACCACAGGAAGGAGCTGAGGAAACATCAGGAAAGGTTGGGCTGAAAAAGAATTGCTGTAGGCATTTCAGAAGGCATTCATACGTGCATGCAGCACAAGTAGTGTGCTAGCCCTTCAAGGAAATTCAGTGAAATAGCTGAGAAACAGAAGAAACACAACAAACTTGCATTCCTTGGCAACCCTTTTCTATTGTTCATTAAATTCAGCCTGTTCTCAGAGTCAGATGCTCTTGAAGGAGGATATCTCTAGAGGTCTTTAACCATTTAAACAACTCTGTCTTGCTCCTGTGTATAGTCAAACATACTTGGCAGTTTATTAAGTTGCAAGCAATCTACCAAACATAACTTCCATTGGTGTCTGTCTGCTGAGTTTCAACTTACTGTCGTAAGTGACGGACACAGAAACCCTCCCGAGGAGAGAAACTTGTGAACTGGGGGACTAACACCAGTTAAGCTAACATTGGAAGAGGGAGCCTGGACTCGGTGGGCAAAGGCAGGCAAGACTGCCATAGCTTCCCTTCCTCAGCGTCTGGCAAGTTCCTTCATGCAGAGACTTGCAGTGCTCGCTGGGTTGGGGTCACTCCCCCAGAATAAGGAAGACAGAAAATTGAGACTTCGACTTTGTCAGCAGAACTGGTCCAGAAGTATGAGTGTCATACTGCTTCTCCCCCTGCCCTTTGGGAGGGTAGCAGTAGGTTTGTGCTGCTCTTCTGCGGCATTTCAAGTAGTCAGCACCATCTTACTGGGGGAATGGGAGCAGCTGAAAGTTTTGCTTTTGCTAAGGAAAACCTGTGATTTTACTATGTAGTGGAGTTGGTTGAAGATGACTGTACACTCCTTACAAGGCTTTAAATCAACAAGCTCAACACAAAAAAAGGCACGTCTGGCCTTGATAAGGCTTTTAGAAAGGGGTTATTAGACCAGACTACTTGGCAAGAGCCTTGTACTGAAACCTCAAATAAGGCAAAGCATTTTTATAAGAGATTGGCACCCAGAGCTCACAACCAGAATCAGATTCTGATTCTGTTCAAATGGAAACTTAGAAGCCTGCTAAGAGGACAATAATGATTTGCATATCTGCAGAGAAGTGATAAAACAATAGCATTAAGGGAGATCCTGATATTTCCAAATTTTTACACTGCTTAGTGTTTCGGTACTCCAATGCAGCACTTTGCCAGTTATGAGGGCACAATCTGCAATTTTCCTAATTACTTTTGTTTTTAAGAACAGACTGTTCTTTTTCTAAAGTCAAGTATGCAATAACAACAAAAAGCATCACCTATGTTTCTGGTCACAGATGAGACTCAGTCCTGGTGACACATTTTGGCTAGATAAATTTGGCTGCTTTCACACATTTTACTGATTAGGTTTTTTACATTTTATTTTAAAAAGAGACTAATTCCTTTGAAGAATTAATAGAGAAATATGCATAACATGTAAGAACCTCATGTGTTGGAAAGCAATGGAAATCATGAGGGTCTAAGTTGGCCAAGTGAAAACCAACATGCTTTACAGGAGACGGAATGTAGAAGCAATATAATGCCTTTCATTTTAATACAGGATTTTCAGTAGACAAGTAAAATGTCTCTTAGCATGTATATGCATATACACCATAAACGTTCTGTATATTTAATCTATTTTTATTTTATTAAGGTGTAGAGAAGAATTTACCTTCCAATATTCTGTGTTTAAGTCTGTTTCACTGTTGTACTGTGTGTATGTTCCCCAGTCAAGGACACAAAATTTCTATTCATGTTTTGGTTTTGGTTTTTTTGTGTTTGATTTAAAAAAGGATCCTGAGGAAAGGATAAGAGGATTTTTATAGTAGTCTTTAGCAGGTAACAATATTTAAAATGGCAGCTGATAATGTTTTAAAAAAACAACATCTCAAAATCAAAGATAATTTGAATGTGACATATTTCAATTTAAACTGTAAATGTTGTCTGCTGATTTGATGATGCTTGTTCTTATCTATACTCAGCTTTCAATGAAGGATCGCACTCAATGGAACAGGGACCAAAATATTAAACATTAAGCTTACAGGTCTATTTATGTAGGAATTACTCTTATCAAACTTGTGAAAGCTGTTTTATTCTGTTCATCCCCTGAGTTTCAGAAGTGAAGAGGTTAGGGCAATTTCATGCTGCTTTGTTTCTGACAGTGTGAGTCCAGGGGCTGTGAAGTCCATCTGTAGTAAAGTACTTTGCCACAGGCAATGTGGTCTTCTTCCTTTTAACATTGCTTAGATGCTCCATGAGAGTGATAATAAGATTAGCTGCAAGAAGCTAAATGCCTGACCCTACACTTGTGTTGCTAAGTTTTAAACACCAGAGAAGGGTTAATCTACTAATCTAGATCTTGTAGCCTCTAAAGGCTTGAAGTATCAAACAAAGATATTCCACTTCTGAGACCAATTTTTGTTCTTCAATAGACATGCACTGTTGTGTCATTAAAAAGAATGAGACACACTTTTCAAGAGGAATATTTTTGGTCCTATCAACTCATGTATGGAGTTGCCCTGACTACATGAAACATTCCTACTGAAGTGAAGGTGTGAATCGATGTCTCAATTTTATGCTCACTTGGCATAAATTACCACACTTTGAATCAAATGAATTATTATTATATGTTTCCTTTCATAATCTTTGAATTTAGAGTAAAACTGCAGCTCGCTATGGTTTTAAAAGAAAACTTTAGTGCCATAATTTATGGTTAAAATCTTTGCCTCCCTCCTATTAACACATCCAGGTGTAAGAACACCCCTCTCTTCTCAGGATCACCCCTCTCCTTTCCCACCAGGACTTTTTTTGGGCTTCCAAGTCCATGGTAATTCACTGTGATTGCCCCAAGGAGCTGACCTTAGCACAAGCATTGCCTTTGCATTCTCTCTTAGAAGCAACGAGGGGGAACTGGATAAACATTAGCTTTCAGAAAGCTCTGTGTATTTTTGTGTTATGGACAAAGAATTAAAAGAGAAAGTACATCATAAAGAACCCAATGAATCCACAGATATGCTACATTTACCAGCTATCATAATCCATTAGGTATCCTGATTTATACAGACACAAATTCAGCTCGCCCTCTGCATTCAAGCCTGCACTTCCTTGTTAGCCTTTGCTCATCACATGTCAGAACAGGCTCTTTATACCCTTTTCTTGGTTGCTTTTGTTGTTGTTTTTTTGGTCTGGTTTCTTGAACTGAGCAAACCAATACATGCAGTTTTCTCCTAGCTTTCACTAGATGACTGGACCCACAGACTGATTTAAATACTCACAGACTGATTTTACTACTCATTTGTCTTAACAGCTAAGGCCAAACAAAGAACATAAACACAGATATTACACAGAGTACTAACAAAATCTTGTTTTATTTTTTCTGTATCTTCTATCATATATCATTACATCTGCCTCCTTAAGCTAGATAAGCTGACATGAATACTTTTCAAGAACGGTCTCTAGGGTGTTAAAGCCTGCCCTCATGTGCCAGGTTTGTTATGATGTTTTCAACAGTCATCTGTATATTTACTAAGATGTTCAAAGTATAGCTGAAAGAAACTCAGCTACATTTCCAAAAAAAAAAGCAAGAGATTTTGGTCATAGACTCTTTATGTCTGTTTGAAATGGGGGAGTTTTAATCTGTCTTAAGTGTGCATGAATGAAAAAAAACAAATCAAAATGGTATCTACAGTGTGGGTTTCAGTGAAGTTGCTCACAAAGACTTGGTGAATTTTCAGGATACTCGACAAGCTTTGTCTGAACTTGATGCTGCAAATGAAACTTAAGAGTTCTGCATATAAACTTCAGCAGCATTCCCTTTTTCCATCCTCTCTCCTAGGCCAGTTTCTTTATTACTAAAAATGTAAGAACATCATTCAAGAGACACATTGATGCTTTTATGTCAAGTAATGTACCTGTCTCCTGAATTATTCATTTCAGAGGATATTTTAGTAATAGAAGGGAAACACTGGTTTACTTGAAGTCTGATGTTCTTTTGGCACAGAAGCTCTGATGAAATGAAAGGTACTTCAGTGGCTCTTGAAATTGGAAGATTCAGACAATTCAGCAAGTTTTGGTAGGTAATGTGCAACAGAAATCGAGCCGCTCACTGGTCCAGGAATCTACTTTTTTCTTATCTGATAAGGTGCCAACCAATGTAGACCTTCCAATACAGGCCTAGCCCCATCAGCCCCTGTTTACATGCAAATAACGTCAATAAGCAGTGTTATCATCATCCACTAGGTACAGCTATATTTCATCCAATATTTCAATATCAATCTGCTAACCTAACTACTTTGCAGTCAGCACACTTATTTGAATGCTTTCTCACAATCAAGCCTTCTGCTGGCTGAACGCCTTCTTCCAGAGAGTATCAAGAGGTTTCTAAATTGTCTTTCATGCCTAAAGCACAACATGCCTTCAAAGTCAGCAGTGGGGCTACATACAACACCAGGCACCAGCTGCTGACCTTGGGAAGGATCAATTTTGCCATGAAGATGCTATCCATGAAACTTCCTCCCATTGATCAATCTTTTGCAGGATCCTTTTCCCTTTCCTTTTAGGTTTTTTCTGCTTCACTATTAATGCATTCTCTATTTATTCTGATCTAGAAGAAGATGAGATGAGCCCAGCCGTGCCCTGGGACATGGTGTGCTGTTTATGAAATGTTATAGAATTAGTAAAGATGCTAATTGTGCCTTTACTCCTCCTTCAGATACACTGTATGCTGGAGGGAACTAATGGGCACTTCTTTGGTCCTTACTGAGGCAGAACTCTTACTGGACCAGTGGGATTTTTATCCAAATAATTAAAATATCACAGCAAATTCATGATATTATAGTTCACAAGTGGGACTTTCAGAGGTCAGAATATGTCAGTTACTGTAACACAGGCATTGCTGGGTTGAAGAGCTTGCACTATATGGAATAAGAGATGGACATCCTCCCCCAAAAACATTTCTAGGATAAGGAAAAGTTGCTTCTTAGAGAGGAGACCTTTAAAACTGCTACATTAATACTAAAAATATGCACTGGGGGCTACCGCGGCAGCCCAGGTGCACAAATGGCTTCTGCAAAGACAGGTGTGTATTTCAGCGCAGATCCCTTACCACGGGGAGCACTATGCTCACCTCTGCAAAGGCTCCCTTTCATCTTCAGTGCCTCTCTTACAAGCAAGACAGTATTATATTCATGAATGAATGAGAGTTACCTGGCTCAGGGAGTTACACAGCCTAGGGAGCCTTCATACAGATACTTAGTCATAAATACTGTCATTGCAGAGAGGCACAAGTGTGTTTGCTTTTGGGATTAATGCACCTGCTGTGGGTCAGTACACTTATTTAAAGGTCACACCATAGCAATCCAGTCTTGACCCAGATGATATTTGTCTGATAGAGCTGGAATATAATGGTTATCTGTCCACGTGCTGCAGGTGTATAATGGAAAAGAGCAAGGAGTCTGGTCATACGACCATGATACATATCCTGTATTTAAATTCAACAATAAGCACTTACGACTGATGATGAACGAGGCCCAGCCTACAGTTTCGGTACTGTACACCAAACAGGCTATTTACCACCATTTTCCTTAATTTCCTTCAGGAATGTGAGGAAATGGCCTAAAGTTGTCCTAGGGGAGGTTTAGACTAGATATTAGGAAGAATTTCTTTACTGAAAGAGTAGTTGGGCACTGGAACAGGCTGCCCAAGGAAGTGGTGGAGTCACCATCCCTAGAGGTATTAAAAAAAAGTGTAGACATGGCACTTCAGGGCACACTCTAGTGGGAATGGTGGGTGTTATGTTGTTGTTTGTTTGGTGGCTTGGTGTTGTGTTTTTGGTTTGGCTTTTTTTTTTTTTTTTTGTGATTTTGTTTGTTTGTTTGGGTTTTTCCCCCCTGGGTGGATGGTTGGACTTGGTGATCTTGGAGGACTTTTCCAACCATAACGATTCAGTGATTCTGCGAACATGCTCATCTGATCTGCATGTTTTGGCCTTTAAGAATAAGACTACAAGTCCTGATGTAGTCCAGGAAAGTGCAGCTCAAAGCCAAATCATACAGCCTACCAAAGCTACATACAGGCAGCAAGTTATTAACAATCTGTTCTTTACTTTAAAGGGGCAGCAGCTGGAGATGGCTCACGGCTGTGGACCTTCATAACGTCCTTCTGACAGTCCCTAATGCAAAAAACCCCAAACAATAAACAAAAAACTACACAACAAAGAAACCAAAATAAAAACCTAAAAAAAAGAAGAAAGGGATAAGGAGAAAGAGCATAACTACTTCAGCGTAAACCAAACTGAACATAGTCAATACCTTTGCTGAACTGCCAGGGCTTTTAGTTGCCATACAACAGCAGATGATTAGTAGCAGCAGATTTTGAAAAACTGTTACTTTAGTCCCATGATACAAATATTGACTTCCAACTGTTCTGTCTGTGGGCTAATCCCTTTGTCATTTTTGTAATCCTCATTCCTGCACCTTGTAAACTTGAATCATGTTTTCTATGTAATAGTATGTTACGTCAAATACAGATATTCAAAACACTCTTGAAGAATGGTGAAAGGTCTTACCTTTACTGAGTTTCTTATGTAGTATTTAATTTCTCAAAGAATAACTGCAACACATCTCAGAAAACACTGCATTTCTGTGACTGCCCAGTGGGCTGTGGACAGGAGTGAAATACTGCCATTCCAGGTAACTAAGGGTCACTGTAAAGGGAAACACCAACATATTTTAGTTAAAAAGTCTTTTTAGACTTGATTGATGAATGATGTGCCTTGCTTGGATTTTACAATGCCTGAAGAATTTCCATTCAAACTTCATTTTATGTTGCCTACAATTTTATAATAGTGTCAAGATGCTTCTGCCCTTTTCCCCATCCCCTTTAAATGAGGTAAGATTTTTATGCATTTTGGGATTAACCAAGAAAAGATGGAAGAATCTTACTCACTCATACAGAAATTAAATACTTTATTCTATCCCAAGGAAGCAGTTTGGTGAGCAGGGAAATTTACAAACTTTGACTTCCTCATGATTCTTATCCCTTTGGATTACAGAGTGCTATTACTTTCTTGATCACAAAATAGCCCTGACCTGCCTTAGTAATCAGATATGTCATGGCTTTTAAATTTTTAAGTAAGGTTTAAAATCTTATTTCTGTAATAAAGGTGTTAAACAAATAAAGAGGACAGATGAGCTCTTTTCTGCTACTACCCCAAGACAGGAGAGGCAGCACTCTTGCAGAGTGAGCATGCATGAGCGAGAGGAGGCAACGCACAATGGCCCTTTTTCATTTCCATCTGCTTTTCCAACTGAATAAACCTACAATATGAAATCTTCCACTCTTAATACTCAAGATGGAATAATCAGACCAACTATCTTAAGGAAAACCTCTGCTGTTTGGAACAGTAACACTATATGTATATATATATCTAGAACAGACAGGTAATTAGCATAGGACTGGGCAGAAAATGAATTGTATTATTCTGAACTAAGGCAAAAAAAGTTGACTTACAGAGCATAGTTACTTTAATTTTGTCATTAAAACACTTAACAGTATCGAAGAAATGTGTGGAGATAACTGTTCTCTAAAGATAGTGTTGAAATTGCAGTTAATTACAAAGTTGTCAATGAATTTGTGTTGCTTGCTTCTAACATTTTGCTGATCTGTTGTCTCAATGTCACAGGAATTTCCTTTTAAAAGTGGAAGCTTACTATACATCAGTTTGTCTCTTTAAAACATTGTGATAAAAAGCCCTTTGGCCTCATTTTTGACACACCGTGAAAAGATAAACCTATTCAACTGATAAGCATTTATTACTCACCTGAAAATACAGCACTGATAATTCCACTTTGATCTGTTCCCAATTTGCATTCACTGTTCATATGTCCCACTGTCAGACTCAGTAATTCATGTATGGAATAACTAATATTAACAGAAGCAAGGGCTGAGAGTATAAAGTTACTATACCAAATACAAGGACAAGTTCCTGTTCTATTAACAAGATGTTTGCACAGGCATTTTGAAGTTTTGTTTTTAATTTTTCTCCCTTCCACAACCTCTTGAAAAGTAAAAAAGGAGATTAATACCTCAATTATTTTACAACAGGATAATTTCTCTAGAGATGCCCACTATTTTGTGGTAGAGGAAGGCCAGTTAGCATTGGCAAAGCACTGTTGTTTTGATTTTTTTTTTTGTAGAATTGGCACCATTTCTATGGTCATAAATAAATGCATACTGCAAAGGAACAATTTAACCTCGATGAATTAATATCCATGTATATTGCTAGATGAACAGCCATCTACTGAACACAAAGCAGTCGCACTGCAAATCTCCACCACGTCCTGCCACTCAGACTCATATGCTGATGACACTGTAGTTACAAGCCCTGATTATAGACATGTCAATAACAAGATAATTTGGACCACACACATCTCAATTTGAGTAGAATTGATGTATATAGTTACTGAGTTTCATTTCCTACCATTACTTGTTTTGCTACAGATAAAATTGTAATTTCAGCTGTCTCATCAAACCAAATCTCACCTTTTAGTGCTTATCAGGCCTTAGCTAGAAAATACAGAAGTGCTGTTATACACAAGATATGGTTTATCACCTCATCTGCTTGTTGCCCAGCAAACTATCCCTGTTTAAGTTCATTCATAGCCCTAGGGTATATGTTTTATATTTCATATTTAACCACTGAAAGGCTGGCATCCCAACTCTCAAGCCCCAGTTTTTAAAACCATTAACGAAGACAAATACTATTTGAATTAAGCTCTTTTTACCAGCATTATATTTAATTACTGGAATTGTGGCACAGTTTAATTATAACCAGCTATGCAAGTGTAGAGTCCTGAAAAGAATAATTGTCTCAAAACATCCGCCCTGACAAACTGGACATTGTGGTCGGGTGGGGGCCTCATTCGATAACCACCTGGACCCTGTTCTTGCAAGGAGAGCCCCTTGTTTGGTAACCACCCTGATAAAGTGGACACTGTCCTTGAAAGGGGAGCCCCTCCTTTAGCAGCCACCCTGATAAATGGGACACTGTCCTTGCTTGATAAGGAGCAGTGGCCAGCGAGAGGAGCCCCGTGGAGACACAGTGACATCTTGCGAAAGACCACTGTCCTGTTTAAGGACAGAGCACATACGTGACAATAAAGGTCATTGCTCAGTCAACCCGGATGGATGGGGGCCAAGTGATCACCTGGACCCCCGTGCCCCACCGACTCATTTCCAGAACAATCCCAAATCTAACACTGAGTCTGCACAAAGCAGGCTGAGCCTCACCAGGAGAGGCGGGGCCAGGTGCCATAAAAGAGGCAGACTCGAAATGCTCGGGGCGCATGCCCACCATCCAAGGACATCATGCCAAGGTCGTCGCTGGATCCAAGGGTGGTGGTATCTTTCCTATCCACTCTTTCTTTATCTCTGTCTCTCTGCCTCTCTCTTCATCACTCTCTCTCTCTCTCTTTCTTTCTTTCTAACCTTATTCTCAGCACATAGGGGTACCATCATTTCTAATTTTGCTAAGTTTTTCCTGTTGTAACTTGTCGTTTTGAGAGGACCATTTTTCTAAGTTCTGCTAGTTGTAATCTGTTGCCTTGAGAGTGACGTTGTTGTATGTTTCCTTTGACAAGCTTTATAATCTTACTCAATGTTAAGTAAAGGTGTGTTTTGTGAAAGCCTCCTGGGTAATGGTCTTACTCCTAGAGTACCATGCAGAGTATTCCCGAGCCCAATCTTGCCGAATGGGTTGTTAAAAGAGATATTTATATTTAGTTTAGGCCCCCAGCTCTGGGGAGCTTTACCCACCTTGTGGGATGTGATAACGCCATACCCACCTTGTGGGATGTGAAAGTGGCATGCCCACTTTGTGGATTGTGACAGCAAGTTTACCAAGCATTTAAGAGATAGTGTCAGGTTCAAATATGTTTTCTTCATTTATTCCCAACACAAAGTATAGCAGCACAACCCTGAAGTACACATCATGGTATTTCTCTGAAACCTTTGTATTCGGATGAAAGCTGGTGAGCAGAACCGAATTAGCAACATAGGGCCCTTCTGCCATGCCTTGCAACCCCAGAAACAGAGATTCATAGGAGACATACAGAAAAAAAGAGTTGCTGATCCAAGTACATTTTCAGGTATTAACCACCCGCAGTCTGAATTTATCAGCCCAGGAGAATACAACTTACCTTCTTGGCCAAAATGAACATATTCATGCTATAGTAGCCAGTTTGACCGTAGTACTTCTTTTTATTAATGTGAGCCTACATTTAAATTATGAAGTTATTTCACAATACAAAGCTTAGAGCCTAGAGCTACTTTCTGTACTATAGAAAGCTATACTGTGATTTTCATGAAGAATAATACCCATATTGTTTACAGAGCAGGGCTAGAGACAGCTCTGCTCACTACCACCTGCAGACCCTGAAAATTAGAACAAGTATATGCTTAATCATTTACCAGGGAAATAGAACAGCTACGATAACAACAAAAAAAGGAAAAAGTAAAGGTTTTACTAGATTAAAATGATACTATGAATAATGCAATATGCTACCAGAATGTCAAACATTATCTCTTTTTGACCAAACTCTAAACAAGCTGTTTCTCAAACAAAACCTCTCATTTGCTAGTAAAGACCTTTTTCCTTGCTGGCTACCTGGAGGCAGCTGAGAATATTTAGTGAGAGTAAATCCAACTGCAAGTTGAAGCTCAGCTTCTAGAAAAATAAAGACAAATGAATTTTAATTAAAGCACTGTGCTCAATTATAGCATTATTTTTATATGACAGTCCTAGGTAGTAAAGTGATTGGTAATTCTTTGGCTTTGATTTAGTACGAGGGTTGATTTGGAGAAGCAGTAAAGTACCTGAGAGACCACCAGGTGTATGCCATTCATCACCAGCTGCCTCACCCACACAGCTCTCCTTTCACTCCCTGATCGGAAGCACTTAAAGGGAAGGCATATCTTTGTCTGCTTCTAACAAGCTGCTTTACCATGGGTGATAACTGTGGTCAGAACCTGGCTAAATTTTTCTTCTGGTGGATTTTTGGTGAAGGTAAGTGAACATCAGGATAGCACCTAAAAGGAGCCTGAGATAAATCTAAGTAAACCTGATTAAATAAATAAATATTTGTTGTTGAACTTGTTGGGATGCTTATTATTTGAGTTGTTAATTAAAAGCAAAATAAATTTAATGTGAATTAAAATTATTAGAGAGCGCCAATGTTCCCTGAGTTTAAATGCACCATGTTCTGAAGTAAGAGGTATCTGATACACCTGCTTCATCTTATAAATACATGTAAGCCACCACAATTACATTATTAACTACATGACAAGAATTTAGAGATTCCCCTCTTTTCATTTAACCCTTATGTTAAAGGCAGGACTATTCTTAGGAGATCAGCAGCCTTCAGGATGTACAAATCCTTGTGCAATAATTGTTTCCCAGGACATAAGAGTAATGCCTGACATCCAAGAACTTGGTGTCACACACATAAGACACTACAGGGGAACGAGCAACTTATTTTTTTAATGATACAATTTTAGCTTTGAAAGCTGTTCTTCACATATTCTTGAGTATCAACACACTGTACCTGCCAAGCAGTAATCAACCACCTCTTGTATTTGCCAGTATGCACTTCTCAGCTGTTTACAGGAGTACTTTAGACTTAGGCATCCACCAAGAAAATAGATTTTTTTTTTTCACTTTGTGCTCAAAGTCCCCAGTGAGGTGCTTGGAGTTCAGTGATGCTGAAGCATGAGGGCCTGCCCATGCAGAACCACAATACATATTTTTTCCCCTCAGCAGTATGGGAAAGTAAGCTGGGATGTGTACAGGTACAGAAAGCAATGGACCACCAGAACGGTAAATGTAAGTTTGACAACAAAGAAACACCCTGTAATATCATGCCTGTGTGCAGAAAATCCATTTAATAGGCACTCTGATAAACCTGATTTAACTGAGAAATAATAGAAGAGTGCCCTTAAGAAAAGAGGCAGCAGGGTTAAGGAAAAAAGGTGTTTGAGTCCCTTCCTGTTCAGACAGACCTGCAATATTGACACTGCCCTTCTCAGTACTGTTGAGGGATGCTAACATTTTCAGTACTGGTAATGATATTAATTTTAAATGCAAAGGCAAGTAAACTTAACGCACTTTTTCCAAGCATTTTTCAGTCACTAGATTCAAGCAGAATCCAACAGGCAGGTCTAATCAGCTGTCACTGAGAAACAGAGACAGATGAGGCCTCTTGAGGGGAATATGAAGATGGGCTCTCTTCAAAAACTTTAGTTTAATATGTTTCCCACAGATGAGAGTGCAGGTTGAACATCTGACATCAAACAAGCAGAGGATGGCAAAAGTTAGTGGCTGAACATGGTTTCAAACTTTAAGAAGTGTTGCATTTTATAGGAGTGTTTTTATTTCCTGTTTTCTAAAGAAATCCTGTGAACAACTGTGAGTCTCTACTGATGTTGAGCTTTTCCTGGGCTAGGAAGCAGGTGTGCAGTGGCAAGGAAACCACCCTGGTGAGATTGATAGAAACTCTTTGGAGGGCCTCATGTACTTCAGGTCCCTCCCTGTTCAAGAGAAACCTCTCTGTGGTGGCAGACAGGCACTGGCTTCATGGAGCGCCTGCTGACCCGATGGCACAACCAGAGCAGGATTGCCCTTTCAAGATAATACCATTAAAAATTTTTGGGCCATGATCATTGCAAACAAGCTTGACAATATGAACTGGAAAGGTTTGAAGCTCTTACCTGCCTGCAGAGACTTGATTAAAAAAATGCCCTGAAAATACCTCTGTATCACATTGCCAAAACATCAATAGAGGAGCAAGGTCTGTGATAGGAAGAAGGAGAAAAAAAAGGCACAGCAGAATCACATGTGGTGCTGAGGGATGTGATGGGCTCTCCTGGAGGTCTGTCCCTGTCCTGCTCTCCCCCCTGGGACCAGGGTTCACTTGAAATCCAGCGTTGCCTCAGCCCTAGGAACCAACTGGTGGTGTTAAAAAAGAAAAAAAACAAACAACAAATTATAAACTCTCTACTGAAACAAAGGAGTTTGGTTTGTCCCATAAGATGTGACTCTCAGAAATGCTACTGAAGATTTAAAACTCTTCCAAGTCTCCTATGTGCATCTGGCTCGACAGACAGTAAGACTGACCTGGTCTCTGCCATCCTCAGTTTCAGCAGGACCAAGCAGTTCCTTCATGATGGGTGTGTACTTTTCAGTCTGGATGAGTACTGGAGCTCTTGAAGATGCTCTCCCTATATCTGCTCTCCCTGGTCACGTTCTTCTGTGCTGCATTCCCCCATCTCCCCATGCACGTGGGATGATGCTCATCACTGACAAGTCCCTGGGTAGAAATTGTGAATGCTTTGCACTGCCACTTACTCCTTTCTGCTCTTGATGCTTCCTTGATACCACGCTCCTCTAAGCTTGTGCAGATTGTTATGACCACATATTGCACACACATCACGTTAAAACAATATATATTATTTGCACAATCGTGGCTGGTAGTTGCTGTATCTTGAAATTATTAGCAAGCATTTAGCATTTTAGGAGGAGATTCATTTAGCTGGTAAGGCCAGTGTGGTTGTCATGACAGTGTGGATCAAATGTAGCCCTTAGGTGAAAATATGCAAGTACATTTACTTAGTGCATTATGTTTTCCTCTCTGGGAGAAGTCTCGTTATTTATACAACACAGTTGAGGCATATGTCCAACAATGCTTGTAACATAAATATTTTTAAAGATGAAGGACGAAAGGCAAAACCAAAAAATCACTGTCACTGAGTAATCTGCCTCAGAAATGAGAAGAAACTTAAAATTGTAGCGTTTTCTCAGGTAAAAAGCAAAGAGTACCTGATGAAAAAAGCAAAGAGGCAGATGAACACTTAACTCACCCAGTTTTTTCTTACCAAACCTTGGGATCTAGCAAATGCTTAGACAATTTCAAAACCTGACAATGATTATACACAAGGGACAAATATTTTTGATTTAGTGCGTTCCTTGAGAGAGGAATGTTTAAGTGTGAAGAAACCTCAGGTTTTGTGGCTCTGGGCAAGTGTTAAGACTATAAACTTCTGTGATAGGTGCCAGAGCTGCAGAAACCAGGGCCTACTGGGTCTAGGCTGTGCCCCGAGCCTGGCAGGTATGTTTGGTACATGATAATTTAACTTGAATTTCTCTTATTTTGCATCTCAGGTCATGCTTAAGTCAATTCCCTATCGTACCCAATTGGTGACTGAAATCTGAATTCGATGACTGATGGAAAACCTCATACTCCAATTGTAAAAGCAGCATTCCTTGTTTTCATTTTTTATTTATATTGAATTAGTACCCAAAAGCTCCAGCTGGGAATAGGCTCTGACTGCTGCTGTCCTTATGTGAATTAAGTGTTATTTCATTCTTTTCAGGATTTCCAATATAAATATATATCTAAGGAATCCTTGATTTCTTAGGAAATTTTTAGTAGAATTTTAATGAAATTAATTGCAGTGGAAATTTGACTTAAAGTGTAAGTGGAACAAGATCCTGTCATAATGTCCTGTAATTTGCTTGGAGATTTTTCTTTTTTTCATTCTTATGTTTTATTGTTTTCAGATAACATTTTAAGTAGTGTAAATCAGGAACCTTTAGACTCTGAAAATGGACAGATAGTGATGTCTTGAACTCTTCCCTCAAAAAACATTAGGTTTCTAGTTTTCACTCTCAAAAGAAACTGGAATACCACAGTCTCAGCACTGGCATCATTTGGCCAGATACAGTGCTGTAGTAATTTAATCACTTCAGTAAGAGAACTATAAAAGCTTAGCCCTTTTGTGTTTTGCTTAGTTTGTTGTTCCTTTCTGTTTTACTGTTAGTGAAGAATGTACTGCAGGCTGGGAGAGAGGAGAAAAAATAAAATTAAAAAATAGAACTTATTCCTAGGAAGGTCTAACCGTTATGTCATTAGACACAACATTTTCAGGGCAAAAGCAACCCTGGTTCTCCCTGACCCATTCTGCATGGCAACAGCCTTGATGAATGCAAAAGCCATAGCTGGGCTGTAGCTTGCTGCATCACTTGATGCAAACCTTTGCTGCTTCTCATGTTCTCGAGCTTGGGTGTGTTGCTGTTAGTCACAAATGAGAGCAGATTAGGAAAAGAGGTGCTCAGCAGCAAGCAAAACTTGATGCTCAAGTTTAGTGCCAGGGCCACTGTGTTAAGACTGTCAGGGATGATCCTTTCCTCCAGCTGTATTACATAAACTCTCTTTGCCAGAAAATAGGCATGAGATTTGGATAAAGGCCAGCTAGGTAATTACATTGTACCTTATTAAATTTTTAAAGCTATGTCAATTGGCGGAGAGCCTTAATATTGAGCCTACCATGATTAAAATCTGCAACCGCTTCCTGACTGTTGGAGTTATTTAAAGGATGTGTACAGTAATCCACGCATAATCACAGCCAGATTACAGATCCTATCAGGAGGAAGGTAGTAGCAGGGGAGGGAGGATTAGTTTTTGCACATGTCTACAGAAGGCAGTCAGAGTTCTGGCCCTTGCACCACTTGAGCATTAGTTGTAGCTGTCAAGTAACGACCAAGACTTTGCATGGTGAGGGGAATAGAATAGGCACAAGATCAAAGCCATCGCCACACCAACCACCTACTGCATCTGGAAAGAACATTGGGAGCAGCCATCACCATCCTGGGCTCTGGAGGCTCTACCATAGTACGGGCTTTACAAACTGGGAAAAAAATTTCAGCTCAGCTTGTGAGCCACCATAGCACAAAAATCCTGTAGGGCGTATTTGGCTGCAATATTCACTTTCTTACTTCAGTTATTCTTCAGCATTATGCCTGACTTTTCATTTTTCTCCCCAGTTTTCTTCCTTCTTCTGTTTCCAAACCAGAAAACTGTCTTTGCAAACAGCATATTCCTGCTCTGCTCCCCAGGTAAAGCATCATGTGTAGCTGCTTTTGCTGGCTTCCTGTCCTCTAGTGACCAGACATCCCAGTTAACAACTTGCTGTCACAAGGCTTGAGATATGGAAGGGCTGCAGTGACAACCACCATGACATTTACTTCTCATGCTTCACTGCTGTAAGGGGCACTATGGAAAATGAACTAGTTTGTCCAGGAACACATCGAGCTCAGAGTGGCAATTCCTGCCTCCCAAGACAGGGATGGCCCTGGCAGGGTAGATTATATGACTGTGCAAAAGGTTCAGGTTTGTTTGAACAGCACTGTATGCTATGGCACAGCCATAGAAAAGGTGGCCCTTACGCTAAAGTTTTTCTCTCTGCATAAATATGCCTGCATACTGGGTTCATTAGGTAGCAAGTAAAATTACTCCACTTCAAGATCCTTAATTTAAAATATCATATGCAAAAGCAGTAACCACCACTATGTGCTGTTCAGAAAGCACACCAGAGGCTACATTTGTGAAAAATCATTGCAAAAAGACAACTCACATCTAAATGTTGGACCTTGTAGTATTGAAACAGCACTGAATTATGTACTAACTCACACACAAATACTGGAAAAAACCAGCAAAACATTTTATATTCCTTTATGCAAAGTTGGAAGAAAGAAGGTTCAGAAAATAGAGTTGAGGGTGGCCTCCTGGAAAGGTGAGCATGAAAGTGAATTCTATTTCAGCCAGCAATAGTATTTATCTGAACTGAGCAAAAGTTAAATCAGGTGAAGCAGGAGGAGCGTAGCTAAGGATCGATGGGCAAGCGATTAATCCTAATGGAACTGGTGGATAAATCTCCATGCATCAATGACAGGCTCCAAACTATCCTAATCAGTACATTTGCACTAACTCCAGCTCCAACTACTATTAGCCATGGTGAGGTAGTTACAGATTTTCTGAGCAGATTATGCCCTCATTTCTTGCACAATTTCTATTGTCATAGAAGAACTGCAGTCTTGAGTGTGAACTTGGATCACTCCATGGTGATCTTGGCTACCACTTTCATAGAAATGGGCATTCAGCTTTCATGTTACAGAATCATAGAATGGATTGGATTGGAAAGCATCTTAAAGATGATATAGTTCCCTGCATGGGCAAGGAGGCTTTCTACTAGAACAGGTTGCTCAAAGCCCCATCCAGCCTGGCCTTGAACACTTCCAGGGATGGGGCATCCAACAACTTCCCTGGGCAACCTATGCCAGTGTCTCACCACCCTCACGCTAAAGAATTTCTTCCTAATATCTAACCTAAATCTACTCTCTCTCAGTTTGAAACCATTCCCCCTCATCCTATCTCTACCTGCCTTTGTAAAAAGTTCCTCCCCACCTTTCCTGTAGCCCCTTCAGGTACGAACAACCCCAACTCTCTCAGCCTGTCTTCATAGGAAAGATGCTCCAGCCTCCTGAACATGTTACATATCTTGTGCTATTCTTCTAGTGATCCTTCCTCCTAGTGATGAGTTGCTGTTTCATCTCCTCATATGATACGTTGCAGACATGGATAAGGCCCCTCTACACATGCTGTACTCCAGGTAAGATGCTTGATTACTGAAAAAGGGAGGGGGGACAGGGAGGTGGGGGACACAATCAAAAAGGAAAAAAAGAAAAAAAGAAAAAAAAAGACCATCTACTGTCTTTCAGCTCAAGACCCCAGAACAGCAAGCACTTTGAGGCCCAGCAGAAAGCTATCTAGTAACTTCTGTATTGCACTTGGACTCTGCTCTTGCAGGCAATCATCTCCATAAACCAAAGTCTACTTCAGTATGAGAGCTGGCATGCTGATTATCATTAATTCCACACAGACCAATACCATAGTTCCTCTGGAAACCTTTTTTTGGGGCAGGGATTTTACCTGATTTTATTTATTTGTACCTGAAGTATATGAAAGCTAGAGCTTCCTAAAGCCAGATGAGTTTGTCAGTCCCTCTCAGCAAGAAAGAATTGGGAGATGTTACTGCTCTTTAGTACAAACATAAAACATGAAGGTGCTTGCATCTAAGGGTGAACCCAGAAATGAGTCTTCCCAGAGAGAACAAAGCCAGGTTTACTTATTTAGCAACTTCAGTATGGAATGACACCTTAAAGTCCAGTGGTGTAAAATTCCCATTGGTAGCCGTTTAAAAAGCCATGGAAACTCTTACAAAGAAAAAGCTCCTTCAGTCCTCAAGTGCAAAAATGTTACTGCTATAAGAAGCTGTTTGTATAGCTCAAACTGATATGGGTTTTGAGACTGTTTATAAAGCTAAGCAAGACCAAGGCACATATCCTTGAAGAAGGGAAAGCTTTGAGAATGACCTCAAAAGTTAAAGCTACCATCTACCTAACTTCACTGTGGATGGGTGGGTTCTACACTTGCCCATCCAGAGCAGTTCCAACATCACCCTAGAGCTCTACAGCTACTAAAAATGCCTCACACTGAAGATACAGAAACACTGACAGACTCCACTGCAATTCTGTATGGACAGCCTGAGCTGAATTGTCCTGTTAGCTGAAAATGAGAGAGACATGAGAGGTAGAAACATAGGCTGCCTTCTGATAGTTGCACCATTGATTTCTCATGTGATCTCATATTAAGATTTCATTTGTCTTGTCTGAGGTTTTTTTTGAGCAGATACTTTAATATTATAGCAACATAAATTACAGAGAAGGCCAGGGATATATTCTGTATGGATCTGAATGAAAAGCAAGGTGGCTTATATCACTCATACAATGGTGCAGAACACCACAAAGATGCCCATAAAAACAACCTTTCTTCAGCATTTCAAATAAGCCTGATGTAGTTCCTTTTGAATAAAAAACACAGACCTAAAATGACATGCCAGTCCTTGAGGATTTTCTGTTTATCAGTAGCACAATAACATCAAAGGAAGATATAGCAATTAATATGTTTGATTTATAACTAGATTATTTTTACATGCACTTACCAACGAACATATCTTTCAGAGATCTGTTGCTTGACGAGATTTCATTAGAGCTATTAAGTAATTTCTGGTGTTTAAGATACTATCATCAGAGCCAGCATGCCTATATGAAGGTATTGAGGGAGAGGGACAATGCTGGGTGCAAAAAGAAGTATCAGGGTTTTGACATTCAGAGGTTTAAGTTTGCAAGTATACTAGCCTTGCTTTTCCACGTTTCCTTTTCTTAGGCATGAAAATTGGAGTCTCAGGTTTCAAGTGGAAAAAGGAAACACCCAGTGATAAGTAAGTGAAAACAGCAGAAATGCAGATTTTAAATGTGAACCCGTTCCACAATCGAACACCTTGAGACTGAAATCATAAGCACTTAAAATGACAATGGCTGAGCAAGGCAATTCAGCGAGCATCTATTCCCATGTGCTACAAAGAGGTTTTTTTGTTTGCTTGCTTGCCTGTTTTTTGAGAACCTCATTACAAGGAAACGTAAGTTGCAAGTTCCCTACTGATTATTACAGGACAGCAAGGAAAGGCGTATCTGTTCTGTGTTCAATAATCCATGTAACCAGAGCAATATCCACAGCAGGCAAACCTAGACTGTAAGAAGCTGAAATGTTCAGCACAGATTTTTAAATGAATGCAGTTAGGTCTGAATCAAGGTGATCTGTGAAGCCTTCTCCAAAGTATTTTCTCTTAGGAAACACAAAAGTACATTAAAAAAATTAATAAATGTTTCCATATATGTTACAGCTATAATTTTAACATCCTAAAGTAGAAAGACTTGGACTATACTGAGTTTATATAGACTGTAAAACTTTAAAATAGTGCTCAGTGTTCTTCATCATATTGTTGAAACTAGAAAGAATATTGAATTTTGGGTCTTCTCTTGTTTCTACACTCAACACATTAAAAAGGCCAATTTTCACACTTGGTGCTAAAAGAGGTGCATTATATCTAGAAACGAGGTTTTTGTGAGAGATTGTGGCACCAGGTGCTTCTGGCACTAGGAACAGGTAAGTGCTCTCACTGCTAAAGATTTTTTGTAGCACGTTTTCAGCCTGGCTGGAGGCTGCTCACCTGTTTTACATATGTAGAGGAAATTATGCCCTGCAGCAGTCATCCTCTACCATCTCAGGACTTGCAAGGTACTATATGAAGATAGGAGATTCATTAGGCCATGGATGCAATTAGGAGCTCATTTAGAGAGATACTGAGGAGTGGTAGTAGCATGTAAAACTTGAGAGGAGGATCACAGGCAGTGCCACTCTTCAAGCACAGAGAAACTGTCTCTGGAAAGGGTAAATCTCATTTGTGCAGGCGACAGACTTCCTTGAGGGACTTTACAAAACTGAAGTACAACCCTGCAGCATCAGCACTTCACAAGCTTCAACACTTTCTGCAGACTTCCAAGAGAAAACCATATTTCAACCTGCCTTAATTAACTGGACATATATATACCATACAGAAATCTAATAAAGCCCAGGCAAGCAGAGAAAAGAGAGGGAGAAGCCCATGTAACAGGCATCAGTGACACCTCTCAACATGCTGCTGAAAGGCTCAGGTACTGCAGAAGCGGGGACAGTGTCAGAGGCAGAAGTCTGAGAGGAGAGAGGACCTCAGTATTTCTCTGCTTTGCAGGAGATGAAAAAAGGTAGCAATGCTGATCCACATCTTCTCAGCCAGGCTGGAGGTGGGGGGAATAGAGATACCAGCAGGGAAGTAATTCTTCAACAACTTTTTCTGTTGTTTTCAACTGCTTCCAGGCATGTAAGAAGGATGACAACCACACTGGCCTATTAAAATCAGACTGTAAATTAAATAGTGAACACTGTAATCTTATATTTTTTTTCTGCTTTTGGAACTCCATATTGTTTTGTTCAACTACAGATCTGAATTCTTTAAGATTCATACTTATTTACTTCTATTACCAGATTCAGCCCCTAAACACCTATGGGCAAGTGTCTCTAAACTGCATTCATCACAGTATGCATTGATGTAACCCAGGATTTTTCCACTAGGTCATGGACAATGATTTATAGACCAACATTAAAGGGCCTCTGGATCCCAGTCTCAGCTCCAGTGGGAAGCAAACAATTCAACCACAGTGTTTTGCAACCTACTGGTATCATAGTTTAGGGCATACTTGATGTGAGAGCATGAAATTAATAATAATTAAAAAAAAATGCCTTTCCTGCCATTTTATTATTCTAGCCAGAAAAGAAAAAAAAAAATTATATAGAAGAATAAAGTGTCTTCCTTTGGAAACAAACTACCTGTTCAGCCATTTCTGTCTTACCAACTCTCTTCCTTTTGCCATGTCTACTGTAAACTGCATAAGTGCAAGTCAAAAACTTTCTACCTTGCTTTAAACACTGCTGTTTTGTTTGCTGCAAGGTATTTGTGGAAATAACAGAAATAATATAAAAGGGTCATGGGCATCAATGCCCAGATCAGTATTATTCTGTTACTACTTGTCTGATTCTCACGCCGAGGAGACCGACTCGAGCGCAGGTAAGCCCTCATTGGGGGAGAGATTTGCGGCAAAAAAAAGGCCGGAAAACGGCTCTTTTGGGGGTTTTTCGAAGGGGGGAGAGCGGCTAGCCTGTGCCTAGTGCCGGCAGCTTGTGGGCGGCCTGCTAGGACACCCTAGGCCGAGCCAGCACCACCGCAGCCTCTCGCAATCTTCCAAAAAGCTACTCCAGGGAGCACGAGTGACCCGGAGCGCGCTGAAAAAGGGCAGGCCAACGGGGCGGGGCACGTCAGAAGGGCGTGGCAATTTGCTCGGGAAGTTCACGCAGGCAGGACGCGAAGGGAGGGCGCTGAGAGACTGCTAATTATTGGCGAGATAGCAATGGTACCCATCTAGCAGAAGACAATGGCATCTCTCAGCTCTGCACACTCTAGGGTTGACGCTTCCCAGACTGAGCTCTCCTGGGAAGATGCCACCACGCAGGTGTCAGGCTGCAGGGTGTGCCTAACTCACACACCATTGTTGGATGGTATTGGTGAACATGCCTGTGGGAGGTGTGCCCAGGTGGAGGAACTCCTTCACCTAGTGCTGGAGCTCCATGAGGAGGTAGGCAGGCTGAAGGCAATTAGGGAATGTGAGAGGGTAATAGATGCTTGGAGTCACACCCTACCTCCTGTGCACAGAAACCCAGAAGGGAGAGAGAGCCCCTGCTTCAGAGAACTCCTTGTCCTTCTCCTTTCGACTCCGTGTGATGCCTTGGAAGACAGGGGGCAATGGCAAGATGTTCCTGCCCAGTGCAAGAGGCACCACAAACGTGTCTGCCCAACAACTACACGGCCTTCCCAGGTGCCACTGAGTAACAATTGGAACAGGATAATGGTGAGAACACCTCTACTTTGGAGGTGTCATAGAGGTCTAGTCAGACCACCCTGCTCATTAAAACATCTGCAGCAAAGAAAGAAAGATGGGTCCTTGTCACTGGGGACTTGATTTTGAAGGAAGCATAAGGCTCGATATGCAGACCAGACCCTCTACATAGGGAGGTTTGCTGCCTCCCTGGGGCCAGGGTCAAGGATGTACGGGAAAAACTAGTTCAACCCTCAGACTACTTACCCATTAGTGTTTTTTTCAATTAGGCAGTGATGAGATTGCTACAAGAACTCCAAGGGCAATTAAGAGAAACTTCAGGGCCCTTGGGCAGCTGGTTAGGGGGTCAGGAGCACATGTAGTGTTTGCCTGTATCCCGCCTGTTGCAACCATTGATGAGGGGATGAACAGGAGTAGCCTACAGATCAATGTCTGGCTATGTGACTGGTGTTGTCGGCATGACTTTGGGTTCTATGATCATAGGCTGCTTTACAAGACACTGGGGCTGCTGGAAAAAGATGGAGTCCAGCTATCCCAAAGGGGGAAAAGGATCCTGGATCAGGAGCTAGGAGCACTCATAGAAAGATCTTTAAACTAGACTCGAAGGGGGGTGGGGATAAAACTGGGCTTACTAGAGAGGAGCCTTGGAGTGGCATGCCAGTACCAGGGAAAGGGATTCAAAATAGCCATGATCACATCACTATCACCACTACAATCAATTGAGGAATAAATCAGGCCAACCAGAGTAGTGTAAAATGTACCTGAGCTGTCTCCCAAAATGAGAACCAAAAGCTCAGCCACCAGAAGTGCATGTATACAAACACACAAAGTCTGGGAAATACACAGGAGGAACTGGAGCTCCATGCCCAGTCAGATAGTTATCATAAGAATAACCGAATGATTAGAGGACTGGAGGACCTGCCATAAGAGGAGAGGCTGAGTAAACTGGGTTTGTTCAGCCTTGAGAAGAGAAGGCTTCAAGGAGACCTTATTGCAATGTTCCAATATTGAAAAGCTTCAGAGAAGATGGAGATTCTTTATTTACAAGGAGTCACACAGAAAAGACAAGGGGTAATGGGCACGAGTTGCTCCTGGGGAGATTCTGGTTGGACACAAAAGGTAAATTTTTCACTATAAGGACAGTCCAACATTGGAATAGTCTCCCAAGAGAAGTGGTAGATTCCCCCACATTGGACAGTTTTAAGTCTCAGCTTGACAGGATGCTGAGCCATCTCATATAAACTAGTACCTACAAATGTTGGACCAGATGATCCTTGAGGTCCCTTCCAACCTGGCATTCTGTGATTCATTCTATGATTTGTTTATATTCTTTGCTACTGCTGCTTATCTGATTATCCCTCCCTCCAGAAGAGGAAGCATTCTGAGCCTGTACAATAGCCCACCACGGAGATTTTCCCTGGCTATCCCCAAAACTGCAGGGACTCACACATTGCTGTACATTAAAAACAACATCTAGGAGAGAATTACAAATTCCTTTAAAAGGTAATGGCCTTTTTTCTTCCCTTTTTTCCCAACATTTAAAAAGTAAACATGCTTTTCTCTTTAGTATTACCTAGCAATTAAAAACCTATACTATTGCTTTGTACCATACTGTTTGCTTAAATCTCCACTGCATTATATCCATGTGAACATGCATGCACACAAAAAAACTACAAAGTTTTTATTGAGAGATGTTCTAGGTAAAAATATCGAAACTGCCACTGCTTTGAAAGCTTCCATTCTCTTTCCTTTCCTTGTCTTCTCATTTGTTTCCAGGCACTCTCTAACAAATGTCTTCAGAACTTCATCTATTCCTCAGATATTCTGCAAATGTTTTACGTGTACACAAATTTGTCCCCTCTTCTGCTTTGTGGGATAAGAAAAACCCACCATGTTTTGTTCACTAAATGCCCAAAAGCTCACTTTAGCTTATTTTGGCAATTGGTTCCCTGGAAAGATCTGTCTTTGCAACAGGTAAAACACTTTTCTAGCAACACAATTCAGCACAAGCATTGAAAAATTAAGAGACAACAAGCAAGAACAAAGAACTTGGAATCTGAAAGAAATCTCAATCCCAGAAGTCTGTTAAATGGTAAAACTCAAGCAAACCTGAAGTAATGATGGAGCAAAAAAATTGATGAAGTGAAATGCAAAAAGCATGCAGACACCACTGGAAAACAACCATGATCCTCAGAATTTTCCAATGGTCCTGATTATTATAATCTGCACCTCCACAGTATTATTCCACTAATGAATTATCAAGTACAGCAGTTTTGTTGTGTTTATTTTGGAACTCAGCTGTTTTGTTAATTGAGCCTAACAGATAATGTGATCATTGGTGCTTCTCAGACTCTAGCTACTGAACACTGTGGGGAAATGAAAGCTGGGATGGTAATACTTTTTTTTAACCCTGCAAAATGATTTTTACGGGCAGCAAAAAACTTCCCTTTACAGCAGGACCATCCTGTAGGAGATAAGAACAGAATTTTCACCTTTTGTAAGGACGTGTGAAACTGAGGACAAAGGGAACATAGATTTTCACACTAAAATCTCAGGTTCCTTCTGCATAGCTTTGTAGTTCCTGATGTTTTGTTAATGACATACCAAGAATTTCACCTGATCAGTCAGTAAAATATAATTCTGACCAAGAAAGTTCACTCGAAAATCCAGAATGCATCTATATTTTCTTGGTCTGGGCCATTCAGAATGTTTGGAAGGTATAAGAGACCAGCACTTCACTCTGTTGCCCCCCTTTTCCATCACTGCATGCCTGATAAACAGGACTGGAAATACGCCACCGGAGATCTGTGCTCCCTCACCTGTAGTCATGGAGCAGTTGCCTTCGCTTCTGTTGTTCCTGTAACAGAATCAAACCTGCTGATAGCAGCTGCCTTCAGACTACAGCACGTTTCTGCTACCCATAAAACAAACCTGACACTTGGAGGCATGGACTCAGGATATACTGACACCCAAGCAACCAAGCGATTACACCCTTCAGGACTTGACTCCTGCTGAGGTAGCACAACACACTTTAGATCTTCCCACTGTGCGATCTTCTCTCAATATGATTTGGAAATATAATCAGAAGACAGGCCAGATTATGCCAGTAGGCAGTCACTTCTAGACATCCCAGATGCACAAGACAGCACTGAGTGAGTGATGGAAAGAAACAATAACCAAGACAGATGACCTCAGACATACTGGGGAAGACATCTGAAATATAAGCACAACTCTCCTAGAAATGACCGGAATGGCAGTCTGGATTGTAGCTTCTTAGCTGTAAGACAGAGACAGAGAAGAAGATGTGAAAGGATAGAGAAACAAGGCCAAGAAAACAGAGCTCTGACATGAGGAATACACCAGGAGAGAAGGAACAGTACTCAAGAGAACTGCAAAGGAAAATGGTCAAAGCGACAGAAAAGCAGAAGAGTTCAAATATAGATGGTTCCTGTCCAGCTGTATAGGATTTTGCCACTTTCTGCCTCCCGCAGTTAGTTTGCAGTTGTGTTCAAAGTAGTCTGCAGACAAGATACAAACCAATCCATAAGGGATTTCCTCTAGGCTTAGATGTCAGCATACAGTCCCTAGTGACTAGGGCTGAACATTTGGAATCAAACTCATTTTGATGCCTTTCTTCAAACAAGACTAAAGGGATTTTACTGATTGTGCTCTACCAGTATTTTCTTGGGCCAGGGGGGAGAATATCACCTGTGGTATTGTTACTGAATTAATGCTCGTAATTACAGCTAATAATAATAATAATAACAGTCTTGAAGCCATTTGCCTATATAGTTAGCCTCAACCTTAAACTTCTTTCAGTTACTTTGGCAATCATGTCTCAACCCATGATTGGGTGGGTTCACAGAGTGAGTAGGAATCACTCCATCAAGTTGCTGTGGCTCCAGCACAAGCTACAGGGAAGTAGTAAACATCTTAACCTGTAGACAGTTGTCATGCAGAAGAATTGTTTATGCTGCCGAAACTACACAGATGACAGTATATGGGAAGAAATAATAGGTTACAGCTATTGCACATGCTTGGAAAAGGAATGCTGTGCCTTCAACAAGTATCAACACCTCAATCTGTAGCCTGGCTCCTGAGTTTCGCGAGATTATTCACTGTTGGTGTTGCAAACAAAAAGCAATTGTTGTGGGATAGAAATCAGACAGAACATAGCATAGGACATATTACAAGACTGAAAATAGCTTTGCACTTAGTTACTTTCCATGGATGGTAAGGAGGGGTAATGGATTGTGACTGACATGTCTGTGACCTTCTAAAAGCTTACAAGTAGCTTTTAAGACCAAGGGAACATTCTTCTCTACACAGTAACATAGAAATAACTTCATTTTGTTAAATAGCTCTCCATTCATGAAAACTAAATGAAAGAAGAACTAGGTAGATTGGGGGGAAAAAATCAGTTATTTAAATACAAGGTCTCATTGAAATTTTTGCACGGATGATCTGTTACTGTTTGCATTGTGTGCAACATAGAATTTCTGCAATGGGTCAAATTGATCAGGAAAAAAAAAGGAGAGATTGCACAAGATGATATTTGTTGCCAAAATGCCTCAGATTCTGGCTGGACCTCTGAATTTTGGTATATTTTTTCCCTTCCCTGTCAAAGAAAATTAAGGGGCTTAGCGGGATAATGAGATAGAGTGGTAACAAGGGAAAAGAGAGCATATGTTCATTTATTTATAACAATATTGTGTAGTGTTCAACATATTTAAATCAGTGAGGCACACATTCACCATGTAATTTCATTAGCACTCATTGTAGATACCATAAATGTTTCTAAAGCACATTTTCTATTATATGCAATTATAAATAATGTGCTTATTTATAGCAGAAAACTGACCAGAAGATGGCCCCACAGTGAATACAATGCAACTTAAAATTCACTCAAGGGAATAGACTGATGTCAAAAAATCCAAGCCCTATTTATTAATCCTGAAAATTAATTAAGTAGGTCTCTCTGAAGAGGTAAAGTATTGTCATTGTAGCTCTCAGAATTATTTTAAAATTCATTGTGAAGTAGATTAAGTAGATACATAGATAGTCACCAATCTACTTTATTCCTTAAACTTTTAAACCAAAATAATGAATGCTAGTGAAAAGGCAATCTTATTCCCATGTTGTGTTGTTAGAAATCTGGGGTTCCCCAGGAAAAGAAAACTCAGTTTTAGGGGCTGACCTTTATGGTCACTGATGAAACCCATGAAAAAACTCCTGATAAATTCACTGGATTTTGCTTCATGCCCTCCTCTGGAGTGTCTTCAGAACAGTTTGTGCCTTCATTTCCACTACAATTGACTGCAAAGAATCAAAAACCATAGCCAGCTTTTTTAGTGACGTCCAGTGATAGGACAAGGGGCAATGGGTGCAAACTGGAGCATAGGAGGTCCTACGTAAACATCAGAAAAAAACTTCTTTACTGTGAGAGTGACAGAGCACTGGAACAGGCTGCCCAGAGAGGTTGTGGAGTCTCCTTCACTGGAGACATTCAAAACCCGCCTGGACAAGTTTCTGTGTGATGTGCTCTAGGTGACCCTGCCTGGCAGGGGGGTTGGACTGGATGATCTTTCGAGGTCCCTTCCATAACCCCTAGGATTTTGTGATTCTGTGCTTCACAGCATTTATGAATGTGCTTCTTCCTTTGCAACTACTATCCTGGGAAGCAGACTATACCTCTGCTATCACCAGTGAAAATAAATAGATGTTCTTTTCTAGATGAAATTGTTGACTACAACAGCAGGGGATGGTTTTTTTTCAAAAAGCAGATGATTTAAAAAAAAAAAAAAAGAAACAAAAAAACTTGTGCAAAACAGTTTAATTTGACTGGAATCAATTACATCACTCTTTACACCATGACTCTAGAAAGCCCTTTCCTACACAGATACAGAATAAAAACTGGTGAATGGAAAGAGTTCTGACTGAAGGCATGGCACAATGAGATCCAATACAACTTTATAGTATCACTTAAAATTAGATGACCATGTAAGGATATAATGTGGCTTATTTTGAGTATTAATAATGTACATTACTGTACCACATTATAGATTCAGGCAGAGCAGGCAGTCCTGGCTGACTGGGGAGGTATCAGCAGATTGGGAATCAGGCAATGCAACCCCCATATATAAGAAGGGATGGAAGGATGATCTGGGAAATTACAGGCCTGTTAGTCTGACTTCAGTACCAGGGAAGCTGATGGAGCAGATAGTCCTGAGTACCATTATGTGGTACATGCAGATCAACCAGGTCATCAGGCCCAGTCAGCATGGGTTCATGAAGGGCAGGTCATGTTTGACTAACCTCACCTCCTTCTGTGATAGGGGGACCTGCTTAGTGGATGAGGAAAGGTCTGTGGATGTTGTCTACCTTGACTTTAGAAAGGCCTTTGACACAGCATTCTCCTAGAGAAGCTGGCTGCTCATGGCTTGTATGCACATATGTATTGCTGGATAAAGAACTGATTGGATGGCTGGGTCCAAAGAGTTGTGTTCAATGGAGTTAAATCCAGTTGGTGGCCGGTCACAAGTGGTGTTCCCCAGGGCTCGGTGCTGGGCCTGCTCCTGTTTAACATCTTTAGTGACGATTTGGATGAGGGGATAGAGTGCACCCTCAGTAAGTTTGCAGATGACACTAAATGGGGTGGGTGTGTTGATCTGCTTGAGGGCAGGGAGGCCTCTGCAGAGGGATCTGGACAGGCTTGACTGATGGGCCAAGGCCAATGGCATGAGTTTCAAGAAGGCCAAATGTCGGGTGCTGCACTTTGGCCACAACAACTGCCAGCAGTGCTAGACGCCTGGGGAGGAGTGGCTGGAGAGCTGCCCAGCAGAGAGGGACCTGGGGCTGCTGACTGAGAGGTGCCAGCAGTGTGCCCAGGTGGCCAAGAAGGCCAACACCATCCTGCATCAGGAATAGTGTGACCAGCAGGACCAAAAGGGGTGATCCTGCCCCTCCACTTGGCCTTGGTGAGGCTGCACCTCGAGTGCTGTGTGCAGTTTTGGGCACTGCAGTATAGGAAGGACATTGAGATGCTGGAGAGGGTGCAGAGAAGGGCAACTAGACTGATTAGGGGTCTGGAGAACAGGTCTTTTGAGGAGAGGCTGAGAGAGCTGGGGCTGTTCAGCCTGGAGAAGAGGAGGCTGAGGGGAGACCTCATTGCTCTCTACAACTACCTGAGAGGAGGTTGTAGTGAGGTGGGTGTTGGCCTCTTCTTCCTAGTGACTAGCGATAGGACAAGAAGCAATTGGGTCAAGTTGCACCATGGGACGTTCAGACTGGACATTAGGAAAAATTTATTCACAGAAAGAGTGGTGAGGCATTGAAACAGGCTTCCCAGAGAGGTGGTACATGCACCGTCCTTGGAGGTGTTCAAAAAACGGTTAGACGTGGTGTTTCAGGAGATGGTTTAGTGGTTAGGGGTTGTAGGGCTGACGGTTGGACTTTATGATCTTGAAGGTCATTTCCAACCTTGATGATTCTATGATAATAAGATTACTTCTTTCAATTGATGAAAACCAATGGAAAGATGAATTTACTTCCATCATACCATTTCTGTTTAAGAGGCATTTTGCATGAACTGAATGGGTACAAGTGTCCTTGGGAAGCCATAAACCATGATAGGTAAGTTAAGACTTACAACAAAGTTTGCACCAGAGATAAAGACAAGATGGCATTAGAGATAAGATAGTTTTGGGAGAGGCTGATGGATAGCACTACAATTTGGAATAGGTCAAGCCAGAGTAGAGGGAAATACTTGTTTAGATCCAATTTCTTATTGGCTGCTGACAGTCAATAAGAAGGTTCACTTTAAATTATCAATTACTTTTAGTGATATTCAAGAGTTGAGGGGTTTTTTAAATTACTGTAAGATGATAATTACAATTTGTCCTTCTTCTCGCACACACATGTATTTTGACCAAGCTACGTAAGATCAGAAGTTCTGAACAGCCCATTTAATTGACACTGGGAAAAGGCAAGGCAATATTTTAGCTAACTGTGGGGAAAAACACTAAAACCTCTAAAAGTTATTTACTACTCAATTCTATATGCTCCACAGGGTAGCTGTGTACCTCAATTGAAGCCACTGGCAATTAGAGAAAAAGACTTGCTCAAAGGCTCTTACTCTAGCTCCATGCCCAGCTTTAAAATATTGAAGCAGAGGTAATTAAGATTAGTAGAATGTAGAGTTTCTACAATTAAGATATACTCTAAATAGGAAATAACATAATGTTTATTCAAACAAGAAAGAACGGTGCATCAATAATTATTACTTGAACCATTCATTTTAATTCAAAATCAGATAATATTAAGTATGCTGTACTCAATGCTGGGCACAAGGGATACCCTGCTGTCTAGACAAGAATTCTTCCTGAAGGAGGACTGTGAGTCACCCCAGAGCTTTTGATCAACACATTCAAAGTGTAAACAAATGCTTCCTGAAATAGAAAATTCGTATCTCTTGTCACAACATAATTGCAGCTGTTCAGATTTCAGATGAAAATGGTATCTGCCTCAAAATTTCCAAAGTCCAGAACCCATACTGCTATACTCCACAGCTGGTATGGTACAGTCTAGCAGCTGGCACTGCAATTACCCAAAACACTCCACTGCCACCAAATATCTCAGACCTAATTGCCACAGCTGCCCTTGCCCTGTCCTAGCAGAGAAAAAAGTTATTTTTTGCTCCATGGGTTAACAAAAAATAATGACCTTAAAGATGCGGATGGGGGGGGAGGAGGCAATACCCACAGCAAACCTTTGTATTGTAGAGGGTGGTAGGTTGGACCTGAATAATTCTGAAAGGAAAAACAAAATTACTAGTAAGTTATCTGCTCCACTCCATATTTATATGGCTTTCCTTGGTGAAAGACTGAAGAGTAGAGTATGAGGAAACAAACATATTCTCATACAGAGGATTAATAACACCTTGAAGGAATGTAATCTGAAATCTAGCACATGTATTTTGAGATACAGAAATCCTTTTGCATAGTTACTGTGGGCTTCATCAGTTTCTCATAGCTGGTTGCTGTCATTCTGGATACCAGACCTTCTGAAGGAAAGAACCATTGTTAGATGCCTCACAATCTATTTGGAGTGTAAAGCTACATTACAATTTCCTCTTGAAATGAATTTTAGAAGAAGCTGCCTTAAATAGTCAGTGGGCAGAAACTGTTGTGTTTTTTTTAAGGTGAAGAATCATTCAGAAATCTCCATTATGCTAAGACGTACTTATAAGGAATATGCTAACATAAGAGGCCTAAAATAATCATATGGGTAAAATTATAGGATTTCAGACTTCCAAAATGCCAGATTAAAATCATCTTGCTATAGTTCACTTTAAATGTTTTTTCCCCCCTCTTACACCCCCAACTCAAGAGAGGAAGCCTGACTTCCATATATTTAACTGATAATGCTCAAAACCATTTTCCCTGATACTAAAGAAAAAACACCTATCTTCAGAAGCTTGAAAGGGAGTTTTGAAGAAGCAAGATGAAGACACAGAATGAAAAGACTTTTCAAAGATAAAATTACCATTTAAAGATGTCAAAAAGTGAATATATGTAAAGTGAGTTTCTCAAGTTCTTTATGAAGCAGTCAATAAGATCAACTTCGTGTTTTCCTCCTTTGATTCTTTGAAATATGGACTTTTTTTTTCCTTGTGATACATGTATTAATTTTAGGGTTCATTTAAAATTCATAAACCTGAATATGGTAATATTTTTGGTTTGTATATTCATATGAAGAATAAGATATTTCTTGAGTAGCTCAGACAGTCAGACTTTATTCACTAGATGCAGCTAGTGTTTTTATTCATTCATTCACTATCAATAGTTGTAGATACCATGCTTTTTCCATCATTGCCATACCTATAGTCATCACTCAACTTTTCATGGTTATGTTTTCCTCCAAATACGAGGAGGCAATGATGGTTTTGTGCTTTTAACTACAATTTCTTGACACTAATTTTCTCTCATACTTTTTGTTCTTCAAATGAAGAGATTTGAACAGAATTTAAACAGAGATTAGGCATATATATGTAACTAACAAGACCAAGTCAATGCTGAGATCTGGAACATGGACAAATATTCAGGGCTTGACCCCACCAGAATGTTACCCTATAGTTTATTACTGCAATCTTGCACTTTCTCTGAAGCTTCTGAGGTTAAGTCCAACTAAATATCCAGCCTGAATACTCAGCTGCAATATGTCAGTTTGGTCAAGGAGCCTGAAATTCAAGAAATACTCTGCACTACTTTGGGTATGCAATACTTGTTGGGGTAGAATGAGCCCTGTGAGACTCACCACAGTCCTGCTCTTGTAGAGGACAGAAGAGCTAGGCATGCAGCATGGGTATGCCCCACTCCTTACCCAAATTTACCTAACCTCAAAGTGGGCAAAGCCATAGGGCACAGATAGACTTGGATGTAGATTTGAAGTGACGAGCTTATTGCCAAAACAGCTGCAACATCAGGCAGAAGTTTCATAAACCTATGTTAGAAAAACAGATCCTGCTGAAAATTTCATAAGGAATTTCATATATATGAAAAAAAACCCAAAAATTTTAAACCAACAAACCAAAAAAAACCCCCACAAGCTAACTTTGAATTGGCTTCCTCTGTGACTTGTGGCCATCTAGCCACACTACTACAGCACTATGTTTGGCCTAGCATTCCTTGTTACTCAGCAGACAAGCAGGGATCATGGCATGTCTGTCCTTGGGCATCTAAGGCACCCCTGAATAGCTGCTTCATTTTCTAGTACTAGGAGAGTTTTGTGTTTTACCAAGTTAAGTCTGTACAGAAATACCATCTCTTACCAACACACTCTGCAGCCATACAAGAGGGCAGGTGTATGGACAAGTCAGGAACAGGCCTTGTGTAAACTGTCTTGCTGTAGCAATTTTTTTTTATTTGTATTTTTTACATTTTTTGCAAGAGTCAGTCGAAGGAAGTCAACACATCATTCAGAGGGGCTGCTGCAACTCTCACCTTGCTGGCTCCACATGCAGCCTTAAGGACCTCTGGAATATTTAATGTCCGTTTCTTCCTGTTTTATGCTCCCCAGTCTCTGATGTGTGCCTGGTAGTGGTGAAAATGTATAACACCAATAGATGACTCCAGCTGAAGAAGACAAACAGGTCTTCAGCATCAAAGGCAGCTCCACTCCCAGAGAAAAAAACTACTTCATTCCTGCCTCATTTACAGAGGTGGAGGACTTGTCTCCTTTGTCCCCAAAACCTTTTTATGAAATCACAATAGTAGTGTTTTCTTCCACAAAAAGCAATGGAGAATTTCCCTGCAAGACACAAGCATAGCTTTCTTTAAGACCATCACTTTTCAAACAAATGCTTATGCAACCATTCACTAAGACCACAGAAATCAGAATGGAGTTACTGATAGAGTTTCAAAAGAGGTCACTCAAAAATACTTAAGTACCTTTTTAAATTAAGTGTTAAACAGTGGGTAGATTACAAAATGGCAGAGCAGATAAAATATAGCATTAGAGATACAAAAAGAAACTTTGAAAATAGAATACAGACGCAAAAAGAAACTTTGAAAATATAAGTTGAAAAGCCATGCTAAATACAAACCTTTTTCCAATACTACAAATTAAGAGAGCAGGGAAGGGGAAAATGAGAACATTACGGGCCAAAATGATAAACTGAATCACTTAGGATGGCAAAATGCTTGAACTATTACATTATTGCACTCTCAATACATATGCAAGAGGGAAAGATAAAAAGTGCTCTTTGACCTAGCAAAAGATCTATAGATACATAAGGCTACAAATACCATGATAGGAGTTTACTGTGAAAAACTCAAGATTAAATGTGTGCCAGAAACTGAACACATGCTACCTGCCTCTGATCAGAGGCAGCAATGAAGTCCTTGTGTTTTGCACATTATTACCCCTTATTAAGCTGTATTTCTCTTAGTCTCTAATGTAAGATGACACATACATTGTGCTATGTCAGGTCATGTTAAGTCCTATCAAGTCATATGATGTAACATACAGCCTGATACAACCTGACATGGTGCGCATTAGTGCCACTCGAAAAAGCCTAAATGCCAAGCCATTTTCAACAAATACACCACATGTGCTGGTGCACAACAAGACCCACATAGGGCTTTATCCTCCAGCTCTGCAAAAATACCAGTCATGGAAAGCCATAGATTTCCAGAGAGATGGTAAAAAAATTTCATAAAACACATTCTGCAGAAGCAGACATCTAGTGGCATTAATGTCCAGGGCTACTAAGCATGATGTAGAGACCCTATGAATTAAGAAAACTCAGTATGTTGGATGAATTTATTTCCAAGATAGTTAAAACAATACCATGCAGCTCTGCAATAACTGTCACAGTGGAAATAGCCGATCAGCTGTACTTAAGATTAAGATGACTTTCTCTTCTCCCCCATCCCTGTTTCTGTTACTCATCACTGTTTCTCCATTAGCATCCAAGGGTTTTTTTGGGTACATCCTAGTGACACAAAATCTGCAGAGATGTAGACTGTGTTTGGGTATGACCTTTCAACTTGGTCTACCCTTGTGCAGCATACCCAAGATCTCGCCTGAGGAACTGATCTAATTCAGTCTCTTTCTGCATTTACATTTCTGAGAGGTGCCTTCTTATTGTTACATAACAGCATCAGATTCAGACGGAAAGAAGAATACCAAGAAGGGAAAAGTATATGAGAGGGGGGAAGATAGCTCAACAACATATCAGCCCGAAAAACATCTGGGTTCACTGGCCCTGTCCGTGCATGGACTAGCAACTACAGTAACAATTATGTTCTTTTTACCATGTAAAAAATTCCAACACATGCCACTGAATTGTCAAGTCTTGGAAAAGACTTCTGCCACTGCTCATTTGAATGGTTTGATAAAGGCCTTGGCTATGTTCCATCACTTTAAATTGTGACCTCAATGCCTTATGGAGACATATGTAAGGATCTGTACAGGGACGGGTAAGGGGCACTACATCATGTCTGTCCTTGACTCAACCATTGCCTTATTTGAGAAAGAGTGTGGCAACTAGAAACCCTACAGACAGCACACTTGTAGTAGCAGAAGGTAATTCTCTGAAGAGTGGTACTGATCCTCTGTAATTCAAAGAGACTCACCCTGACTTGGTTTTTGCATACCTAGAGAAGGCTTACCCTAATGAAGTTTGCCTGTGCAATATTTATACCTGAGAGCTCTTTGCCATTTAGGCATTTATGTTGACTTTGAGATGCAGTGAAGAAACAAGGAGACCAAAGCACATCAAACTGATCCTTTGCATAACATTGTGGGACTGGAGTTTGCATCATTTGGAGAATCACAGACAGGTGGAAAGCCTTGGCAGGTACAAGTCCTTTTAGAGGCTTTTAGCACGTTTCCAAAGAGAAAAGGATAACTAAAATACACCACACAGAGCCTTCCTCTTCATACATATTAAAAGCTGCCCCACAGGTCTTCACCACATAGTTAGAGGATTGAAAGAGAAGAACACTTTTGTCCTTACCTTAATCTTGAACAGAATTGAACTACTTCAATAATGCTTTAAATATTTAAATAGTATTGCAAAGGAAGATTTTATTGAGGGTAAGCATCTGCTCCTTATGGCAACTTGCTCACTGCTTAAACCAACACCTTTCCCAGCCACTTTTCAAGAACCAGCTGGAAAGAACCAAAGGTGAATTTTGGCATCACTGATGATTTATTCATACAGAACAGTTTAAATGCAAGCAATATATTCCTGTCACCCAGACAGCTGACAAAATGTCAGTCGCCTTTATCAATAGTTTCAGTACCTCCTGTCAGCTGCCATCAATCTTTGAAATAAACACTATAAATAAAACTGCATAGGCAAATGGCTGCCAAATAAACCAAGGGTTAAGCACATTTCACCTAGTATGCAATTCCATGCCAATGGTTATTTTGATCAGCGGCCTAAATTCAAAGTGAATGCAGAGCTTCAGCCAGAGAAGCAGCAAGGCACATCATGATAAATATAGACAGGCTTTTTTTTAATATGCCTAGCAGCAAAGCATCACTTGGCCACCTTGGTCTCACCAGCCAATTGACAGTTCACTGAAACATACTTCTGAAATCTGCCCTATGCCCACACACCAGAGCAAAACCTCACTCTTGTCTTGGGCTGAACAAAGAGACAGAGGTGAACGTGAATCAGAAATATAGAGGGCAGCTCAGCTGGGTCTGCAGGACCACAAAGGTCATAAATGATGGGAGAATCCATCAGGTTCCAGGCATTGCTCAGCTGATGCCCTCACCCCACTTGCAGATCCCCAAAGCACACTCTCCAGCTGCTCTGACCTCCACCTCAGACCTTCTGCACCACCCAGCAGTTCTCACCACCCTGAGAAGACCTGTCCTAAGCCCTCCCTTATATACTCACTCACAAGTGTGGACTCAGGGATGAGAAACTGCCCATTAAAGCTGTAGGGGCCATTTCCCACTTTTCCAAACCAGCTTTGTTCATGCATTGGAAGGGCGAGGAAGACCAGAGCCCCATGTGTAGCAGAAGGTCAAGATGGAAATTAATGGTGGGGGGAAAAAAGAAGATTAAAAAAGGACCTTTTAGAAGTGCCTTATTTTTTAAACCTCTAGGAAAAGTGGTGTGAGAAAAAGGTGAGGCCAGCGCTCTCAAGAACATTAGCAAGGAGATGAGTTTACAGTGCAAAAAATACATATGATAGAAACATAAATGTAAACTCCCATCCATCAGCAGTCATCAGGTGCTCCTTTTCTAACTCTTTATACATGAGTCTTGGCACAGAATAAAAAATCTACCTGTTTCATTCCTGCCTCAGTTGCCATCTTTCCACTATCATGTAGTCAACACAGAGAGACACACACAAAAAAATGGTGAGATAGCACCTCCTTTCAAAAGCAAGGTGAGTGTTATAACAGCTAAGGTACAGAGGTAGGTTACAAAATTATCTGCAGAAAGCAAATCCTGAGTGTAGATTCCCACCCTTCTCCTCATTTCAAGACCCACCCATATTTTGTTTCCACCTTGCAAGATAATATTTAGTTACTTGCTGAGTTGCCAATTGTCTTTAAATCCTTACAGACATCATATCACATCTCCCAACCTAAATAATAAAAATATCCTGTGGAGTATGACAAGGATCTATTCTTATTGCAGGGATTGATGTAGCAGTCCAGAAACCCTATGATAAACTGCTGGTAATATCCAACTTAATATTATAAGGATTACCAAACCTTACTTATTCCAGATGCTTCCCCCCATGCTTTGCCTTTTCAGGCTAAAAAGTGCGTAACACTTTGGTAACTGTTTGAATGTCACTGGCCCCAGATTTCAAAGTGGCACTGCACAATTCTCAAGCTGCAGCTGGAAGCTGCAAGAAGCAAAAAAAAACAACAGTTTTTTTCCATGGGATGACTAGTTCTTGGATGTTAGGAAGGATGAATAATACTCAGTGGTTGCATCTTAACCCCAGCAGTGTTACGTACATTATCGTCCTTGAGTGTCTCGGAAGAGAATTCCACTAAACGCTTCTGTGCGTGATTGCACCTAAGGGCAGGAGAGGGACAGTTTGAAGACTTGTCACTGAAGGAAGCTTTTATTTCATGGGAATACAGGTGAAATCAAGACCAAGAGTGAGTGTGGAGCAGACCTGGCTTTTGGTTTCATCAAAGCCAAAGAACAACAATTCTTGTCAGTCCTGCAACTCTGCTAAAGGATCATAGAATCATAGAATGTGTGGGGTTGCAAGGGACCTTTAAAAGTCATCTAGTCCAGCACCCCCTGCAGTGCGCATGGACCTTTTTAACTAGGTCAGGTTGCTCAGAGCCCCGACCGACCTGACCTTGAATGTCTCCAGAGATGGGGCCTCCACCACCTCTCTGGGTAACCTATTCCAGTGCTTCACCACCCTCATAGTAAAGAACTTCCTAATATCCAATCTCATCATGACCTGGTCAGCACGACAGACGAGGCTGAGGTACTCAATGACTACTTTCCCTCAGTCTTCACTGGCAAAGGCTCTGGTCACAAGATCCAAGTTAGAGAAGGCAAAGGCATGGACTGTGAAAAACATCTCCCCACTGTAGGAGAATCATAGAATCATAAAATATGCTGAGTTGGAAAGGACCCATCAGGATCATCGAGTCCAACTCCTGTCCCTGTGTGGGGCACCCCAAGAATGTGCCCCATGTGCCTGAGGGCATCATCCAAATGCTTCTTGAACTCAGGCAAGAACAGCTCAGGCAATAAGAAGAGCAGGTTCACGACCATCTGAAGGACCTGAAGGTGCACAAGTCCATGTGACCTGATGGGGTTAATCCACAGCTCCTGAAGGAACTGGCCAATGAAGTTGCAAGGCCTCTGTCCATCATATTAGAAAAGTCTTGGCACTCTGGAGAAGTACCCACTGAGTGGAAAAAGAGAAACATAACCCCCATTTTCAAAAAAGGAAAAAGGGAAAACCCAGGGAACTATAGACCAGTCAGTCTCACCTCTGTGCCTGGCCAGGTCATGGAGCAGATCTGCTAAGGTATGTGGAAAATAAAGGGGTGATTTGTGACAGCCAACATGGCCTTACCAAGGGCAAATCCTACCTGACAAATCTGGTGGCCTTCTACAGTGGGGTCATGGCATTGGTAGACAAAAGAAGAGCAATTGACATCACCTATCTGGACCTGTGCAAAGCCTTCAACACCGTCCTGCACAACAACCTGGTATCAAAACTGGAACTATATGGATTTGATGGATGGACCGCTCATTAGGTAAGGTTCTGGATGGTCACACTCAAAAAGTTGTGATCAATGGCTCGATGTCCAGATGGAGACCTGTGACAAGTGGCATTCCCCAAGGGTCAGTACTTGGACCGGTGCTGTTTAACATCTTTGTCAGTGACATGCACAGTGGCATTGAGTGCACCCTCAGCAAGTTTGCCGATGACACAAAACTGTGTGGTGAGGTCAACATGCTGGAGGGAAGGGACCTTGACAAGCTTGAGAAGTGGGCTTGTGCAAAGTCCAGTAAGTTCAACCAGGCCAACTGCAAGGTCCTGCACCTGGGTCAGGGTAATCCCAAGCACCAATACAGGCCGGGTGGAGAAGGAATTGAAAACAGTCTGGGGGAAAGGGACTTGGGTGTGATGGTGGACGAGAAACTCAAGGTGGGCGGGCAATGTGCACTCGCAGCCCAGAAAGCCAGCTGTGTCCTGGGCTGCATCAAAAGCAGCATGACCAGCAGGTCAAGGGAGGTGATTCTCCCTCTTTACTCGGGTCTCATGAGACCCCTCCTGGAGTACTGTGTCCAATTCTGGAACCCCCAACATAAGAAGAACATGGAGCTCCTGGAGAGAGTCCAGAGAAGGGCCATAAAGATGATCAGAGGGCTAGAGCACCTCTCCTATGAAGACAGGCTGAGAGAGTTGGGGTTGTTCAGCCTGTAGAAGAGAAGGCTCCAGGGAGACCTCATAGCAGCCTTCCAGTATCTGAAGGGGGCCTACAGGAAAGTTGGTGAGGAGCTTTTTACAAGGGCTTGTAGTGAGAAGACAAGGGGTAATGGATTAAAAATGGAGGCAGGGAGATTTATGTTAGACATTAGGAAGAAATTCTTTAGTGTGAGGGTGCATTTCAAGCTAGGAGGAGTATCAGCACAGGATTTGTTTCAGAGCTGGAGAGATGTGGAAGATACCTCCTGCAGGGTCCTGCAGACCCAAGGAGCCTTCCAATAGTACAGCGCAGGTGTCTAAGCTCAATCATGTTCTGGAAAGGATGTAGTCCCCTAAACTGCTTTTAGGCATTGTATCTTCTGGATTCTCTGAACATGGCCAATCTGGTCCTTCTTGCACTTCCAAACTCCATGGAAGCCAGTATCTAATCCCAAGACTGAAATATTCAAACATCATCCACAAAGCTGTTTTTCACTCCTGAGAGTGACCCAGGAGGGCTTGGAAAGTCCACGGTGCCACAGAAACATTTACCATGAGTCCTTCACACACTGGGAAACTTCGAGAGCACCTATCTGACTGTTTTATGTGAAGGCATCCATTAGGCAGAACTGGCACTGTGCTGCCCTTGGTGGAGCTGGGTTTGGCTTGCTTTCATGGAATCTTTTTGGCAGAATTCCTTTGACACATCTAAGTGCTGTTTTGGAGAGGAGACGCTTCAACATGCGTCTCCTGGGAAAAGCCACATTCCCTTTTCCATGGATGATCTCTCTGATGATGATTATTAGTAGTATTATTATTATTCCTATCTTTTGCCTCTAAAAATCAGAGTGAAACCCAGGTCCCATGGAAACCAATGTCAAGACTCTTATTGATGTCATCAGGGCCAAGGTTTCCCCTCCAGTTTTCCAGATGTTTTGCACTCCAAACTTGCCAACGTCATTCTCTCAGACTTTTGCAGCATTACCTACATAATAAAGTGGGACTTGCCATATTGCATTTGACAGAGATTTCCCCCAGTGTCCTGATCATGAATCATCATTCAGCATCCTAGTATCCATTTCCTAATAGCAAATGAAGTTGCCTGACATGGGTAGCACATTATGCCACGTTATTTATGTCAAGTCAGAATTTGCTGGGGGAATTGCTAATTGGAAGCACAGCCACTGTCTGTTTTTTCCTCTAGGCAGACTGGCAGGCAACACAAAATTGAAAAGGACACCATCTCACCTATCCATACTTGGTACGACCCTTCTTCCTTTTAGAAAAATTCACCTGCTTGCTGGCTTCTTGCAACCCCTGCCATCTTGTAGCCCCAGTGCAACTTGTTTCTGTATTTTGGGAGCACGGAGTGATAAAAGCACTTGGCAGGAAGGGTGCCACAGCCTCTCACAAGTCCTACATGAAAGGCAACTGGACAAGTCCGGAGCTCCAAGCCCAGAGAGAAAGCCAGGTGTTATGCACATCTGGCACTTGCAGCTGCCAGAAGAGGTGGGAGATTAGGGATTTCCAGATGTGCACCTCAAAGCCAAATCTCAATTGTTTTCCTAAGTGTGTAAGAACAGCCTTCTCCCTTTAGAAAAGTGTCATGGGTCAGGCTGGGTGTACAATCTGTCTCCTGTCTAGAGACTGGCTGGTGTACCACATTAGCTCTTCCTTTTTGCGAGCGCATGAATTACCAGTAAGATTCAGGAATAGCGCAGAGAGCAAAATGGAGCTTCTGATACCAGACATTATTCAAACCTCATGCTCAGTCTCCATCAGGACCTTAAAAATTGACTCTTTCCAGTTACATACAATGGGTTTATATGCTGAATGCCGGAGAGAATTAAAAGTTTGCCTACACATGCTCCCTGGAACATGTCCTTCATATGCTTTTAACAGAAGGGCATAACTAAATGTTTTGAGCTTATACATATTTTTATTATTGGGGTCAAACAGTGACACATTATTAGAAGGAAAATAGTTAAGAAATAATATTTGTACTTTTTTTGGCCATAATACAGTCTCTCTCCCTATGCTGGTAACTTAAAATAATTTAAATTTAAATAATTTAAATTTTAAAAATTAAGGACTTAATCCAATAACTAAACAAATCCTTGTATATTTAAGAGACATGCTATATTCTTCTCTTATTAAATGTACAATTAAAATACACAAAATTTTAATTCTTATTACATGTAATTGGTAAGGTCAATACCAATTATAATACAGGAGAACTTTTATTACTCTAATTTAAAGTTTTATCTCCTGCATTAGTTTTCATTAAGGTATTAAGTGAAAAGTAATAATTTGTAAAGAATTGTCAGTGAACCAAGCAGGGACTATCTGTTACTATTGTTGAATGCACTTCAGGGAAATAGTTCCCATGGACTCAGCTGTTGTAACGATTATTGGGGGATGGAAAATTCTACACAACACTTATATTTTTTTATATATATATATATGTATGTTGGACTAATATCTGATTTAATATGAAAGACAAAAAAAAATAATATTAACAACACAAAATCCATTCTCACCTTCCAGACAGCATAATTGGTGATCTAAAAGGAAGGGGAAAATATGTACCTAACATGGAGAAGGTTATAAAATATGATAATTTAATCAGTTATTTTATTTCTTCTAGAAATGTTTCATTTATACTTGTAAATAAAAATTATAATGGTTTTCTCAGAGGCTGGGATTAGAGAAAACTTAACATTACAGCAGTAGAGAGTCTTGGATCATGCCTGAGACAGTAACAAGGCAATAACTTGAAATCGTTCCAGCCAGACATGATACTGCATTCCAAGATCACGAAATTGTGTGCACATCATTAAATATGCATATTAGTTAGTTAAATGAAGGTTGAGAATAAGGCCTAGAGCTAGACAGGACCTGTGGAGCCAGGGCTCAGGCAGATGTCACTGCATTGATTGTACTTTGGCAATATGTCAAGCTCTATAAAAATTAAATTAAATTAAGAAAAGCTCAACATGTTGCCTAAGTATAATTGCCACAGTGACACCTGTCCAAATGTGCATGTGCCTTGAAGCCACAGTGCCCAGAGTGCCCCTGGTATGTCACAGGGGATGGGGTGTTAATTCCAAGATAAATTACGCTGGCAGGCAGGTAGGGCATATGTGACAGACTGTGTGCATCAGGCAGAGAAAAGCTGATCTGATCTGGATTTCCAGCCCTCATAGTTAACCCCTTCTTTGCTCAGAAAAATACTGCACTCTAGCCATCACCACCCCTTGACTAGGGTAGGAACACAAGCTACCTGAAAGACCTGATCTGGCTCTTCCTCCCTTCAGTCCCAGGATCATCCAAATTACTGGATTCTCAGCATGGTATAAGGCAAACCTGGCCACCATCATAATGTTTAAGGCCTTAAGAATGGGTGGGCTGAAATAATGTTGAGATTTAAGTTTACTCTGACTAGTTTTTCTCTTACACCCTAAAGGGCAAAGGCACTTAAAGATGGCAATATCTGCCCCCCTTAGATATGCACAGAAATGAATGCAGTACTGATGATGTGACTGCACTTACCTACAATTTAATTTCTAATAATAAATATATACATTTTAAATACACAGCAGTCTTAGAAACCTTGCCCTACA
Source organism: Hemiprocne comata (assembly GCA_020745705.1). NCBI lineage: Eukaryota > Metazoa > Chordata > Aves > Apodiformes > Apodidae > Hemiprocne > Hemiprocne comata. The sequence continues at coordinate 62,245,377 of CM036588.1, read as the reverse complement.
GTAGCAAGGAATTTTTTAAAAAGCTGCTGCTCTTTTCATCCCCTGGTTAGAGACAGTGGGAATAGCTACTGTGGAGTTGTCACATCTCTCATGACAACCTGCTAGGGAATGCTGCTATGACTTAAGGAGAAAAAACCACTCCCGAATCACCCATGTCACTTCCAGATAGTAGTACGTGGAAATGCTCAGGGTGGCAGACAGTGAGGCAGTAACTTATGTCTAAGGGAGGAGAAGAAGTAGATAATGAAGCTGCACCACATTTCCAGGGGAAACAGGAATGATAGGGAACAGAAGGAGTCATATGGTGGAGATGGAAAGCAGGGAAAAGTTCAGGCTGGAAAGGAAGAAAGTGAAAGTGAAAGATGATGGGAACATGAAATCAGGGCAGATAGAGATTAAGCAAAGTAAAATAATAATAATAATAGTAATTTTAAAAGTATAGGTGTGATGTTAAATATAGCTAAAACTAGTGCTTTACAAAAATATAATCTTAAGGCAAATATTTTTGTCACATTGGAAGCTGGACAGTTGGGAAGCTGGACATAAAGGGCTTCAAGACAACACTAAAGCTCCTCTTAAGAATGCCACCACAGCTTTTTGATTAATGTCATCTCATGGTATACTTACTGTCTCCAAATTCTTGGTTTTGACAAAATGAAGTGGTCTTTGACAATGCACTGGAGTGCAGGAAAGATTAAATAAGCCAAACGTGGCATTCATTTAGAGTGAAAGTTACTGACTTGAGGACTGAATCAAAGTGTTGACTTATTTACATCATGCATTTACAACTTTTTGCAAGATTTAGGATTTGAGACGAACCTCTCCTTAAAGTAAATTCCATTTCACCAAAGCCCTACTGGCTGCAGCTTTTGTCAATGAAAGAGAACATGCCGTATAAGCCTGACAGCCAGGTCACATCCTAGGAACACCCCCAATGATCTCCCTCTGTGCAGAGTAGCAGATAGTGATGTGGCAGGACAGGAAAACTTGCTGCATAAGCTGGTTTTGGCCAGATAAAACCTTTTGTTCTTTCAAGACTACCAGCTTGACTTTTTTATGGGTATTCAATTCCATGAAAAACAGAAGTAAAAGATACCCCTGTTTCAGTATCATGGATGTCTATGGACTGTTTAAGCCAGGACTTTCCTCTCCTGGCTTTTGATTTATGAAGCACTGAACACACAAGATCTATGAACACATGCGGAACAGATGGAAATGTAAATCCCAGGATCTCCCTAGAGACAACTGGTCTCGTGTTGCAGCTATTAAGAGGAGTTGTGTGGTCTTGAAGCCCTTTTTTTTCTTTTTAACCACCCCCAGCAGCTCTCCCGGCACTCTCCTTAGCTGTGAGCAGTCCCAAAAACTCTTGGACCGCTGTCTGAGATAACAGCAGAGCAGACAGGGCTGTGGGGAGAGTTAGGAGGGTCAGGGCTCAGCCTGAGGTCGACGGTGATGGATGGATGGAGTCCTCCCCGGACGCCGGCCATGGACGGAAGAGAAGGGAAGAAGAAGAAGGAAGGAAGTTGTCTTCTGTGATCTCTGACCTTCCTCGGAGTTTACATAGATATATGGAATGGAATACCTTTGGTCAGTTCTGCTGTCTGTCTAGTCCAGCTCCCCTACGGGGGGGTCAGAGATACAACTCCCCTGCTCTCAGTAGCATCTGCAGTGGCAGATTCACTGAGTAGAACAAACTGACCTTCGCATCTTGGCAGAAACATAAACATTCCAGTGTTATCAGTCCACTAGCTGGAACACTTGCTGCTAGTTAAAAGAAAGCTTACTGAAGGAAAAAAACAAATCAGTAAAAGGAAAATTAGCTTGATCCTGGCTCAAACCAGGACAACACATCATAGGTTTTTGCCAAAATAATTAAAGAACTCCTACCAATTATTGCTTATTCAATTACTCAAGTATGAATCATGACAACTTTCCTCTGGTCCATGCCTGCACTTCCATCCACAGAAATGGGAATATTAGTTTCCCTTCTAAGTCTTAGCCTTGATTGACTGATTGATTGATTTATGAGGTTAGGTTTGGAAAATTACAATCTTGCCACAGGGAATGCATTTGAATATTGTCTAAAGCTACCTACAGTTTCAGCAGATAAAAGTAAAGCCTGCCATTCTTATTTCACCTACTCTACAAACAGGTTATGACCTATTCAATATCAAAGACAGCCCAATGAAATATACAGCACCAACATGGCTGTTTCTATAGTAGTTGTATCTAACTTTGTATATTAGAGAACAGTCACTGAGTAAATTATCTTGAATAAACAGAATTTTTCTTTTTTGTAAAGCCAATATGTAGTTTGTGCAAGTTTTACAGCCACAACTGAGGGTGAGCAGGGTATCTGTTGGGAAGTTAAACTTTTGTCTACCTACATAGTAGCTCCTGTGACACAGCCTTTTGAATAGTGCACTAATAGAGGTGCATTGCTACAGCACTGCTTTTATAACCGTTACATAAATGCATAAAAAATGCAAAGAGACCACAGTTTTTTGAGAAATACCTAAAAATATTTCAATAAAAAATCCCACTTTTCTCCTTTTGTATGTGGTTTTGTTCATCTTAGAACAAAGGTACATGTAAGAGGAGGAAATATAAGTTAATGACCAGGGCATCACAAAGCCAAGAGGTCTCCAAATGTAGTGAGGTCAAGTCTTTATCATCCTATGGATGAGATTATGTTTAAGCTAACAAGCCACGTGGAAAAAATTGTTCCTACCAGTAAGGAAACCTACAGTGGCTGAGCTGTACACAACAGACTACAGATAAATGTTTGTCTTTGGAAAAGGTGAAGATAACTTTTAGGGCTTTCAGTTGAATTTTCCCCTTTGTTGAGCTGCTTTTTCCCCAGGAACTAGCGCTAACTGGATTGAAAAGTTGAAAAGCAAATGAACAGAAGGTAGCTTATGTCTATTGGGCTAATAAACTCCTAGCAGGTAGGTAGCAGGAGCAGGTGCTCCCAGTTTGCTTTCTTGCTTTATAAGAAGGCTTGCTTAGAGCTGCCTCCTCTACACCAGGTGAGAGCTCACTCCTTCCATTATCATTATTAACAATCTGGCTCTCAGAACGATTCACTTACTCTGCTGGTATTAAAGGTTAAAATATGGAGGGTGTAGATGATGATGCATAAGAAAACAACTGGATGCCAATCTTGAATCTTTGTCTGCTAAAATGAATTTAAATGGTAGAGAACTGAAAAGGTAACATATAAAATATGACACTACACATTTTACTGCTTGAATCTTAATGGTATTTCTTTTTTTGCATTTATGTAAGTTCTTCAAACATTTATTCTCTCAGTTATCAATGAAAAGAACTCATAAAGGTAAACTTGGTGGACCATGAAGGAGTAGAGCTGTCTGCTAAGAAAGATGCACACTTGGCGGGCCCTGTGCATTAAACAACTGTTTGACAGCAATCCTTGGCTCAAATGATGGTTGACAAACTAAGTTGTTTATCATAAACTGTTTTGACTTAAATAAAAAAGAAAAAAATAACAACACTCTCACATACACTCCACCACCCCCAGCAAAACCCCATGTAATCCAGATTTTAGTTAAGACTTAGCCTGTAAAGACTGATTCTTAAATCTTATTTATGGGAACCCAGGAATTCAAGCCAATGAAAACCAGAAGATAAAGACTGATGAGATTTTTCTTCCCCATTTTTCTTATTAGTGAAAAAACCAAAAGATTAGTAATGCTATAGTAGCTTCTGCATAAATTTAGTGCAAGACTTACTTACATATATTCAAGCAATGCTTAATATACATATTTAATTGGGGAAATTTTATATGTTTTCTATTAAGGAGTCCTTATTTTCTTTCTTGGGTTTCAAAAAAGCAATTAAGGATGTTAGATTCAAGCACGAGTACCCCATTTACATAAAGGCTAAAGTGAAGAGCCTGCTTTATGCGATACACAATTTCCATGCCTAAATTGACACATATTTCACTGGACTGGGGCTTGCCCTGGAAAGCAGACTTTTTTCTTTTCCTAATGCAAGTCTACCTTTTTCCATGGCAGATGAATTCTTGAAGAATACTCAGAGTCCCAGAATGGCTGAGAAATTTCCACCTCTGGAAATCACCTTCTCTATGCCCTTGCTCACAGAAAGGCCAGCTACAGCTCAGGGCTGTCAGGTTTTGAACATCTCTGAGGACAGAGACTCCTCAACTACTCTAGGCAATGTGCTCCAGTGCTTCTTTACAGACTACTTGCTCTTCCAGGCATTGAATACATAATCTAACAAGGACATTTCAAAAGCTGGTTGACCATTACTTTTTTAGTTGTTATTTTTAATGGCTGTCTAGGAGCTTCATGGATAGTCATCAGTTGATTATAGTTTGTTATGAATTCCTACATAAAAACTGCAAGTATATGTAAAAGATGGTCCAGCAATAACTAGTATGCATGCTTTTTCCTTCCTTGTGTTGCTGCTAATTATGTGAAAACAGCTCTAAGTACTGTACCCAGTAGAAAATTAAAGGTGAACCAACTGAGCAGGATATTTTCACACCTGGTAAGAATTCAGCTTGGATTCAAATGTTTGAACTTACTCACTTTTGGAAATGCCTGGAAATGTATAAATCCTCTGTATATCACTTTCTTGTCTCATAAAATACACAATGCCTCCACAACGGAAAAAAACAAAGGCTCCGGCACTACACAGGGTTTCAAATCCAACAGAAAATACTACCTGAGGGGTTAGAAAATTATTTTCTGTGGGCGTGCCCATAGTTCCGAAGGCAGTACAAAGCAAACTGTTGCACTAACAACATCTTTGGTGGCACTTCACTAGCTATCAGTGCAGCTATCCTGCTTTTTGATAGGGGGTAACACCTTAGCATGACATTGCACTGTGCCATTGGGAGGACTCAGCAGAGAAAAGCTCCATCTTGAGTGAGTCACCATGATGCTTCATTGAGCAGTGGAGACTTGTCCATTGACTTATATGATCCTGCCCACATCTGCAGTGCCTCAGTTTCCTTCACTGTGCCAGGCACAAAGCTGTGATGTGATTCCAATGTAATTTCATACATCCTTCCAACGGGAGGCAATATAAACCTTCCTTGGAGATGTTAGTCATAAATCAAGAGGTGAGTGTGGTCTGGTAAATGTAGCACTGGACAGGGACTCAGGAGACTTAGTTATCATTTTATTTCCCTATACATATCTCCTTTTCCTTACTTATTTAGTTAATAAAGTCATCAAGAAACTCTTAACTATGTATTACGCATGTCAGCTTTGCATGCATAAAATAGTCAGCATTACTTCAACATGAACAATATTTATAATTAAGATAGTAAAAGATGCTGAACTATGTAACATGAGAAGATAACAAATATCTGAAAAACACGATTTTATCATGAAGTCCATTCACAGAAATTTTTCTCTTGGTAACCAGTGTCATAATATCCTCCCAGTCTAATGATGGCCTTTGCTATGTTGAAAGGATCCACTCCGTATTTATCTCCCTCTTTCCCCCAAGATGATATTTAAAGAGCTATTTTATCAAATTGTGCCAAAGAAGAGCAGTGCTTTAACCATTTCATCACATTAACTAGGCTTCTAAAGTAATATAATTTTTTTAAGATAATGGAGGCTTTTTTCCTTTCCTGGAAAAGAATAGGAAGGAACTAACAATTTTTTTCACTATTTTTTCAGCTGGCATTTTCCCTCTTTCCCTTTCAGTCACAAAATCCCATTAGTGGTGAAAATCACAGAACTGAGTTGTGTAGTGACAAATAAAGCAAGTTCTCACCTTGTGTATAGAAGGTCTCAGGTTCAAATTTATACAATGTGGAAGTAGAAGAAAATGCATCTGCAACCCAGGGGGGCCTGAAGGGGGCTTGCAAGAAAGTTGGAGATGGACTTTTTACAAGCGCATGTAGAGTTAAGACCAAGGGGAATGGTTTTAAGCTGAAAGAGGGTAGATTTAGACTAGATATTAGGAAGAAGTTCTTTAGTGTGAGGGTGCTGAGACATGGAAGGGAAGTCATGGATGTCGTCTCCCTGGAAGTGTTCGAGGCCAGACTGGATGAGGCTTTGGCAACATGGTCTAGTGGGAGGTGTCCCTGCCCATGCAGGGGAGTTGGAACTAGGTGATCTTTAAGGTCCCTTCCAACATAAACCATTCTATGATTCTATGACAATTAATGTCCATTCTGCAGAACTGACACAGAGATGTTCTCAGCTTTCCTACTTAGACAAGGAAAATTCAATTGATTCAGTAGCTTCTTTTGAGCTATATCTACAAAAATCCTATATGTAACCATAAATGCTAAAGAATATTGAAGAAAACAACACTCTTTCAATGATTGTTTGTGATACCAGTATTGTCACAGATTTCATAGCAACAGAAGCCTTACCAAGCTCTTCTGCTGAGCAGTACCCCAGGGGAGCTGTGCCGCTCAAAATCCTGAGCCCTGGGGAAGCTGGAGGGATAGAATGGGGTGAGCAGCTTCACTCTAATGCAGGTTTATAATCAAACAGCACGAAACAAATAGCAGATGCTGCAAAGAATAGTTAAACTGCTAATAATTCAATGCGAAAACACAAAACAGATTAAACCCTCTTGCAGCCCTGCTCTCTTCAAATCTGCAAGTTCCACAGACTGAGGAACTAATGAAAAAAGAGATGACAGTCTTGATTAGAGACAGATGAAAAAGGCAAACTGTCTTCACTCAAGACCTTGTCATACCTCTATCCGTTACAAATTTTCAAGGAATTTCTCAGCAACAGACATGCAACTGCGTTTTCAGACTCTTTTCCTGTTTTTAGATAATTATCCTTTTTTATTTTTTTCCTTTGTTGAAAAACCTAAGAATTATTGTTAGAAAAATATGTTATATTAATCCTTTAGTTTGTTTAAAAAGATGTTATTGAGAAAAATATTTTAATTATAGCTGTCACTCAGCTAAACATAAATACTTACTAGGGTGAAAAAAAAATAATCAAGATTACTGCAAAACAGGATCCCCACCTTGGAAAGCACTTTGTAACCCTTAACTCCTACAGACTCCATCTGAAGCCTATTTCAGAGACATGGTCTAGTAAGTCCAGAGGGAACCTCACAACTGAAGAAACCTACATACCTCTAGCATTCTCATCTTTCCTATGTACATGAACAGATGAGACCAAGTGTAAAAGAGACTCCAAAGTCCTACAGAATTTTTGCCTCCACAGTCTCACTGAACTTTACTTTCAAAGAAATTAATCTAAGATGGTCCACAAGCATAGGGTATTTAGCATAGAAAGAAACCACAGCCAACAGGCATCAGTAGATTAACACTGAAACCTTTCTGCTCTCTTTAGATTCAGTTGGAACTTTGAATGTTCAGCACTTGGGTGAGTTGGGTTTTTTGACATAATTTATGTTGACTACATGCTTTATTCAGAAGCAGCCAACTGGGAAAATCGGAGAGCTCTCTACTTGCCAGAATCACTAGGCACGAGCTGCCACAGGTAGCCATGGACGGAAGGGTGCTCATTGGATGTGCTGGACAGTGATAGAGGTGTAGGCATAGATTAGGTCACACACTGAGCCTGACATCAAGGCATGAGCCCACTAAAACCCATTTCACCAAAAGGCACCCAGATGAAGATACTTACCCAGCTGCAGCAAACACTGCAGAGGCTCACATATTCCCACTTCTACTTACAGGAGTAGCCAGCGTTAGGTGAGAGGAGGAAAGCTGATGTTTGAGTGAGGAAGGGCTGGGAATAGAATATAAAACCTCTGGCTGCCTGAACCTCGTCACTCCATTCTCAGCTGTCATGACTGAAGAATCATTACTAAGGCTAGTGTTTGTACAGGCTGGATTGTAGCTGCATGTGGTCTACAAAACTGAGCGAGCTACAGAAAATTCTTTCCCTTTATTAGCACTCTGCTGAAGCTTTTAAGCACCATTATCCATCCCACGCACAGACTTTGTAGGCACAGCTGGCCTTTCACTGAGAAAGGAAATATTTCCATCTCAAAGACACATGCTGCTTATGAACTGTCCCAAAGACTTAAGATAGTTTTAAAGCATGTGGTCATTTCAAAGAAATTTACATTGAAATGTTAACACCCTTGTAAATGAATTGGGTGATGCGCATCATCTGCAATGAAAGCTGTTCAGTGTTTCACTGAGCACCCACACAACCCACGGAGGGGTTGTGTTTTCATTAGGTACCTACTTCATGCTTTAGGAAAATGGCATCATGAACACAACTTGACATTCCAGGCACCACCCTTTTTGTTCTTAAATTATTTACATTGAAAAATATTTCAAGCTTAAAGTAGATTTAATGCAGTGGTGATTGAGGTTTTAAACAACAAGAATTAAACCCTAATTCTAGTTACATCAGTGTGAGTTTCACCCTTGGCAATTCCATTGCAGAGGAAAATTAAAAACTAATCCCCCCAAAGAGTTTGGTAACTTTCTAAAAGCTTTTCACTTCAGAGGTATTTAGATCCATTATTCCTATGAGCTACAAGAGGATACATCTGGGCAACTCACATTTCTGAATAGCAGAGTTGAAGCAGTGCTCTGTGGATAGTGAGAGTCCCACAGAAGTGGTCAGACTGCAAATGGAAGTCTCTCTACTACACACTGTACAGGGTAGAGGCCATTTTTTGTTGTATGTTCATTATGGTCTCTGGCAATTTAGTTGTACCTGTCTTGTACTGCACATAAGGAGTGATTTTCTCCAGGTTCTGGGAGATGCTAGGATCACTCAAATGCAATACCAGCTCCAAGTGGAGGCTCAAGACAGCAGGTACTTGAAGAAACCTCTGCTCCCAGGACACACAGCTGGGGGATTTGCTGAGGACAGCAGTCTCCTGTCTGCTTGGATACTTAATGCCCTAGAGAAAGGCAAGTTGGGACTGCGGTGGGAGTCAAAGCAGCTCATCACCTTGTGAAAATCAGACCACCTGATCTGATCTGAGTGCTCAGAGCAGAGGTCATGGCTTCCTACTGCTTCCCTTTTGTTTCAGGATGTGTCAGTGATGCAAGTAATGGAAATAATGTACAGACAATGGGACTTTGGAGAGTCACTCACAGGAAGAGATTCCCACCTTCCTAAGCAAAATATGCAAAAAGGGCAGATATATTTAGTTAAAAAGCATTCCGCCTAATTGACACAAAGTGTAATAATTCTTCCCTGTGTTACAATTTCAGGCTGCCAAAATTTTTGGCTGTATTTGTTAAGACATATAGTTGAAGATAAAGTAGCTTTTGAAAGAAATGTCCAATTCCTTTTCTGATTTTTATTTGTCCAGAAATTAGATTTTATTGCAATTGTATTTACAAAACTTGTGCTGTGGGATATTTTTCCTCCACCATCTGTCATTGATAATGAGCAAAGGACGCATACAAAGTTCTTCTAGTTCTTTTCTCTCTTATAATTCCTCAAGGTGAACTATGATTTCTTTCAAGAGCTTTGCTTGCAGGAAAGAAAGGATTTTGTGAAAGACAGAGGCAAAAATATTAATTGCTTTTTCCCACTTTACTTACAGTTCCAATAGCAGCAAATGTTATTGCAAAGGAGGAAAAAAGTCTCCCACTGTCAACCTCGAGATCCCATCAGCGCTAAAGTCAGTTCAACCTTTGCTGTTTCCCCCACCTTCCTTCCCCAGTAAAGTCCTGGGAGGGTAGAGAGGCATCCTCTCCAGAAGAAGCTATGGAAAAAATCAGAGAAAATTACAATCATCAGGCAAATAAAGTGAAGCAGTAAAAGTGATTTCTGCAAGAGTGGAATCTTTCAGATCCTGGAAGGGAAGGGAGGGGAGAGCAAGAATAGGAAACTAGAAGGGAAATTACTTTTCCCCTTTTTCTTCACAAGAGATGAACTTTCCTCCAAAATGTCTGATTTCAAGACAAAGGTTGCACTATTAGATGATGAATTCATGCCTTAGAAATAATGGATAAGACAAAACCATAAAATATTTGCCATCTAGAATAGAATATTGCTTCTTTTTTCCTCCTAGCCTGCCAAACAAATTCTGAGTCAAAGTAAACTATGTGGCAACTTCAGGTCGCCATAATTCTCTTTAGTTCTTCTCCTTGTCAAAAGCCATGATATCAAAGCTGCCCTTTTGTTCCCCTTAATTCTATGAAACACACTCCCAGTCTCCAAGCTTCCCTACCTCCTCATACAAAGAGGAAGAATAACTCAGAGACTTGGACTAAGACATATCTATAATGATGTTCTGAACCTGAAGAGCCAATGGAGGCCTCTTTGCACAGCCCTACAGAGGGCCTGCGTGTACTTAGGCGCTGGGGGGGGGGATGTCAAGTGAATGCAAATCAGGCTCTCCAGCAACACTGATGACGACAGCTAAAAATAACATGTCAGATTGCACCTTTTTCATACAATATGATAATTTTGAGGACAGCCTGAACCCTCACCAGCTCCTGCATAAACCTGTAGATACCAAAGGCCATAGATAAATGATACGTTTTGCATTCAGTGTCTCCAGGCTCATACCCAGAAAAACCTTGGATGGGAAATGAGCCTGGCAACTCAGCTTTAACTCTTAGATTTGCAGGGCTTCACAAAATAAGAGGTGTCTTGCCTCCATCCCCTGAGGCCCAGGAACTGCCAAGTTTGTTGCATGCTTGTTCTCTTGGGCTTCGCAAAAAAATAAACCTACCGGTTCTCTTCAAGTACACAGCCAGCTGCAGGGTAAACATTGCCTCCATCCCAGGCTGTCTTGAATGGCTGAAGTACATCCTGTGGGTACTTCAGTTTGGTCTCTTCCTCTGTCCGAGGGGGTTTTAAATCTGTCTCTCTTACAGAAGTGCATTTTTTCTGTTCTTGTTGGGTGAAAGCAGCCCCCTTTCCCATGGCCACCACTTAGTGATGTAAAAGTGGAACATATTTCAGCATTTGGGATCTTCTCCTGGGAGAGAACTGCAGCTAAGCACCGGTCATTGCTAGAAAGACATGTATAGGTGAACAGCTGGTGGGTTTGGGGTATTTTTTGGTGTGGGTTTTTTTGGTTTTTTTTGTTTGTTTGCTTGGGCTTTGTTTGGTTTGCTTTTTTACATCCTATAACCTCTAACTATATAATTTCTGCCTAGATTTATGATACATTATTTGCTAATCAGCTGTTTCTTTTGTTACTGACAATATGAGTTAACCACAACCACAACATGGCCCTACATGGCACATGAATTAGTTTGAGAGTACTTGTCCATCTTTCTCCACTCATCAGGCATTTCTGATATGATGCTGATGAGCATAAAGATCAAGCAGTCACAACCTCAAGTTTCACTCTAAGCTTTACTAACAGTTTAGAACAAGCTTACAAGAGAAAGCTTTTAGTCCAGAAAAAATGAGAAGATAAGAAACACCAGTCTGGTCATTGGCTACTTGTTCTAGGAAGGTATATGCAGTACAGTGGCCAGTGGTGACTCATAGCCCCATAATTATTTCCAGTATAATCATACTACAAAGTGCCTTTCAATTTTATTTTTTTTTTTACAGTTTTGTGTCCACCAGTTCCTATTAGCCTTTTCCCTTCAAACCAGAGGCCCATAATTATAGGCACTGGTCACACCATGCAGGTGACCATTGTGTGTTGTAATCTGGAGAACAGAAACACTGATTTCTTGTAGTTCTCACTGGGAAACTGGTAGCACAGGCTGACCTTGAGATCTTTCTCAATGGTCTTGGATGAACCAATGAAAGTTTTCAAATCTCAGAAAGAAGGAAAAAGAGAATGAAAGTAATGTCTGGAAAAAAGTTTCCTCTGAGGAATGTCAGCATTGTCAACATGAAGACTGCCGTCATTACTAAAGCTTTAATATTCAGAATACTGTCACGAGTCTGTAGGAGAACACTTATAAAGCGGAGGAAGATAAAACCAAACATGGCTTTGGATTTAGTTAGTACAGAAAAATCAGAAAAAAAAAAAAAAGAGTAAGCCAGAATCCAAATGTTGACAGCATTCAGTAGCCACATTTGGATCCAGTATTGGGTTAGGCCCTAGAAACTATTATTTTGATATTTTTAAATAACCCTCTAAAAAATATTATAAGTTACTTTTTTCAGCTCTTCTTGGCAAGTTGGATAGAAACTGTCTTTTTTTCTGCCTTCTCCTCTTATTAACAATGGCAAGCTGAGATACCCTGTAGTGACTGTGGGAACTTAGACTTTCAGAATAAATCATCAAACATCACAAGCCTTGTCAACAAGGCACTCTGCATCTCAAGCAAATATCAAAACAGTGATAGAGCAGGAATTGAAACCCACAAGCCCCTGTGTTCCCACTAGCCTTTTTAATTGTCATACTAACTACTTCTCAAACATGAAAGCTGCTTGCTTCTGGATGACATTGCCCAAAATTCTGTTGAACAAGAGATCTCAGCATTACACAAGCCTTTGACACTAAGTGGTCCCACAGAAGAGCATAATGTTGGCGTCAAACTGTCAGGCGATCCAGGCTTCAACATCAAAATTAAGGTTTTTATCAATAAAATGTTAAAAGACAAACCCATTTTACAGTGGAAGGAGTACCACATGAGCTAGATGTTTTCACAGAAACGACCAGCTGTCAAATAGTGCAGGCTACTGTATTCTTCATAGTTAATGTGGCTAAGAGGACTGGCCAACCACTCCCCTGAATCCTGAGGACTCAGAAATCTTGTAAGCCTTGGATCATGCAAAGTTGTTTTCCAGCCAGGAACAGCAGACACAATAAAAATATATTCAAGAAAAAAGTTTCCTAGTGACCAGTAAACATAAATAAACCATTCTGGCTGATAGTTTGTAGCAGTTATCAAGATTTTCAGGCATTATTAAAAGACTAAAGTGACTAATGTGTCTTCAATTATGTTGCAGTCCAGAAACAGTTTAGAAAAATAGCAAGACTCTTCTTGGTTAGAGTTCTTAAAACATATAAACACAAACATTTCTTATTCTAAATATGTAATAATTGCAAAGTGGTTAATTTACTATAAGCTAAATAATTGGATTAAAATGCATTCTTTGTTTTCAAAACAAGAGCTTCTAGCCTACATAGTTATATAAAGAAGGTGTTTTATTTGTTGTTTTATTATGCCTTAACGACATAATTGCTGAAATGTTTCCTTCTTAATATTTAATATTACCATACCCAGGAGTATATACTTAATCAGAAGATGTGCAACACAAAACATGCATGAAGACAAGGCAAGAGCAGGAAAAGATACCATTTGCTTTAAGAAAAAGGCAAAACAAGTCAGGAGCCCCCCCACCTCACACTGAAAACATAGGCACAAATGTTTAGACAGGTATACGGTGTACAGTCAAAACCCTATTTGCCAGAGTAAAATCCTATCACCAACACCACTGTGAAGCTGGCCACACTGCTCTTCTGACTTCAGCAGGGCCAGCATTTCATCCTCTGTGACTTTCAGTGAGGGGAGGGTCTGACTACAGCACAGAAAGGCAGATAATTAAAATTAGTTCTTGATGGCGTCCGCTCTCTTATGATCTCCACCAAAACTTCTAATCAACTGCATTGCAATTAATTGCAGAAATATCCCATTACATGCAGACAAATCTTTCCATATGCATCCACTGAAGAGGAAAATTTAGAAACTAGCATAAATCCACCTCTCCTGACACGCCTTCCTTTCTTTGATTTATTTTTAATCTTGCACTTCTCCTTTTTTATTATTCCTTTCATCCCTTGTTCCAAACTCCTTCCTCTCAGTGAAAATGCACAATGACAGTATAGACTGCATGGCAGTGGGAAGAATGAAAGGTTTATTTCAAAGTTGCTCTGTTCTTTTGTGTGTGTGTGGTTTTGTTAAGTACATACCGTATTTCTGAAATCCAGCTAGGAAAACCTAGAAAAGTCTTCCAATTATAATCCTTGATATTTCCCCTGAAGCTAAACCAAAGCCCCTTTGAACTAGAAAAGTGTCTTTCAAAAATGAGAAGGGCAAGACCTGAACTTTTCTACCTGTAGTTTTCTAGTCCAAGATTAGAGCTGGGTTTTTTTTTCCCCTCTTCCTCAAGTACAAAAATACGCTGATTTTTAATACAACTTTTTTTAGCTAATCTAGCTTTCTTTTTTATCTTCTGTAGCCAATGCCTGCACCAGTCATTTGAGCATTATTTAAGTTATATATCTACATCAAAAGTAACAGCTTCCCTGGTGTATATTTGCTGGCTGTGCAGAGGAGGTAAATAAAACTTTGCAGTGCTTCTTGTAAAAAATCCCGTTGTCACTGGCATGTTTATTGATCAATTTTCCCAAGTATATAAGTTACAGATTAGCCTTTGCTCATGTTAAAAACAGTTTCCTTTAGAAAGCCAATGCCTCATAAGGCACAGATTGATTTAGAGTGTGTGTATTCATCTGGTGCTCTTTCCAATGACTCCATGGTGGAGCTGCAGGGTGACTTCAGAGAGAAGCGTATTCATCATTCTTGCTTACATGGTAGCTAACAGGCTGCCTGGAGCCACCCTGGGTGCTGCTTGCAACAAGACCATAAAGACTGAGACTGTGTATATGTTGGTTAGCATAATTACTTTAATGCAGGTGATTTAGAAAACTTACAGGTAGCGTAAACGTGAGTCTTGTAGCATGAAGTACCATAACAAGGTGCAGCAAGGGTTTAATGCATAGAAAGGGAATAATTCCAATTTTTCTAATGGGCTTTCATACCCATATGAAGAAAAGCAGCTCAGCTTCTTACATCTTTTTAAAGTAGCATGCTTTACATAAAACGTCTTGCTTTTTTGTTTGATCTATGGTTTTAAACACAATATTATGCCCAGAAAGTGAACTAAAAAAGCAATAAAGATATTGTCTTCTGGGACCAGGACAGCAATGAAACTTCGATTTTCATAACTCACCAACCCCAAGTACAGCTTATCAAATTTATTCTCATGGAGTGTTTAACAAATAAACTGAGGGAAACACTTTCAAGTGAAATAATGTTCAGTATTTTAGTTTGAGGCTGCATGAGGACAAGTAATCATGCATTTTGCTTAATTGCTTCACACTTATTTCTGTTTTTAACACCTCTCCAGCAAATTAGACAAGATCTTCAATGTACTACTGGAGCTGTGTCAAAGATTATTTATTACCTGCTTTGTATGCTACAGCAAAAGTCCAGAAGCTATGCAGAAGACAGACTGGACCAGAGTGAGGGGAAAAGCTTATGAAAGGAAGTCTTACAGTGCATTACTGAAGTTAAGAATAGATATTCCTACTACAGAAGCAGTCAAAGGCCTTAAACAGAGTAAGTTCCTTGCTATATCCAGGAGAGGCTGGATGGTCTATTGGTTAAAGTACAATTATAAAGCTTTACTTTTGAATGCCCTAGGCATCTCAGAGCTACAAGGTAACCAGAAAAATCCTCAGTCAACTGCTCAAGTGTTTCAGTATTCTTAGTTAATCCACCATTTTAGCATAAGGACCTCTTACTGATCTAATGCCTTTCCAATACACAAAGAGTACTGCTATGTGGAAGAATCTGGACCCCAACTCTTTAGCCACGAAAGCCCTGAGTGTCACAATTTATACCCTCGTGGTAGAACTAGCGCTTCTTCACCTCCCAGACACATTGCAAAGATGCATGCACTTAGGACTGAAAAGCAATAAGGTACTGTGGTTCCCCAGGGCCACTTAGGTGGCACAGCTTGTTTGTGCTGGATGCATCTGGGAAAGTAAGAAACTGAAAAGTGAGAATTCAAGAGGAGAGCAAGAGATTATTCGTTGGTTCACAGGACAGTGCCCAACCAGAATCCCCATATTTCTCCCTCAAAGTCACAAAAGACAGGACTGGGAACAGGGTGAAGGTTTTTAATGAGTTTTCACAAGGTGCACAAGGATGTTGGTGAGTGCTGGGCTCTCTCCTTCTTTCTTGTTGAGAGGCAAGAGCGCCTTTGGACCACAGGCTAGCACTGCCTTCGAAATAGTTACCCAGGGAGATCTGAGGATGACTCAGGTTGGCCTAATTAGCATGGGAAAAAACACCAATATGTTCTCTTTAGGATAAGGGATAACTACACTATCATAGTCAAAGCTTCTTTTCTGGACCAGGTGGGTGATACGGAACAGCTCAAACATTTTATGGCCACCACCAAAGGGAGACAAGAATCTCACTCAGGACTTAAATTACCTTCATTTACAGGTATAGAAAAAAAAGGGCATTGCTTTATTAGCTTGGCATTGTTGAGATGGACAATTTCCTCCACTTAGCAGGCAACATCTCAGTGAGAGGTAAACCTGGTGGCAGCTTTCAAGCTGTCTATTGTAAGGTATGCATTTCAAATGAATATGTATTTTAGCAAGTACAAATTAAAACACTAGCAAGAATTTTATACAGGAAAAAACCCCCACTGTGACAGCAAAAAAATGGGCTAGTATTCAGAAGCACAGCTCTTTAAGCTGGTATTGATGGACTGATTCATTAGATATATAGAAGTGCTCCTATCCAGATGGATAGGCACTCTCAACACAATTCCAGAATGCATCAAAAAAGCAACTATACAAATTAAAGATATCCCATCACAAGTGAATGCAATCACATCAGCTCCATAGCCTCTCAATTCTCACTTCCCTACCATCTCACTAACTTCAGGGGCTGTCGGTGGAGATTGGGGGAAGACTCAATTCTGTGGTGTGACTTGACAATGTGCCCTGACTCAGACTCTATTTAATTCAGACTGAGAAGAGAGGACAGATTTTCAGACCACGTAGAACAAGGTTTTGAAGTATCTTAGAGTTTGGCCCATCTTTCTTCACTCATGTTAATCAAGGAGGCTCCAATTCAGATAACCCCCGCTGGTCACAGCTAAGACTAACATTGTAAGAAAACCAGGAGAACATTAGTGCCAAGATGTGGACAGGTATATTCATATGTGCTAGTGTGTGCACATCTCCTGAAACAGCCTGAAGATGCTTTGAACTCATGACTTCTACCAACACAGGCAAACCTTCCACTGAATGTTACTGGGAACATTATATGACTTGACAGAGCAAGCATGAATTGCATATTCAGCCAGCAATGCATTTCAATGTGAAATCAATTCTGATAATGCCATCAAACATAACTTATCCAAAAATTATTTGCTTGTGCCATAGTTTTTCCTGTGAAACTCTGCAATGCTTGAACTAATAATGTTCGATCTGAGGTCTTGTGACTATTATGCAGTATTACTCTCCAGCTGGGAGACTTGGCAAGGCAACACATTGACATCTCTGTGAACTTAGCACTTTACATGAAGGAGAGGATGTGAGCTTGTCAACTTGACACTCTCAGTGGCCCATAGAAATTATTACAATATGACTGGAAGGTCTTCATTTTCATATCAATAGGATACATTAGATTAAACTGTAAAAAGAAATCAAAGGGTACTAACCATGTCCTTTCACCTAAATTAGTACTGTCACATGTACTTACTAGTACTTAGAAGATGTTAGTGAAATATATTTACCATCTTCTTTGCGTCATACATACCTCAGTAGAAGGATTCTTTCATTTTATCTTTACTGAAACTGTCCTTCAATTAACACAGAATTTCTTTCTAGCTTGCTAGGTATTTTTAAAGGTACAGATATCTGTCACACTAGTATTCATTCCTTAAGAAATTCCTTCACCTCATTAAATTGAGACCACTCCTAATTCATTGAAAAGACAGGATGTTATTTTAAAACTAGAAGCACTTAGAATTCTAGGGGAAATGATTGGAAGTATTGAAAAATACTCGACATGTTTTAAAGGATAAATACAAATTCTGAGTGCTTTCTCATACTCAAAGTCCATGTGGCTACATAAATGAATAAAGATAAACCAAGAAGAATAAGAATTTGGCACTTAAAAAAATTCAAATCAGAGCCCCGTTTCTCATAGTCCTTTGAACTGGTATGCTTAACCTATTACTAATCTACATTTTGGCTTAGGCAGAGAAAAGGGAATTTTATGTCACTCTTGTAATCCATATATCAGAGAAAATATGGGAGCCTGGGCATCAAGAAGATGCACCCTACAGGCAAAAACTATCTGCCAGATATTCACTGCACAATCATTTTCTCTTAACCCCAGGGAGATCCTAATTCCAGTACTTCACGTTGCAAAAGTATTCCACAAGGAGATAAACATCTTTTGGTGTTTAGAGCTCAGATCACCTGCAATGTTAAAGTTTCATACTCATACCAGCAATGTAAGTAAAACATTGTTTCCATAAAAGGTATGATTTCTTACATGGGATGTGAACACATAACAGCATATGGACCAACTGCAATTACAAAGCTGCACAAGGACCACTTCTTTGTACAATGCAGTGGTAAAAACCTACAGTACAAACTTAGACTGTGATCCTCATGCAAAATACAAACTTTGACGGCATCTCTGGCCACTTGAGACAGTTCCCAAAGGTTTCAGGTGAAAAACAGAAATCTGACATCAGACAGCCATCCTTTCATCTAATTACTTCCTCTCATTTTATTAGCTCTCTGCTAGCTGAGTTGCATAAGCCATTCCAGTGCATGAGAAGGATCTGTAGTCATGGAAATATTTTTTCTCTGAAAGCGTACTTGCTCACTTCATGAAAAATGTATAATCCTCCCTGGTAAAGCAGTGGGGATACTGGATGTTTGAAGTATGCAGATTGAACCTAGAATAGAACTTCCACACAGTGGTCAACAGCATGGGACAAAGGAAAAATGTGCTCTAGTCCTGGGAGAGTCCTGGCACAGTTCTTGGCTGAAGACAGCCCTGCCAGCCAGGTTTGCCTAGAGCCAAAGGGGAACACCTGGCTTCCCTTTCTCTGTACTTGGCAAGTGTTGGGAGCCAAAGGATCTGGGGTGGTCCCACGGCTGCTTTTCTGCCTCTTCCCTTTTGGAGAAGCTGACACCTGGAGGCAGGTGAAGAGGAATAGTTTTCTTCACTCATCCAAAATTCAAGGAGTAGTGTCTCCAGAAGAATACGTGGAATGACACCTGCTGCCTTCATGACCACTAGGAGAGTGGGCAGCGGCAGCAGTAAGTGCTCTGCTTAACAGCAAACTTTACTTATTTAAGACGGACACGGGTCTTCCCGGAGCCCGGGAAGCCCGTGGAAGAGAGGAGAGACATGAAAGGGCTCAGCAGCTCTTTGGAGAAAGGCTGACGTGGCAGGGGACGTTGCCGGGGCAACCGCGCAGCATTTATAAACGCGGCCATACGCGGAGGCTCCCTCAGACGACGAGGAGAGTGGGCAGCGGCAGCCGTCACTGTGGACAGCGTGAGAGAGTGTCAGAGGAGGGACCAGTAAAACCAACTAGCGGAGAAAGAGGGATGAGCATGGTTTCCACCCGGGCAAAAGTTATTGGCAAAAAAACTGTGGCAACGCAGATGGACGTTCCTCACAGACATGTGGGGCTGCAGGTCTCTGGCTGCAGGGAGTGCCAGAGCCTGTCATTCACCCTGGAGAATGGCAGAGAGGGCAGCTGTGGGAGGTGTGAGCAGATAAATTATCTGCTTGGCATGGTTGCACAGCTGAAGGAAGAAGTAGAGAGGCTAGGGAGTATCAGGGAATGTGAGAGGGAGATAGGTCATTGGTGTTGTGACTTAGCCTCCCTGAACCAGGCCAAATCATCAGGTGAGGCTCACGATGCAGAACTCTCCCTGTCCCCTCTCCACCCGGTCGAGAGCAATGGCCCACAAGATAGTGAGCAGTGGCACCAAGTCCCTGCACAGCACAAATGGTGTGGTAAGTGTGTCCCTGGGGTATCTGTTTCACCTCTCCAGGTGACCTTAAATAATAGATTCAACAGTCTGCGAAGGGTGACAAATGGTGATGAGGATAGTTCACTAAACTTGGAGGTGCCTCCGAGGCCTAGTCAGACTGTGCCTCGCATCAAAACCTCTGCAGTTAAGTAAAAAAGACGGGTCCTTGTCATAGGTGACTCGCTCCTAAAGGGAGTGGAAGGCCCCATATGCAGACCAGATTCACTACTTAGAGAAGTCTGCTGCCTCCCTGGGGCCAGGATTAAGGACCTAAGACTCAAACTCCCCACCCTAGTTAAACCCACAGATTATTACCCATTACTTATCTTACAAGTAGGCAGTGATGAGGTAACCACCAGAAGTCTAGGGGCAATGAAGAGAGAATTCAGGGCCCTGAGTTGGCTGGTTAAGGGATCAGGAGCACAAGTAGTGTTCTCCTCTATCCCTCCAGTTGTGGGAAATGATGAGGGACTAGTCAGGATGAGCCAGCAGATCAATACGTGGCTCTGAGCTTGGTGCTACCGGCAGGGGTTTGGCTTTTTTGACCATGGCTTGATTTACAGGAGACCAGGCCTGCTGACTAGAGATGGGTATAGTCTATCCCGCAAGGGGAAAAGGGTTCTAGGACAGAAGTTGGCAGGGCTCATAGACAGGGCTTTAAACTAGGTATGGAGGGGGGCAGGGGTGAAACTGGGGCCACTAGAGAGAGGAGCCTGAATGCAACATGCTAATGCTTGTGGAAGAGGATGGTGCTAGTAAGGTCTCATGATCTTGGTTCTTGGTGAAGAAGGAGGATGATATTAATTGTGGCATGAGGAACAAAAGAATTGGTGAGAGGTTGGTTACTTTGGAAATATCTGCATATGGTCTGGAGGGCATTAGAGCTTCTCCTACCCAAAAGGTGGCCCAGCTGAGGTGCATCTACACTAATGCACTCAACATGGGTAACAAGCAGGAGGAGCTGGAGGCCATTGTTCAGATGGAAAACTATGATATAGTTGCCATCACAGAAACGTGGTGGGATAACTCACACAGTTGGAACGCTATGATTGATGGCTACCAGCTTTTGTAAAGAAATAGGTAAGGAAGGAGAGGCGATAGGGTAGCCCTCTATATTAGGGAGAGATATGATTGTCTAGAAATTAATGATGGTGATGACATTGTTAAGAGCTTATGGGTCAGAATCAAGGGAAAGGCTAATAAGACAGCCATCATTGCGGGAGTCTGCTATAGACCACGCAACCAGGATGAAGAGGTGGATAAAGTACTGTATAGACAGTTGGGTAAGATCTCACAATCTCTACCTCTTGTTCTCATGGGGGACTTCAACTTCCCAGATATCTGCTGGAAATACAATACAGCAGAGGGGGAACAGTCCTGAAGGTTCCTAGAGTGTGTAGGAGATAACTACTTGTCACAGATGGTGAGGGAGCCAACAAGGGGAAGCACACTCCTGGACCTGCTGTTTGTTAATAGAGAAGGTCTTGTGAGGGATGTAATGGTTGGAGGCCAACTTGGGCAAAGCGACCATGACAGTTTTTGATCTTTAGTGAAGCAAGGAGGGGAGTCTGCAAGACTGGCACCTCGGACTTCAGGAGAGCAGACTTTGACCTCTTTCGGACCATGATTAAGAGGGTCCCTTGGGAGGCAGTTTTGGAAGGCATAGGAGCCCAGGAAGGCTGGGCATACTTTAAGAAGGTAATCTTAGAGGTGCAGGGGCTGACCATCCCCAAGTCACGGAAGACAAGGCGACGAGGAAGGAGACCGGCCTAGCTGAACAGAGAGCTTCGGCTGGAACTCAAACAAAAAGGAAGTTTATGGTCTTTGGAAGAGGACAGGCAACTTAGGAGGATTACAAAGATGCAGTGAAGGTGTGCAGAGAGAAAATTACAAGGGCCAAGGCCCAACTGGAACTGAACCTGGCCACTGTGGTGAAAAATAACAAAAAATCTTTCTATAAATATATCAACAACAAGAGGAGGGCTAGGGAGAATCTCCATCCTCTATTGGATGCAGAGGGAAACACAGTGACCAAGGATCAAGAAAAGGCTGAGGTACTTAATATTTTTTTCCCTCAGTCTTCAACAGTAGGACTAGTTGTTCCCTGGGCACACTGTCCCTTAAGATAGAAGACAGAGATGGGTAACAGATTAGGCCCTATGCAATCCATGAGGAAATGGTTATGGACCTGCTTCACAAACTAGACACTCCTAAGTCGATGAAGCCAGATGGTTTACACCCTAGAGTGCTAAGGGAGTTGCCAGGTGTGGTTGCCAAACCACTCCATCATCTTTCAAAGTCCTGGCTAACTGGGGATATCCTATTGGACTGGAGACTAGCAAATGTGACACCCATCTTCAAGAAAGGCCGGAAAGAGGATCCCAGTAACTACAGACCTGTGAGTCCCCCATAACATCCTCATGGAAAAGATGGCTGCCCATGGTTTTGATGGACATATACTCTGCCGGGTTAAACACTGCCTGGATGGCCAGGCCTAAAGAGTTGTGGTTAATGGAGTTAAATCCAATTGGCAGCAAGTGTGACCTGGACAGACTGGATCGATGGGCTGAGACCAACTATGTGAAATTCAATAAGGCCAAATGTCGGGTCCTACATTTCGGTCACAACAACCCCAGGCAACGCTACAGGCTTGGAGAAGAGTGGCTGGAAAGCTGCCTGGCAGAAAAGGACCTTGGTGTATTGATTGACAGTCGGCTGAATATGAGCCAGCAATGTGCCCAGGTGGCCAAGAAGGCCAATGGCATTCTGGCTTGTATCAGAAAGGGTGTGTCTAGCAGGACTTGGGAAGTAATCCTGCCTCTGTACTTGGCCCTGGTGAGGCCCCACCTTGAGTATTGTGTTCAGTTTTGGGCACCTCAATACAAAAAGGACATTGAGGTGATGGAGCAGGTCCAAAGAAGGGCAACAACGCTAGTGAGGGGTTTGGAAAACATCCTGTATGAGGAACAACTGAGGGAGCTGGGACTGTTTAGTCTGGGGAAGAGGAGGCTGAGGGGAGACCTTATCACTCTTTACAAATACCTGAAAGGAGGTTGTAGTGAGAGTGGGGTTGGTCTCTTCTCACTGGTGACTGATGACAGGACAAGAGGAAATGGGCTCAAGTTGCATCAGGGGAGATTTAGGTTGGATATCAGAAAAAACTTCTTTACAGAAAGGGTTGTTAGGCACTGGAACAGGCTCCCCAGGGAGGTGGTTGAGTCAGCATCCCTGAATGTGTTTAAAAGTCGTCTGGATGTGCTGCTTGGGAACATGGTTTAGCGGTGGGTCATCTGAAATAGGGTAATAGGGTTAGGATAAGGTTGGACTCGATCTTAAAGGTCTTTTCCAACCTGAACAACTCTATGATTCTATGTGAGGAGGAGCTAGTCTAGGGTCTTTGTCACTTAGTTCTGTGAATTTGAGTACCAACTATGAACTACTAGAGTTTTATAGATTAGCCACTTTCTCCCCTCCTTTTTATTAACAAAAGAAAGAGCTAGTAATGCTATCCTTTACCCCAACTATTTTCAAGCAGCACCAAAACACACACTACATTTGATAATCTTATTGTTTCTGTTAGTAGATTGACTCTGGCAGGATATCCCACAATATGAGTTATGTAGCAATAAAGTTGTAAGCTGCCAGAAGACCTAGTTCTGCTCTTGAAATGAGATTATAAACCTCTTCACAGCACCTGGGGAAAAAAAAAAGAAGCAGTGACATTTCCTCAGAGTTGAGTCAAAGCATCTATATTTGTCCTACAGATGATTTTATTTTTTTTTTCTTTTTTTCTACTCAGCACATTCAACTGCACTTGGCAGTCAATATTGGGATCAGGGCATTTGCTGCAGGTGAAGTAATGACTGCAGATCACAGTCAAATGCAGATTCCAGATACCCATAAAAATTTCAGTTTTGTTTCCATCACTTTGAGTCACCCACAAATTCAGTGATTCCTTTATGGAATGAGGCACCAGTGACTTACTCAAATGTTACTTTTCATGACAGGCAACACAGAAAATCATTCTTGGCTATCATGAGCGGACTGTGGTGAAATGCCACATCAGGTTGAGCTCAGCTAAATTCAAGTGTCCATTGAAAAGATGCAGTATTTCACCTTACAAGAGCGATTGCTAAGTTCTGGGCTTGTTGCAACCTCCAAGGAAGCAACAACTTATTATTTAAGCAAGTACTGCAGTAGACCAGGAGTCACACTGAGATCCTGGTTATTAATTACCCTGCAGCTGCAAGGATGACAGTGGGAAAAACTGTCAGTGTCAGTCAGTTTGTTACACATGTAAGCAAGAAGAGAAGAGATAAATAACTACCTGCTTCCTACTTATGCTTAAATATCTACTTGAGAGTGGATGTGATGACCTACTTCCAGTTTATCCTCTCTCCCAAATGGACTCTCACAGTATTGATGGCCAGTCTCTGATAGCCAAGGGCTATCATCTGTCCCCCCATAACCTCTGGAGAGATCTTTTAGACCTGTAGAGTGCACCACGACTCCCTGCAACCTGTACATCTCTTTTCCCCCCCTTGGAAGTCACTGTGGGGAAGGGATATTACACACCCAGGTCTTGCCCCAGCATGGAGTCAAGGTATGGTCAGGGTGGGCATCTGGATCCCAGTTTATACACATCTAGTGTAGTGAGCCAGTGAGATACTGTGACTTCCACTAGGTCCAGGACTTCCCCTGGATTGTCCTTTGATGATGGAAAACACATCAAACACTTAAGTGTTTTCATTCAGGCTGGAGTAGGAGAAGAAAGGTCCCTTTGAATGCTAAGATAATACTATTGCTGTTTGCGTTTAGCTGCTCAGAGTGGAATATACATCATGGCTTCCTCCTCAGGCAAGGGCATCTAGGAACCTAAACAGTAATTTATTGCAAAGCTTGGGCATTTGGGATTCAGCCCAGAAATAACCTGTGATTTCCCCAAAAGATCTCATCCTAGTGCTAGGGAGGAACTTATTCTTCCTTCTGAGAGACAGGAATCCCCATGCTGGGGAAGCGACCAAACATGAGCCGAGATGTCAACAGCATAATTTTGAGAACCGCTGATTTCCTGTAGATCCAAGCAAGCAGCTCACAGGGATTCTGAGCAAGTTGCTGTTGGTAAGTTGATTTCTCCTACCCCAGATAACAAGTTATTCAACTAAACACAGCTGCACAGACAAAAATAGTTGAGCATAGCTAAGATCATGCTAAACATATTAACAGCACAAAGCACCATTTAAAAAAAAAATATTTTGAAAAAGTTGAGAAAGTATTCAAGAACCCACAGGCACTTTCCTTTAGTATAGTTTTCTCCCATTATCCCTCAGGCTTTGTCCTGCTGATGGGAATGCCATCACATGGTGTGAGAGAGCTCCTCCTTTCCCCTAGCTATAACTCCTGAGAGGATGCAGTTCTTCCTGCAAAATAAAAGTAAATCTAGATGGAATGTGTTAAATCCTTGGCTGAAACAACAAATACTCCTTTTGCCACATGCAGAGATTGTGCACATAAGGGCTGATGTCCATTCAAGCACAGCACTGTGCTCTGCATTCTGTAACCTAGCAAGCATGCAGAAGACACTTCATTTGGGAAGGGAAAAGCCTCTTGTAATCTTTACCTTTTTGACTATGGAGCTGGCAGCTGACTAGAAAAAAAAAACACAGGAGCAACAGCAGAGAAAGAAAATGAGGTGCATGACAGAGCTGAATGTGATGCCATAGGCGGTACTTTTGTAAACCACTCATGACCCTGCAAGGCACTTTGCCTTTAGTGTAGATACTTTCTTCGCCAGCAGCATTTGTTTTGCATTCTTTTGTCCTACTGCATAATATCCAAGTATCTGCCTCTTTTTATAAGCACCACACACTTAGTACTAATCATGGTAGATTTTATTCCCTTGATCTTTTTTGATCTTCCTGTAATTTCTCTTCTTGTTTCTGATTGGATCAGCTACAATAGTTTTATTGATTTTTTTATTTTTCTACCTGCAATTTATCAGCAGCATCTTTTCCCTTTGCTACTGCTCTCAACTGCTCAAACAGTCTGAATGAGTCAGAATTAGGTCTAGTCACAGCTGAGCTGTGGAAACCTGCTGAGCCATCATAGCTAGAACCCTGGATCCCTGAAACTGTCATAAATAAAAGCCATTATGAATAGTACCTCATGCCATTTCTGACTCTGAGCATGTGGCAGCAGATTGTATAGCCAGGAAAACAGTACCTATGCATCTATTTGAATGTTAATACAAGGAGCTTTTCTCTGCTGTTGCACAAAAACATCAGAATTCCTAGTTATTGAATAGTACTATTTCTAAATTCTGCTTCAAAGCTTCAATGAACCTCCATCCTCCTGTCTGTGAACAAAAGCCAGACACAGCATGAAGAAGAATTTCAGAGAAAAGCAGGCGACACGGTGAGTGTAGCTCTGGTGCGTGACTCTGCAGGGCTGAAATGCAGGAATCTTTGTTCCCCTTCTGAGGCAAGTTTATCCCAGGAAAAACTAGCCAAATAACATGCAGAATGAGTGATGCAAATAAAGAAAATAAAATATATACATGCTAGTCTGAAGATGGGAGGAAGCAAGCAGAGAACAGAAGCAGTGGAGCAGAAGGAATGGGGATCTCCAGAATGAAGCTTGGAGCACAGGAGTGAGAGAGGGATCTGCAGTTATCTGCCCACAGCCTCCTGCTGTTCTAGGCAACAAGATTTAATAAGCTCTTAATTAACACATCAGTTCCTATCCTAAAAAAATTACAGGAGCTGTGCCATCTTTACTACAGGAAATGTCTCAGAAATGCTCTGCCTTGGCTGTTGTGCCAACCCTGTAATTTCTGCTCAAAGAGCTCTTTTCCCCTCTTGCCCCCTTCCTTAGGGTCTTTTCCTCTGGTAAATCTGTATATGACAGTCATCTCTTCTCTCAACCTTTGTTTTTTCTTCCTGAAGAAGACCCACTTTCAATTTTCTTTCCTAAGATAGGCTGCTAAGTCCATTAAGATGGACTGAGCAAGAAGAAGGGTATAAATTAATTTTTGAGAGCTTATATACAGAGATCCACAAAGTATTTCAGATAAGGTCAGACTGGAGCCTTGTACACAGCATGGAAATCACTACACGAAAACCAGAACATAGCAGCTTACGACCCCAGTGAGCTTTTTCACAGCTACCTCTGTACACATGACCTGGCTTCTCCTCTGTTCCCAGCTCAAGCACTAGTTAATGCCTAAAATTCTTGTTCATGGTCCCAAAGTGCATAACTTTGCATTTAGTACTATAATGTTCCATCACGTTTATATAATTCCTGATCGCAAGGTCATCTAATTATTTCTATATAATATGGTAATTCACATTTTTATTGCTAATATGTCCCATATTTATGCCATTAGAAAAAAAAAATCATTAATTCACCCCTACTTTTGGTATTAAGTTCATTAATGAAAATATTAAATCAGATTATGCCCTAATCCAATAATTGTACTTAGCTAGATACCTTTTAAAAGTTCCCTTTTCAGCTGTCTTTTTTACCAGTTTCCTCTGGGCCGCCTACCACCATCCCTTTATAATTCTTATACAACAATCTCCATCTTAACTTAATTGAGTTACTATAAGTTTAACTAATATTTTCTCGTCTAGCACAACAGTAGATGTTTTACAGAAACCTAGAATATTGCTTACACACATACTTTTTTTGCTTTCTCCCCTCAGTTTTTGCATACCTTAGAAATGGGGAGGACCAAGCCAGGTCTGCAGTCTTACAGATGTGTTGAAGCTATGCTACCAGGAAGATGCAGCAGCTCAGGGGGCAGAAGGCTGAGACCGCCAAAACATTATTGTTCTCCATGCAATTAGCCCTGCCTCTCAGAAGCTTCAGGGCATCAGCTGGGTTTGTAATTCAGCCTTCTTAGCATCCTGCATCACAAGGTTGGGAAAGAAGGCTTGTCCTTTTTTCTCTCCTTTCTGTTGGAATGACAACAGACATGACTTCAAGGAAATTCCTTTTAATATTTCCTCCCTAAAATAAATTTGTCCAGAAAAAGCAAAGAGATTAAGGAATTCAGCTTGAATGAAATTTCTTTCCATGTATATATATGTGTGTGTGTGTGTGTGTTTTTTTTAAAGCATCTTTCTTACGGTGTACAATAGTAATGCCCAAAACATCACTCTTGAAAATTGTTTGTTCAGTGCTGTAAATGCTGTAAAGGAAGTCTCAGGTGCTACATTGCTGTCAATTCCTTCAGTGCTTGCAGCTTCCTAAGAAGTTTAAACTCCTGTTCCAGCCTATTTCAAGACTGTAGGAATTATTCAAGATTATAAAGTCATACTAAAATCCTTTGCAAAGCCTTTCCACTCCTCCCCCTTTTGTGCTGTTTTCCTCTGGTATTACACAAGTCCTGTGAGATTTTCCTATTAGATCTGATGACCACATACCTTACTCCTAGGAATGAAAGGCATATCCATGCATGAGTCAGAAATAAAACTGTTCCATTTCTTCACCTTTCGGTTAATGAGTCCATATCCATTTAGGCTTTTTATCAAAATCCATATTAGGAGAGTAATGTGCATGTTAACCAGAAAAATAATAGGTTTGGTGTATACATGTGCAGAATAAGCCCTTGTTGTATACTGCACAGCCAGTGAACTACAGAGCTTGTGACTGCTAATTTTCATTTGTCAAAACTTTTAGGATTGATTGAGTCTTGTGTTATGTTCCTATCACACTCTCATCTATGTCACAGGCTTGCTAGTATTCTTAGTATTCTTTATTGCTGCTAACGTTGTCTTATGTTGGAGCATGATATGAAAAACCTTTAATAAGACAGCATAAAAAGATCAGGTTTTGTGTTCAAGGTAGACTACCAGCTCCGTTGGATCAATTTGCAGTTGAGATGTTGGAGTTTGGGGCCAATCTCATATTATGTGTACCACTGGGACTTTTTGACACTTTCCAGTAAATACTGACTTATTATGAACTACAGAATCACAGAATCACTTAGGTTGGAAAAGACCTTCAAGATCATCGAGACCAACCACTAACCCTACTCTACCAAGTCCAGCAATAAGCCATATTCCCAAGTGCCATGTCTAGATGACTTTTAAGCACATCCAGGGATGGTGACCCTACCACATCCCTGGGCAGCATGTTCCAATGTCTGACAATCCTTTCAGTGAAGAATTTCTTCCTAATGTCTAGTCTAAACCTCCCCTGGTGTAGCTTGAGGCCATTTCCTCTTCTTCTATCACCAGTTACTTGTGAGAAGAGACCAGTGCCTGCCTCTTTAGAACATCCTCTCAGGTAGTTGTAGAGGGTGATGAGGTCTCCCCTCAGCCTCCTTTTCTTCAGGCTAAATAGCCCCAATTCCCTCAGCTTCTCCTCATAAGACTTGTTCTCTAGACACTTCACCAACTTTGTTGCCCTTCTTTGGACACACTCCAGCACCTTGATGTCTTTCTTGTATTGAGGTGCCCAAAAATAGACACAGTATTTGAGGTGTGGCCTCACCAATGCTGAGTACAGAGGGACCTCACTGGACTGCTTGCCACATTATTTCTAATCCAGGCCAGAATGTCACTGGCCTCCTTGGCCACCTGGGCATGCTGCTAGCCCATATTCAGCTGCCTGTCAATTAGAACCCCCAGGTCCCTTTCTGCTGGACAGCTTTCCAGCCACTCTTCTCCGAGCCTGTAGTGTTGCATGGAGTTGTAGCCCAAGTGCAGGACCCAGCACTTGGCCTTGTTGAACTTCATACAATTGACCTCAGCCCATCAATCTAGTCTGTCCAAGTCTCTCTGCAGATCCTCCCTATCCTCAGGCAGGTCAAAACTCCCTACCAACTTGGTGTTGTCTGCAAACAGTAATTACTGAGGGTACATTCTATCTCCTCATCAAGGTTGTTGATAAAGATATTAAAAAGAAGTGGTCCCAACACTGAGCCCTGAGGAACACCACTTGTGACCAGCCACCAGCTGGATTTAACTCCATTCACCAACACCCTCTAGGCCCAGCCATCTAGCCAGTGTTTTACCCAGCAGAGCGTGTCCCCATCCAAGCCATGAGCAGCCAGTTTTTTTCATCAGAATGCTGTAGGAAACTGTCAAAGCCTTACAGAAGTCCAGGTAGACAACATCCACAGCCTTTCCCTGATCGACCAGGTGGGTCATCTTGTCAGAGAAAGAGATCAGGTTCATCAAGCAGGACCTTCCTTTCATAAACCCTTGCTGACTGGACCTGATCACTAGATGTTCTGTATATGGTACATAATGGCATTCAAGATGATCTGCTCCAAGACCTTCCCTGGCACCAAGGTCAGGCTAACAGGTCTGTAGTTCCCTGGATCCTCCTTTCAGCCTTTCTTGTGGATGGCTACCACATTTGCCACCCTCCAGTCCACTGGGACCTCTGCAGTTAGCCAGGACTGCTGGTAAGTAATGAAGAGAAGTTTGGAAGGTGCATCCACCAACTCCTTCAGTACTCTTGGGTGCAACCCATCCAGCCCCATAGACTTATGGATGTTTAGGTGGTGTAGGAGGTCACTGATCATTTCTTCTTGGATCACAAAGGTCTCATTCTGCCCCACCTCCCCATTTTCCAGCTCAGGGGACTGGGTGTCTAGGGAACAGCCAGTTTGACTGCTACAGACTGAGGCAAAGAAGGCATTTAGCACCTCAGCCTTTTCCTCATCCTTTGTCACTGTTTCCTCCTGCATCCAATAAAGGATGGAGATTCTCCCTAGTCCTTCTTCTGTTATTAATGTATTTATAGAAAGATTTTTTCTTGTCTTTGGCAGTGTCGCGGACCGAGATAGGTAAAGCCGCGACCCACACCCCCACCTCGGGGAATTGAGGGCTGAGGACCGCTCCCCATCACACTCACAAACAACGCTTAGGAATCAATAGATTTATTAAAGGCACTGAGGGTTTGGCAAGTCTGATATCAACTAACACACAAGGACTATCTATATGTTTATATCCACACCTATATATCCATATACCAACAGCTATACACTATATCTAGTACACTACATCTATATACCAATAACGACACACATAGAAAACAAGAGATAACCTCTCCCCTTCCCCTTCTGTTCCCGTTCCCGGACAGGGATAAGAGGGAAAGCCTGGAGAGAGCCTTTGGGAAATAGAAGTATATTGAAAAAGAGAAGTGAGTGTCTGGTATGTGTGAATGTTATGTAGGAATGTTAGTAAGAAGCCTCAGAATGTAGTTCGCAATTCTCACCACCGGGGTACGGCCGAAGCCAATCCCTGGTCGGGATCCACGTCCTTTCCCTTGAGACTCTGGGCAAGCAGTCTGTTCGGTACGTCCACACGCCAACAACCACAGAAAAAGGCGCTCTATAGCTTCACGGCAGCCTTCACAGCGATACGTTCACAGCGGCGGCTGGATCCTTATTGTGTTCACAGAGCGCGCCTCTTTTCTCCCCTTCCGGTTCCGGCCCCGCCGTGCCTCCTGGGAGCTGCAGTCTGTGGTCCTGTGCGCATGCGCCTGGTACCTCTGTCCTCTCCTCATGAGTGCCGGGGGGTACATTACCAGGAATGGTCAGTGAATGTCACTGGATTAAAGGCCATTATAGAGTCCGTCTCTCACAGGCAGCAATAGCCAAGTTGAGTTCATGTTGGGCTTTGGCCCTCCTAATTTTCTCCCTGCATTGCCTTACCGCATCTCTGTATTCCTCATGAGAGGCCTGTCCTCTCTTCCAGAGGCCATAAACTCTCCTTTTTTTCCTGATCTCCAGCCAAATCTCCCTATTTAATCAGGCCAGTCTTCTTCCCTGACAGCTCATCTTTCAGCACATGGGGACATCCTGCTCCTGGGCCTTTCAGAATTCCTTCTTGAAGTATATCCAGCCTTCCTGGACTCCCTTACCCTTCATGACAGTCTCCCAAGAGACTTTGTCAATCAGTGTCCTGAAAAGATCAAAGTTTGGCCTCTGGAAGTCCAAGGTGGCAGTTTTACCAACCTGCCTCCTTACTTCTCCAAGAACTGAAAACTCTATAAGTTCATTGTTGCTATGCCCTAGACTTCCTCCAACTTACTTCCCCCACAAGTCCTTCTCTGTTCATGAGCAGCAACTCCAGAAGGGCACCCTCCCTGGTTGGCTCCCTCACCAGCTGCATTAGGAAGTTATCTTCCATGCACTCCAAGAACCTCTCCCAACTGCTTATAGAATTTTTCATTGACCTCCTCCTCCTGGTTGGGTGGTCTATAACAGACTCCAACCACTATATCACCCTTGTTGGCCTTCCCCTTGATTCTTAGGGACTCAACCCTATCCTCACTTGCATTAATTTTTAGGCATTCCTATGTCTCTCTGATACAGAGGGCCACCCCAATGCCTCTTCTTCCTCGCCTATCCCCTTCTGAAGAGTTGGTAGCCATCGACTGCAGCACTCCAGTTGTGTGAGTCATCCCACCAGTTTCCGTGATGGAAAATGTGTCATAGTTTTCTTGCTGCACAATGGCCTCCTCTTCCTTCTGTTTATTGGCCATGCTCCATGCATTGGTGTAGATGCACTTCAGCTGGTCTAACAATCCTGCCACCACTTTGGGAACAGAAGTCCTAGTTGCTATATGACCATTCTCAGGCACTTCCATGGTTACTAACCTATTAGTGAGCCCTGTGTTTTCATTGTCACATGTATTGCCATCTCCCACCTCTGCAGCCTTCAGCCTGCTGTCTCAGCTCTTAGGCTCATCTCTAGTGAGCCTGGTTTTATCCCCTTCCCCCTTCAAGCCTAGTTTAAAGCCCTTTCAATGAGCTCCACCAACTCATGTGCAAGGATCCTTTTCCCCTTTTCAGACAGATGTACTCCATCTATTGCTAGCAGACTCGGTGCCATATAAACTTCCCCGTGATCAAAGAACCCAAAATTCCGATGGTGGCACCAGCCTCTGAGCCACACATTAATCAGGTGTGTTTTCCTCCCTCTTTCACTATTTTCCCCTACCACTTGAGAGATTGATGAAAACACTACCTGCACACCCAAGCCTTCAACCAATCACCCAATGCCTTGAAGTACTTTTTAATTGCCTCTGGACTTCCCTCTGCAACCTCGTCATTGCCAACCTGGATAACCAACCTGGAGAGCCAGAAATACCTTCCTGTTCCAAAACTCCATGTTCCCCTTTCAATCTTCCTGTCTAGGATGACTCAAAGTAATACCAAGTCCTTGAACACGTCCCAGCCACATTTGTTATGCTCCCAGCAAAGTTTGATCCAAACGATGGGTTTTCAAGTGCCATGGGCTCAGAGAGTCTGGAAAGTTTCCAAGATCCTTTATTCCTCTTTTTGTTTTATGGATGACGCAGTTGTTAGCATACGTTAGGCTCCAATACAACAAAAAACATAGAAAGCTGAAATGGTGAACTTAATCTCAACATCAGTGCCTTTTTAATTTCATTCTTTATTAAAAAGGTCACGTGTAATTAAGGTGCTTACTTATTTAAACACCTACAGATAAAGACGAATGGCCTCACTGAGAAGTGACATGAATACTTAGATAAAGATAAGTTAGATGTTTTCCCAATGGCTGGGTCTAATTAAATTTGTCCTAAGGTACTTTGACAGATCTGGCTGAAGCAGTCTTAGATTACCTAGCTGCTATCTGTAAGAATTTCAGGAAAATAGATGGAGACCCAAAAGACTGCAAAAGGATAAAAGTAGTGCTCCTTTTACCATAAGGTAGAAAAAAATATTATAGACCACACAATTGCAGCACTTGGAGAAACAGTGACATAAACAGTCAAAGAATGTATAAGCAATTAGAAGAAAAATAAACTGGAAACAGTCAACAAGGATTCATTAACAACAAGGAACAAATTACATAAACCCAATCTAGTTTCATTCCTTGGCAGGGTAAAAGGCTTGTATTTAGCGAGAAGTTGCAATTGATACCATATTTTGGTTTTACTAAGATTTGTGACCTTATCTCATACAACATCCTCATAAGCAACCTAAGGATCACAGTCTAAATGAGACTACAAGATGGAAACAGATATCTCTAAAATCATATCTAAAGAGTCAATCCTCAGGCACCTCTCCTGTTCTCCATGACTCTTCAAAGATGATAGATACTAGCTTAGCAATGACATCTGCCAGCTCCCTCAACACTTGTGGTGCATCCCATCCAGGCTCATGGATTTGTGGGTGTCCAGCTTGCCTATATGATCTCTAATCTGATCCTTCTCAACCAAGGCAAAGTCTTCCTTTCTCCAGACTTTCTCTCTTCCCCCCAGGGTTTGGGATTCCTGAGGGCTGGCCTTAGCAGAAAGTAGAAGACCTCACTTTTCTGCAAAAATCTGGCCTAGTTGGTTTTAGGGAAAATGCTAAGATGAGGCATACGATAACAGTGTTCATCTAGGCAAAAGAGCACTGTAAAATGCTCTTATCTGTGTCAAAGTAGATAGTAAAAAAGCTAATTAATTTCAACTAGAGCAAAGGTAGATATTAGGAAAAGCTTTCAGCAGTATAGGTAGTTAATTATCTATGGAATTTGTAGGAATTTCATTTCTCAAGATCTTCAGGAACAAACTTAGGTAAGTAGTCCATTAGAAAAATCCAATTTACCTTGAGAAGGTAAAAAAACCTTTTTCCCCTCTTAGTCCTTTTTAACTCCAGACTCCCCCTCTTCCCGCAGTGCCCATTAAACTCCCCACATATGAAGTTTCTCTCCCTTGACTGAAATTCTGCCATGCATTCATGGCTCCTCTCTACAGCAATTCAGACCTGCATCCCCTCCTTCCTCTTCTATTTTAACATCTGAATCAGATTTTTAGCATGCCACATTTTTCCTCCTGCTATGTCAACCCCCTTGTTTTAGCGGCCCTCTACATCTTCTTGAATGCCCACACACACTGGATGTGCTTGTCATCTACTTGGCAAGAGATGATACAGTACCTAGGACACGTTTGACCAAGTAGAACATGCATTCCTCCTGCCAGTCACAAGCCATAGCTGGATGCATTGTTTCCTCACGTCTCTGGTGGGAGGGTGGAACATATGTATTTATCTGGGCAAACATGTAGCACCTCTGAATTGTCATCAATTCACAGAAATTTCACCACAGGCTGGGTTAGAACCCAACATATCACTGAGCAACAGATACGTGATTTGCCCTGGCTGGTAAGGAGATGGACTACCTGACTTCCTGAGGTTCCTGTCACTACTTTATGGAATAATTTAGGTTGGAAAAGACCTTTAAGATCATAGAGTTCAACCATAAACCTAACACTGCCAAGACCACCAGTAAACCATGTCCCTAAGTGTAACATCTACACATAGATGTGGCTGTCTCTCATGCAGATTAAGCTTTATTCCTGTAGATTCAACCTCACTTTCTTTACCCTAGTTCTCCTTGCCACTACTGCAAGAGGAAGGTGGTGAGGCAGCAGACAGAACAGTTAGAGGCAGCACCAAGCAAGCTTGCTTTACCAAGTCATGTAAAAATATGCTTTGCAAAGCAAAAAAAAAAGCAGTGGCTGCAAATACTGTGGACCCGCCCAGTCAGTGCAGTCCTCTGTACTAGTGACGTTCAAACACAGATTATCCTGTCCTCATTCCTGCAAAGAAACAGGACAGACTCCATGCACTTCCTTCATCAAACTTACTCAGCCACAATATGGCATGCTTTATCTCCAGGTTTTACTACAGCTAAACTGCTATTAAGTGAATACAGATCTCTACGTGGGATTTGAGGACCAGCATTCAGAATCACAGAACGGTTAAGGTTGGAAGGGACCTTAAATATCACCAGGTTCCAACCTCCCTGCTATGAGCAGGAACACCTCCCACCAGACCGGGCTGCACAAAGCCTCATCCAACCTGGCCTTAAACACCTCCAGGGAGATGGCATCCACAACCTCCCTAGGCAACCTATTCCAGCACCTTACTTCCCTCATGGTGAAGAATTTCTTCCTGATGTCCAACCTAAATCTCCCCTCTTTATGTGTAAAACCATTACCCCCTGTCCTATCACTACCTTCTTTGGTAGTGGCCAGAGGTGCCTCTCTGGCACCTCTGAAAAGTCCCTCCCCAGCTTTCCTGTAGGCCCCTTCAGGTACTGGAAGGCCACTATAACGTCTGATTGGAGCCTTCTCTTCTCCAGGCCAAATAGCGCCAACTGTCTCAGCCTGTCTTCACAGGAGAGGTGCTCCAGCCCTCCGATCATCTTCGTGGTCCTTCTCTGGACCCTCTCCAACAGGTCTATATCTTTCTGTATTTCCATATGATGGAGTTTTCACTGATTGATTTCAAATGTCTGCACTGAGATTACTAGGCCTGCATTTTTAGGAGCACTGGATTTAGTAGTTACCAGTTATTTCCAATGAGATCTCTCTCAAACATGCCTGAAGCTTCAGTGCCAAGATGATCAATTCTGAATAACGTGAAATATTTTAAGTATGCATGTGTCCCTGCTAGTACTGCCTCACTTCCAATACATGCATCCAATTGCTCTAAGCTTTACAAATAAAAAGTACATACTACAAAATCCTGGAAATGTTTCACTAAAGCTGTATATTTTAATGAAATAAAACATAATGCCAGTCAATTTTGTTTTTTTTAAAGGAACAAATAAATCTTATTTGAGCATCAAAATTACAGGCACAGGTCTTGAACTTATCATCATCCATTTTAGAAGCTTGTACTTTTTGAATACGGCATACTTCATTTTGACATGTTGGATGTATGTCATTTTTCAGTTGGATGTATGCTGCTATCCAAAAATCCATTACTTGTGCCATGAGTTGTATAATGCTCCACTTCAAGTGTGGTATGATCAGACACATGCATCTCTGTTGACTTTGTTTCTGGCCTTCACTTTCCAATAAAGGAACCTGAATACATTAACATTTGAATTAATCAGTAACAGTAATGGGCGCTTAGAGATTGCTTTTGTAACTTGCTACTACTGTATTGAGAAGTATACTGAAGTGTTGTCCAATCTTTACCAAGTAGTTAAGAAAAAGTGATTTAATTTGGACTATTTTATTAGGCAGTTATTGATAGCTATATAATTAATTATCAGTATGCAAGGAAAAGCCATTCAATTGCTTCTTTCAAACCATTCTTGTAATGTAGTGTAACCAAAATAAACCATCTCCTTTCAGTGACTGCTTAAATCACAGAAGAAATCCCTACCAGCACTAGATGAAGAACTTCCCCCCTTCCCTCCCTTAAAGCAATAATTGCTCAAGTGTATTAAGTAAAAGCTATACGTCCATGACTCAGAATTATTCTTCACATGTTGTGAAGGTGGCAGCATCCCTTCCTCTTTTGTCCTTTCACATGAGTGCAGCACAGTGTAGAGAGACAAAAAAACCATACGTTCCTTGGAAAAAAAAACAAATAGTGGTTTATGCTGCAATGAAACTAGCTTTTCCTTTTAGCAGTGGTAATCCTACATCCCATGTTACCGCACTGTTCAAAGCCATAGCAAAATCTTGGCTGAAACAGAATTTCAAATAAAAGATAGAAAGTGGTTTTAATCTCACCAAATGCAAAAACACCCCAAACAAACAGGGAGTTACATGTAATTTTGAAAAACATGACCAAGATATCTAACTACCTGCCTTCCCACCAATAGCTGCTGTCACCAACCAGGAATTTATTAATCAATCACAGATTTATTCAAATTCATATTTTGAATAACAACTAAGCATGCTTGTGAAATGCATCACCAAGAAGCCATCTGTGCATTTTCAACATACCATTTATATTTCATAAAACAAACCAGCTGGTTTTTGCTGTGATTTTTCTGAGCCTTTAAAATTGGCTTTCAAGATCCAAAGCCACTGAGGGTATAGAGCATAAACCATAAAATGTCTATTTCTATGTTTTTGTCTGGAAGAGTGACAATGAAAAAAGCTTCCTAGATGCACAGGGAAATTCTTAGTGCAGAGTTACATCTTCAAAATCTCAATTAAAAATACAAGTAATTGGCAGAATTATTTTGACCCCCCATCCTAATTGTCCAAAGTCCCTCCTTTCATTAGAAAGGGTCTGGTGCTAAAGGAATGCAAACCTGATATCCTGATAAGGAAAGAAATCAGATATATGTTAAAAACTATTATGTCTAATTTCATCAGAGTGAAAAGCTTAGTTTAATACCAAGCCTGTATAATACACATAAATAATTGGGAAAAAAATGCATTTCATCTTCTGTGTACTGCATTTCTAAGCACAGATGAGTTGCATTTACTGAAGGGCAGCTAATATTTATGTTGAATGCAGAAAGTAACAGTGAGACACTATTATTTATCTGAGACTTTGTTCACTGTTGCTCGCTGAACAAATATAAGCCATTTTGATTAAAATGGTAATGCATACCTCAGTACAGGCACTTTAAACTCTATATTCTGCAATTAGTTACATTTCACTAAATATGATATGTTCCCCTTTACTGTAAAAAAAGAAGTTCACTAATATCTTTGTTGTTGTTGCTTCACAAGACACCATAGGGATGCCGCTTTAAGATATTAGATATAAGTGGGAAGATTAGAAGGGATAAAGAGGAATTGTATTTTCTGGTAAAATCACAAAATAATTCCAGTTGGAAGGGACCTAGGAAGGTCTGTAGCCCACCCCCTTGCTCAAAGTCAGATCAATACTGAATTAAGACGAGGACACTCAGCTCTTTGTCCAGTCAGAGCTTGAAAGCATCCAAGGATGGACACCATGACATCTCTGTGCAGCCCCTTGCAGTGTTTATCTACCTTTACAGGGAAAGTGCTCCTGCCCCAGTCATCTCAATGCCCTCCCTTGAACTCCCTCCACTTCACTGTTGCCTTTTGTGTACTGGGGGTCCCCAGCTTGGATGTAGTAATCTAGGTGGGGCCTAATGACTGGCTACCTCCAACCACTTTCTCCTTCATATGTCCAAAAATATCTTCTAAGAGGATTTTTTCCTAGAAACAAAGCATGTAAAATTGACCTGTAGTTTCCCTAGTCATCCTTCTTGACATTTTAGACTGGTGAGAGACAGCTGTCTCCCACAGGATCTTACCAATCACTTTGCCCCCCTCAGCTTCTGTATGTATCATAGAATCATAGCATCATAGGATCATAGAATCCTAGGGGTTGGAAGGGATCTTGAAAGATCATCTAGTCCAACCCCCCTGCCAGAGCAGGGTCACCTAGAGCACATCACACAGGAACTTGTCCAGGTGGGTTTTGAATGTCTCCAGTGAAGGAGACTCCACAACCTCTCTGGGCAGCCTGTTCCAGTGCTCTGTCACTCTCACAGTAAAAAAGTTTTTTCTGATATTCACCTTGAACCTCCTATGCTCCAATTTGCACCCATTACCCCTTGTCCTATCACTGGTCACCACTGAGAAAAGCTTAACTCCATCTTCCTGACACTCACCCCTTACATATTTGTAAACATTGATGAGGTCACCCCTCAGTCTCCTCTTCTCCAAGCTAAAGAGACCCAGCTCCTTCAGCCTTTCCTCATAAGGGAGATGTTCCACTCCCTTAATCATCTTTGTAGCTCTGCGCTGGACTCTTTCCAGTAGCTCCCTGTCCTTCTTGAACTAAGGGGCCCAGAACTGGACACAATACTCCAGATGCGGCCTCACCAATGCAGAATAGAGGGGGAGGAGAACCTCTCTTGACCTACTAACCACACCCATTCTAATGCACTCCAGGATGCCATTGGCCTTCCTAGCCACAAGGGCACATTGCTGGCTCATGGTCATCCTCCTGTCTACCAGGACCCCCAGGTCCCTTTCACCTACACTGCTCTCCAGCAGGTCAGCCCCCAACCTGTACTGGTACATGGTGTTTCTCTTCCCCAAATACAAAACTCTACACTTGCCCTTGTTAAACTTCATCAGGTTTCTCTCCGCCCAACTCTCCAGCCTGTCTAAGTCTCTCTGAATGGCAGCACAGCCTTCTGGTGTGTCAGCCACTCCTCCCAGCTTAGTGTCATCAGCAAACTTGCTGAGGGTACATTCTATACCCTCATCCAGGTCGTTGATGAAGATGTTGAACAACACCGGTCCCAGTACCGACCCCTGAGGGACTCCACTAGTCACAGACCTCCAACTAGATTCTGCCCCATTGACTACAACTCTCTGACTCCTTCCTTTCAACCAGTTCTTGATCCATCTCACTACCTGATCACCAAACCCATACTTGATCAACTTATCTAAGATGATGCTGTGGGAGACGGTGTCAAATGCTTTACTGAAATCAAGATAAACCACATCTACTGCTCTACCATCATCTATCCACCTAGTAATTTCCTCATAGAAGGCTATAAGGTTAGTCAAACATGACTCCCCCTTGATAAAACCATGCTGACTGCTCTTGATGACCCCCATGTCCTTGATATGCCTAGAGATAGTGACAAGAACAAGTTGTTTCATCACCTTTCCGGGGATGGAGGTGAGGCTGACCGGTCTATAGTTACCCGGGTCCTCCTTCTGCCACTTGCCTTCCTCATTCTTGCCAGCACCTTTATCTCCACCATTTCATGATCACTACAGTCAAGGCTGCCCTTGATTGTCACACCCTCAACCAGACCTTGTTTGTGAGCTGCAGATCCAGAATATCATCAAATCTAGCTATCTTATGTGGCACCTGTAT
Source organism: Hemiprocne comata (assembly GCA_020745705.1). NCBI lineage: Eukaryota > Metazoa > Chordata > Aves > Apodiformes > Apodidae > Hemiprocne > Hemiprocne comata. The sequence continues at coordinate 62,205,059 of CM036588.1, read as the reverse complement.
TAAGAAATTACCCAACTAACTCCAGACACTTCTCATGTTGCTTGCTTCTCAGCATGCTGCCCTTCCAGGCAGGGAGATTAAAGTCTCCCATAAAGACCAGGGTCTCTGATCTGCAGACTTCCTTAGACTGATGACTTTATCATGACCTGTTTACTTGCCATCCCAACCCGTTCCCTCATTTAATTGCAAGCAGTTATCACCAACTCTCCTGTGTTCAGTTTCAAGTCCTCCTTACCAGGCTGCCAAGCCTGCTGGCAAAGATGTCTTCACCCACCTTCTCAGCTGACTATGCAGCCAGCTGTTACCTTGCAGGATGTGTCCACTCTTATCCAAACTTTTCCCCTCACCTGTTAGGTCAAGGAGTGCTAACCAGGTCCTTCACTTTTGCCCCTAGAGCTCTGCAGTAATTCTTTATTTATTCCACACCACTGACAGAAGCATAATTTCTGCCCATGGTTGCATATGTAATAGGGGATAGTAGCTCAAGGAGCAGAGCAGAAAATGAAGGGTTTCAGCTTTGAGTGTCCAAGCAACCAGAGCAGTACAAGCAGGTTGAAAAGTGGTCTACTGCCTGAACAGCTGTTACTGTTTAAAGCTTGGCCTGCAATTAAACAAATGACAGATGCTCTCTATTAACCCCTCTCCTCTCCCCTACTGGCAGAGAGAATAAGGGAGGCAGACTTACGGGTTGGAAACTAAACTGCACAGCTTTAATGAAACAATAGTGATGAAAAAGAAAATAATAAAATATATACAAATTCATACAAAAGCACTATGGTGACCCCCCTTCCCCCCTATAACGCTCACGTCACAACTGAGGCCGCAGGGCCGACCCTGGGGAAGGCCCAGATTGGGCTCCTGGAGTCAGTGACAGACAAGAGCTGGGTGCTGGGAATGCAGGGATTCAGAAACACACAGATCAGAATCAAAGGCAGATGAACTCTGGCAGAGTCCTCCCAGAACACTGGCCATGGATGAAGAGAGCTTTACCCTCATGAACCCTCAAATTTATACCGAGTATGATGCATATGGGATGGAATATTTTGCTTGGTTAATTTTGGTCACCTGTCTGGTCTGCTGCTCCCCAAAAGAGCGTTGCAGGTGTGATCCCTTTACTCCCTTCTGGTTCCGGAGTGTAAGATGTTTTCCAGAACCAAGCCTTGGTTCTACATGCCATTCTCTAGCCATAACTACAAACATTGAGCGTTATCAGTTCTAGAAGCAGATGCTGATGGAAAAACATGCTGTTAATTTCAGCAAGTGCAGCTACTTAGACAGGACTTAACTGAAAAGTAAAATCACTAGAAAGAAAATTGGTTCCATCCTGGCTCAAACCAGGACAACACAAAAACCACATATGCTAGAGTGAGGGAAGACTTCACTATGGCTGTGCAGTCTTTGCAGCTTTGGGCCTAATCCTAACTGGCTTTGACTGTGCCAGGTGTAGTCTGAGGTTATGGTCATCCTGAAACAGCCTGAGGCAGAGCCAACACCACTGGAAACAGGCAGTCTTGGCAGAACTCCTAAGGGCAGGACTTGGGATGTTCAACACCAGCACCAATGCTCTTGCCACAATCACAATTTGATGAGGTAAACTACTAACACTAAAGTGAGCTAAAAGTTTTAGAAGTACTTTGTCATTTAGTCTCATACAATGCCTAGAACAGAAGCAACATACTCAGGGCCTGTAATGTAATATTTAAACAGTCAGGTTTATTATCTGCTTGTTTTAATTAAATGCTGCTACTTTTTTCCCTAGAGGAAGTAAATTTTTAACATTAAACAATTTAATTTTAAGAAAATGGGCCTCTAAATGATATATCATTTACTCTGATTTGATATACCCTATTCATGAACTATTAATACAACTTAGCGCAATTAGATGTTTCATTTGTGTCCTACTTCAAATCTTTAGGCTCTCCATCTGTCAAAAATGTTTGAGCTGCTGAATGATAAAGCCTTGTTGCTATGGCAATTAGTTGCATTACCTAGGTGACAGTGCTAGCATGATGTCACCACTAAAGTGATCTAACTCCTGAAATATTTTTAGTGTCTGTTGCAGATGGACCACAGTAAAACCACCATTTATCAATGACCCAAAATACCCACAGGTGATGGGAAGGAAGGTACTTCTTGACCACCATCTGTACTAGCTGGGAAAGAGCAGGTAAAGAGCATACAATACAAGTGGATCATCTGCATTCAGCAGTGTTACCAGAGAATGACAGGGAAGCATAAGAAAGAATTAAAAAGAATGAAAAAAGAAAACCAGCAGCTTACTTGTTTGGGCAACAGCTGGATGAACTGCACAACTTTGCTCCCTCCGCATTGCCCTCTCCTAATTCGCTTGAGTAACAAGAAAGCACACTCTGTGAATTTGCATATTTTAAGCCTTGGTATTAATTTTATGTAGTACTGAGTCACACTTTGAAATCCAAATCAGGGGTCAAAGTCCCATTGTACCAGGAACTGTACAGGCAAGCACAATACTTTATACCCTCTGTCCTCCCAGAGCTTACAGACTTGCAGAGGGAGGGCTCAGGGGATGCAGATGCAAGAAGCAGTTGCTGTCATTTTCCTGGTTATCTACAATTTATGAAAACTTTTATCTTCTAGTCACACCAATTCTTTGAGCTGACAGTGCAACTGAAGCCCACAGGTAGCGAATTTGGCAGTGATTAAAAGGACAAGGATGATAGCATCTGTTATGTTTTGGGTTTTTTATGCTCCCTTGGCTTTGCCTCAGATCTCCGGGGCATGCTGAAGTGAGCTAGTGCTAGCTGCATAGTCAGCAACTGGATTGCACTTGCTTTGACCAGGAACTCTGTGTAAAACAAGACAGGATTTCTCTTCTACTTCCTGCTCAGATTAAACTCCATGTTTTGGAAACTAGCCAGGGAATGAGTAGCTACAGGAACACACATAGCTGCATTAATGCAGATGAAGGACTTCATTAATCTTTAAGTGTCCAGACCAATAAAACAAAAAAATGTTATTTGTACTGTCGTATATACTAGGTCTCCTCTTCCCCTGCTAGGCTAGTGTATAAGCAACTAAATACAAGTGAGTGAAGAATTTCCATCAAATAACAAGTGTGAAGAATTCTCTTCCCTTTTTCTGATGATGAATTGCTCCCAAAACAAATAAATTACTGGTTTATTCATTATTCAGACTTATGAAGCTATGCTTACAGCAAGTGTATTTGATCCATAAATCATTGGCAAATCATTAATTATACACACTCACTGCTTGCTGTCTTGGTTAGTCATATAAATCATAAGAGGAAAATGCTAGTTCCTAAATGTTGCAATTTGCTGGCTCTGTCACTTCCCCCTGCTCCTTGGACTTTGTCAGGAATGCTACTTCCACATCAGCAGCCTCCCTTTGCTCATCCTTTCCTTCCAAATACTCATTGATACAAATCACATCTTCAGCAAACTTTTGAACTTGCCTAGTTCAAGAGGAAGCTCATACTCTCCTTGGTGCTTAGCAGAGCTCTCATTCTCGATGCCCCAAGATGTGTGCACTGCATCTTTCACTTAATTCTGACTAAAAATCTATTTTGGACTCATGACAAACTTCATTAGATTGCATACTGAAAGACAGACACAAATGCTCAAGTAAAAGTTGTTTACAGTAGGTAGAGAAGGCCTTTCTATTTCTTAGGTATCTTTGTTCAGTTCCCTGGAGGTACCTTTGACCTGGGTGCTTTATGTTGATACTTGGCTCCAATGGTGTAATCCTGAGGCAGATATCGAATGACTGCATATATAGGAAATAAAGTGACTGCCTTAACAGGTGGCAAATTCAAATGACCCTTCTGCACTACACAAGAAAGTACACAGAAACATCCAGTAGGAACTGTTAAGTCAAGAATAAGAGATAAGGTACTTCCAAGCCCACCTGAAATTACAAACTTTGCCCCTATCCCTGGACTTACTCCTGGAAGACCTGAGCAGTCTCCTCTGACTCTTAAACCCAGCAGCTGAAGATAAGCAAGTAGACATGTGCTCTGTGAATCAGGACCTTTCTGAAGAAAATTCTCAGACTTCACTTAAGGATTATTTAAGAAATAATTAATACTCAGGTACACAAGGTGGAACCAACAGTAACATGTTGTGTTGTGAAGCAGTTAATTTATGAACTGAAAATTACAGTATCCAGCCAAAACTGTAGAAAAAATATCTAGGTAGGCAGGGAATAAGTCACTCAAGTGAGAACTGGTCAGGGCATCATCTATGAGGATTAAGACTTATTACAAAAAAATAATTAAAAAAAAAATCACAAGTGGTCAGGAACTCCATGTCACATCAGTTGTATCTGAGATGATCAGTAAATAATGTTACTACTATAGTATGTATTTGAACCTATGTATGCTTCACACGTGACAAATTCTAGCTTACAGAGAAAAACATTTAAAAGGCTGTTAACTGTGTAGGACCATGTGCTAAATTAGATCCTTGCTATCCTTACACCTTGCCATGGTGAGCTCATTAAAAGCAACTGATAATACTGTCTAGCTCCTGCCACGAGAAAGACATTGAAAGCACGGACTTTCCATAGAAAGTAGCCTCAATTAATCCAAAGTAGTAATATCCCATACAGAACAGCTTTCAGCAGTGGTACCTATGTTATAGAAGTAATCATACCCAGTTTTGTACACAGTAGTTTACACATAATGGCCATAATATACCATTTATACAGAAATCATCTTGAACCTGTTAAAACTGGAATAAAGATATTGTCCTGTAGTGAAGTAAAGCCAGCTCGCAGTACAAACCTTAGAAACATTACTGACTCACTTTTAGCTATATTAAGATTAGGCAATCTTTTAGCTTTTCCTTAGAGACTCCTCTTGAATGAGAGAATCCTCTTTAAATCTCTGCAATTATCATATTAGTGAGGGTACAAGTGTTACCCTTTTAAGATAGCTCTCCAAACGCAGACAAAGAGGTTAGGTTTAGGAAGGAGACATCGTTATTTATTGCAGGTTTGTGCAAAGCTGGGTGCTTGGTGCCTTCCCACCAAACCAGATTTTCCACAACATATTTATATACACAACTATGGAGTTAGTAAGTTTCCAAGTCCATCTTCCTTGTAGTGATTGGTTAGTGATTAACATATGGTTACATCACTTTTTTCTGCTATCATGCATGCTCAGGGGAAGGGTCTTCACCTGGGCAGGGGTCTTTTTGACCTGGGGGTGTGATTTTTAGTATTATAATGATATTATAATGAGCTAAGTTCACCTAAAGGACACAGTATCACAACCTCTACAGCTTCAACTGCCCTAGACTGGTTTAGCCATCAATATTCTTTTGTTTCTTCTTTATCACCTCCTGCATTCCTTACATCCAATTATCTGAACAGACCTCAAGACTTTTCTGCCAAGTTGGTGATACACATGAAACACTCTCTAAACCTCTTGATTAATTGCCTTATTCAAGGCCTGGATATTGCAGGATGTCTTTGCTCAGAGCTGGCTGTGGTATTAATTGAGCGCCTGTCTGACTGCAGTTTTAACTTGTGTGTGTATATATATATATACACAGAGTACATCTTACACAAAATAAGCAAATCATTCTAAATTTCTGAGTTATTTTCCAACACAAGCATATCAGAAACTATAATATAAGCTATAATATGGGCTTGCTTTATTTATTTTCAACTTGTGTTAACTTTGAATGAATATAATGGGAAACATGCTGGTATAAATTTCTTATGAACTGTTCCTGATTTTCAAAGATGGCTAATGAACTCATTTATTCTTCCTTTAAAGAAAACACCTCAATAATTCTCATATAGTATCAATGGAGAGAAAATGTAAAATGTATGCAATACCAACAGAAATGCCTTTAAAGCTACAGTTCATGTTACCCTTGGTAACCAGTAAGACACACTGCCATGCTATAGCATATTAGTGTGTAATGCTCCTTAGAAAACTGCAGCTCTGGCTATTTAGGACATACATACATGGGCACAAACCCATTACTCTAAGAAGTGCATTCTTGCAAATAGCCCTTACATTTTCAAATACAGCTACTTTATTTCTTACTTACCTGAAGAAAAATATCTTCCTTTAGTTAACAGTTCTATGGGTCAGTTTATGACAAGTACCTAGAAACACACAGATGTCCCATTTTTCCCCAAGGGAGGAAAGAGTAATTTAAATTGATAATTCTCCAATTCATAGGAAGTGGTTAGATCTTCATTTGCTGTATTTTTGGCCAGTGTACATTGATTTCTGCACTCCCGAGCACTTCTACCTGCAGTGGTGGGTATGCCACTCATTCAAGGTTTGGCTTAGTGCTGCTCGCTCCAGAAGGGACACAGACCCAGCTCTTTCAGGTTTTGTTTACAAAGCTCGATTGTTTCAGCAAGACAGAAGAACCAAGATGGTTGAACATAGCAGAGGGAAAGTCCTCTTTTCCATTCTTCTCCCTATGCTACAGCCAGAAACCAATGTACTGACAGAATACGACTATATTTTGAGGGAGAAAAGGGCTTGTTTTTTCCTTAACCAAGCAGACAGACAGCTCTCCCTCCCCCTGCTTCTTCATCTTTTTTTTTTTCAGTTGTAATCCTCCTGCATAGTACAAATTGTTGGATATTTCCTTGTGCTTCCCCACTGCCCAACGGTCACACTGAATATAAAGGGATGAAAGAAAGAAAGTGCTTTTTCTTCTCCAACCATAATCTTCAACACATCTCAAATATTTCTGCTACTAAGACATTCCTTGGCTTCCTTGCACTTCACTCAATACCAAGGACAAAAACATCCCTTTTGTTACTAAGAAGTGGCCTTGTATAGCTCTCAAGTTGCTGAGGGAGTTTGGCCACACAGGAGATTAGTTTTCTAGCTGAGCATTATCCTATTGTGACAGCCATGTTATTCCTATCTTCTTAAAATGTAGAGAGCAAGAGGCAATGCAGAGACTACTAACTATGCCTAAAAATAAAATGTTTTTCACCATATTAATATGTATCTTTAGAAGTGAGCACTGCTGCACAGTACTCACAATTCTTCTCAAAGTCTCTCACATTTAACACTTGCAAGACACTTCAATAATGTAAGACCCGACCCCAGCCACACATTATCTTAAAAAAATTTCCGACAGTCTGTCTCACTCATAGCAGCATCTTTTCACAGCAGAAGCAGCCTGAGTGACTTTAAGTATACACACTGAACTTTACTCTGGACATACTCTGTTTCCATGAAACATTACCCATAGTCACCAGGAGCAATAGAAAGACAAGAGGGACTCAACGCCACGTTCACACTGGAAAGGTTCTTCAAGTGGTGGGTGTAGCTCTGTGCTTTCTCTAGGTGCACAGCACATGCATGGAAAGGCATTTGCTTGATCTTCCTCTGGGAACAAGAAGATACTTCTGCTCATATTACAAAAGGAAAAAGAGAAGCCTGACCAATATTTGGTTTTAATCTTGAAGGAGGAGTCGAAGTAGGTTTTAGCTCACCACTATTCAGGAAGTTCGGTCTTCTGATCAGCTCCATATCACAGAAAGGCTAGGAAAGAAGAAAGTAGGAAATGAAACTTAGACCAGAAAGGGGACAGAGATGGCTGGACTATAAACAGCATGAAGAAAAAAAAATTAGACTGAAATCACACTCTTAATTTAATATTCTATTCGGTCTCATTTTGAGGAGTGGAAAATGAGTGGGCACAGCTTGTCAAAAGGTAACAGTAAAATCTTAGTATTGATTGCACTCCAAAATAGCCAATCCAAATATTTTAACTGCCTTTCTTCATTCAGTGCAAATGCTTTCAACTGACATTTTTCAACACTCATTTCCTTCTCTCTTGCCCATCCAGGAAAATTATAAATAAAGCATGAGAGAATAAAAAATCAAGTATGAGTGAAAGAGGTCTGCATAGGTTTTGCTGGAATAACTGAGCCTTGCTCATCAACTGATGCTCAAACATCAGAGCATTCAATAGCTTATCAACACATTAAAACATAGACTGTAGTTCCTGCCTGTAACTTTTTGTTACAGTCTGGGTTCATCATGATTTTTTTGCTTCTCCAGAAATACCCTGCTTAAGCTGATTGATCTTTCAACACATACCAAGGTAAAAGGTCCACTAATGCAATTTCAGAGCTATTGAACTGTGAACCCTGATGTGTGAATTGATGTGTGAAAACTTCATCTGGCAATCTCTATGTAAAATCACAGAATCATGGAATCATTACGTTGGAAAAGACCTTCAAGATCATTAAGTCCAACCATTAGCCCTACATTCCCATGACCACTAAACCATCATATGTACTTTTTTTTAACCGCCAGTGATGGTGCCTCCACCACCTCCTTGGGAAGCCTGTTCCAATGCCTCTTTCAGTAAACAAATTTTTTCCTAATATCCAATCTGAATCAGCCATGGCACAACTTGACCCAATTGCTTCTTGTCGTATTGCTAGTCACCAAGAAGAAGAGGCCAACATCTACCTCACTACAATCTCCTCTCAGGTAGTTGTAGAGAGCAATGAGGTCTCCCCTCAGCCTCCTCTTCTCCAGGCTGAACAGCCCCAGCTCCCTCAGCCTCTCCTCAAAAGACCTGTTCTCCAGACCCCTAATCAGTCTAGTTGCCCTTCTCTGCACCCTCTCCAGCATCTCAATGTCCTTCCTATACTGCAGTGCCCAAAACTGCACACAGCACTCGAGGTGCAGCCTCACCAAGGCCAAGTGGAGGGGCAGGATCATCCTTTTGGTCCTGCTGGTCACACTATCCCTGATGCAGGATGGTGTTGGCCTTCTTGGCCACCTGGGCACACTGCTGGCTCATGTTCAGCCACCCCTCAGTCAGCAGCCCCAGGTCCCTCTCTGCTGGGCAGCTCTCCAGCCACTCCTCCCCAGGCGTCTAGCACTGCTGGCAGTTGTTGTGGCCAAAGTGCAGCACCCGACATTTGGCCTTCTTGAAACTCATGCCATTGGCCTTGGCCCATCAGTCAAGCCTGTCCAGATCCCTCTGCAGAGGCCTCCCTGCCCTCAAGCAGATCAACACGCCCACCCCATTTAGTGTCATTTGCAAACTTACTGAGGGTGCACTCTATCCCCTCATCCAAGTCATCAAAGATGTTAAACAGGAGCAGGCCCAGCACTGAGCCCTCAGGAACACCACTTGTGACCGGCCACCAACTGGATTTAACTCCATTGAACACAACTCTTTGGACCCAGCCATCCAATCAGTTCTTTATCCAGCAAAACATATGCACATCCAAGCCACGAGCAGCCAGCTTCTCTAGGAGAATGCTGTGGGAAATAGTGTCAAAGGCCTTTCTAAAGTCAAGGTAGACAACATCCACAGACCTTTCCTCATCCACTAAGCAGGTCCCCCTGCCATAGAAGGGGATGAGGTTATTCAAACACGACCTGCCTTTCTGTGCTGGTTTGGCAGGTTTTTTGGTAGTGGGGGAAGGGCCCCAGGGGTGGCTCCTGTAAGAAGCTGAGAAGCTCCCCCTGCTCCAAAACCAGCCAAGGAGCCATTAGAGAGACAATAGATGCGCCTCTGCGATTAGCATACAAAAGAACTGATATAAGACCTGAGCAGAGTGAACAGCAGGAGAAAGAGCTGACACAAGCTACTAAGTCCACTCTGTATACATTTTCAGCAACAAAAAACAATGACAAGGAATATCCCTTTATTTCAGTGTATAAAATTCAGGATGTTTTAATGTTAAAAAGGAAGACACAAAAGTGATTCACTACAATTGCCAGGGATATGGTGGCAATTATAGAAAAAATCTTCATATCAATATTCTTTGATGTATTAGCTGATCATTAGTATTCATTTATTCTAAAAGGATTTGTGAGTTATATGCTAGAAGTAATGACACAGATGACAAAAGAATGAAAAAACCTGGTTCTGGGAGCATAAAATTGAAGGAGAAAAAGTGAACATAGCATGTGAGCTAATTACTACCAAAAAATCTTACACACAGAGCATCTGGATTAGACAATGACATGAGCTGCTTTAGTTCACTTGGATCTCAAAATATTAGACTGTGTCAAGGCCTGAGTAAATACTTTAGAATGTACAAATACATAAGAAAAAAGTGTTCGAGAAAAGTCATCATTCAAGACATTGTCAATACTAACAAAGGCAGCATTGAGCTGGTAGTCTGCACACTAAGTCTTTGGTTTCACACTAACTGGTCACAAGATTTGTCTTCAACCCAAACTCTCTCTGTGATGATGTACTGATAACCTTCAGCTGGACCTTACTTTGGATGCACTGTACCCTCCAAATCAGTTCTCAGCATCCCTAAGCTGACCAAATACATGAAAGACAACCATAAAACCAATCTGGAATGTCTGTGATGCCCAGGCCCACTGAATTAACATCCTTTGCCTCTACAACTCTCCCTCTTCCCCCCACCCCCATCCCACAAAACCCAAAAGCTCAACTGTAATGATTTTCCAACAAACTCTGAACTTAGATAATTTACAAGAGTAGGTAAGTTCTCGTAAGATATTTTATCTCACTATTTACTTCCATAGAAAGGAAACGAGGTTGTGGAAACTCTACAGAAGATATATGAACAAACTGCAACCAGAACAGGAAAATTATTGAAGATGTGATAGGAAGGGATACTAGAACAGTAAGTTAGCACTGAATAACACATTTTCTAGTCAAACATAACTTGCAGAATGATATCAGAAATTGTATTTATTTTGTGGAAATGTGACTCAAAAAGGAAGACTTGCAAATTATTGTATCTCACTTCAAAGCACAGAGTTCAGTTCATAGGTGAAAACATGGGTTCTTGTGATCAATACTGGACTTTTTTTTGTTGTTGTTCTTTGTAACAAAACCAGACCAGATTTCTACTGATCAGCTGCTGCTGGCAGAATGTGCTCTGTAACACTGCTCAGAAACAACCACCTCCCCAGCCTGCAGGGGAACCATGATGGGCCAGACAAAAATCCTCTCTGGCTAAACACCTTGTGTCCATCTGCAGACATAAATGGGTGCCTTAGATCCAGAACAAGGCTTTGGTGTATCAATATATGATTCTCCCTTGTAATATTCTCCCAAAACTCCTACTCAGCTGACTTCCTTCACTGGTTGCTGATGCCTTTTATATTTAGCAGCTCCACGACAGTGTCCCATTTCCCTGGAACCCTTCTATGGTTGTCCAAGGGCTGTAACACTAGCAGGTGGAAGGCTAATACAACCTATGCTTTGTCTTAAAAAAATGAACAGGTATGATTAAGTTTAAAAGGGATGACAGCTCTCGTATTTTCCTTTGAAATAATTGCCTTTTAAAAACAGAACTATAAAATAATGAAAAGAAGGTAAAAAAAGAAAAACAAAAAATGGTTACCTTCTTGGGATTTTAAGATCTGTATTTTTTGGGGAAAAAGGGTTGGTGGCAGGGATTTGGGGGAGGGTACTTTTTTATTAAAAAACCCTAAGAAACCATCACATCTCAAGAAAGTATTGAAGTGATGATGACAAAAAAAAAAACAAACCATGCTTATCAGAATTATGAAACAGGTAGCAAATGACAATTTAAGGCGACCTATATGGTATGATAGCTGTTAAAAGTTTAGCACAGACAAAATAGTTCATCAAGATGCTAAAGTTACTGCAACTATAAAAAGGAAGTGAAGTCAAACAAATAGCAAACAGGTAAGTTACAAAGGACAAAAGGAGTTAAAGAAAGTAAAACTCCCAAACAAAACACTGTTAAGGAAAAGTAATACCTCTTCTTCATCTAGATGTAGCTTGGAGAATACTACACCACCAACTGCTCCATTCCCTTGCTTATTGTCAAAAGAAGATGGGACTGGACATAATCTCTCAGGATACCAAGATCAAGCTTGTATCATTTAAGGCACCACTTGAATGAATTTATCAATCTTCTTACAGTTAGTTCAGCTTTTTTTGCCTCCACTACTTCAGCTGAGGGCTGTCCAGCATGCTTTTAGGTCAGCATTTTCCTTAAATAATTAATCTTTATGCCACTCATGTCCCTCCCCAGGTATTGTTTTGCTGGACAAAACAAGGAGAGCCCTTTCCTCATATAAGTTCTCTACTCCTACAAGCCCTTCTTCTCATATTTTCCATCATGAATGCATTTCTAATGAACACTCATGACAAGCTTCACATGAAACTCCAGACATTGAAGATTTCCCAAGCTGGAAATCTTTATCCGGACACATCTTCTAATCACATTTGTCTTTTTTGCACTTGTTTGGTGTTATTAGTGTATGACCATCAATGATCCTAAAGGCAGTTAATGCACTCCCAACTAATGCACCTGTGCGGCAGTACCCCAGACGTGTTTAACTCAATCACTAAACAAATTGCAAAAGAGGCTCTTTCTTCTACCAAGGTATCACTGTCTGATGAGTGACATGAGAACAATACTTTACGTAAGCAACTTCCAAGTGAAGTTACTGAAATCAAAAAGCCATCACAATTTGACAGAAAAGAACTTTGTTATTAAGTAATTCAATCTCTAAGTGACAAAATAATTTGCAGATCACTGCACTGACTTCTCTGCCTTTCCTTCTCACACTCCAGCACACTATGAATAGGATTATCATTTAGGATCTTTTTCCCTTCAACTATACTTCTTTCTCATCTCACATCACAAGCTTATCAGAAAGCTTCTGTCATCTTCTAGCAAACATGGGAGTAAGAGGTTTAGATGCCACTTCTATTCAAACATTGTGAAACACAGCAGAAACTGAGCCATTAATCAAGGAGACAAAGCACAACAGAATAAGGAGAAATAAAATGAAAGCATGCAGCTCACCTGGAAGTCTGGAGATACCTTAAGGAGATAGGTGGCCAAACAAGAGTGGAGCAGAACCGTAACCTAACCTCACACTCTTAAAGTCTGGTGGCATGGGCATAAAGCATTTTCAAGTCCTATTCATTCTGTTTGGCTTGGTTGGGGATGAAGATCAACTTGTGAGTTTACAACTACACTCACTGTGGTGAAAGCAGGCTGTACAGGAGTCAATAGAACAGCTATAGATCAATGTCACAAAACTTACAAAACAAGAACCTCACCCAAACCAGGTGAAGGATATTTCAGCAAAATGTAGAGGCAAGCACAGGAAAGCTTTCTGCAAATTCTGTTTTCTAGTTGTTAAAAAATACAAAATAGCCTCTCACCCCTGGAATACAAGGGTCTTGTCTACAACTAGGTCAGCTCTGTGTGGGCAGATGGCCATAGTTCTTCCTCCAAAATGGGCTGCAGATACCTCCAAGGTAAACACCATCCCTCTAGGTGTGAGCATCATGGTTGTCATTAGGCTCCACTGCTGAAAATTTTGAGCTGATGAGCACAGTTACACTGAAAGCATTGGCATTGTGCAAGTATTGACCTAAGACAGAGCATCTGGCATTCAGAGAAGTCAATGTTATAAGTCTAAGCAACAAGTGATTCAAGACAATTATTAGGTCAAGAACAAAAAAGTGTTATGAACCACCAACACGCAGGATATAAAGCTCTAAAGGCAAAAATAAACTGTCAGTGATACCGATTTTCAAAATGTCCAGTTTAAAGAAAATATATAATCCAGTTTTTCCCCATAAGAAATAAAAAGGATGTTAGGAAATACTCTGTTCAAACAATTATGCAGTACACTCAGTGAGGGATGTTTACATCCACAGCACCCCTCAATGGGAGGGTTTCCCTCAACAGGAGGGTTTCCCTCAACACGCATCCACTATTCATACATTCATTAACCTGGAGTGACTACTTCTGGTCTTTCTCCACAGCTGTGATTAATGTGTCTGCCTTGAAAAACAAGCTGCTCTGTGCCATCAAAACTCTGAACGTGTGCTTCAAAACCACATATACACACACAGATAGACCTTCAGTCTTCAACTGGACCAGGACTACTCAAAAGCTCCGACAACATGCTTTGCCATAGAGGTCCGACACTGTGTGTCCATGTGGCTGTACAGACCTGCCTGCACCTGTTTCCATTACACATGCCCTACTTCCTTTGCTAAAGCAAGGGGCTTCCACCATCATCCTACAATTCAACCAACTACACAAACTCTGGAAAAAAACACAAGCATCAACCTAAGCGCCCCTATTTTCAGATGTGTTAAAAAACATACAGCTCTCAGAGTTACTGTATAGAAAAGTCAGGTCTCTCTAGGTGCTTAACTTCTAAGTATCTAAATATGATTTATTTTTGTCTTAATTACCTGCTGGAAAGCCATGGATATGCAATATCAGTGATATTCTAAAGGGAACTCTATCTTTCAGATGATGAGCTCTGTATTTTGCAGTTCTGAGCTCAGGCTGCATGTTGGTCCCTGAAGATGCATTTCTGTATTAGATGATTAATTTTCTGCAGATAGGGTACAATAAGCACAGCCACCAATAAACCACACCCCCTCACAATTTGGCTTATGTAATGACTACATTTACAAGTTTCCCACATGAAAAGCTACTGGTTGTTTTCCACACAGGTGCAGAAGCAGCTTCTCTGCAGGCAGTGAACATGAGCAAAACACTGCTCATTTTAGGTTTGCTTGAATTCAAATACCACTGAGGAACCAGTCTTCCTGCACTAATTGATGATGTGGGACTTTATACAGAGGAAGACCAAAATACTCTTTGTGGTCTGCACATAAAAGGTACCAAAAATGTAATTGGCAGCAAGCTTAGCTGGAGGTTAAAGGTAAACTCCAAATGAGTGGAAATTCCAGCATTGCCCATAATACTTATTTTGTCACTATTCAGATTTTTACTGACTGTACTCTCTTACAAATAGCCAGCAAGTTTACAAGTTTACCAGCAACACATTAAAAAAAAGCATTATCAGAAAAACCAGTCAAACTACTTCAGCTCTAACAGAGCCTACAACACTGCCTATTTTAAAGGCTCAGATTTATGAGGCAGAAATATTGCTTCAGGCAGTTTTCAAGAATAGGTACAGGAGGTGGAGATTACAGAGAGGAGGGTGTTGTGTTGTGGTTAAAGGTTATAAAGCTGCATTTACACAGTGCTCTTCAATAGCTACAAAATTAACTTAGCTATTTCAGGAAAAGGACAAGTATAAAATCATCAGTGCTGCAGAGACAAGGGGGAATTTTTTTTTATTTTTATTTTTTTACAGTGAAACTCCTGCCAAAGTGGAAAACAGGCAATGTATGTAGAGGTATCAGAAACAAAGTTTCATCTGCAGAGCCTTCAATTCAGAAGCAGACTGTGGGAGAAGGGGAGAGGATGAGGCGTAAAAAATGTAACATGCTTCCCAGGCACATGCTGTGACAGTACGATTCTCACCTCCTAAAGCTTGTGAATCAAAAGTATTGAAGATTCAAGCATTTTTCTCCTGGCAGTCTGTGGCCTAGTCCCAAAATCCAGCTGCTTTCTGTACGAGACAGCTGAAAGAATCTTCACATACACTGGATTTATATTATTATGCAGATCATATAAAGCATGCATGCTCTGGTGAATTTTTCTCCTGATGTAATTGACCCCTTCTCTAAGCTAAGTACATCCCGTCACAAAATACTACGGGCATACTCCAAAAATAAACCAAGTTATTAGACAACTATAAATAGCTATTTTCTCTTTTCCCCTCTTTCTTCTCTCTAACTTTCATCTACTTAAGACTTTTTGCAGTGCTGACCTGGAGCTCAAATCTTTTCAAAGGAGAAAAGGAGAGACAAGATGAAGACATGTGGGTCTGACAAGTAGTAGTACCTACTTGATTACTTGACATAAATAGGATGGATTTCTTGAGGTATTTTTAAGTATTTTAAAGCAAATGCAACAATGGACAAACCCTACAGGTCCTGATGTCCCTTCTAAATTAAACATGCTGCAGCTGGGGCAGCACAGCCAACATCAGCTCTTGGGAACCTGCCTGGCTCCAAATATGGCTCTCCTCATCTCAAACCTACTGCAGGATGCTGCCCAGGATGCTCAGATGAAGTCACAGATTACATCAGAAACCCCAAACAATGAAAAAGTTTTATCTTCAATGCTGTCAATAATCATTCCTGCCCCCAGTAATTTCAAGTCACAACACACAGGGAGGACTTCATTAGAGCACAGCAGACTACAGCACCTTGCTGTATTTAGGAGGGTCCTAAAAGAAACTCAGAGCTCCTTAATACATTTATCCTGGAATCACAGAATAGTTTGGGTTGGAAAGGACCTTAAAGATCACCTAGTCCCAGCCCTCCTACATGGGCAAGGACATCTTCCTCCGAAGCTTTTCCATAGCCCTTTCAGGTACTGGAAGGCCACTATGAGGTCTCCCTGGAGCCTTCTCTTCTCCAGGCTGAACAACTCCAACTCTCTCAGCCTGTCTTCATAGGAAAGGTGCTTCAGCCCTCATCATCATCTTTGTGGCCTTCCTTTGAACTCACTCCAACAGCTCTGTGTCCTTCTTGTGTTGGGGGCCCAGAACTAGACACAGTACTCCAGGTGGGGTTTGACAAGAGTGGAGCAGAGGTGGAGAATCACCTCCCTTGACCTGCTGACCATACTTCTTTTGATGTAGCCCAGGATATGATTGGCTTTCTGGGCTGTAAGTGCACATTTTTTGCTTCTGTTGAGCTTCTCATCTACCAGCACCCCCAAGTCCTTCTCCTCAGGGCTGTTTTCAGTCCATTCTCTGCACAGCCTGCATTTGTGATTGCCCTGGCCCATGTGCAGGACCTTGCACTTGACCTTTTTGACCTTCATGTGGTTTGTATAGGCCCACCTCTCCAACCTGTCAAGATACCTCTGGATGGCCTCTCTTCCCTCCAGCATGTCAACTGCTGAAAAGAACAGATAAATAAACTTAGGGCAAGGCTATTGAGAGTCAGCACCACAAAGCAAACACACAAGCTGCCAATGTGACTGGGAGCTACAGTCTGTGCAGTCAGCCACCTCATCCACAACACTGACCAAAACAGGCTCCTTCAGGGGAAACCCCCTTCATGAGGCAGCTACACAAGAACAGGTGGTCTCTTAAAATCTCCCTGTTTATGCCAAGAGGTCCCATGACAGAAGATTTATGCCCCTGTCCTTGCCGCTTATTTCTATGGTCTGCTATTTTGGTTTCACTGATTTCCTTCTTGTATCTGTACTACAGAAGAAAGTAAACAAAATAACATCAAAAATATTGTTGAGAACTGCCATGTACTATCCTGACATCCCCTTATCTTCATCTCTTCCTCTTCAAGTAGGAGTTCGATTATACATACAAGAGACTTTGCATAACACCAAATACTCTCCTTGTCTGCCTTGGCAGACCCTCAATATACCTCTACCAGTCAGGAAGGTCTTGTCATTTCTGTAAACAAAAAAGTCTTTACACCAAAAAGCTGGTGGACTAGCATTTAGTTTTTCAAATTATTTCTTTATCATTTACTTAATAGCATGAGAGAATCAGCGCATAGGGTCCCAATGCTTCTCCTAATGTCCACCCCTCAACACGGCGATTCTGCAGTGATATAGTGGAAACAGCTTATTACTTAGTGATAGCTGGTATTAGTCATGTTAGCTTTTATGCACTGATAATCTAAAATGGGTACTGTACGAGTGATGCATCTCCATCTGTGTCTATATGCACATGATTTAAAGGGTGTCTAAATAAGGATTTAGGGAACTAATTGTGGAGACTTACTTTTTTAAAACAGCAGCATTAAAAAGCTGTCTTTTCACTTTGTAATTAGGACCTGGCTTTTTATCAACTCTCCAAATGCAGTTTACCATTATTCTTTCAAATATTTTCAAAATTTCAATGAGCTCATCACCTAAAGATCCCACTCAATATAGACACCAAAGGGGGAAGGTGCAAACATTCTCATTTGGGCACCTAGTCCTTGTGAAGAGCAGCTGGAAGCCAAGTATTATGAGAGCTTCATTTAGATGCTGAAGTAGGATCTGAGCTTTTTTGAAAATCAGATATTTAGTGGTAAGATCTATAAACATTCAATTCAGTAAGAATTATCATCTCTGTCGGGAAAGAGACATTTGTTTTACTAGATAAAGCAGCAATCGTTTAGCTGTTTTTCTCACAGCAATAAATCCCATGTTCCAAGAATTTATGAGAGGTTGGTCAAATCCTGCATGCTTAGTCTTCCCTCTGTATTTGCTGGATGAAGGAAACAGGTAAAGTTTGCAACAGGGCAGAGGACTAGCTGAAAAACTGATGTCAAGCTTGCAGATTTAAAATAAAACAGATATTCTGTAAGGCTGTGGTAGTTTAGCAGGAGTAACTGAAGTCTGGAGACTAAAAATATCATTTTAAGGAAGACCCTATATGAAGCCTGTGCTGTTCTGTTACACTGTTTCTACTCACCCGATGTTATTAGATTATACTTTAATCATTGCTACTATGATCTGAGCAGTTTCCTTAGAGAAACTTACTCAGCATCTGTGAACGTGCCATTTATATGTTACATATATAGCAGGTTCTTAGAGTACTTCAATCGTGTGTGCATTCAACTCTGATTGATCTACTACCCTGTGGGAGCAGTAAGGGAGCATAGCTCATGCAATTGAAACAGTAATATTTGCTCCATGCTGCATTTTGAAGTAACTTGTACTTTTATAACCTCTGCAAATAATGAACAGAATTCACTGATGAAAATTTCTCATCACGTATTTTCTAGCAACAAACTTGTACCAAACACAAGGTTGACCATGCTCTGTCCATACGCAGTACTTTCCAGTCTCAGCTTTGCCAAAATACTGTCTGTTCGATTAAGTAACAGTTTCATTTCTTTAGGCTGATACATAATCCTCGAGGAACAAAACTGCCAACGCTTACCATTTTATAGAGTTTTATATGCTACCTACTGCTTCCTCTTAAGACCATAAGCCAGAGAATATTACACACCCACCCACATATACAAACACATCTTTCTTCTTAATTATGTTTCTAGCTCTAGCGATTACAGCTCGGCCTGGAACTGTAAACTATGTGCATCCTAAAATACTAAAACCAACCCGAGAGGCGTGTAATCTTAGGATCTTTTCACATGCTGCTCGTGATTTTTGGGGAGGGGAGGAGGAGAAGACTTGGGAACGTTGCTAGTAGGCCAAGTTTACCACCTTGCAGCTTATGCAACAGCTCTGACTCACTCTCTGCAACCCATCTGCTGGGCTGCCTCCTGCTCCCGTTCAGTCCCACTGAGGGTGACATGGCCAGGAGAGGAAAATGCCACCTGGGATGCAGAAGCTACAAAACTAACCTGGAAGCAGCACAGAGATGAAAGCTGAGGAGGACCTGGAAGCTGCATAGGAAGGACCAGCCTCTTGCAAAGATGGATCACAACAAGCCTTTCCGGAGGCTGTACACTGAAACACCACCCATGTTTCCTTAACATTTTTGCAGGCAGCATCACCTTGGATGAGTTCAGAGCCCTGAGGCTGGAAACATAGCCCTCCAAAACCATTTGTGGTGACAGGCCAGCTGCAGTGTAGATACCCTTACAGCCAACGTTTTAGCTTGCTTACACTGTCATTTATTCCTTAATATAGTAAAATCATGGGAAAATTTCCCTTTATTTTGTATTTATTGAAATGCAATTTAGAAGATTCACTTTCACACCATTTTTTAGGCAGCAGAACTTATTTTGGTATGGTGGGTTTTTTTAATTTTTTTTAATTCTTTTTTAAAGTCAGAGCCTTTAACAAGTTAGCAATGTTAATGAGGAGAGGAATGTTAACTACTTGAATAATCAGAAACCATGGAAGAAGTGAAAAATTAAACTCTCTCCTCTCTTGGAATCTGAAGATAATTTCATATCTGTGGGAGGTGCTCACTGCCCAATGTTTACTTAAATGTGTTATTTAAAGTATTTTAAATACTGTTCCCTCACAACCTTAAGCATCCCTGTTACCCTAGCCATCAAAGTTATTTTCATAGTGAACGAAGGGCAGTACATGCATTCTCACTCAATTCATTACGAGAGACAAGGGAAACACTAAGGAGAGAGAAAATCATGAATGGTTGTGCAGCATTGCTGTGATGCAGAGTATGAATGAACAAAAAGGCCAAGCTAATAATTTCTAGATCTCCACCATTTCAGACCACCCTACTTAGTTACTGCATGAATAAAAGGTACACTCCGTTCTTCTTTTCTTGATCATCTCTGAAAAATAAACAAGTACTAGCAGCCTCAATACATGATTGTCAGACCTCAAGTTCAAAGCTAAAAAAGAAAAAGCCCAAAAAATAAAGTAGGAATACATCTGCCTTTGTAAACAAATCACACTGAATAAATGGCATCCATGTTAATATTGCCAAAGGCAAAACTGACCTAAGAAGAAACATCGATCTCTTCTACATTGCTGTAGCCTCATTGGGATCACTGTATTTATTAATAACCAGATTTTCCCCCTACACCAGCTGCTACCACTGCTTCACACTTTGTCCTCAACAAGGTCAAAATCTAGCCCATTGAGGCTCACCATTAAAAAAAAGAAAAAAAACCAGAAACACGTTTCCCAACAGCCACAAAAGACAGACCTACCTTCACACATAGCAACCTAGAAAGAGGCTCCAAACGGAAAGAGCAGGGATGCTAACAGAGCCACACTGGAAGATCAATACAGTTTGGAAATTAAAAACAAATAATAGAAATATCAGAACTTGACTTGCACTTCCTTGGATGTTCACGTGTGTGAGGAGGACAGCTATAGCTCAGTGGTGGTACCCATGCACCTGTGACAGGCACACTGCTCTGCAGCTCCTGAGCCACATGGCACATACCAGCCTGGGATGCTGATGCTGGAGGCAGGCGAGGTACCTCGGTACTGCACCTTGCCAGGACCTTATCTCCTCCCTCTGTGCACCACGATAACTCAGTACCCCACAAGTTTATCTTGCAAGCAATTCAGTACTGCTGCCTATCAAAGGCTGGATATGCTAATGGGTATACTATGGACCATACCATGAGGGCTGGTGGGACAGCCTAAGGCAATGTTCCAGGCTAAGCAATGCCTGGGATTACCATAGTTTATCCTCATCCCAAAGCAAGCAGGGTGGTCCAGTCCCTCACCCCCTATGCAGGGCTGTGCCTGGAAAACAGGGATTCATCCAGCTCCACCAAAACAGCACACCCCACATCTCCGTCGCTTCATAGCTGCAGTAACCAAGACCCTACAGCCACCACCTCCGGCTGCTGCTCCAAGCCTTGGTAGCAGCATAGTACAAAATTCACAGAAGAGGTCAAGCCATCTGCCAAGCAGCTGTGGTCCTTCTCCCAGCCCAGCTGCCCTTCAGTAGGCACAGCCATTCCCCCTGAATGCATTAAATACACCCCTAGTCGAGGGGCATGACTAGATGAAGTGGCAGCAGCTAATTCACCCTGGTGATTTCAGTAAATGCTAAAGGGACGTAATCTCTCTGCTGTTTATCTTTTTTTACTTTTTCTTTTCAAGTGCAGTCAAATTAGGTCACGTCCATGGTGCATGTTGTACAACAGTTTGTTATTACTGAAGCCATGCAAGTGTAACCAGCCTGGTACACAGGTGTCGTGATAAGCAAGGTTTTGTTTCTCATGCATTCACAACATTAATATTTTTTTTTTAGTGTAAATTTAACCCAGATGCAAAGTGAGCTCAGAAACCGTCAGATCTAACAGTTTCAGTCAAAGCCATCAACTGAGATTGCCTCAAAACTTTACAGAAAAGAAATTTAGGATTTTAACAAGGTTCAGGCAGGATGAGTTGTGTTTGTTTTCAGATGTGACAGCAAAATTTAAATACTCATAGCTGTTTGTAAATTTAGGCAAGAGCTATAATTCTCTCTCTCATTTGTCTGTTCAGTCAAGTTCCAGTTTTGCTGCTCTACTCAAATATTTGGCAGGATTATACTTCTGTGTTTTATTTCCTAATCTGACCATAATGGCAACTAATTTATTTGTACGTAATGTAATTATCTTTAGCTGTTCTTCATCCTTGGTGCTCTCTGAATATTCCATCTCCAGCTATTTAATTTTCTTTTCACTCTTCTGCGTTTGAATGATTGCTCTTTACATAAATTGCTGGCATGGAAATGTTGCTTAACTTGTAGCATCTGCAGTTAGAGCTATTATTTAATTTCAATACATTGTCTGGCCAAGGGGACGAACCCAAGGACTTTGATCTTCGGTCCTTAGGGCTCACATTCAGAAACTGTTATTTTCTCACTGATGCTAATTAAGATTCTCTGCTTTTTTTTCCCCCTATTGATTCCTGCTCCTGTTCTGCCACTATTCACAAAGCAGAGACTTCCCTTGATCCTTGAAAGGCACCTTTCATTCCTTTATATCTATTTTAAAATCCTGCCAAGCTACCCCTGGGAGATTCAAGTCAAGGAAGAACCTACTTCCTTTCCTTTTTGATGCCACTGATGCAAACGTAAGTTTCACAGCCAAACTGGGTGGAGTAGAGGTTTTACCCATACCTGCAATATACATTTAAGCCATCTCCAAAGTCCTCATGGGAACTAAAATACTCCAGAACAAAGCAGCAGCAGGTCCACTCTCCTCTGGGCCAGCCTTTGCATGGAGGTCCCCCCAGCTCCTGGGTACTCCCTCTGCCACATATGTCCCTCTTCCCAATATACAGCAACTGCAGAGTACAGGCATAATTTCTCATTTAGCTTTTCCTCTGTATCACCTTTTCTTAGATCTCTTCTTCCACTGCAATATTTGTAAAAGTATAATAACTTAAAAGTGGCATTTGGATAACAGAGGGATTTCTCATGAAGTCCTTGACTTTAATTTAGCCACGTGTACTTGTGCCTCAGAGAAAAATAGCATCCCCCACACCTTTCTTTTCCACATTTTTTAAATTAATAAGTCTTAAAATAGAACAACAGCAGATAAATTTACTTATTAGAGAAAAGCTGCCAAAATTTGCTGCTAACAGACTGGAATTACCATAGAGAAAAGCATTCTGCAAAGAAGAAATTCAATCTGCAAGAGATTTAATTTGGCACCAAGACAAAAGTTCTTTATTCCAAACACAAATTTACAAGATTTCCATGTAGGTTTTACCATTATTTGCGGTATATAAAAAAAATTAACACTTTATAATGTGCTATTGTAAGGCAAAACTAAACTTACCAGATGATATCTTAAATAATGCAAAGCCCACTGCAACCAGCCACCAACCCTTGAGAAAGCCTGCACAACTTTCCCCACTTTTTAATGCTGCTTTTGCCTACATTCTTTCAGAACTGCTTGCATCCTAACAGAGTATGTAATACCCCTTACCTGTTTTGCTTCAAAAGCAAACACTGACTGCTCTCTGAATTGGGAACTTAGATGCCACTTGCCAATTTGAAGAAATTTCAAAGGTGAGAGAAAGCTGACTGAGTATGTAGTGACATGATGGGAAACAGGATTCAAGTTGGGTCTGGCCAGACTGTCTAGCAGTATGAAATAACATTGTCAGCTATTCCACCTTGCTCCAAATTTCTTTCTTGAAGGCTTCAGCAGAAATCACCCAGTGATTCCTCAGTGTGAGTTTGCAGAAAGCATGTGTTACCCCCACAAAGAAAAACAATGTGCATTCAAGACATTCATTGAGAAACTGGTAGGGTCTGTGTGAAAGCTCAAAGTCCAATGAAGGAGTTGAGCAGTGGCAGGAATCTGCTGATGGTACTGACCCTGCTTCCCTTGCTCATTGCTCCCTGTGCAACCCTGCTGTCCAGGCACAGCCTTCCCCGAGACAAGGCTGCAGGACACACACAACTTATACTGCAGACACTACTCCCATCTGATGGAGGTGGTGGGGGACATGGCTTGGAGTAAGGAGAAAATTCTACGTATGTCCCTCAGTGGTGCCCATATAGATTTGGGAAAGGTAGAAACAGGAGATATATGCCTGCAGGAACTTCATCTGCAGCCTTTCTACTACATCTGCATACTACAGATTGTACACCTATAGCCCAGAAGATGCTTGAGAACCTTGTATTTTAACCATGTAGGCAAACCCACTACTTTACAGGCTGCAAATACATCCTAGAAGGCACATTCTGATTTGCCCAATTGCACTGCCCTTCAGTCAAGGCTCTGTAAACAGACCCCCAGCCAACTAACTCACCCTCATGTCAACCAGGGAGCAATTCTGCTGTGCTCTGAGTACTTGTTCTGCTCTCCTTGCTGACATTGACAGAAGCAGGGATAGAAACTGCCCTAAAACCCTGGACCTTTTACTTTAATCCTTAAGATAGAAAGAGAGGATGAGTCAGTGAACTCCTGCTTTTGACAAGGTAAATTGTGAGCAAGCCAATATGAAAACACCAAGTATGAGTTACCTGCTGTTTATGACAAACAAATCTCATTTGCTCCATTATTGCAGGCAATATAACTCCAGGACATAGCACAGCTTCCTCGCACAGGTTCAGTGCAGAGAGGGATTTCTTATGGGGACATGTACCTCCTGAATCATTGTTTCAGTGCTAAGGATCTTCCCCTGGTTCCTTTCACTTCTCTGCTTAGAGCCCACACCCAGCCATGAAACACTGGCTCCTTTATAATTATGAAATAGGATTTATTCCCTGGCCCCCCCCCTCCCCCCAGCTCAGGTGTTAATGGAGCTTTGTGCACATTTACAATCACAACTTCAGGTCTAAAAGGTACCATAGACTTAACCTCAAAGACATCCTCCAGAGCAGACATCTGGATCCTACAGCCCCAGATTTTGCCAGCAGTTTTCATTTCCTCTGTACACCCAATTACGTTTTAATATACCAAATAGACACCCCCACATATTGCAGAAAGACTGGATTTTGTTGCACACAGACCATACCAACAAGAGTCCAGTGGCAGCATCAGCGTCTGCCAGGAAGAGTTAGCGGCTGCAACACACTCAAAATTCAGTACTTTGATATTTTTCTTAAGCTTTCAAAAACAAATTGGCACTACTCCGTACATAGGAATCTGGAAATACCTATTTAAATGTACTCTGGGAAGTTTTTAGTAATATCTGCAAGTGCTAATTTTGCATAAACACTGGAAACGTTTATCACAGGAAGAGACAACATAGTATCAATTAGGAAACGTTCAGCAACAATCTAGTAATAGGCAAAGCAACCACCTTTGGCTCTTCACCTGTCTTTACAAGTGTTTAATGATGAAAATATCCAAGTTAAATGAGCCTAATTAAAGAGACTCCTCCTCACATACCTTTCTGTCCTTAAATATTTAGATCATATAGATAGAACAAATATTTAGACCTACAAAAGTACAACCTCACTGCACCTTCCCCTTCACTTCTGCATTGCCACGACCTAATGGTAAAAGCATCTCCAGTTCAGGGGGAGTCCAGGACACGCAGCCCTTGCTGTCCTGAAAGGGCAACTTGCTAGTTCTTGACCAGCATCTATACATTGACCCGTGGCTGCTGCACCACAGGAATGCTACCAGCTCTCATGGCACCTCTCTATTTTCTTGTTTTCTCCTTTCCCTTCTCTCCCTGTTCTATGAAGCCCAGGCCCAACTAGCACTACCTCTTACCCAAACTTATGAGAAGCTGCAGCTCATGATGATGCAGGAATCCAGATGACCCACTTGAGGTCAGCCTGGTGAGCATGCAGTTTTGGCAAGCAAAATTTCCCTGGGGTATCACCATTTCTACCTTCCTAGCAGATTTTGTAGGAACATAAGTCTCCACATAAGCTCTTAAGTACTGACACTGGGAAATGCTGAAATTGCTGCTGGGTGCTGCAGGAGACTCAATAACATCTCTTCTGCTGCCTGTTTCTGGAACAAGGAACAGCCCAGGGGAAGGATTCAGATGTTTTACAGGACCTTTAAGCAAAATCCTGCCTCTCCAGAAGAAAGATCCTCCTTGTCCTTGCTGCCTCTCACTCACATTTCAGCTCATTATCCAGCACTTCCGCAGCAAGATATGGGAGACTCACCTTTCTTTCAAGGCATATTTAGTTGAAATTTGCTGTAATTTACTCACACCATGGGAACAAGAGTATTTCACTACTGCTTCTTTCAAAAATTAAGTGAATTACAAGGAATACTAATGGAACTGAGATCTGCTCTCCTGTCAAATCCATGCCACCAGGAGTTTCTTTTCTCAAGAGTCCTTCCCACCAGCTCGCACATTGCAGAGATTAGCAGACAATGCAGAATTGTCCAATATCATGTTGGCAGGAAACAAGGTCAAATTAACCAAGTTAACATGATATATTGTGATAAATTGAAATGCCTGGGGTACTACATGCTTGAACTATGTGGTGCTGTGTATCACAGCAAATCTATTTCCTAAAACCTCTAACTGAGCAATTTCATCCATATAAAAGCACTACTAAATATGCTTCTGCTTGTTGCCAGACAGTTTCCTCTGCTTTTCAGCAGCTGTAAAACATATGGGGTTTATGCTGCTAAGAGCCTTTGTAAATCATTCTGTAATACCTATGGGTTATACTTAGCTATAGACATGTCTTCAGCTGATGTCAATTGTTGCAGCTGCCTTGACATCAGAGCCAAGATTATTTACAGCAGCCGAGCACTTACAAAGTTAGAGAAGTGAGGTGTAGTTTGGTTTAGGAGGACATTTAAGCAGAACTTGGTCCTGAGAAAGTAAAGCCAGTCAGTCACTCAAATCTGGCCTTGTCTATTTGAAGTTTCAAAGAGCATATCCCTAAATATCAAACACTTAGTACTCATCCTTTCCTGCTCACCACTCTTGCTTACCTTACATGGTCCAAATCTAAAGAAACATAGAATTATATAATGGTTAAAGTTGGAAGGGACCTTAAAGATCATCAGGATCCAACCTCCCTGCTATGAACAGGGACACCTCACATTAGACATCTCTGACAACAACACAAATACATACATATATAAATATTTTTAAAGGTGTTTACCATTTTTCTCACCCTTTGAAGAGAAAAGATAACAACCACCTTTAGTAGGAGCCTCTAGGACAATGCTGAATCCTCTCAGCAGCTTCCCTATGCAGTCAAGAACAAGAGCACTGAAGAGACTCCTCCACACTGTGATTCACCCCACCTGAGAAAGGAAACTTTGGCCAATTCCTACCTCCTAAGGATGGACAGGAATGCCTCCTGGACTGTAACTAGGACTCCGCTCTAGGGGTCTTCTTCCCTCCCCTCAGGAAGAGTTTGGTACGAGCAGGGGCAACTCAGTTAAGCCGAGTGCTACAGACTATGGGTGAACCTCTTCCACAGCTGGATGATGGGTGCAGGTACACAAGAGGCATGTTAACTATCCTGTTAACCCTTGCCCCTTCCTGAAGCCAAGGCTTCTTCTCCACTGCAGACATGGTACAGGTGTCTTTGACTACTGATGCTTTAAAAATTTAATCGATATCCATTCTGTTAAGTCCTTTTGACATCTTTCTTTATACTTCTCTATATACCAATTAGCAAGTAATTGCTGAAAGGTATGAAACAGAGTCAACATTTTTTCCAGAGGTTTAAGTCAATTAATTAATAATTAATATTGCTCATATATTTTTAGTTTTCATGTAAGGTTTATAATTACAGCTGAGCTTGTTTCCAGATCCATTTCTTAAACAAAGCTTTAGACAACCCTTACAATATTAAGATTTGCACTGCTATGCTGCTTATAAACCTAACACTAGAAGTTTTGCAACTTCCACCCTATAGTTTTATAATAGGGCAACCCTATAAAAAGACAAAAAAGCCAAGCACATCATAACAGGCTGATATCTAAACAACCAAAATCCCTAACACCTTCAGGAAACACTAGACCTCACAGGGTTAAATATTACTTTTCAGTAAATCTTGTTATGCATCCCATACCCTAGAACTTATCTGACATAAAAGGGGATAGATAGATATAAATATAGTACATAAAGTACAGTATTAATTTTAGTACAGACAAACTATGTTAAAGACTGTCAGAATTCAGTCTGGCACAACTGCTGTATAGCTACAACATTTGGGAAAAAAAGAGGGAGTCAGGATGGTCTCATTTGTCTCCTGCAAATAGGTCATTTAAAATTAAATTCTGTGTTAACCCCACCCTAGGGTTTGGGCAGCCTTAGTCAAAAGATGTTATTTCTGAAAGCGCTTATGCAACCTTTCAGAGAGGCTTCATTGTGGGTTCTGCATCAGGAAGCAGCACATCTTTGTGGAGCTCCTTGTGGGAGCGTAATGGCTTGTCTGGAAGATACCTGTACTACATCACCCACCAAGGATACCATCTCCTCCTCGTGTAACACTACTTTCAGAAAGTATTTACCATTTAGGGACTTCTTGGTTTTGTTTCTGTTTGAACAATTCTGAGAGTTTAACAATTCTTTCATTTAAAGGATAAAAAAGAAGAGAGACAGAAAACCTAATTTTCTATTTATTTTTAGTGCCACTCAATGTGCATCTTGCTAAGGCAACAATCACCCCAGCACGAGCTGACTAGAAGCAGCAGCAGGTAGCTGCCTGACTGGCTAGCAGGGATGGATGAGAGAGAAATAAGACTAGGTTTACTGTGTAAGAGCAAACCCAAGCAGGGGGGTTTTGCTTGCACACCCCCCCACATTTTTGAAGATCTTCATTTTCATATGGCAGGGCCCCTAAGCTCAGGATATAAGAACTGCAGTGGACCCCTAGAAGAGGAACAAGCCAAGCCTCTCTTCTGGAGACTGCTAATGGAGATTGCACAAGACAAAACAACTGCTCCTACATCATGGCTGGCACCAGGGCCTGACTTTGCTTCTCATCCCTGCTTGGTGCAGGCACATTTCAACATCACCTGGGGGGAGCAGCAGGAGCAGCTTCTCCTAAACAGGGACAAGAACGGGAACTTTGCAACAAAGTCCTTGTATTCCCCAGAGGTGCTTCCAGATTGACTCGCATCTGCCTGCTTGCTCACTAGCAGCTGCTCGCTATCTTCCAAGCCAATACTCAGGGAGGAGGCTTCGGTTTAGTATCCAATACTCACATACTGCCATAAAGCTTTTTCTTTATTACAGATACTATCCAGGGGAAAAGTGTTCTTTATTACCTGAGCATACACGCATCAGCTTTGAAACTCTGAGGTCACATCTCTGCTCAAAGACAGACATACACATATATGCAAAGCAACAGGGGAAAAAAAAATTTAAAAGGCAACATTTATTTTTACAACATCATTTGAGTTTTCCAAACAAAAATAATCTTATATTAGTATAAGTTTTTTCAACTGTGGGAGAGCTTGCTAAAAAACTATATGACAAGTCTTTGTGGTATAAACTAGGCTTCAAACCATGTACCTGCCAGCCAAAATTATGCGCATGTGAATGCATTACTATAAAAATCAAAATACAGACCTGCATTTTGGATATAGGACTTTGGAGAAAACTAGATTTCAGATTCAAATTCCATCCTGTGTTTTGCCTTCAGCAAGAAATCCCACAGTAATCTTTTCCAAGGAAATTCTATTACCAATGTAGTTCAAGGCCAAGTTTACTGTCCCATTTTGCTTCACTAACCTACTGAAAACATTCTGTGAGTTTTGTAATAAATTACAAACACAAAATAGGGAAAAGCAGAAAAAAATGTCTGTGGCTGAGGGCATAATTTCTTTTAAAAAGCCTGTATTTGGAGCTATTTAAGCACAGCTCTATCTGCAAATTAGTGCATCTTTTAAGAGTTCATTTTGAACAGAAGAAATCAGAAGACTAGTACAGACAGAACATCTGAAGCTGACATTAACTTTTCCTTGAAACTCCTACTCCATAAGGTATATAACTTAAGTTAGACAGATCCTAAAAAATACCAGCTTGCTTAACTTCATTAAGAAAAGAGAAGTTTTATTCTGCTAGCAAAAAACAAGTGCTGGTGACCCACTCAGCAATTTCTGTGTGTTCAATAGGACTCCTGAAGGTCTCCTGCAGCTTTATGTCAGGCAATAATGCTATTGTACTCAACCTTTCTGGGCTGTAAACAACAAAATATTTAAACTGTAGGACATATATTACACTGCAGTGGTAATAAAGTGCCTATCTGGGTTGTTTTCTGGCAAAAAAACCTCCACCAACCAGCCACCAAAACAAACTCATCTTCTGCTATTGCAGAGAGTCTCAACTCAATATATTACTTCCACCTTGGTAAGTCATCCACTGTACAGCACAACATTACCCTTTCCCAAGCAGCAGAGACAATTTAAGACACCCCTACTCCTCTCTCCCTCCCTCTTCTCCATTTTTTATTATTCCTTCAGCTGTGCCACTGCAGCAGATTCATAGGGGAGCCCTGCCATCGGGCCAGCAAGGCACTGTGGACTTCGGTGAAAAAGGAAAAATGCCAAAATACAAACATAATCACTTTTCATCCAGAACAGTGATAGTGTTCCCAGGACAGAACCCCTCCCTGCTAACTCAGGTGGGTACACAAAAGCATAAACCCAGGACCTAAACCCACCACTCCCTCAGCTCCTGCCAGGAAAAGCCATCACACAACACTAAACCTTTTTTCACACGTGGCCTACAATTCCCTCTGCCTTACCTTTATCACAGATTGCATACGAGCTGTTATTTAAAGCCAATTCAATAACACATGCACAAAACAAAACCAAACCAACCCCAAACCAATGAAACCTCATGTTTTGCATCATGTTTCATTATTTTAGGAGAATATAAAGCTGGGGCTTTATACAGGCAGCCTTTAAAGAGACCAAACTTTCCCCACAGTTTATGGTGTCTACTACTTGCAAAACAAGTCCAATAGGGCAGGCAAATCATAACGAAATACTGGGACAAGCGCAGCAGTGTCTCACAATTTTGAGCTCCTTAAGGGTAGAGCAGTAAAAAGTTTCAAACATGCATTTTTGTTAAGAGCAAGTCCATGGTCTCCAGACACAGAATTAAATCTTTTCATTGTAAATTAGCATATTGGGACCCAATACAACAAAAGAAACCACACTTTGAAAGTTAATGTACAAATCACAATAATTCCTACAGTAGCACACAGCAGGCTTGCAGTCTACTAGATAGCAGGTCCCAAGACACTATGGAGCACTCTGCGTTTTGGGATAGGAGAGGGAGTTAGGACTTTGCACCTACCTCAAAGGTACAAGGGCCTGCAGGCACCAGTTAGCAATTGCACGGAAACAAAAGCAGAAGAGATTTTTTTTTATTTTTTTTTTTTTTGTCCAGAAGATCAGCTTGCTCCCTTCCTCAAGGAATTTAAAGAGCCCAGATGTGCCTCCTGGGCAGGCCATCAGGCAGGTGGCAGCACTCGACATCCATCTGCAGTTCTACTAATGCTTTGTTTAATGGGATTAGGTTGCTTACACCCTTGCACTTCTCTGACTTGTTTGATATCCCTCTACCTGTGGGAAAGTTACAGCCTCCCCTGCCAGGGGCTGTGCATGGGACTGCAGTTATCCAGGCAGGAATTCCAGGCCTTGGTGATGGCACCGTGCACCTCTCTTGGGGGTCAGGAAGAGGCTGAGTGAACGGCAGATCTGAGAAGCTATTTCAAATAATTTGCTTTTTATCTTGTCAACAGAATAACACTTGGAACTTACACTGAAAGCAAAATAGCATGATAATCCGCTAAGCCCTTTTACCTTTATATCTCAATTTATTGTTATGATTAGGTGACACAGAGGTAAATCCCTCTTCTCTCTCTTCCTCCACTCAGGAGGCAGTGTCTGCCCTCAGAAACCTCAGATTAACCCCCCAGTTCACCAGGGACCTGAATAAGAGCACCAATGGCACCTACCCATGCCCTCTGCAAATCCACTGACAGGATTATCAAGAGCAAGGAGACAACTCTCAGCACCAAGGCCTATGCTGGGACGTGGCACAAGACTCAGCAAACTGACAGCAAGATTCACTGCTGCTGTCAAACGACTGTAGCAGGACCTATTTTGCACAGCTCCAGTCACAGCAATAATTTGATCTAATATCAAAAGGCATTCTTATCCCAAAAATGGATTCTTCACCTGGTGTGCAAAGTCCAATTCCACACACAGAGACGAGATACCAATTTTTATTACAATCCTGCTCAGGATCAGGTGCTAGCAGGCTAATGGCAAGAAACACCTTAGTGACAGGCCAGAGAATATTTATACACTAGATATAGGGATAAAACTACAATGTATTGAAAAAAAGGGGCGTTTTTGGCTTAGGTGTGCGATTCAGTGTAAAATCACTCTTTGACTGGGTCAGCTGGCTTGCGTCTGTTCTATGAGAGAGACTGTCCCCAGACAGGTATGGAAAGTCCTTGTTCAGGGGAGGGGAGAGTTGCAATGAGTTTATTTGTTGAAGTGCAAGGCTATATTCTGCCTTGTCTTCAGGATGAGAAAACAGGCAGCTACTGCAGGTGTACCTGTAATCTCCAATGGAAGGGCCAGCAGAGACACAACAAAAATTCTCCATTGGTGGTAGCAGAGAAGGGCAATCACAGACAGTCTAGGAAAACCACTGCAAGCAGATCTAATTATTTATAGTTTTTTTTCTTAGTTTACATGCCAAGTGGGATTTGACATAAGGAAACAATTTCACACCTTAGTTTCAGAACAAAAGTTTAATTTCATCCCCTGCAGTAGAATACTGACTGCTCAAACTACATATTTTCCAATACATGGCCCAGCTATAGACCAGATAAATGTTCACAGGCATAACTCTATCATCTCTCAATTTCTCACTTCTCACACTGTCTCCTGTTTTTGCCTTCAGGAATCTCAATACTGCTAGTATGGTTTCTGGATTTTATCATCTATATTTGAAGATATATTTTGTACAACTAGAACAAGAAATACTCAACAGTTTATCATAGGATAAAAGATCACAGCAGATACAAAAGTTGATTCAGAATATAATGTTCATTTCAATGCTATGGTATCAAAAGGTGTAAAGGGAAAGTGATCCCCTTTTGCTTTTACATATTCTTTAGGCCAGGAGCTAGGGAAGATCATAATAACTGGGCACCTGAGTATCACTGGAAAAGGAGTTTTCCAGGAGGCCAGCATGGAGGAGGTTAATTTTGTTTTAAAACATAGTGAAGGGTCAGGTATCTGTAATAGATAAACAGTAGGGGATGGGGATGCATGGTTCTACTGTCCTGTATCAGTGACTCTAGAAGTCTCACATGTTGGAGCCTCTTTCAACTACTCAGAATCACATCCAAATCGTACTCTCTTATATTTGATGAATATGGGAACTGTGAGACCTCCCACACCTTTATTTATGCCATGCAAAATCATGACTATGCAGGTAAGTAATTCTTGGCCCCAGGGAAGTCAGATTTTCTGGCCATCAGTTTTTGCAGCTCCAAAAAAAAAAAACAGAGATTGAGCTGAGCCCCTAAGCACAAGGTCCAGGGAACCCCGGTTTATGTGCTGTACCTGCAGAAAGGGAGGCCTTCATAAAACAGTATTTTTCTTTCTGCAATATTTTCTCTAAAAACATAGGGCGTATAATCATCAATGAAGTCTTGCTATACCTCACTATGCCAAGAGTGACAAAAGCCTCAAAGCTCCCATAAAAATTAAACCAAGACAAACCATGCTCCAAATCCCTAGAAAACAAGGAAAACATTGGAACAGACAAACATAATCCATTTGGATCCTATGTTGCTGTGGGATCAGGTATTTCTGTTCTGATGGAAACTGATGGTTTCATAATGTCAGCATGTGATAGATACAACTCCCCAACCACATGAACAGTAGCCCAGAGTAACTGCATAACTGTCTCTTAACTGCATGATGTTTACAGAATTTCCACATGTTGCTGTGTCTGAAAGTTAAACATGTTATCATCTGAGTGCAGTGGATCAAGCTTTAATTAGTATATGCTTTTTCCACTTCAGACTACATCTTCAACTTGTCTTTTCTGCTTCACAAGACTTAATAATGCAAATGTGGCTTTAAGGAGGTACCTTCTAAATATTCAGCTAAAATAGTTCATTCAGAGCAGAGATATTTTTTTATGGGATTGCACTAAGATGTAAACATAGCCTCATATTATGTAAGCATCACCCTCAACATATCTGTTTTACCAGGCTGTTCTATGCTGTAAGAAGGAACACCTTCTGTTATTTCTTTTTGCTTTTTCTACAAAGGGTGTATTAGGGTTTGAAGATATATAGTTATTTTTTCTGGAATAGAGCATGAAAAACTACAGAACATAAGTTACTTCAAGAAATTGATAACAGGCCATTGTTCATACTGCACTACCACGTAGGCAGCGCGTGATCTGTAAGCTAGTGGATATTTTATATCCGTTGACTCCTTTGCCCCTTCACAGCTCTTCCAGAAAACTAAAATTAAAGACATTTCACACTAAAAAGATTACACAGGAAATGGCACAGCTGCTCAGCTGTTAGCACTACAGCAGTAGTCATAGCTCAGTGTTAGTCCCCATATTAAAAATATTTCACTGTTAATTATTTGGGCATTAAGATCAGTTTATCACTTCTACATTATCTATCATGAAGCCCATCAGTAGTTGGGGACTTCTATTGCTGTTTTACAGCTGTGGCATGGTGTTTATTAAGGAGCTTTGTCTTAGTGCTTGTTGCGAGTTATATTGCTCCTTTGAACTCTTTTTACTTGTCCCTTTTAGCCGACTAATGGCAAACTTCACCTTAGTTGTATTTTTCATACAAGGGTCACTGGATAGCGTTTCATCCCCTCCCACAGCATACCTGATGACAGATTGCAAACAGGAAGTTTTCTAGGAAAGTACTTTCTCTTGGTGAGAACAAAGCTGGGGAACTTGCATGCAGGATAACATCCCTAACGGTTACAAAACCTCACACTTAACACAGAATTCAAGTGGAAAGACCTTGAAACAAGGGTGTGCTTTAGAGAGGTTCCCTGCTCTGAATGTGAAGGTGAAGGAACCCAGCCAGATGGCAGGACCCTGAACATAGCTGAGCGAAGTGTGTGGTCCTCAGTGGAGAACCTAAGCACCATAGATGTTAACAGACCTGGAGATGGGCAACCATTATTATCCAATATACAAGTGGTGAACCAATCATCAGAGAATCACAGAATGCCAGTTTGGAAAGGACCTCAAGGATCATCTGGTCCAATCTTTGTAGGTCCAAACTGGGCAGGAACACAGTTTGGATGAGATGGCCCAGCACCTTGTCAAGCTGAGTCTTAAAAGTGTTCAGTGTTGAGTAACCCAACACTTCCCTGGGGAGATTATTCCACTGTCAAAATGTTCTCATAGTGAATTGGGATGTCCCCAGCAGTAACTTGCACCTGTTACCCTGTGTCTTTTCCAGGTGATTCCTTGTAAAAAGGTAGTGTCCATCTTCTTGGTAGCTACCCTTTAAGTACTGGAACACAGCAGTAAGTTCTTCTCTAAGCCTTCTCTTCTCCAGGCTGAAAAAACCTAATTCTCCCAGCCTTTCCTCATAGGGCAGGCTGCCCAGTCCTCTGATCATCCTTGTGGCCCTTCTCTGGACCCTCTCCAGCTTGTCCACATCTTTTTTGTATAGTAGGGACCATTATTCTGGGTCTGGCCTGACAAGTGCTGAGTAGGATGATGATTTTTTATCTCTGCTGGTGATGCCCTTTTTGATGCAACCCAGCATCCTGTTGGCTTTCCTTGCCGCTGCAGCCTAGCTCAGTCATATGGAGCTTGTCCACCAAGGCCCCCAAGTCCTTTCTACAGAGCTGTTCTGCAGCCAGGTGGATCCCAGTCTGAGCTGCACTCCTGGGTTGTGTTTTCCTAGGTGCAAAACCTTACACTTGTCCTTGTTGAATAAGGTTCTTGTTAACCCACTCTTCCAGCCTGTCCATGTGTTCCTGGAGGGTAGCTCTCCCTCCAGAGAGAGATCACTGCCTGTCTGAAGTTGACTGGGAGGCTCCCAGCAAGTTAAGGAACAGCCACTCATACTTCCAGCTGTGGGGCCAGCAGCATCATGGGTGGTGGCAGCACCTCATACTTGGATTTTGTTCACCACTGTAACCAGCACTGTACTGAAATGGCTCATTGTGCGGGTTCAGCAGGCACATCCCCAGTGCTGGCTGCACACCCAGTTTCAGGTGGAAGGGCTAGCCTCATTATATTTGTCCAAAGGGAGAATTGTGCAAACCAGTTCGGTTCATGTTCTCAATTTGGGGCATATTTACTGAAAGCAACATAGTCTTGCTGAAATGACATTTTTCTGAGAGGCTCTATGGTGTTTACAACACCAAGTGGCATAGCCAGTATGGCAGGTAGCCCTAGATACAGTCACTGAGGTAGCTATTAACTACAGATATGATGTCCTGAATTATAAAATTATTATTACTCCTTTGGATTCTGATTGATCACATTTATTATTGTGAAAAAATCTGCAATCAGCCCTAGAAATGCTGTTATGCTGGTTTTTTATGAGATTGTACACATGAAGAAAGAGCTTGTCTTGCTGGACAAGAAATATAGGAAATGTAAAAAAGCTTTTGGTTTGGTTTTGCAAATACTAGGTTGCTTTATTTAGTGAAATCCCTCATGGAAATTCATTACACGAAAGTCTCTGGCAATTCTAAGGAGGTATGTAAATAAACTTATAAATGAAAAAAACCTGTAATTTAAAACTCTATGCTTCCAAGCTGATCAAAGAAAACTAACTCTCATGATCCTTACACAGCAGATTACAGTAGACAACCCTTCCTAGTAGACAGTGGGTTTATTTAATATGGTTGCCATCTAAAATGGTGTCAGAGTTAATTATTCCTACAGTTAGAACTTACCTGCCAAAAATAAAAATAAAAAACTTCATCAGTTCTTTGCAAAGTGTAGCAAGAAAGCAACACTGCTGCTGTGAAGTGACATAGCCTGAATGAAGGTTAAAATCGCAGTCCTGGTTCTTTACTCACCCTTCTCTTTAATCTTGGGCAAGCTGAAGTCCCTCTCTGTAAAGTGGGAGTAAGTATATTTACTTACTTTGCATGAGGAACTGGGTAACACTCAAAGGGCACCACGCTATGCAAGCAGAAATGTTTCTGAAAGCCAACTGGAGTGGGAGATGAGAGCAGACCTCCTCTCTGGGGCTCCACTGGCTTGCTCTTCCCTTCAACCATGAGCTAGTTGAAAGCACACTCTTGGTTGCTGGTTTCCGAGCTTTGGTAGGGCTTGTTTGATGGGAGACCATGATCTACTCTTATGAATAATAAAAACAGGAGTTCAAATTTTCTACCAGCTGGAAAAGATTGAACAAGCTGCAGCTTAGTTAAAAATGCTAGCCTCAAGGCCTTAACCACCAGGCTCTGTTGAACAGTAAATGCTAGACAAGCCTGCTGGGAAAGAAAAGATCCGACAACAGGGAACCCAACACCAAAGACACTTGTTTTCTTGGGGAAAGAGTCTTCTTAGGAGATATATGACTGCTAGCTAGGTAATAGCAATAATTCTTGCAATTTTAAATAGATTTAAAGGATCCCACAAAAGCCTAGATGTTTTAAACCATTGAGTCAAACATCTCAGTCTCCGGTGTATATGTGGGGGGAAAAAGCTGGAAAAAGATGCATTCTTTTAGCATGATAAGCAGTTTATTTCAAATTTTTTCTTTTTTTTTTTTTTTTTTTTTTTTTTGTTCTACTTGTAAATCTTTGTAAGATTTACAAAAGAATACAGTTTAAATGACTCAGCTCACCCATATTTTTTTATGTTACTACAAGGATAAACAACAACATGCTGTGTTTTAGAGGGAATATATGTCATTGAAGCACACACAATTCAAAGATCATTGAATATGTTTTACTTCCAACTTCCTGAAGCTCTGTCCATGGACAGAGTTCAAGTGTTGTCCCAAAAGCGGGGTCCGTTACCTGGGGTGCAAGAAGCCAATCCACACCCAGAGTCAAAATATTTGCTTTAATATCCAGTTCTGCCCAGAAAAGGGAGCAGGGTGGTACTCCGTAAAGCAAGCTCAATTTCCCGAAACACAAGTGCTACTTTCATACCCCAAAATATGAGAAAGAACTTTATCTCTACCATTATTCTATCACTGGCACTCACGATTGGACAATTAATTCCTTGCTTCCATTTAAAGTGGCAATGCTCAGGAATTTCCCTGCACATGCTCAAAGAGTGGGGGCTTGTTGTTAGTAGGGGTCCCTCTAGCCTGTGGGTGTGAATTTTAGTATACTAATGGCTCATTGATATATTAATATGGTGATTCCAATCACTCAATGTGTTTTTCCCCAGTGCTCAAGGCTGTAACCAAGATAAGGTGTGGGGAGTGCTTCTTTCCATCCCTTCCATCTGTCTAGCAGGTGTCTTGCAGGCCTGTCTCAAGGCCAGGCTGTTGACTACTTGGGGAGTGTTTTTCTTTAACTGGAATCTGGTTTTGTGTAATTCTTACTGTTTCGCTGTTATCTAGGCCTTGTTCTTATTCTGCGTGTCCCTTATGTTCTCTTTTAGGTGATTTTTTCCCGAATATGATTTTTCCCTCAATTTTTACTTATTTCAATTAACTGACAACACAAGCATGCAAAATTTCATCCTCCACATATTTTCCAATATTGTAAGGACCTAAATAATAAGGGCTTTGTTGTGATAATACTGCAACACACACCTATCTGTGCTATATACAATAAGTAAACTGAGTTAGGACTATCAATAAATTCTCCTCTTGTTCATTGACAAAATGAAGACAATCATGACCTCAGGCTGAAAATGGAATGCAGAATTTGAGTGCTTCTATTTAATGGACCTGGCTAAAGACTACTTGTCATATGCAGATGCATGGTTCAAATCTACCCAAGTTGCAAGTTGTGTTTAGTTTTAGTTTTCTGTCTAATGCTTACAAGTCTCTCCCAATGCAACGAATCATTAGGTCCTAGACCATTTCTAAGAGCACAATGATGCCTACCATGGAGCCGGCAGTGCCAGCACCCAGGGCTATGTTTCAAAGCCTGCCAAGTCCCTTTGTGCTGCTCTCATACACACCCACTACTTTTATCCCAGACCCAGACTCTGCTGTGGGATGCAGAGCAGGTCCTTGGTGAAGCAAAACTGCTTGCAGCGAGAGCACAGTGCAAGCCAGGCAGCAAAGCCTGCACTTCTGGGATTTCCTCCTTGCCTTTCACTCTTGCAGCCGTCGACCTTGCTTGCTGCTCCCATCACGCTCTCCCACCTCACCCTCAGGCTACACAGTTACTGGACTGTGAAATGGCTCTTTTTTCATTTGTGTCCTTGATGAACTGCGATACAGGCGCAGAGAAGGAGAGGGGCTGTGCCAGCATTGGAGAGAGCTATGCTTGCTCTCCTGGCCTTGCTGCGGGAAATGTTTCCCAGCAGCAATAGAAGAAGGGGAGAAGGAGCAGGTCATGAGCAGCACCAATCAAACCTCAAAGAAACACAGGGGCCCATGAAAGAAGGAGAAAGCTGCATGCTCCCACATGCCTGGCCCAGGAACACACATGCAGATGCTGGTGGGTGCAACACCCTTTTGTGCTGCTCTGAACCCTGCTATCTGGAAGCAGAAGCCCCCAGGACCTGGCAAGACTGAGGAGAGTGCTCCAGGTGTAGAGTCAGCTCTCCTTCCCATTTGCTTTGCTGACTCGGGCAGCTAAGGGCAGGGGAAGGGTCTCTCCCACTGCTGCCTACCTGAGGTTCTCCTCTTCCATCAGGAGGCGGGATGTTCTGGCCCTGTGCCCCAACATGATGGGAACGACTGTATCTAGGCAGTGCCTTACCCACAGAAATTACACTACCTTCAGGAGCAGGGGAGGTGGAAGAAAAGATCTGTGTTTTGCTTCTCTCTGCTTCCCTCCCCCAGAGCTTCCCTCACTCCGATTCACATGCTGGGCTACACGGCCAAGGGAGCGCAGGTGGCCCTGGCCCCGTACAAACAGTACTCCCAGGAGGATGCTGCAACCACCTGCAGCCAGCAGAAGACAGAATTCATGACCTGTTCTTGCCTAATTAGTTGAATGTTTAGGCATCTGGTTTTGACAGAGTAGAAAAAGCTTGAAGCTTCTGTTCAGTATCTGATGTTGAACAGAGGCCTTATATCTATAGGGATTTTAATCTAGCACTTTTGATGAGCCCTACATTCATCCCAAAAAAATATATCATTGGTGTTGTAGAAACCATTCTAAAAGGAACTTTGAGGAAACCTTTGATACCCTTTAGTTGACAGGGTGATATCAAGACTTCAAATTGAAGCTGGTGAAATGTTCAGATCAAAAAGGATTAATTTATCTTAACAGTAATCTGTATCTGCTATGTCAGACACTGTGCTGCAGTGTGTCCTGCTGCGTGCAGTATGCCACTTACAGAGCAACGATAAACCTTTCTAGATAGTGCCTGGTGTAAAGTCTTTACTAGAATATAGATTACTGTGAGACATAGTTGAGTTGAAGTTGCTCAGAAATAAGAGGTCAGGGAGGCTGACCATTTGCGAGGAGGTCGGTGATGCTTTTTTCGTTGAGCTTTGGGTTTTGGTGTTTGTTTTTTCTTGGGGGGGGTGTTGTTTGGGGTTTTTGGGGTTTTTTTTCCTTGCAGCATCTAAGTACAATAAAATAACAGAGTAAGAAAGAATTGCTATAGCAACAAAATATGTTCTCCTAATGGAGGCTCTGTATAACAGCCAACTGCCACTAGAATTTTAAGGGTAGGGAATAAAATCTATCACAAAAGCAGGGAAAGGAAAGTCATTAAAAATTAAGATTTTATTGTTCCATGATTTATGTTTACTCACTTCACATCTCCAAATGATCAAGAGTACTTTCAGTCCTTCCCTGCTCCTATTTACTGCTCAGCACAAAAATCTTCACTCTGAAAAATAGCAGTGTGAATGGTCTTTTAGTGGTAATACAATGGTACACATTTGCATTCAACGGTAATATGATCACTACGAATATTAGGAATTACAAAATTTTAGCAGCACTGGGAGATCACAGGAAAGACAGGAGTTCAGACTGACATGATGCCAGTACACAGCAAGAGGCTATCCCTCCTGTCAAGAAAAAAACAGAGTGAGGGGCTAACTGCTCCAGAGAAGTGAAGTGACAAGTTCAGGATCACTCAGCAAGCCAGTGGCAATGTCAGGACCAGATTGTGAGTCTCTCTAATGCCCCTCTCACTATCAATCAGCTATAAAAGCTGTCCAGAAAGCAAACTGCTATGTTCTTGTTCAGTATGGTTGCTACATACCCTAGGG
This sequence comes from Hemiprocne comata, assembly GCA_020745705.1. NCBI lineage: Eukaryota > Metazoa > Chordata > Aves > Apodiformes > Apodidae > Hemiprocne > Hemiprocne comata. The sequence continues at coordinate 62,164,021 of CM036588.1, read as the reverse complement.
TGGGCTTTGTATACAAGGAAACTGGTTTGTGTCTGACTTCACTGTGATTGTTAAACTACCCCACATAACAACATGCTCCATTGCTGAACCCTAACCAGCCTCCATTGTCACTGGGGCACTAAGACCAATCTTTCCCTTCCCTGTTTTCTCTTTCGCAGCTCAGACTGGGTACCAGTCACAGCAGGGACAAAAGAACTGTGAAACAGAAGGAAGCTTTTGCTTCCCATAATCCTCACCTGGGGTCTCTGTAGAAAGAAGAATGAGAAGATAGGTAAAGGAATCTAACTCGAAGACACAACTAGTTTTCTCCTCTGCTTCTGACATGATGAAGCTTCAAACATCTTTCAAAATGTTTTACACTGAGAAAGCACTTGTCCTGTGTGGTAATGCTATGTCATGCTGGCTCTGCACAGGTCCTCAAATTAAGATCTAGGTTAAGAGAAATTCCTTCTTCTGCAGGAGAACAAACAGAAACACTGCATTAACGTCTGTGGCACAGCAGGGGAAAGAAGCAGCAAGTTCTGAAGAGTCCTATCGCTCTGGTTGTGTCTTTGGATACTCAGGACAAAAACCAGCAGAAGTATGTACCAAAGCAGGAAAATTGAAAGGCTCTTTTAAAAGATTCTCTCCTCAGGGAAAATATTTTCCGGCATATCTTTGCAATGAAGCTTGTTACATGTTGTCCTATTTATAACTTTCAAGTCTTGGTAACAAGCAAGCTCCTCAGAGGTAGAAATGGGAGTGTGATTTGAATAGAGTTGTATATCACAGTTTAACATTCCCACTATGGCTATGATTTATAACAAATAATAGCAGCATAAGTCAATCAGCGAGGGACATTCTGCAGCAAAGAAAATTGAGTAAGTTAAAGTTTTCTTATGTGTATGAAAGGCTTTTTAATTTTTTTTAACTTAAAGAGAAAAGTGGTCTAGGCTCACATCCTACTAAACCAAGCAGCAAGTCTTCCTCATTTTACAATATGGTTTCTGCTAATCAGTTCCTTCTCTGACATTCTTAAACAAGGCATTGTTTCAGATAATACAAAAGTCAGAAAAAGAAAATATGGCTGATTAACCCTCCATAGACAGAAGAGGTCATCTTAGTTTAAAGTCATGCCAATGAGAATCAGCCCAAGCAGACCAGACAGCAGCTCCTTGGGTAGGAAAGGGCAGAGAGGAGGCAGATGTGCACTCTTCCCGTCACTGCTCTCCTAAACCTAAGACACAAACTGCTGCATAATTTCTTGTGATGGACTGAGAGGAAACAGGCAACCTTCTCATTTGAAAATCTCAGAGACAACTGAAACCCAGTAGAGGTAAACATGTCTTCACATTCACTGTAGTCAGTTTTACAGGCTGCAACAAAACAGTGACATACCCAAATGATAATGGAGCCTAAGTTCTTCACCAACATAAATGCACAAAGAGGGGAGAGCAAGGTTCAGAAAATCAAGGGCTGCCATCTCCCAGTCACAATGCTACCTAGTGTCATGACCCGGGCAGGGCAACCAAGGGAGATTCAGATTGGATCCCTTAGCTTTCTAAACTCCTTTTCAGAGAGAAGTCCAGGTGTGGCTGGATCCAACCTTTGTCTCAGGCATGGCCTTTCCAGGGAGAGTGATTAAAATGTTACAGTCTGAGGGAATGCTCGACCATACAATACCCCTTGATTGCATTCAAGTGAAACAAGTCTGTATTTAAATATTAGTCTGTATTTAAATATTAGATTTCACTAAAACTATAGAAGGAATAATGATACTTCAATTATTCTCTCAGGCTGCACGATCATAAAGGCTGATTATTTAGATCACAAGAATCACAAAACATATGTTCAAGCTGCACAACCTGAGAAAAAATCGTGGTTAGGCCTTGAGTTACTTAATGAATTTAGGAAGGAAGAGAGCGAGAATAGAAGAAAAGTTAGAGAAGTAGGTAACTGAAAATCACCAGCCCTGGATCCAGCGTTGAGGCAGCCAGTAGGGGAGAGTTGGTGTCAGTGATGCTCCCCAGGCCCACCATTGCAGCCCCCTGTTTTATAGGCTTAGTTTCTTTGTTTCGCAAGGCTGAGTAAGCATGATTGAGTCATAAGGGTGAGCAGCTGGAGTGGACCTCTGCCGCCCCTGCCCCCTCCCCCACTCCCCCGCCCCTCAATCGTTCTATATGCAGGCCATATGCAGGCCATCGTCGTTGTCTCAATCCTCTCAGGCAGGCCTTTTGGGATGCAAACGAGACTTTGACAGGTTACAATGGGCTTTCGACATCACTTCCCAAAAGTGCAGGTCCGGAGGGCTGGTCCATCACACCTAGTGATCAGATTCCTGCTCTGTTTTCATCCTTCTCTGGTCCGATGAAACTTTTATCATCTGTGGTCCAGTTATTATAATCTTCTGCTCTTTTGGGTAGTCATCTTCTTAAAAAGATAATCGTACTGTTGGGTTGTTTCAAAGAACCGTAAAATCGTTTTGGTTGAAAAAGACCCTCAAGATCATCAAGTCCTACCGTTAACCCAGCACTTCCAAGTCCACCACTAAGCTATGCCCCCAAGTACCACGTTTACACATCTTTTAAGTACCTTCAGGGATGGTGACTCAACCACCTCCCAAGTCCCAGGGCAGTCTGTTAGCAGTTCCTGACTACTCTTTTTGTAAATAAATTCTTCTTAATATCTAGTCTAAACCTCCCCTGGCACAACTTCAGGCCATTTCCTCTAGTACTTCACTTGGGCGAAGAGGCCAACGCCCACCTCCCTACAACCTCCTTTCAGGTGGTTGTAGAGAGAAATGAGGTCTTCCCTCAACTTGCTTTTCTCCAGACTAAACAATCCCAGTTTCCTCAGCCGCTCCTCAGAGGACTTGTTCTCCAGACCCATCACCAGCTTCACTGTCCTTTGGACACACTCCAGGACTTCAGCATCCTTCTTGTGGTGAGGGGCCCAAAGCCAAACACAGCATTGAAGGTACAGCCTCACCAGTGTCAAGTACAGGGGGACAATTACTTCTCTACTCCTGCTGGCCATACTATTCTTGATGCAGGCCTTCTTGGCCACCTGGGCACACTGCTGGCTCATATTCAGGCAGCTGTTGACAAATACACCCAGGTCCTTTTCCTCTGGGCAGCTTTCCAGACACTGCCCCAAGCCTATAGCATTGCGTGGGGTTGTTGCAACCCAAGAGAGTTTTTGTAAATACTGATTCTCTGGGAGGGGATTCAAGGGCCCTTGCTGGACACAGGACTTTGCCAGAGCCCTGCTGCAGGCACAGACAAGACTGATGATGCTCTCCCAGTTTCTTGTTGGTCCCCAGCATCCTCATTGTTTTGGGTGTCATGGGGAAATACCTCTCAGTCCTTAATGCAGAAGGTCAATTGTGGCTAATGAGCTCCAGTTCAGGGGCCAGACAATTAAACTACAGGCAATTCAGCGGCTTTTTGAATTCGAGCTGCAGAACAACAAAAGGAATTTTGAAAAGGTCTCTTACTTGTGTTCATTTACCCTAAACTGATGAAACCAGCTTTGTTAAGAAACTGACCCCATGCTGCATTTCCACTTGAAGACTTAGCAAGTTACTACTCAGCTGGGAAATGTTTTTCCAATCCCAGAAGACTCAGCTTGCATAAATGGTTTAAAAATCCTACTTACATTCTGGGGTAGGGGAAAAGAGGGGAAAGAATAAGGGACTCAGAGAGGTGAGGAAGCATCTCTATCTGCCTTCCACCAGGCTTTTCCAGTTGTCATTGCCTACCAACCTGCTGTCTGGGTGCCACCAGAACCTGGGGAAGAGAGCTGCAGGCACTCCATATGCTACTATTGGAAGAATTCTGTCACAGACATGAATTGGAGTTACACCAAACTTCAGTGTTTTCCCTATCTGGTCTACAAATCTACTACAGTTGATACCTTAAACAAGAGGCCAACATTCCATCCTCCTTTTTGTGGTCATTGTTGATTGGTTTTACCTGAGCAGTCTCCAGGTCTTTTGCATGTAAATAGATAACAAACTCAAGAAACTAGGGGCCTTGCAGTTGAAAATTGGCTGAAACCAGCTGGATTTGTGGATGAGTCAGAGAAGGGATTAACACCTCAGAACGACTCCCCGGACCTTAGAGGCTTAAAGCGCACAGATAAGGAGAACGCAAATATTACTATGAATTCCAGGAAATCTGATGCATATGTATCTAGTAGGACAATGTAAGTCTTGCCTGTTGTCCCTTATGGCATGCACGACTTTGAGAACTCTCTCGCGCATCCAGCGCTGCAATAAAGAATGCCTGCCTTCTAAAACTTCAGTGTTAGAGAGTTCTTTCAGCTACTGAATTTTACGGTAACACATGACTAGAGGTCAGTCAAGTTTTGCTATATTAATTTCCTACTTAACCACAGACTGCTTTAATTGAAGAGTTATTATACACTGTATTTGCTTTAACATTAATGCATATGAGAAAACCATAAATTAAAGATTAGTTTCTCAAACAGAAGAGTTATAAAACAAAGCCATAGAAAGTGTCTCTTCCATTTACTTTGTTTGCAGATGATCTCATTTGTATAGTAGGCACAGATTTACCCTGTTCAGCTCAAATTTCTATGAATAAAAAAATCTGTAACTGTGATAAACGCTCACAATTATAGCACTTTATTTTCTCTTCCATAATTTAGCACAGCTTTAGCCAGTAAACTGTCTCTTCTCCGGAGAGAAAACTGTAAACCCTGAATTTTTGCACAACAGTTTGCAAGGTATATGGTGTGCTCCTCTGATTCATTCATGTTGCCCAAGGGTGTCCAAAGCAGACTCTGCCAGTCATACGGTGATATGCCATGCTGGGCTGTAATGTAAAATTCATACTGACTGCAGGTCATTAGAGAACAGATGGTGAAACTTTTCTTACTGGTGAGCAGGTTACCTGAAGTCTGTTACTGTTTTCTCTTATTTATTCAGTGAATAAACAATAGTCTATACAAAGATGTAAAAAAACCCCAAACAAAAAACAATACAACAAGAAAAGAAGTGCAACAAACACTTAAACTGCCCAGATATAGTAAGTGGGACAAATACTGAAAACAACTACCTGTTGCCTCGTCGATATTTCATGTAGCTTAGCATTTCCAAGTGAGAGAGTGATAGAAGAGAAAATCTGCAGATACCCCTCTGAAAGCTTTCTCCTCAGAGTACCTCAACAACTGCTCTGTTGAGGACACAAGTGCTTACTGCATCAGCCCTGGTATGGTGTGCTCAGCGAAGGCTCAGCTCCTCGTGATGCCTAAGGGATGTGCTGTGGGTAGGCAGGAAACTGTTTCTGCTTTTCCTGCAGAGGAAAGCCAAAGCACAGGAGCAAAATTAGGAGAAACAAGATGAAAGAAGCAGATCAGCGGAGTCAGAAATGTTTGGAGAGCATTTGAAAGGCCAGGACTGTGCTAGTATGGAGACATACTCAAAAGGCAAAGGAAAAGAATAATCTTAGCAGCAGAGGGTTGGGTTAGGTAGAAGAGAGCTGGAAAGAATGAAAATTGAAAAGGAGTGAGCATTGGTCACAAGAGCAGAAAGCAGAAGCCATTTGCACTGAGCACACCTCATTAATATCGTAAGTCTAAAAAAATCTGTGACAGATTTGCTTGTTTGTTTTTTACATTTACATGATACAGTACATAAAACTTTAAAAAGATGAGGTGTTGATTTGTGAGAGTTCTATTTTAATGGAATAAATGCACACCCAATAAAATATGGAACACCACCGTAACAATTCTCATTGTTATGATAAGCCATACACTAGGATTCTGGCTTTTGTAATTTTGTTGTGGTGGAAAGTCTACACATTTTAATTAACATTCTGAAGCCAAATTTAGAATCCTGGCTGGGGCTACACTCCTATTAAAATTGTCTGTGGTCTCTTGATACACAGTAGGATTCAATACGTTTTTCTTTCAATGTGAAATTTTAGTAAGTGAATTGAAATAATTTCCATTTTTCAAAATGATCAGGGAGTTGAAATAATGAAAAGTGATAATGAATATTTCAATTGAAGAATAAAATTATGTTAAAATAGTCTTCAGATTTCTCTTATCCTTTTTAAAATTATACCAATACTATAATGGTATTGTAATTTTTAGGAATGTGTTATAGATTTACATATATGCTATTCATAAAATTAATCGTTGCCTTTTTTCAATGGTGGTTTATAAAGGACTTAGAAACCTTTCTAATCTTTGAAAATAACATTGTAGTTTGTGATTAAATATATCCACAGCCTAACTATAAAGATATACGTCTGCATCATGAAATCAAAATAAGAATATGGGACAAGAAGTTCAGTGCAAAGGTTTTTCTTAAATTCACAGCATCCAGAGCTGATGCTGGAATCTACCTTGCACCAAAATACTGTAGTTTAAGTTTCAATCCAAGGGTATCTTCACCTCTTTCATCAAAAAACTTGTAATTACAAGGTCACAAAAAGACCATGCAATTCAGAATAAAATGGATTTGACTTAGTGGAAGAGGTTAGTATCAGCTCAAAATTATACCTTCATGTTTGTTTCTGTTACCTGTTTTAATATTAAAGGTGTCCAAGTATTAGAACAAAACATGATTGCATTTTATTGATGCTCATACAAATTCTAAAATAATTATCCGCAGACTTTAAAATTGTACCCAGAATATTATTCAAAAAGGGAATATTTATAAATGCAGACCCCTTCAAAGGACTGCCATTATGCTTCTGTGGCCCAATATTCTGCAATGACTGCAGGAAGCTTAAAGAGTTCCTATGTTTTCTCAAAGCTTTTTGCTGTTAGCACTGCTTAGCACTATATAATCAGTCATAATACTTTAAAAATAAAAAACCCTCACAAACTAGTACTCAAAAATTGGAAGGATAGAGACATTGGCTTAATTCTTGAAATGTATATTTTTTCCAATGCTATACTAAGGAATCTTTTAAATTTTGTCATTAATGATAGTAGTCTATTTAGATTGTTATGTTTCTGCTTCCTAGTTATTTGAGAACACCCAAAAACACACTGCCTTTTCACCATGAAATACAGAGAACAGACCAGAAAGTCTTGTCAGCAGAGCAGTAGCCACAATACTCTTACTGATGATGAATATATACCATTTGGGACCCATGTACATGAATGTATATTCTCTACAGTATTTCTCTGATTGCCAGGAGTCCAGACATAATAAGCGCAGAACATTTTCAATCCTAACTAATTATACTTGCAGAGAATTGGACACTGATAGATGCCAGTTATAACTTTTAAAAATGCAACAGGATTTCCACAAATTATACTTCATTCAAAATCTATCACTGTAGAAGAAATATTGTTGCCTTGCTGCCACGCTAGTAACCCTGGACTGATGCTGCTCCCTTTGCCTGCATCTGTTCACCCATGGTACCTAATGCATGAACTGGTGAATGACTGCAAGACAGCATCCAGTGTCACACTCTGTGGAAGTAGAAAGGCAGAGTGAAATAAATGAATGAAGGACACTGAGGTACCAGCACTACTTCAGTTGTGCTCTGCTCTCACATACACTGAGATCATCGTGGAACAACAGAGGGAATGTCTGAGTAACCACTACTTTTGTAAAATGACTTAGTATCTGATGCTAAGTGGCAATGGATGGATTTAATTTTTGGTTTGATTATACAGTAGTGATCAAACAGTCTGCTGTATGGTGTCCCTAAAATTAGGCTGCTTGTAAGCAAGAAGTATAATTATATGTCAAAGGGGCACATGGGCTTTCTTCGGAAATGAAGAGGAGCTTTTTGTCTGAATGGAAAAACAGGCAACATGGAAGGGATTTTTGAGAATCAGCTTTCACCTTCACACAATGACAAAAAAGCTTCTCCCAATAAATGCCTAACTATCCAAAAAGGCACTTTCCCTTATCGCCTTTAGTGGGGTCCCATGTTGCCCCGTTCCTCAACTCAATGAAGAAAACAACACAGCTTTTAATCAGGTTGCAAACAGAGGGATTCATTTGAGAAGTAGGCGCTTGTGCTCCTCTCCCTTTATTTGTACCTGCTGCCTGATGCCCCATTCCCATGCTGCAATTCTCCTGCCAGTGCTCGGCATCCTCCACGATGCAACCTTATCTTCACAAAACAGACAACAGCTCCCTCCAGATGCTGTGCCAATGCCACTATTGCTGTAATAAACTGGCAAGTGGGAAAAAAAATAAAGGAACAGTTAGTGAATGAAGAAGTGCTTCTTCCAGAGACTGAACACATCACCTTCATCACCCTAAGGTCAGAAAATATTAAGTTGTCTCTGAACTTCCCTCCATCTGGAAGTGCAATTATGCTAGTTAATCTTAAAATGCCTTTGGCAGCTGTCATCTTATTTTTTTATTATCCTTAAAACTTTTCTTATGGTAAGTACACATTCAGTGAGAAATAATAGCCCTTTGTGTATCAAGCGATATACACACTTTGTCCAATTTAGTTTTATAGTCTTTTTTCTCTCTTTCTGAGTTACTATCACAGAAGAGATTGAAAGCTGAGCCATCATACCAGATCTTAAATGTAGCAGTGAAACATTCCTCCTTTTTCTCTTCCTCTTCCATTTTTTTTTCGTTGTTGTTAAACCAAAGGTGTACAGGGTGCTAGTGGTGACCAAAGTAAATTATTACGCAAGAAACCTAGCCTAATCCCAGCATAGCTCCACTCTCGTATCACTGCTTGTGTGGCCCTTTCAGGCTTCAGCCAGCCCACAGCACAGCAGTAATCCTCTTCCATGGACTTTTGCTGATGACAAAGGTTAATTAACACAGGGAAGGAGTCATACCCTCTATAAATAAGACAGTGTCTTCCATTAAGTTTTGATGCCAGGTAAGGGCTGTTTCACTAAGACAAGCAAGGAGCCAGACTGTGACAGCTGCAAGCAGTGGTAAGAAAAGCTTACTTTGAGACAAGGCAGTTCACATGCTGAAGTGTTTGTCCTCAACAATTTCTCCTTGATTTCGCTAGGAACAGGCAGGGACAGACGCTATATTGCAGGAGAGAAGGAGCCTTGAGATGATTGTCCCAGCACCAATCTCTGACTCGCTCTGAGATCCCAGGCAGACCCCAGAAATCTTATTGTGCTGAATTTTCCTGTAGATGCCTAAACTGTAGTTTTATAGGAAAAGGAAAGGAAAGGAAAGGAAAGGAAAGGAAAGGAAAGGAAAGGAAAGGAAAGGAAAGGAAAGGAAAGGAAAGGAAAGGAAAGGAAGGAAAGGAAAGGAAAGGAAAGGAAAGGAAAGGAAAGGAAAGGAAAGGAAAGGAAAGGAAAGGAAAGGAAAGGAAAGGAAAAGGAAAGGAAAAGGAAAGGAAAAAGGAAAGGAAAAGGAAAGAAAAAAGGAAAGGAAAAAGGAAAGGAAAAAGGAAAGGAAAAAGGAAAGGAAAAAGGGAAAGGAAAAAGGAAAGGAAAAAGGGAAAGGAAAAAGGAAAGGAAAAGGAAAGGAAAAAGGAAAGGAAAAGGAAAGGAAAAAGGAAAGGAAAAAGGAAAGGAAAAGGAAAGGAAAAAGGAAAGGAAAAAGGAAAGGAAAAAGGAAAAAGGAAAAAGGAAAAAAAAAAAGGAAAAAGGAAAAAAAAAAAGGAAGAAAGGAAAGGAAAAAGGAAAAAGGAAAGGAAAAAGGAAGGAAAAAGGAAGGAAAAAGGAAAGGAAAAAGGAAAGGAAAGGGAAAAAGGAAAGGAAAGGAAAGGAAAGGAAAGGAAAGGAAGGAAGGGAAAGGGAAAGGGAAAGGGAAAGGGAAAGGGAAAGGGAAAGGGAAAGGGAAAGGGAAAGGGAAAGGGAAAGGGAAAGGGAAAGGGAAGGGAATCCATTGAGAAGCTGTTTTTAGTGCCAACATTCTCTAGTGTGCTCCTTCAGTGCTTGGGGCAGGAAATGCTTGAGGGTAACCCTGAACACAGGTTCACAGGTTCAAACCCCTCCTCCTGGTCTGTTCACAAAGAACATTGAATCCAAAACGTGTCAGAAATATCAACTCTAATTTCAGGGAGTGTCTGATCACGTATAGTGCTTTTCTCCTTTCATCCTTTGTTTTGTTTGGGTTTTTTTTTTAACTTCTTTAATGAAAAATACTAACAAAATCATGAGTGAACAATTGTCTCAGGTATCTTCCTGGACTAACCCTTAGGATCTGTTGCCTTTTCTACAACTTGCGCTGGCATGGCAAAGGTTGGCTCCCACCTTCTTCTTCCTGAAGGTCCTTCCTCCATGGTAAAATGCAGGCTGTTTCCAGAGAGAAATGTTATTTCAAATTCAGTGAGTGTTGCTTAAAGGAAAGGTCACCATTAGTTCTAGATGTGTTAATGCACTGTACTTATAATTGTTTTATATCAACACTATATTTCAGAAGATGAGGCCATTATGTTTATTCTAGCTAGGATTCTTAGCAGGCATTTAAAGTATGTTTTCATTAGCCTGTAGTAGCCACCATATACTTTAACATAATGCTCAAGGATTTAATCTTCAAGTTTTTAATGTGGTTTAATTTTTATGACTTTACCTTTAGCCTATATATATAAAATTCTAAAGGAAATATATATGTACTATTATTATAAATCTAAATTAACTACATCTAATCTAATATTTTAACTTCACCAGTGTACTTATCTTAGTGACGAAAAGTAATAAAAAAAAAATAAGTCCCAGACTATGCTGTTGGAAGAAAAATTGAAGGTCAGGTAATGTTCGACAGCCAGAGCTACCAAACGATTAAAGGGTGGTAGGTGGCTCTAGACTGTGGCATGTGACTTCATGCTGTTCTTGGACAGAAATCTCTCTGCAATGCACAAAGGAAAAGAACTACTCATCATGTGTTAAGGTTAGGGTAATGCAGGATATGTACATGCTCACTTGCAGTTGACTGACAGTCACAATACAATATCAGCTGGGAATTTTTGTAGTGATCTTAAAGCAGTGAAGCCATTTATATTTATTCCTTTTACTGAACATGTTTTCATCAGAAAAGCAGAGAGCAGGAATAACTTCGAACAGAATTCAAGCTTAATATTTCAAAGCTCTTGAGACCCTGATTAGATAGTTGCTCTGTCTGTACATAATCTCTTATTGAACTAAATTGATGATGCTTTGTCCACATAAAAATAGGACTGAGACTTTATTCCTGGAAAAAACAGGACTCCTTGATATGCAAGCAAGGGGAAAAAAATCTTATTTAACTAACAAAATAACGAGATAGGGATGAAAAATGTGGATATTAAAGCAGACTTTGATTGGCGCAAAATTTTTATTCTAGTTGTAAATTTCCTGAGTAGACTGCACTTGCTGGGCAGATGTCTAATTATATGCATCTCACTCTGGAGTCTTTAGGCCAAATGCTGCTCTCACTTACCCAAATACAAATCTCAAGTAAATCTATTGATGTTACCATAGATCAGTGAGAGCAGAATATGATGCCTAGTTTACAAAATTAGGCTCTGCAAGGTACATCTGTGTATGCATTTTGATTTCCCAATAAAATAATTTTATTGGGCTAAATTTATGCAAATATGTAAAATTTAAATCAAAAGGAGACCTTATAATCTTGTATTCATTAAAGATTATGCACCATTTTACAAGAGGTACTCAAAAATACAATATGGAATACAATTAAAAGGAATAAATTCACAGGGGCTTCATATTTTATAGTCTTTGTGCCCTGTGTGCATTTCACTGACTGCCTCTCTAGGAAAAAAAAGAATATATATGCCCCAGTCATCATTTTTGACTACCTTACAAATATAAATAAATTTCTCCTCACAATAGCCCAGGGAAGAAGGGTGTCAGTATTACTGCTATGTCACTAATCAAACATGGAGTCAAGAGAAATCATGAGATTGGCCAAAGGCCAGACTGGGAGGCATATACAGAGAGAGAAATGCACCAGCCCTTTAGTGGCACATGAGGCATTCTTAGGAGCTGCAGTATCATGCAAGGAAAGGGGGGCTGGGAAAATATGTCTATGCTAACTCCCAGATGGACACACACAAAAATTAAGTCAGAGTTACTGTTGTCTGAAGCATGTAGGCATTCATTTACATCTTGAAGTAGACCAGTACCTGAGTGTATGTGGCTTCTTGTAGTTTGTTTCAAGTCACTGAAGGCAGAACAATTTTAAAAGGACCACTACTTCTTTCTCCTGCATAAAAAAATTCCGCACTGCAGAGGAGGTGTTTGGGGACTTCATTCCAGAAAATAAATAGCAGATCAATCTTCTAATATGAGGATCACCTGCAGGTTTCCACACAATTTTTGTGCTTAAACTAATCCTGGTTAAAAGAAACATTAATGGATGACTGGAGATGAAGGAAGTAGGCATTCAGGAAATGAGGTGAAGGAAGAAACACAATTCATTTTTCCTCAAAGAAACAAGACATCAATTCCACAATTAATACATCCATAAACTATCATTTATTATCTTTATATAATAATACATATTTCCAGCCTGCCTGGACATTCCTGTAGTGATTCACCAGCAAGTTGTAGAACCATGTCTTTGCTAATGGCAGGAGCTAGCCAGTTGTCAAAAAGCAAGTTTTGCTAACCCATTGGAATGGTGAAGATAACATAAATCATATGTTTTTTGCTGGTGCTGACAACCATCATTCTACTTAGCTCTGAAGAATCTCTGGTTGGAGTCTAAAAGATCTGCTGGACTCTAGCATAGTGTATGAATCTGCTGGCTCACATCCAACTCTTACATCTTCAATGATACTGGCCAGTGCAATGAGACAATTGCCAAAATTATTTAAAATTAGCTACTAGGGATCCACCACTACATGAACTAGAGGAAACCCCAAATGAAGCACTACTAGCCAAACTGATTTTTATATACCAGACAATACAGTAACACTTTAGGCAGACTGCAGGAAGTGGGCAAGCCTTAAATTTACCAGCAGCATGACGCACAGCGACCTAAATGATGGTACGCAGAGCAGGGTTCACAGGGACAACCAACATCATACACAAAGCACCTTCCACTGCGCACTGGAAGGTAGAACCATGCTTCCCTACCAGGTGAAATAATTTACCAGGTCTTATAATTTGAAAAGCTATCCATTTTTCTGGGTTATTTTCTCATCCTGCCTTAAAAAACATTGAGACAGCCTAAAAAAATAGACTTTAAAGTAACGGCTGGTGGTGTAGTCAACCACTACCTCCTTACACTCAGATCCCAGCTAGCTTTGGAGATTGACATCCGTTCACCTAAGGGATGTGTGAGCTGATACTGTGTACTTTTGCAAGTGTCTGCAGTGCCTCTTCGGTTCACTAACTGTCTGCTACACTGTTCAATATTTTTTGTCCATTTGGAATTTGAGCTTTCATAAGGAGATATATAATGTGATATGAATTTTTCTGAATAGCAGTCAGACTGGAAGCTGCTTTTTATATATTAAATAACAAATAGAATCTTTCTATTCCTCCTCACAATGTTCCTCCAATTCCGACCCAGCAGCTTTCCTCACAACACCACTCTGCAGTGAATGCAGCAAAGTGGGACACACATAAGAAAAGCCAGTATTTTGTCTTTGCCTGAGGAAAGATGAACCCATGAGCTATGGATATAAAGAAAAGAATGGACAGATACCTCTTAAACTGGAAGACATATGGAAGACACAGTTTCATAGTTTGCAGTTGCGCTCAGTGCAGTGGATCCCTGATCTCTCAATTTCTGCAACACAAATCATCCCCTCTATGATTCAGTGCAATACTAACACTAACAAGCAGTGCTTCTGTAATGGTAGGCTGTCACCATTCCAGGGAAATTTTTCAGCCAGACTTTTTCCATCAGGATTGGACATGTAAAATCTGTAAGAACAAAATAAATAAATAAATAAACCCCACCCCCCCAAAAAACCCCAAAACCAACAAAACCAAAACAACCCAGGGAACTATAGCTCTCCTTCAAAAGGGAGTAAAACCCCCTTCTAATTCTGAACATGACACAATTTTTCATTTTCAAATTACCATGCAAAAAGTAATTAAGTCATCCTTAAAGAATGCTTCTGAAGAAAAATGATATAAATAAGTTCTCAATCCTGTTTCTCAGATGGGGAATCACAGAGTGTATTCAGGCAAAAGGTGGTTTTCAGGCTCAGTGCTTTTCCCTCAGCACAGTGCTGTCTTTACAGAGGATTGATCAGCTGAAAACAAATGGGATGCAATACTCTTGCTATTTATGCAGTACAAAAGGTGAGAAACCCTGATCCTAAGACTGTGAAACTAGCTTTATGCAGACACCTCGTAGCAGAAGATACTTTTGCCATGTCGCTGCACCATGAGACAACCAGATGTGCATTGTGGCAAGCCGTTAATATGGATATCAGGCTCCCAGGTGCTTCACAGTATTTTTAAAGTTTACATCACCCAGCTATAGCATGGAAAGCGTATTTCATTGATTTTCAGTGGCTGCACCTGCTCAGCCTCCCATGCTGTTGTGTTAGAAGTCAGCTAGATGGTGCTCATGGGGTAGCAGCCTATGTGCAAAGTTAGCACAAAGATTTTGCTCTGGGCCTCATTCCACCTCCGGCATCCCACACGATCTAAGCAAGTTGTCACAAATGAAAAAATGGGACCGGGAGGAAGGGGATGAAGGAGATAGGTGAAAGGAAACTACATCTCACATACTGTATGAGCATAAATCCTTCAACAACTGCACTTGCTTTCGAAGGCTGGGATGCAAGTATGAAGCTGGGGCTGGTTTTGTTCTGTTCGTTCACTCCTATCTGGCAGCCTGAAAAGAGCACAGTACTGATAATTTAGGAAGGAACAATGTTACTGGAGAGACCTGATGACTTGGAAGTTGTTTTTCCTCGGGCAAATAACAACCCTGACTGTAAGCTTCATCATGATCTGGTGGAGTGTGTGTTTTTGGAAGTTTGAGGTTAAAATGAATTAGTAGCTTTTAGCAGTCTTTGAAGTTGCCTAGTTTTGTTGGATTAATTGCATACTGCAGATAGTACCATGTAAAGATACTTTACACTAAATCCCAGTAAACATTAAAAACTCAAAGTACTCAGAGGTGGCAGACAATGATAGATTTTGGTGTGGACACACTTCTAAGGGATCCATTGAGTGGCAGAATACTTATTAATTCTTAAATCTGAAGATCCCACTTGGTCGCTTGGGCTGAAAGTTCGTATTAAAATTTCATTTCAAAATGACAGGAATGATTTTCTAAATAGATCATTTTTTATTCATCTGATGCCTAAAATGCCCAGAGACATAGCTCCATAAAAGTTTTAAACTTTAAACAAAAGCTCCTTTTGTGTTTCAGGTAAACAAAACATTCTGAAAACAACAGTTTATATTCTTTATTGTGATGTTTACTTAGCAAGAGAGGCTGATGGGTTAATTCCCAGTGGAAGTGCTGAATTACTTTAGGAACAGAAACCAAATTAATTAAGGTTAATTTCCTATAAATTTCATTGTACTACAGTCCAAACTCAGAGTAACTGCTGTACTCCTGGCACCACACAAGATATAAATAATAAATAATAAATAATAAATAATAATATACTTAGACCAGTTACTGCTGTCCTGATGACCTGTAATTCTCATTGAGGAAACACTTCTAAGACTTTGATGTGAACACAATAGAAGCCACAAGGCCTCTTGAAGAAAAGAGAGGAGGAAAGGCACAGAAGAGGCACTATGCACAGTCCAGATCAAAGACAACAGCCAAATGAAGAAACAGGTTTTCAAAGTGGACAAAAAGTGGAAATAAATACATTTGTATCAGAAAAATCAGTAGGAAAATACCTGATTTCATGCCAAAAGCTGGTAACATTTTATGTAATTGAGTACATCCAGGATACACACTATGGTCAGACTTCAAGCCTAGATTCACCTCATGACTTCATTATGAGCAGAAATCAAGCCTTGGAAATTTCCCTACTTGACCACTTTGATAACATACTGCCTGGGCATGAATCACCAGAGCATGGCTTTTCTCTCTAGGTGTGCTTATCCATCCTGGGGACCAGCTGGAGCCCCATGCTAAAGCATTCAGCCTTCTGTGGTCCCACTGTCAACAGCATCTCCACATAAAGCAGCCAAGTAACCAGTTCTGTTGTCCAGGCTCTTATAAAGTTGTAATGAGACTTGGGGTAAAGTTTTGGCTCCATTCACATGGCAGTTGCACTGAAAGATTATTGCAGCAAGACAGATGTGTTTGGCTCAGTCTGGAAAATATAGCAAATGTCACACCAGTCTACAAGAAGGGCAAGAAGGAGGACCCGGGTAACTATAGACCGGTCAGCCTCACCTCCATCCCTGGAAAGGTGATGGAACAACTTGTTCTTGTCTCTATCTCTAGGCATATCAAGGACATAGGGGTCATCAAGAGCAGTCAGCATGGTTTTATCAAGGGTAAATCATGTTTGACTAACCTCATAGCCTTCTATGAGGAAATTACTAGGTGGATAGATGATGGTAGAGCGGTAGATGTGGTTTATCTTGATTTCAGTAAGGCATTTGACACCGTCTCCCACAGCATCCTTGTAGATAAGTTGATCAGGTATGGGTTTGGTGATCAGGTAGTGAGGTGGATCAGGAACTGGTTGATGGGAAGGAGTCAGAGAGTTGTAGTCAATGGGGCAGAATCTGGTTGGAAGTGTGTGACTAGTGGAGTCCCTCAGGGGTCGGTACTGGGACCGATGTTGTTCAACATCTTCATCAACGACCTGGATGAGGGTATAGAATGTACCCTCAGCAAGTTTGCTGATGACACTAAGCTGGGAGGAGTGGCTGACACACCAGAAGGCTGTGCTGCCATTCAGAGAGACTTAGACAGGCTGGAGAGTTGGGCGGGGAGAAACATGATGAAATTCAACAAGGGGAAGTGTAGAGTTTTGCATTTGGGGAAGAACAACACAATGTCCCAGTATAGGTTGGGGGCTGACCTGCTGGAGAGTAGTGTAGGTGAAAGAGACCTGGGGGTCCTGGTAGACAGGAGGATGACCATGAGCCAGCAATGTGCCCTTGTGGCCAAGAAGGCCAATGGCATCCTGGGGTGCATTAGAATGGGTGTGGTTAGTAGGTCAAGAGAGGTTCTCCTCCCCCTCTATTCTGCATTGGTGAGGCCACATCTGGAGTATTGTGTCCAGTTCTGGGCCCCTCAGTTCAAGAAGGACAGGGAACTGCTTGAAAGAGTCCAGCGCAGAGCCACAAAGATGATTAAGGGAGTGGAACATCTCCCTTATGAGGAAAGGCTGAGGGAGCTGGGTCTCTTTAGCTTGGAAAAAAGGAGGCTGAGGGGTGACCTCATCAATGTTTACAAATATGTAAGGGGTGAGTGTCAGGAAGATGGAGTTAGGCTCTTCTCAGTGATGACCAATGACAGGACAAGGAGTAATGGGTGCAAATTGAAGCATAGGAGGTTCAAGGTAAATATCAGAAAAAACTTTTTTACTGTGAGAGTGACAGAGCACTGGAACAGGCTGCCCAGGGAGGTTGTGGAGTCTCCTTCACTGGAGACATTCAAAACCCGCCTGGATGCGTTCCTGTGTGATGTGCTCTAGGTGACCCTGCTCTGGCAGGGGGGTTGGACTAGATGATCTTTCGAGGTCCCTTCCAACCCCTATGATTCTATGATTCTATGATTCTATGATTGTCAGAATACTCTATTAAGAAATTCAGAAATTTCAGCATTCCTTTGGTACAACCATGTTTATTTATAAACAGTGTATGCTGTTTATAAATGTCTCTCAGTGTTGTCTGAGAGAAAAATACAGAAGCAAGGTGGCTGACTACAATTTTAATCTCTGCTTCTAATCAGCACAATGCCTGGAGGTATGCTGCCTCTGCTTCCTCTCAAAGCTAAGCTGTCCCAGCCTTGTCTCAATCTGCCACCTCTCTCAACTTCCTGAAGCTCACACAGAATCACAGAATTTTCATGGTTGGAAAAGACCTCTAAGATCACCCCATCAAACCATCAACTCCTCCCTGCCCCAAAAAAACCAAACCAAACCAAACCACAACAACAACAAAAACCACTAGAGCATGTCCTGTCAACACAGCAGTATCAAGTCTGTGACCTGGCTTTTTTATTTGTACTGTCATTAAGAAGATTACCAGACCTTAAAGATTAACTTTTTGCTAAAGGTTGACAGGCTAACTACTAATTACTGTCTTGCACTGCAGCTTCTCTTTCAGCTTTCACTCTCTATGCTGCTTTACATTTTCTTTTCTCTTAGCCTAAAGAAATGCCAGAAAGCCCACCCATGAAGTTCAGCTATGTTCACAACTTACGGTTATCATGAACATCCCACGGAACAGCAAAAACATGAAAAATAAAATACTCATCTTTACTCAGACTGTAAGATTGTGCAAGTGACTTGAGCTGAGTCCCTGTATAAGGCTGCCAGTTACAAAACTAATACATAAAGGTATCAACTAAAAAAAGATCTCTTAAGTACCTTTAGATAATAAAGGATAAGGTGAAATCCTATCTCGTTGCTATGGCAAGAAGAAAGGGAAGCGGGGAGCAGTGCTTGGTATGTCTGTGGCCAATGTGCACCCTGAGCAGAAGGAGGGCAGGATGGCTAAAATCAGTCCACTGACTCACCAGGATTGCATCCTCCAAGGCCTGAGGTGAGACTCCTTGAGGAGCAGCAGATGCATCAGCAAAACCCCTGGTTCTTTACAGCTGGGCAGCAGTCCTCCTGGGCAGGGCTGCAGGGAGCAGGGCTGGCAGCAGCAGTCTTCTCTGAAAGCCTGTAGAAAGTTGGAAAAGAAGGGAAGAAAAGGGAAGCTCTTGGAACCATTTGCCCATTGACCTCAGCCTCTTTGACCTTAGATTCAGCAGGAGGACATGGGTACTCACAGAAAATGGCCTTTTCATTTCTTTTGAAGGTTAAATTTCATGTTTGCTTAGACAGAGAGCCACAAGGATAGGCTTGACTGGGCAAGGCCATTCTTTGGCCTCAGAAGCAAAAGGACTAAAGGAAGTGATCAAATGCAGTAAAAAAGAAATCCTTTAAAATGCTCACCAATTTTTTAAAATGAGACATTATGTGAAAATAGTTATTCCAGATCTGAGAGCATTTGTACTAAATGTGAACATGTCAGAGGAGCTGGGTTTTTCAGCCTGGACAAGGGTAGGCTAGGGGGAGCTAATGGCTGTGTACCTTAAGGGGGTTGGTAGATAAGACAGAGCTAGACTTCACAGCATCTCACACAGAAAGGATGAGAGGCAATGACTACATCAAAGCAAGGGCAATTATAAGTGGATGCAAAGAAAAAATAAGAGGATGCAAAGACATCCACCGCTGAAGCATTGTCTGTAGACGGGGGTGGATCTCTGTCATTGGAGATTTTCAAAAAGCTTAACTCCAATGTGGGGCTTGTGAGTCAAACTAAAAACTCAGTTTGAAGTTGTGACATTTTATGGAGGAATGCTGTAGACATGTGTCCTGTTTCTGCTGCCACTGACATTTTTGTCCCTTATCCTTCCCTGCTGTTTTTCACCACACTTCAGGGTGCCATGGATGATGCATCAACGTAACTGCAGATATAGCCACTCCTCCATGCAGTTACACAAGTTAAATGTTTGGCATGTTTCAGCCTATTTTGTGTTTCAGTGTATGCTGAAATGGTAAAGCAAAGTTGGGCAAAGTATATTTCTAACACCCTGGTTAAGAGGGTATCATATACCTGACCTCCAGGGCATAAACACAGGTCTAGAAACAACTAGATTCAGGGAGACAGACATTACTGCAGTTTATGTTTTGTTATTGTTCTTTCCAATTAGCAATAAATAAAACATGTAAAAGGTACAGTTTTGGATAGACAGAGGAGGAGCTCACTTCGCTGAAGGCAAGGGAAGACCCTAAGCTGCTGTCATGAATTTTTTTTGCTCAGTCCATACTTACCATGCACCAGTTAGAGCACAGGGAGCACGACATCAATATGAAAATGCCCTGATATGCAGGTCCCCACCCCTGGCACAAGGGCAGGATCCAGAAATAAGTGCTGATGCATGAGCAGGACAAGAGAGGCTGTGAGAGACAGAACTAATGTGCATTAGCACATAGCAGTTTGCTCAGAGAGCACTGGCTGCCTGCAGCAATGGCCCACCTGCAACATGATCCTAGGCTAGCACAGCTATCCTAAAGGACAGTACCATCCCTTCATTCACAGAATCAGAATTGTCAGTGCTGGAAGGGACCTCTAAAAATCATCTAGTCCAACTCCCCTGCTAAAGCAGGATCCCCTAGAGCACATTACTCAGGACTGCATCCAGGCTGGTTTTGAGTATCTCCAGAGAAGGGGACTCCACAACCTCCCTGGACAGCCTGTCCCAGTGCTCTGTCACCCTCATAGTAAAGAAGTTTTTCCTCATATTTAAATGGAACTGCCTATGTTCCAGCTTGTGCCCATTGCCCCTTGTCCTGTCACTGGGAACTACTGAAAAGAGCCTGGCTCCATCCTACTTGCACCAAACCTTTAGATACTTACAGGCATTAACTTGGTCTCCTCTCAGCCTTCTCTTCTCTAGACTATAAGAAAGATGCTCCTACCCTCCAAACATCTGTGTTGCCCTCTGCTGGACTCTCTAGTTCCCTGTCTCTCTTGAACTGGGAAGCCCAGATCTGGATGCAGTATTCCAGATGTGGCCTCACCAGGCCTCTTCAGTATTTGCAAACAAAACCGTCATGGGCATAAAAGTCCAAGTCAGGAACACGAATAAAAAGAGGAGGAGGAAAAAAAAAACAAGTCAGCTTCTGCACTATGTAAATTCACAGTCATAACTATTTTTTTTATTACTACCTTAACGGTTATACTTAATGATCTTGAAGGTCTTTTCCAACCACAACGATTCTGTGATTCTGATTCTTATCAATTCTTATTATGTTAATAAACAATATAAATAAATACAATGATCAAAATAGTCTATACATTCAGTGCATAAAAAGCAGTCATGGCAAGGTTGCACAGTAACTCATTTTACTCAGTTTCAGAGTAACTTCTAACAGAAAAAATAATAAAATACCACAAAAAAAACCAAAGCCCAGAACACCACTGTGTGCTGTGAACTCCTGTTCCTGTGAAGTCTTTAATGTTTTGGAACATGATGTACAATAGACACGGTATTTTATGAGGTTTTTCATACTTTTGTTTTATTTAACATGTGTTCCTGCCCAACTGAATTTTTTCAAAGCAAGCCTCAAGGTTTTGAGAGAGAAAAAGACCTCATGGTAGCAAAAGAGGACAACATCACTGAAGAGCAGGGCAGTTGGCATGTGCAGGGTATAGCGTAGCCAGGACACATCCACTCTGCTGGGCACTCATGCCTACTGAGACTGGGCACTGAAATGGGGGGCATAGGACCCAGGACACAGGAAACCCCTCAGCAAATTCCAGCTGCACTGAATTTATGGGCAAAACCGGTACATTAACAAAATTCTTAGGAGAGCTTTCTCCCAATAGACTTCAGTTGTGATGCCACTGGCTGTGTGAATGTCCTCAGCCTCAATATTTGTTTATTTTTTTTTCAAATTTGTACAATTGTCCATGTGCTGGAAAATAAGGTAGGTCACAAGTAAAGAAAATATCATCTATTTTCCTTAAACATCACTGCAACCACATACTTTTTCCCTGGAGCAAATCAAGTTGCAAAGTTGGCCATTTTCCATGCAAAAAGGAGCAGATTTCCAATCACTTAAAACTGTTTCAACTTTTCCAGCAGTACCTTCTGAGTGCCAATTAGCTGTAAAGCATAAATTCTGCAATAATGTATTATATCCAATGGTGCTCATTCAGAACAAGCATAAATTACGAGACAAATACAAGGCAAAATAAACAAGAAATTAAAGGAAAAATAATAATGGTGTGAGATGAAGGGTTTTTTACCCCTCAAAGTTCAATTTAGGCATGGTGGCTATTGATTTAATTTCACAGCTCAGGCCCACATTGATAAAAGATACCACAGAATAATACACAGATAACAAGGGAAAGAATGGAAAAATAAGAAAGTGGTTTTCTTTATCTAGTTTCATTTTGTTACTACATTGGTGCCCACATTGATCCTTTCTATTTATTAACAAGTGGTAAACCAGATTTTTTAACAGGGAGGAAAAGAAAAATTCGTTTTGAAATTTTACTATTGTGGATGGTTGAAAAGTTTCTTGTGAAACTTCATTTTAAACTAACCCTTTATCTTAAAAGTGTTTGCTTTCCATGGAAAAAAAAAGGTTTTTTCTTGTTAAACTGGAAAATATAAAGGTGTGGAGATGAAAAAAAGATTAAGCCAAAACCAAAAATTCTTTTTAAAATTTAAGTTATTGCAACACCTCAGGAAAGTTGTATTTCAGATAGCTCATATTCCTTTTCCATCTACATCCCTGCAGTGAGCTTCCTAGCTGAACACTATATCCCATAGCACAGGGGAGTCCATGGCAGCTTGGTGGGCTGCAGCAGCTCCAGTCATGCTATCCTAAGTGAGAAGAAGGAGCCACACATCAGAACTATAAATCTATCTACTATGGGAAACTTTTTGATTTAAATAACTGATTTTTGCTTAATTCAACTTCTCCTCCCCCCAAAAAAATTAGAAAGAAAAAAAAAAAGACATTAATGGCAAAGAGAAGTATTTTCTCACAGTACGAGGGTTACTGAGTACGGGTCAGCTCTGGTCATTTTTTTGCCTTTAATACTTCTTGGATAGTGTGGAGCTTTGCACCACAAGTGGGGAGACAGGATCTGTACCTGGAAAAGATGCACAAATGTACAAACTTAAAGCCTAACACAAACCAGTTCCTCATTCAGTCTGATACTGTTATGGTTTCCTAATGTTTACTTGTCCTCTCAGCAGCTACTGCTGCAGTGTCTGTTTCCAGGAAGGAGGTGAAACACTGAGGTTGGTGAAGCATTATGGCAGCAGAATTGCCTTCCTGGCACCTTCATGGACAGCTGGCTTTGGCTCAGATCCTAAAGGTTTACATCAACATCAATTCACAGGTTTTGAAAGATGTGCTCTTTCAAGTGTAGCTGCAAAAAAAGATGCTTTTAAAAAGCCCTGCTGTGCCTCACCGTAGAAAATCCTACAAGCTACCAAGTTTAATTTAGGGTGTGTTAGATGCTTTGCATCTTTTATTTAAATTGCCCATAAACCGTACCCCTCAAAGAGGATGGGCAAAGACGGTCCCATTGAATTTTGTACAAACCACTTCAAGCGTGATTTGGAAACTGTCACAATTCTGACACTCAGTGTAAAGACTACCATATTTTTGGAAGTTTTTCATCCAAATTCAGTAGTACAACATGAACTTGACTTCAAATAATAATACAGAGCAGCTCCCTCTGAGTGTAGATAACATAAGTAATCACCACAGTCTTTGCCTATTCAGGTTAACAATTCTTAACAACAGATGTAATCTTCAGTGAAACCAAGCTTTTACAAATTGCTGTTAAAATGAATCATGCTTAACTTGTCTAAGTATCTATTCTAAAGAGCTTATGTTTTCCCTAAAGGTATTTAAATTAGGAATTCTTGACCACTAATTGAATTTGAACTTGGATAACTGAACAGGTCATCATCGCTTTTGAAATGGAGGCTGAAGGACTCAGCTGTCCAGTCTAAGTGAAGTGAACATGTTGCAGACTTAGGTTGTATAAAAACTTCATGGTTTGAGCGGCACTGTTTCAACAGGTCTTGGGAGTGAGGCATATCAGGTGATGCTTTCAGACCTCTCTCAATAACTCGAGGTGGGATGTCACTGCCACAAAACAAGTTGGCTCATTACATTCATTTTCATTGCTGAGGCATGTGACAAATTAGGAAGGAATTCAGTTAAAGAGCTTGTCTGCTTTTATTTTTTTAAATGTACAAAGTATATACCACATTCAAATATAATTGAGACAATAAAACAATATAACAAAAGAAAGAAATTTATAAATTGCCTATTGCACAAGTTTTCAGTTCAGAGGACAGAAGGCTCATTGCTTTTAGGCCACCAGATCTCTGGTGCATGCCAGTGCAGGTATTGAATTTGGTCTAGTACTTTAGAAATCCTCTAAAGCAAGAGACCTTTAGATCTCCTAAGGATTTTGCACACAGTTCAGAACTGCACTTTATTATTATTATACAATGATAATGGTTCAAAAAGTAATTTTGCACTGTTAATTGCATTCTATTTTGGTGCAGTAAATTTAGAAGTAGACATATTTAACCAGACATAATGCTGCCAGAAAACTATTTAACCAGCAGATGAATGTACATTGAAACAAAAGCTGTGAGTACATTTATCCAGTTAGGTGTGAATATTGCCATAATGGCTCTAATGGAGGATGGGGAAATGGGGCAGCAAAGAAGAGAAATCACACAAAGCATCACCAATCCCACAAACGAGAACAAGGAAAGGTATAATGAGGACAGCACTAACTTAAAACTCAAAATGTTTTATTTTAGATGTTAAATTATAGTTTTGCTGCAAAAGCAAGTTTCTCTTCTTTGAACTTTGGGAAAACTGTGCATGCATTCTGGGGTATACTGAGGCTATACGTCCATTTGGAAGCGGACTTTCAGCGTGGTATAATTAAGTTTCCATCCAATTCACATTAAAACCCACCCTTTTCTCCCCATCACCACCAGTTTTCCACAATACAAAGCTTTATTTTTTTCAGATACATCAATACAGTTTTGTTTAATGTTCCTATAACACAGTATGTGAGATACATGTGCATGGCAATTGTGGAGTTTCTGTTTGTTTTTTTTTCTGTTCCTCCATCTGAAGGACAAGACACTATAATCAGGAATGGTAGCTACAGGATTTCCTCATGCGTTTAAGGTAAGAAGTGGAAAACCAAACACAAGCTGTACCAGTGGTTGCTTCACAAACCCTTTCCAAAAGATGACCCCACCCCTGAGCTGGAAAGAGGTAACTTTGGTGGAGAGATAATTACTTGAGTTCAAAGATACAGCAGGGAGAGAGTAAGGCAAGCAGGGCTCAGTATTTCAACACTAGTGCCACAACAGCAGCCGGAGCACAGACTCTTGCAATGATAAGCTAGCAGAGGTGAAAAAAAGGAACCTTTTGCTTTGATAGCCCATGACAGGTCACAGTGGCTGTCTGAGTTGCACTCTGTTCAGCTTTATTACAAGACGTGCAGAAAGAATTCACCTTCTTGCAAGGTGAAATAAAAGTAAAACTAAAGGCAATGCAAAAGGACATTTCTCTTCAAAACCGCTGCCTTTGCTTTTAAAGTTACTTTGTTCTCCTTTTGGGCTTGTGTAAAACAAAACCTGAGGAATGCAAATACTTCCAGTACGCTTGCTTGAAAGGACTGTGCTTTGGCAACAGAAGATCTGTCCCAATGCCCTGCCTGTTGAGGACTGCCCCTGGCTCAGGATACAACTGCTGGCACCTTAAGATTCCTGGTTCAGTCAGCAGAAAGAGCTGGGCTGCCCAGGGAGAAAATCGCTTTGGGAAACTGAAAAAAGCCTGAAGGAGGGGCCAGGTGAGAGCTGTGAGCTCACAGGGCCCCCAGGTCTTGGGTCTGGTGAGGGTCTTTCCCAAGACCTAGACCCAAGCAAGCCATGAGGGACTGGCCACAGCTGCAGGGAACTAGTCGGGCTTTCTGTCTGGCAGAGAGGCAAAACAAAAATACATTTGTCTTGTATGAACTTTTGTATGAAAGAAACAGCCTCTTGTTAGAAAGACTGATCTCTGCAGAACTCAGTGTTTAAAACACAAACTCATTAATAGATACATGCATAAGATATGTACCCATCCCCAGAGGAGGAGAGTCATGAAGGGCAGCACACATGCAACAGTTTTGCCAAAGTGTAGGAAAAGGAGTGCGGAAAAACCCCTAATTTCCCCACTTTCCTCACAAGAGTCACTTGCTTCTTTATCTCTCCTGTGGCTACTCAAAAGGCAGACTACATTTTTTTTCCCTGACGCACACAACAGAGGTTCCTGTGATGCAGCTTCTCCTTACTTTCATGGAAGAGAGATTAATCACTTAACCAGGAGATGACGAAACTCTGTGGCAACATGTCTTAATCCAAATAAGCGTGTAATCAAAAAATATTCTGTGTTACTGACTTACTCCTCATTGACAGCTAAAAATCATGACGTTTCCAGAAACTGGGAGGGAAATCTGCAACATTTTTTGTGCCTTCAAGACACAGCTCGCAATCCCAATCCCTCCTCATTTGGTAACATTACAGACACACAGAACTGTACGAAGTAGCAATTTTCAATGAGCAAAAAGTTTGCTGACTGTATAACCCACAGTCATGCAGCTTCTTGAATGCTGTTTCCAGCCACTCTGTCTCTTAACGAACTATTTACTACAGGCATGACTGTTAATTCTACGTAATACTAAGGTTGCCCAACACTTTGAGTTTTGAACGTGTTTTCGGCAGCTAATGGCTTTGCCAGACTTCCACATTTTATGCCACAGTTTCCCTCAAGTTAACTAGCTCTGTAGAGTATAAAATAAAAATATAACACTATGCACCCACAGAGCTTTGCCCAGATTAGAAGAAATTGTAAATTATTAATTGAAAAAAATTACAGTTATCCATGTCATGCTTTGCTGAAGGGATCTGAAGTATGGCAGGAGGTAGTTTTTGTTTTAAGAATATACTCATTGCTGCTGTTGCAAAAATCTGTACCACATCAACCATCTTAAAAGCTTTTGTACATTTTCTCTTACCCTCACTGTCAACATGCATATTCTTAGGAAAATCTACTTATGGTTCAGCACCTCAACTCCCAGAGACAGGCTACTGCAACTTAGCCTATGTGCACAAATTTGGCAGGGGAGATTTCAGCTTGTGCTCTTCTACTTAGATTTCTGTGGGATTTCAGTGGAGCGAAGACATTGGGAGATCCCAGTGTCAACAGTAACAAAACAGATGGGCAAGGGCTGATATTGGGGACACAGGGAACAGTTTGGGCAGTGGAGCCTTATGCCTGACAACTGGGAAGAGAGAGAAACTAGGAGAGTGGAGGAGTGGTGTGACAAGTTGTTAAGTGGCCATCAAGAGACAAGCTGGGAAAGAGATGGAAAACAGGAATGAACAGGATAGCTGGAAGTAAATGAGTGGTGGATAAATGGAAATGAGGTAAGAAAGGGACCTCAGGAGAGAGGGCTCTGCTAAGTAGGACTGAGATTGATGGCACGAGCACACTTGCAGTAGTCTTGCATTGGTCTCCAACAGCACAGAGATCCTTCCTCTAATGAGCATTATGCAAGCCAGGAACTGACAGAGACAAAACAAGGTAGTTACACAGATAAGGTGGCTTGGCCAGGAGGCTGGAGTCTGTGTGCAACGTATGCATCTTCTTGGTGGTACCTGGCCCTGCATCCAGCTCTCCCCATGTCCTCCTTCTGGTCAGACACTTTTGTGAGATGTATTCCTGTTGAAAGTACTTGCGTTTTAGAAGCTTCTGTATTGCTCAAATGCTGGAGGTGGATTATAAAGAGGGAAGGACTGGTTAAAGTGCTTTGAGGTTTGAGAAGAAGGAATTTGCTAATTTAAACTCCTGAATGTCTCATTACTTGCTCATGCATATTCCTAGTCCAAGGTTGAGAAAGAAATCACTGCATATCCAGCCCTGTCAGCAACTTAAAATCACAGAATCACAGAATCACCAAGGCTTGTAAAGACCCTTAAGATCATAAAGTCCAGCCTATGACCTAACACCACCACATCAGCTAGACCATGGCACTAAGTGCCACATCCAGCCTTTCCTTGAACACATCCAGGGACGGTGCCTCCACCACATCCATGGGAAGTCCATTCCAATGTCTAATCACCCCCTCCGTGAGGAAGTGCTTCCTAATATCCAACCTAACCTTCCCCTGCTGCAGCTTCAGCTTGTGCCTTCTTGTTGCTAGTTGCCTAGGAGAAGAACCCGACCCCCACCTGACTACAACCTCCCTTCAGGTGGTTGAAAAGAGTGATAAGGTCCCCCCTGAGTCTCCTCTTCTCCAGGCTAAACAACCCCAGCTCCCTCAGCCTCTCGTCATAAGACTTTCCCTCTAGTCCTTTCACCAGCCTTGTTGCTCTCCTCTGGACCTGCTCCAGCACCTCAATATCCTTCTTGAAGTGAGGGGCCCAGAACTGGACACAGTACTCGAAGTGAGGCCTCACATCCCTACTCCTGCTGGCCACACTATTTCTGATACAAGCCAGGATGCCATTGGCCTTCCAGGCCACCTTGGCAGACTGCTGGCTCATGTTCAACCGGCTGTCCACCAGTACTCCCAGGTCCCTCTCTGCCAGGCTGCTCTCCAGCCACTCTTCCCCCAGTCTGTAGCACTGCCTGGGGTTATTGTGGCCAAAGTGCAGGACCCTGCACTTGGTCTTGTTGAATTTCATGCCATTGGCCTCAGCCCATCAACCCAGCCTGTCCAGGTCCCCCTGCAGCTTCTTCCTACCCTCCAGCAGATCAACACTCCCCCCCAGCTTGGTGTCATCTGCGAATTTACTAAGGATGGACTCAATCCCCACATCCAGGTCGTCAATAAAGGTGTTGAATAGGACTGGGCCCAGTACTGATTGATCCCTGGGGGACACCGCTGGTCATTGGATGCCAGCTGGATGCAGCTCCATTCACCATCACTCTCTGGGCCCGGTCATCCAACCAGTTTTAACCCATTGAAGGGTGCACCTGTCCAAGCCATGGGCTGCTAGCTTTTCCAGGAGGATGCCATGGGAGACTGTGTCAAAGGCCTTGCTGAAGTCAAGGTAGACCACATCCACAGCCTTCCCCTCATCCACTAGGCGGGTCACCCAGTCATAGAAGGAGATGAGATTAGTCAGGCAGGACCTTCCTTTCCTAAACCCATGCTGGCTGGACCTGATCCCCTGGTTGTCTTCTACATGCTGCTTGATGGCACTTAGGATGATCTGTTCCATAACCTTGACAGGCACCGAGGTCAGGCTGACAGGCCTATAGATCCCCAGATCCTCCTTCTGGCCCTTTTTGTGGATGGGCGTCACATTGGACAAAACTTGCATTCTACATTGTTTGTTCTCAGATTTTTGGGTCAGGGCTCTGTTACTTAAGCTGTGACACGAGCTACACATGCACATGTGAGGAAAGAGGCTCTTGATTGTGTTCAGATTTTCAGTTATGGGTGCATAGGAATAAGCAGGTCCCCTTATGTCCTTTACCCTCTCGGGACAAATAAGCAGAGCTAAAAACTGTCAGAACCTTGAGTGCAATCATTTAGTACTTAGCATATCTGAAAGAATATGGTAAATAGAGAAAAAAACATAACTTGCTCCAAAGAAATAACATTCCTCCTTTCCATCCCACCTCCTCCTCAGGCATCTGCTTCATGGAGCAAGTGAGTAAAAAATCATGATCCATAGGGTAATGGCTTTCTAAGAGAGGCTCCTAGGTCCTCTGCAGGCATGCTATGGATCAAACCATAGCTCTTGGTCAGCTCTGACAGTTGAAATCTCATATTTGTGATCTATGTCCTGGCTGTGAAGTTCTCTGCTCTAATTATTCTGCCTGTGTCTCTTCTCATAGCCTGGAACAGGCTTTCTAAGGGCTGAGACCGTTGGAACAAGGAAGTTTTATGGAGCCAGGCAACACTGGTTGCATTTTGCAGAACCTTGAATTAGAACCAAGAGACTCTTTCTAATCTGAGGAGGGAAGTCTCCCTCTGCTTTGAGGATTACTCACTACCTGGCACACTGAAGTTGAAGGATTAAGTAACTTTTTCCAAAGATAGAATGCATCACAGCCAATCACGCAGTGCTGCCTTCTTAAGGGAAGCATCTGAGGAGGAAAATGAGATTTCAAATTTAGGAGTATAATGAGATCGAGTTAAATTCACACCATTTTCCTGTCTGGGCACAATCTATGTCATTAGACAAGATTAATTTTTTGTTGCAATTTCTAATCTCATTATACCTTTTGTCACAAAAATTATTTATCAGAATTTTAATACTTAATGCTATACATTTTGTAAAATACTTTATTATGTTCTAATGTACCTTCACTTGACTTTTCCAGTATTCTATACTGTCATTAGCCGGTATCCACTCACTCATGCCATACCACTCAGCACGGCTATAAATAGAAAGACCAGCCAACCAAATCACACAATATTGAAAAGGTCAAAGCAGTATTCTACATTACTGTAGTTTAGAGAATACTGTTCACAAAGTGTTACAACTTTGATGCCATATTTATGTGACGACAAAAGTAATGAAAATAGAAGGCATTGCAAAATAATCCCATTATTGCCAGAAATCATTGGGAGATTGAGGGATTGCAAACCCCTCAGCATTATTATCTTTATATCTTTATATTATTAACTTTATAGCCTAATACAAAATCACATTATTCTTTTGGTACATATGTACCTCTGTTGTGAAGTTTCTGTGTCTCTCACCAGAAAGACAATAGTCTTTCCACTATTCTTTTTATGTTTTTTAAATCACAGAATCACAGAATCACAGAATCCTAGGGGTTGGAAGAGACCTCAAAAGATCATCTAGTCCAACCCCCCTGCCAGGCAGGGTTACCTAGAGCACATCACACAGGAACGTGTCCAGGCGGGTTTTGAATGTCTCCAGTGAAGGAGACTCCACAACCTCTCTGGGCAGCCTGTTCCAGTGCTCTGTCACTCTCACAGGAAAGAAATTTTTTTCTGATGTTTACGTAGGACCTCCTATGCTCCAGTTTGCACCCATTGCCCCTTGTCCTATCACTGGATGTCACTGAAAAAAGCCTGGCTCCATCATCCTGACACTCCCCCTTAACATATTTGTAAACTTTGATGAGGTCGCCCTTCAGTCTCCTCCAAGCTGAAGAGGCCAACTCCCTCAGCCTTTCCTCCTAAAGGAGATGTTCCACTCCCTTAATCACTTTTGTGGCTCTGCGCTGGAGTCTTTCAAGCAGTTCCCTGTCCTTCTTGAACTGTGCGGCCCAGAACTGGACACAATACTCCAGATGCGGCCTCACCAAGACAGAATAGAGGGGGAGGAGAACCTCTCTTGACCTACTAACCACACCCTTTCTGATGCACCCCAGGATGCCATTGGCCTTCTTGGCCACAAGGGCACATTGCTGGCTCATGGTCATCCTCCTGTCCACCAGGACCCCCAGGTCCCTTTCTCCTACACTGCTCTCCAGCAGGTCAGCCCCCAACCTGTAGTTGCACATGGGGTTGTTCTTCCCCAGATGCAAGACTCTACACTTCCCCTTGTTGAATTTCATCAAGTTTCTCCCCGCCCAACTCTCCAGCCTGTCCAGGTCTCTCTGAATGGCAGCACAGCCTTCTGGTGTGTCAGCCACTCCTCCCAGTTTAGTGTCATCAGTTAACTTGCTGAGGGTACACTCTGTTCCCTCATCCAGGTCGCTGATGAAAATATTGAATAGTAACCATCCCAGTACCGACCCCTGAGGGACTCCACTAATCACAGATCCCCAACTAGATTCTGTCCCATTGACCACAACTCTCTGACTTCTTCCTTTCCACCAGTTCACGATCCATCTCACTACCTGATCATCAAGACCACACTTCCTTAGCTTATCCACGAGGATGCTGTGGGAGACAGTGTCAAATGCTTTACTGCAATCAAGATAAACCACATCTACTGCTCTACCATCATCTATCCACCTAGTTACTTCCTCATAGAAGGCTATAAGGTTGGTCAAACATGACTTCCCCTTGGTAAAACCATGTTGACTGCTCTTAATGACCCCCTCATCCTTGGTATGCCTAGAGACAGTGCCAAGAATAAGTTGTTCCATCTCCTTTCCAGGGATGGAGGTAAGGCTGACTGGTCTATAGTTACCCAGGTCCTCCTTCTTGCCCTTTTTGTAGACCGGTGTGACATTTGCTATCCTCCAGTCCTCAGGCACCTCTCCTGTCACCCACGACTTACCAAAGATGATGGAGAGTGGCCTAGCAATGACCTCTGCCAGCTCCCTCAGCACCTGCGGGTGCATTCCATCTGGCCCCATAGATTTATGGATGTCCAGATTGCTTAACTGATCCCTAACCCAAACCTCATCTACCAAAGCAAACTCCTCCTTTATCCTGACTCCTTCTGGGGCTATAGGGATCTGGAGCTCCTGGGGAGAGTCTGCAGGATTAAAGACAGAGGCGAAGAAGGCATTCAGTACCTCTGCCTTCTTTATATCCTCTGTCACCAGGGCACCCACCTCATTCAGCTGTGGGCCGATATTGCCTCTAGTGTTAGTTTTATCTGCAATGTATTTGAAGAAGCCCTTTCTATTGTCTTTGACCTCACTTGCATGATTAAGTTCCAAGGAGGCCTTAGCTTTCCTAATTGCCTCCCTACATCCTCTGACAACAGTCCTATATTCCTCCCAAGTGGCCAGCCCCTCCTTCCATGATCCATAGAGTCTCTTTTTCCACTTGAGTTTGCCCAGCAGTTCCTTGTTTAACCATGCTGGTCTCCTGGCTCCCTTACTTGATTTCCTACCCATTGGGATGCTCTGATCCTGAGCTTGGGAGAAGTGGTCCTTGAATGTTGACCAACTATCTTGAGCCCCTTTACCACCTTTCCCGTGAGACTTCCCTTAACAACTGTTTGAAGAGGCCAAAGTTGGCCCTGTGGAAGTCCAGGGTGTGGTCTTGCTAGGTATTCTATTCCTCCCACACAGGATCCTGAACTCCACCATCTCGTGATCACTGCAGCCAAGGCTGCCATTGACCATCACTGCTTCAACCAGACCCTCCTTGTTGGAGAGTACAAGATCCAGCAGTGCTCCTCTCCTAGTTGGCTTGTCCACCATTTGCATTAAGAATTTATCATCAATGCACTGGAGGAACCTCCTAGACTGTGAATGGCTGGCTGTGTAGGCCTTCCAGCAAATATCAGGGTAGTTAAAATCCCCCATGAGGACCAAGGCCTGTAATTGCGAGGCTGCTTTCAGCTGCCTGTAGAAAGCCTCATCAACTCCTTCGTCCTGATCAGGAGGTGTAGGGGTTGTGCCGCTTACCACAGAAAATATGTCTCCCATAAAACTATTTCACCATATAAGGGAGACTAAAGGGACGTTGCTCCTGTATGGTTGGCACCTGTGGCACCAGGAACCAGGCTTCTAGGAGAGGGGGACCTGCTTCCCTGGGGGCGGTCTGTTCTGAGACTCGAGATTGGCTGGGCCAGGACTGGCATGCAAATGACCAATGCCTTGGGGCACCTGAAACTGTGAGGTGGATCGCCCTAACCTAGATGGAAGCCCCCGGACGGTGGGGGGTGGGGTGCTTCTGCTCGCAGGATCCTAGGGAGCTGAGGGCTGAAACCATACTGCTCTTTTAGAGAGCAGAGACCCCTCTCCTGCTCCCAGAGAAGACAGGAAGAGGCCCAAGCCGACTGGAGCTGCAACGGAGCTGGGCGGAGCCGAGAGGACTGGAGCCGAGAGCAGCCGAACCCGAGCTGGGAAAAGCCGAGCTGCCGAGCCGAGCTGCCGTCGGACCAAGCCGGACCGGGAGGAGCCGAATCCCCAGCCAAGCCGCCACCGCCCGAGCGCTACCATGCGCCGCCACTAGCTGAGCGCTACCACCGCCGACCAAGCCTCGAGCACTGCAGCTTGCCACCGCCTGAGCCACGAGCGCTGCCATGCCGCTGCCATCCACGTGGTGCATGTTCCTGCTCTCCAGCCCATCCGGCTGCTCAACGCCGATCACCAGCCGCTGGAGTTCGCCCAGGAGCCGCCGCTGCCACTACATTCAACGAGCCGGGAGTGTAAGAACCCCGTCTGCAAACGTTTCCTTTAATAATCTTCTCCCTATCTTTTGCACCCCTGTAGCTTGTATTATATTTATATTTGTACATCTAATTCTGTCTATAAAGCGACAACACATAGAAACCTACATTCAGTGTCCTCATTCCCTTTCTGAGCGAGAATGTGTACTACTCGTGGGGGGGGTTTCAACAGGTATCAAGTAAAACCAAAAGGGGGAGGAGTTGACCACTCAAACCCCTTTCTCTCCCCTTTGAACCTTTACAGGAGGTCTGTAATAGACCCCCACAACTGTATCACCCATGCCAGCCTGCCCCTTAATTCGTACCCACAGACTTTCCACTTGCTCCTCATCTGCCCCTGGACAGAACTCAATACATTCTAGTTGCTCTCTCACATAAAGAGCAACTCCACCACCTCGCTTCACTGACCTGTCTTTCCTAAAAAGCACATAGCCATCCATGACCACATTCCAGTCATGTGAGCTGTCCCACCATGTCTCTGTATTTGCCACCAGATCATAACCTTTAGACTGCACACAGACCTCTAACTCCTCCTGTTTATTCCCCATGCTGCATGCATTGGTGTACAGGCATTTCAGGGAGTGAGCTGAGGACACTGGCGGCACCCTTGGGAGGCGGGAGACCTTCTTCATTAATAGTAGAAGAATGCCCCACTAGTTCAAACCCAGCTACAATCCCCTCCCACTTTGAATCTAGTTCAAAGCTCTATGAATGAGCCCTGCTAACTCTTGCCCTAGTACCCTTTTTCCCCTGCAGGACAGGGTCTTCCCATTCAATGCCAGCAGGCCCAGTGTCGTGTACAGCAAGCCATTCAGGAGTTTTGTCCCCTACCCCCTTCAAGTCTAGTTTAAAGCTCTCTCAATGAGTCCTGCCAACTCCTGGCCAAGAATCCTTTTCCCCCTTGTTGATAGCTCTATGCCATTGCTTGCTAACATACCTGGTGCCCTGTAAACATCTCCATGATCGAAAAACCCAAAGTTCATCCGACATCAACAGCCTCTAAGCCAGTCGTTAATCAGTTGTGTTTTCCTAGTCCTTTCAGCTTTTCCTGCCATTGAAGGAACTGAGGAAAAGATCACCTGTGCTCCCAATCCCAAAAGCATTCAGCTTAGTCCTCTGAAATCCCTTTTCATCACCCTGGAACTTGCCTTGTCAACCTCATCAGTACCTACCTGCATGACCACTAGTGGGTAGTAATCAGAGGACTGCACCAGGCCTGGGAGTTTCTCAGTAACATCACTAACCCAGGCCCCAGGTAGGCAGCAGACCTCCCCGAGGGTTGGATCTGGCCAGCATATACGCCCGTCAGTTCCCCTCAAAAGAGAATCTCCCACAGCAATTACCTTCCTCTTGTTCTTAGCTGAGGCAGTCCTGATGCATGGGGTAGAATGCCTTGGCAACTTCCTGGACGGACATTTGTCAGTAACCTCAGTTACCTGCTTTTCCTGATCCAGGGCCATATACCTGTTCTGTAGGGGTACACAAGGAGGTGAGGGAAGCCTGGAGCGGGTTCGCCTGTTGCTTCGAGCAGGGACCCACTTCCAGTCCCCCTCTTCTCTCAGGTCCCCTACCTCTGCCAGGTGACAGGAAGGCAGAGGATCCTTTACTTCTTGTGAAACCTCTCTGTTGGGGCTTTGTCTCAAGGATGGTAGGGTATAGTCCACCAATTTATTTCTCTTTCACAATCCCGGATACTTCGTAATCTCTCTACCTCCTCTTTCAGCTCAGCCACTAGGTTGAGTAAATCATTCACCTGGTCACAGCGTACGCAGGTGGTCTCTCTGCTATCCTCTGCGCTTACAGAATACTCCTAAGAATATTTGAGTCACAGCCTTCCTCTGTAAAGAAATTAAGACTGAGGGAAAAAAAGTGAAAATGAAGCTAAGAATTATTATTGCTGACTCTTCTGTGCCCCACCCCCCCAAAAAAAAAAAGAAAAAAGAATTATGGCCTTGCTTTCAAAGTCTATGCAAAGACCCATTTTGAGCTCAGTGGTACGCTCCTTGGTCATGCAAAAGTACTTTTAGAGTGGCTGTGAGCACAGCCACCTCTGCCACTCACCCACCATCTTGTTGCCCCCGCAAACATCCAAGTCCACATGCCAAAATATGTGTGTCCTGACAACTGCATGGTCCCCCACCTTTTCCCCACACTCCAGGATTCCTAAGAGATCAGATACACTTTGCAGAAACACCTGCAGATCAGCAGTTACCTCCCCAGGCCCACATTCAGTCAGTTTAAGGTGTCTGCCTGCATCATTGATCCTGGTAACCAATGCTTTTAGATGCTACAAGTCTCTGGCTAATCTGAAAGTCAGACTCTCTGCCAAGTCATCTCCAGGCATGCAATTTTACCCAAACTACAGCTGTGCCCTTCCATGACTAGAAGAGCTGTCCCAGAGAAAGCAGTCATAGCACACATCACATCATACTCACCACTCTATGGGTTTATGGAGAAAATGTGGATGTTTTTAAGATTGTTTGCAGGAAAGAAAGGAACTACCTAAAAGGGATAAAGAGAGAGGGTATCAGCTAGGCTTTTTGACATAGCTGCATGACTCGACTTAGTACATAGCCCATAGCTCACTCTCCAATATGCTTCAGAACACCCTGAATGTCTGAGCAAGTTCAGGCATCCACAATCCAACAGGCTGGGGAAGATGAACTGGAAGTCACACAGCTTTCTGCCAGGATAGAGAGTAGTCTAATCTGGGGCAATAGATACCTAGCTAACATGTTTGATTAGATCCTGGTATCACAGACTTCTGTATGCTTGTGGAGTAAATAATAATAATGACATTTCAGGGGACTTTATTCATGGAACTGTAATTAAACTAGTGGATATCGGAGTAGTAAGCTCAGTTAATACTAAACCAATACTAATTGGTGACCTAATTTCTCTTTTATGAGCCTCATTGTCTTCCATGAGAGAATATCCATTTCCCAGTAAGGGGTCCTGCCAAGATGACTCTTTTTGAGGACTATTAATGATTTCTAGTTTGAAACACCAATGTTGCAATACTGCGTTGCAAGATTTCCTAATGCTGGGCTGGAGCTGATATGGCATCTCTCTCTCCCACTGAGTTCCTGTAAAGAGAACAGAGAGGCTGGACCACAGTAAATCTGCAGTGTCTGCAGGCAGCATAGCTAAACAGCCACATTCAACCCTCTGATGCTAGCTAGGTACTTATATGCCAAAATGAGACTGTAGCTTCTGTTTTTCATACATGAGATTTGATGTTTGCGTTTAGGTTTGTTCAGTTGTTTTTTTTCCCCCTGGGAGGTTTGGTGGGATGTAGGGTGTTCTTTTGGGACATAAGGGGCTTTTTTTGGTGGGATGTCTTTTGGTTTGGTGCTGTTTGTAAGGTTTTTGGGGTTTTTTGTTTTGTTTTGTTTTTTTAACAGGACCTGGCAGGACTCTATTTAAGGCCTTGTCTACATAAAAATATTGTCATAATAGAAATGATGAAGCCCCTCTCCCCTGATAGTCACATCTGTAACCTAGATGGTATTACTCCATGCCATGGTTTGGCACCGAGTTGGAACACTCTTGATTCACCCCCCTCCCCCTCCTCCCCTAAGGTAGGGAAAGAGGGAGAAAAATGAGAAAGAGAGGCTTTCTGGGTTGAAAAGTGAAACAGATTGATTTTAATTATTAGTGATAAGGGAATACTCCCTCCTCCCCCAGCGACTCTCACAGCAGCTCTTCTCCCTGGTGACTCCCAGCTGAAGGGGGGAGTGTCCGGGCGCACAGACGGGGTCCTCAGGTGTTGGCTGTAAAGAAAAATAGAAAAAAAGAGAGAGAGCCAAAGAGAGCGCAATAGAAGTGACAGTAAGCAGAAAAGTGAGTGGAAAAGGAAAAAGAAAGGCTTGACTTCCGTGATGTCTTAACCGATACTGAAAGCCAAACAGAGAAAATATTATGAGAAGGGAATAATCTGATTTGCTGATCCTGCCTTTGGTCTAATCTGCTCCCCTGTAGGGGGGGAGGCTGCAGACCGTCAGAAGTGACCTTGGTTATTATCAGTCCACTGGCGCTGCTAAAAAGTTCACTGAAAGGAAAAAAAAAAATCAGCAAAGAGCTTCACCCTGGCTCAAACCAAAACACTCCAATAGCAATCCAATAGATCTACCTGTGATACACAATTTTTAGTCTAGCTAGGAATCTCAGCCTATACCCTTACAACTGACTAAATGTCTATTAAATAAGATGAGAAAGTAATTTGCCAGGAGGAACAGTTGAAAAAAAAACCCTCACAAACAAACAAAAGCCAAACCAAACAAATAAACCAACCAAAAACCCCAAAAAAAGCCCAAACCAAAACCAACAAACAAAAAACCCACAAAAAACAGTGTTTATCTCTGTTAGCAAAGGTTACCCCGAAGAGGGCAAGAGAGGGAGAAGTGAAGTAGCTCATCTCCCAGCTGATCAGGGCCACCTGCAGACCTCCACCCCAAGCTGGTGTCTTGGCACTGTGCTGGTGAGGCTCTGTGCCCTCTGGCAGAGCAGGTGGCTGTGGGTGGCATGCTCCACCGTCCTCCTACTCCCAACAGATTTGCTGATGCTGGGGGCGTAGAAAGCGAGCTCCACCTGAACAAACTGAACCCCTTCACGTTTGGGATGATGGCTGGAAGGGTGGAGAAAATGCCTTATGGAATATTTATTTGAATTTTATAACATATGCAAATTGGTCTGCGAGAAAAGTGAAAAATATTTAGAAACAGTTGGAAAGGCTGTAATTGAAATTTATCCTGGCTATGTCTAAACTTGGAAAAGGACAACAGAAACCAATGTTAAGAAAAATGTAAAGAGAACTGACTATGCAACCAGCAGAAGGCTTATTTCTTTTTAAGTATAAACAATCTGATGAGGAGGAAGAAAGACAGAACTATAAAAATAAGCCAAAGCAAGTAAAAAATGAGAGTAAAAAAAAAAATATTCTGCATCAGTTTGCAGAGATTTTTTTCTTGTAAAGCAGTATCCAAATATAACTTTCTTAAGGCAGAAACCAGGCAAAATATTTCTGTTCCAAAATATCACAGTGGAGAACAGCCTAAGAGGAAGGTGTGCTGGAGGAAAGGGATAACCTTTAGCTATGGACAAGATTTTTAGTTTGGGAGACTAATCTTTCTAGCCTCCTTACACAGGCAATGGGAAGAGTTGGTAGCCTCCACAGGGCCATTCAATACCCACAAACACAGGATGCCTTCTTTACCATAAGGATAAAAACTAAAACAAATCACAAAATGTGGATCATTTTCTTTGAGCTTTGACTATTTGGAGGCCTGGGCTGAATTACAGATGGAACAAATATTGCTGCCTCCAGGAAAAGTTTAGGAAATAAGCATGAGGACACAGCACCCTTGTTTGACCCTTCTCCCCATTTTCTGTTCATGAAGTGCAGCATTGTGGATTAAACTCTGCCTTCCCACTCATTCTCTTTGTGCTTTTTTTCCTCCCCTCAGCTCCGTTATGTGTTTTTTTTCACTCCAGTGCCACGGGCAGTCCCAGGCAAAGGGAGCTCCCAGACTGGATGCTTGCAGAAGTTCAGAGCACCACCTGCTTAGTCCACAGATTTCCTTCCCTTTTCTACTGGTGGAGGGGTCCCAGCCATAGGGAGCAATCCTTTATCCAGAACAATAACTCCTTCACACTTGGAACAGAAGTATCCTTTGTGCAGGAAGTTTCTAGCACTGAAGTAGAAATTTTGTTCCCAGGGAATCTGTAAAAAGGCCATAGTATAAAGACAGTGGAAAAATTAGTGTGGAGGCAGCTTAACAAAAGATTTTAAATACTGAGATTAGCAATGACTATAATCGAGGGTAAGGACAGATACAGAGAATATAATTGCTTTTGAACAACACAGCATTTACCTGCTTTTCATAGATGTCAAATAGGCAAGATTATCTAGATTTTCAAATAAGTTTATCTATTAACAACTGGCTGAGTGGATTGACAGAAAAGGTTACTAAGATATTGAATGTATATCATTCTTACTGTAGAAACACAATGTCAGGAAATGCTGTTATCTCTGTATGATGTTGCTGAATCTAACAGTATAAACTCAATGCAAAGCCTGAGTTACTTTTCCAAAATTGTACTTTGGGGAAGCAGACCAATTTAAATGTCTATATTTCTTTAAAAAAAAGTTTCATCTTAAAAGTATGTATGTATATAAATTCCAGAAAAATCATAGGATTCTTATGTTTTCCTTTCTTCCCACACTATATCTGACAACACAAATTTCTCCCCCCTTTGTTTCACATTTCCCCTGAGGCCTCTAACAGAGCTGCAGTTTGGCTTAACCAACTCATTGCATTTAGAAGTGTATAAGCAATCTGTTACTTAATGTACACCTATATACTTCAGCTGATAACTTATTTTCAGAGACAAAATTTTGAATGCACTGGTTACTCCTAATCCTTTCTAACAGAAGACAGGAACCACATCACGCATCACGTGCTGTGTTTTGCCACCTGCTGCAATACAGAATTTCTGTAAATGACTGCAAGCAGTGTGCAAAACTCAGTTTATTTTTGATAGAAATTTCTCAATAAAACAGTATTGCTTACAAATTTCTGCAAAAACAAGTTGAAGATTTTGAATTGATAACATACTGACTTGCTGATAATATTTGGCAGATTTTAGGGATTTCTGAAAAAAATCAGGAAAAGCAGAAATATCCATTGAATAATGCATGCCTTGTAGTGTTTAGATCAATTTCTCCAATCTCCCTGACTCATAATAAAGTGAGCACACTCAGTGTTGAAGAAGTGTGATATTGCCTCGGCTTCATTGCACATGTGTTGAAGTGCCCGAGTTAGGCTATTCCACAACATACAAGCAAAATGTACCTGATATAGTAGAAAGTCACCCAGTTTGGACTAAAAACACAGCACATTTGTATAGCAGAATATGGACACCAGTGCAAACTTATGCCAGGCTAGAGCTGACAAAGGAAGAAAAGGTAGAAAACTGAGTTAAAATGCAAGTGAAACTTTGTGGCTCAGCCAAATGCACCCAATGATCACTACTATCTTTTTCAATATGTTCATACAGGGAATATGTAAATAATATCACGGTTTTTCCCTCCTATCCTTCTCATCTCTCCTTTCCTTCTCTTACTAGCTTTCTTGCATCACACCTTTTGTTTCTTAAGGTAAGTTGTAAGACATCTTCCGACATGCATGAATAAGGCCATAGTGAATACTGCACTCTAAAAGATGAAACAATAATCTGTTTCCTATAAACGTCTCGACCAGCTGCCTTCAGGAAGGGAAAGGAGAGAGCTCTTCTGCTTTTCAAATAAGGGTTCCTGGTGAAGTGACATATTTTTCTGTTTCTTTAGGTTAAATGTACTTGTTATTTACATGAAATCCACCTGCTACAACATCCTACATGCCCAATAGGACCATAGAGTTAAAACACATTAAAAACACATCAATGTGTCTTTCCACACTGTGACGTGTTAATAGTGCAAAAAGCTATTTAGGACCAGGCTGTCAGGTGTATACAATAGATGAATTGCTGGGTAAGCATGAACATACACTGCACCATAATCCATAAAAGAATACCATTAACATATAGCAATATAAGTAGACATAAAAAAAGAAAATCAACATTTAACCCTAGTTTTTAGCACTTCCCAAATTTTTTTGCCCTTTCAGGAACTAAACTCTTTGGAGCTAGCAACAGCAAGACAGACTAAAAAGAAACAACCTGTGAATTAGTGGCTCATTTTTTCAAGTGCCTGAAAGGAAGACAGAACAATCTACAGGAGCAGACATATTAAATGCACAAGAAAACCTTGTTTTACCTGTAAAAATTAGGTAGTAGCCAAAGTCAACTGTGTCCTCATTAGCACAATCATCTACTTGAGCACACATGTAGAAGGTTATAGTGCATGACTGGCATGCACTTTGAGGGAATTTGAGGGATTTCTTTTTTTTTTTTTAATATTCAGAAGCAAAATGAAGAAGAATGTTTACAAAATCTGGACTGGGCTTATGTGCCCCACTCAAACAAATCTTCCATACAGTGACATTTTGTATTATTTGGCTTTTGCTCCAGTATGATTGATGTTTAGAGCAGGAGAATGACACTGTCCATGCAGAATAACGAAAAGTAAAAAGCACTATTAGGAGCTTGACAACAATATGTTCAGATATATTTCCTTTTAAAGATATGTTGATATGCGTATCAACTGTAGTCATACATACATATCTTAGTAGGTATGACTATATTCTCTTTTTGACTTTGCTATCAAAATGTTTCTTACCACATTTATATGTTCCTCAAAAATATACATAGGGAAGTGAAAGGTCTTTTTGATCAGATGAGGGGTTCCTTTGCAAATTATCTTTGTCCATTTGTCTAAAAGCCATACAAAAACTGGCTCAGTATGTGCTCGAATCTCTTTCATATTTGTTTTCTTGAATTCCTGTTACTTCATGTTTAACTGCACATCTTCTAGCTGTTGTCATTTACACACCCTCTGAGTTGCAGGATGCTGCAGAGCATATAATACTTGCTGACATACTATTTGTGAAGGAAATCCTTACAATCAGCTGGCCAACATATGAAGCTACATTTGACTACAGGGCATAGAAAACTGTCAGAGTTCTGACAAGGGAATAAAAATGTTTCCTGTTGGGATTTATGGAAAATTAGCATGGGATTTATGGAAAATTAGTATGGGATTTATGGAAAATTAATATGCCTGAATTAAACAGCAGTGTTGCAGGTACTGCTGACCAAATTGTACCCTGAAGCAGTGGGATGAGTAAACAAGTGGATGTCTCACAGCCTGGTACCTCACGGGACCAGCAAACAGCAGGTGTCCTATCTCACAGTTGTTATCTTGAGAAGTAGTGGGCAAAGAATGTTGTAGCAAGAACTGAGAGGCACCGTCTGGGAAGCGAAACACTTTGGGTCATCATGACACGGACAGCAAATGACAAGACACGTAGCCAATCATATATGAATTGTGTATGTATGTACCAACGGGGTCAGTACTGGGGCGGACCATCTGGAGTCAGAGGGGGTATAAATTGCCGCCATTTTTAACAATAAAGGTCTTCGGTTATAACTCTTATGG
Source organism: Hemiprocne comata (assembly GCA_020745705.1). NCBI lineage: Eukaryota > Metazoa > Chordata > Aves > Apodiformes > Apodidae > Hemiprocne > Hemiprocne comata. The sequence continues at coordinate 62,121,227 of CM036588.1, read as the reverse complement.
AGTTGTGTGAAGTCCATATGTCGCCTCTGACAGTTTCCTCCATACAGTTTCTGTGGAGAAAGAGGGGAAAGAAGCACTGGAACTCACATCTCTATCAGAAATAATAAAAATAAAAGAAATCCTTTCTAAAGGCCTGAGGTTAAAAAAACACTGAGGTCCCAAATCCCAGAGACCAATGGAAGGTGAAAACATTTGGCATCCACATGGACTGGTCCTATTACTTCAATACAGTATTCAGATCAGATAATAGAATCATAGGATTCTAGGATTCTATGATTGCTCTCTTACTAGTTTCAGCATGTCTTTTCTAGCACCCTGAAGAATTGGTGCCAACAATAGTATTTTGGGGATGGCAGTAGTAACTATTACTGACTGTTTAAACCAAATCAGAGACAATCTTCAGAGACAATCTTCAGAGACAATCTTCAGAGTCTATTTAGCACACTGTTTCCACATGCAGCTTGATAAAGATGGAAAATTATTCAGTCTGTTGCAACATACTCCACAAGAACTACAGAAGTGATTTGAATACAATAACAGGAAACAGGTGATTCAGGAAACGCTTGAATTTAGACATGCAATATTGAGGTTAGAGTTCAGGTCTTTTCTTGCTCAGTTTTCTGAGCTCAGGCTCTAGCTCTGTTGAACTACCAGGCTTTGTCTTCTTCTGTGAAAGGGGAACATCACTGAAGTCAATAGACATATCTGCAAAGGAAAAGTCAGAGTTACAAACTCACATCAAGACTCACAGTCCAAAATGTTTTCTGTATTTCAAAGTAGGCTAGGGCTCATTTATGGTGATTTTTAATGGGACTAGAACACCTGCTCCCTTGACAGGAAACATTAAAGAGACATGCTCCAAAATAGTAGTGGCTCACAAATAACTTAGTAATAATTAAAGTATCTAAATAAAAGAAAATAACATCTCTGTGATATGTAAACTATTTACTCACTTACTAAAGAACTCATCCTTTCAGAAAAACATAACTGATCTATTAGTACAGGCTTATGTATGTTTTTGTCGAGCAGTCACAGCTCAGGTATACCCAACCACCCATATACTATTTCCTACTTTTAAACAAAGGGGTGATTTGTGACAGCCAATCAGGCTTCACAAAGGGCAAATCCTGCCTGACTAATTTGGTGGCCTTCTACAATGGGGTCATGGCATCAGTGGACATAGGAAGAGCAACCAATGTCATCTACCTGGGCCTGTTCAAAGCTTTTGACACTGTCCCGCATGACATTCTGGTATGAAAACTGGAACAGTATGGATTCAATGCATGGACCACTTGTTGGGTAAGGAACTGGCTGGATGGTCACACTCAAAAATAGTGATCAATGGCTTAATGGCCAGATGGAGACCTGTGACAAGTGGTGTTCCCCAAGGGTCGGTACTTGGACTGGTGCTACTTAACATCTTTGTCTGCTGGAACAATCACACAGCAGAAAGGGAACAGTCCTGGAGGTTCCTGGAATGTGTCAAAGATAACTTCCTGACACAGCTGGTGAGTGAACTAACCAGGCAAGGTGCCCTGCTAGACTGCTCTTTGTGAACAGGGAAGGGCTGGTAGGAGATGTGACAGTTGGAGGCTGTTTAGGGCACAGTAGCCATGAACTGTTAAGTTCGCTATTCTTAGAGATGCCAGGAGGAGGGCCAGCAAAACTTCCACCCTAGTCTTCTGAAGGGCAAAATTTACCTGGTTCAACACCAGAATCCCTTGGGAATTGGTCCTGAAGGGTATATGAGTCCAGGAATGCTGGACGCTCTTCAAGGAGGAAGTCTTGAAGGTGCAGGAGCAGGCCATCTCCAAGTGCTGTAGAGGCGAGCTGGCGGCATAGAGGACCGGTCTGGCTGAACAGGGAGCTTTGGCTGGTGCTCAGGGGAGAAAAAGAGAAATCTATGGCCTTTGAAGGAAGGGCAGGCCACTCAGGATGACTACAAAAATGCTGTGAGGCTATGCAGGGAGCGAATTAGAAGGTCCAAAGCCCCAGCTAGAAATTAATCTGGACTCCATGGTTAAGGATAACAAGAAAAGCTTTTATAAATATATTAACAACAAAAGAAACACCAGGAAGACCCTCCATCCCCTGTGTCACGGACCGAGATAGGTAAAGCCGTGACCCACACCCCCACCTCGGGGAAACCGAGGCTGAGGACCGCTCCCCGTCACACTCACAAACAACACTTAGGAATCAATAGGTTTATTAAGGCACTGAGGGTTTGGCAAGTCTGATAGGACACACAAGGACTATCTACATATCTATATCCACACCTATATATCCATATACCAACAGCTATACAACACTACATCTATATACCAATAACAACACGCACAGAAAACAAGAGACAACCTCTTCCCTTCCCCTTCTGTTCCCGTTCCCGGACAGGGATAAGAGGGAAAGCCTGGAGAGAGCCTTTGGGAAATAGAAGAATATTGAAAAAGAGAAGTGAGTGTCTGGTATGTGTGAATATATGTAGGAATGTTAGTAAGAAGCCTCAGAATGTAGTTCGCAATTCTCACCACCGGGGTACGGCCGAAGCCAATCCCTGGTCGGGATCCACGTCCTTTCCCTTGAGACAGTCCGTTCGGTACGCCCACACGCCAACAACCACAGGAAAAGGCGCCGTATAACTTCACGGCAGCCTCCGCAGCGGTACGCTCACCGCGGCGGCTGGATCCGTATGGTATTCACAGAGCGCGCGCCTCATTGCTCCCCTTCCGGTTCCGGCCCCGCCGTGCCTCCTGGGAGCTGCAGTCTGCAGTCCTGTGCGCATGCGCCTGGTACCTCTGTCCTCTCCTCACGAGTGCCAGGGGGTACATCACCAGGAATGGTCAGTGAATGTCACCGGATTAAAGGCCATTATAGAGTCCGTCTCTCACACCCTGTTAGATGCAGGAGGAAACACAGTGATGAATGATGAGGAAAAGGCTGAGGTGCTAAATGACTTTTTTGACTCAGTGTTTAGTAGTAGGATCGGTTATGTTGAGGGAATAAACTCTAGGGGACAAGGACCAGGAGCAGAGCAATCCCCCCACAATCCAGGACGAGATGGTCAGTGACCTGCTGCTACCTCTCATAGGCACAAATCTATGGGGCCTGATGGGATCCACCCAGGAGTGCTGAAAGAGCTGGCGGGGGTGCTCACCAAGCCACTTTCTATCATTTACCAGCAGTCCTGGCTGACTAGAGAGGTACCAGCAGACTGTAAATCAGCCCCATATATAAGAAGGGACAGAAGGATGATCTGGGAAATTACAGGCTTGTTAGTCTGACTTCAGTACCAGGGACGCTGATGGAGCAGATCACCCTGAGTACCATTATGTGGTGCATGTAGAACAACCAGTCATCAGGCCCAATCAGCCTGGGTTCATGAACCCATGCTCCTTCTCTCCTTTACAACAGGGTGACACGCTTATTGGACGAGGGAAAGCCTGTGGATGTTGTCTACCTTGACTTTAGCAAGACCTTTTAAAAGATTCCCACAGCATTCTCCTAGAGAAGCTGGCTGCTCATGGTTTGCATGTGCATACGTTTTGCTGGACAAGGAACAAGTTGGATGGTGGGGTCCAAAGGGTTGTGTTCAGTGGAGTTAAATCCAGTTGGTGGGCCGGTAACGAGTGGTGTTCCCCAGGGCTCGGTGCTGGGGCCGCTCCTGTTTAACATCTTTAGTGATGATTTGGATGAGGGGATAGAGTGCACCCCTCAGTAAGTTTGCAGATGACACTAAATGGGGTGGGGTGTGTTGATCTGCTTGAGGGCAGGGAGGCCTCTGCAGAGGGATCTGGACAGGCTTGACTGATGGGCCAAGGCCAATGGCATGAGTTTCAATAAGGCCAAATGTCAAGTCCTGCACTTGAGCCACAACAACCCCTGGCAGCACTACAGGCTTGTGGAGGAGTGGCTGGAGAGCTGCCCAGCAGAGAGGGACCTGGGGGTGGTGATTGACAGCCAGCTGAACATGAGCCTACAGTGTGCCCAGGTGGCCAAGAAGGCCAACACCATCCTGGCCTGCATCAGGAATAGTGTGACCACGAGGACCAGGGAGGTGATCCTGCCCCTCTGTTCAGCCTGGAGAAGAGGAGGCTGAGGGGAGACCTCATTGCTCTCTACAACTACCTGAGAGGAGGTTGTAGTGAGGTGGGTGTTGGCCTCTTCTCCCTAGTGACAAGTGATAGGACAAGAGGAAACGGGTTCAAGTTGCAGCAGGAGAGGTTCAGATCGGATATTAGGAAAAATTTATTCACAGAAAGAGTAGTGAGGCATTGGAAGAGGCTTCCCAGGAAGGTGGTAGAGGCATTGTCCCTGGAAGTGTTCCAAAAATGGGTAGATGTGGTGTTTCAGGAGATGGTTAAGTGTTTAGGGATTGTAGGGCAGACGGTTGGACTTGATGACCTTGAAGGTCTTTTCCAGCCTTGATGATTCTGTGATTCTGTGACATGGACAGTGGCATTGAGTGCACCCTCAGCAAGTTTGCTGATGACACAAAACTGTGTGGTGAGGTTGACACGCTGGAGGGAAGGGCTGCCATCCAGAGGGACCTTGACAGGCTTGAGAAGTGAGCTTGTGCAAAGTCCAGTAAGTTCAACCAGGCCAACTGCAAGGTCCTGCACTTGGGTCAGGGCAATCCCAAGCACAAATACAGGCTGGGTGGAGAATGGATCGAAAACAGTCTGGAGGAAAAATGACTTGGGTGGGATGGTGGACAAGAAGCTCAACAGGAGCCAGCAATGTGTGCTTGCAGCCCAGAAAGCCAAAGATGTCCTGGGCTGCATCAAAAGAATGTGACCAGCAGGTTAAGGGAGGTGATTCTCCCTCTTTACTCAGCTCTCAAGAGACCCCTCCTGGAGTACTGTGTCCAATTCTGGAACCCCCAACATAAGAAGAACATGGAGCTCCTGGAAAAAGTCCAGAGGAGGGCCATGAAGATAATCAGAGGGTTGGAGACCTCTCCTATGATGATAGGCTGAGAGAGTTGGGGTTGTTCAGCCTGGAGAAGAGAAGGCTCTGGGGAGACCTCATAGAGGCCTTCCAGTATCTGAAGAGGGCCTGCAGGAAAGCTGAGGAGGGACTTTTTAGAAGGGCATGTAGTGAGAGGACAAGGGGTAATGGGTTTGTCCTGGTTTGAGCCAGGGTGAAGCAAATTTTCTCATTGCTAATTTTTTTTTTCTTCAATTAACTCTTTTAAGCAGCAAATTTTCCAGCTAGTGGACTGATAATGCCTGAATGTTTATAGTTAGTGCAGAGAGACCAAGGACACTGCTCTGCTTGTTGAATCTACTGCTTCAGATACTAAAGGAGCAGAAGAGTAATATCTAAAACCCTCCCGTAAGGAGGAGCGGACTAGACAGATGGCAAAAACTGACCGAAGAGTTTATTCCATCCCATCTGTGAAGTCAGGGATCACAGAAGTCAAGCCCCTTCCTTCCTTCCTTCTTCTTCCCTTCTCTTCCATCCATGGCTAGCATCGAGGGAGGACTCCGTCTATCCATCACTGTTGGTCCCTAGGCTCATGCGTTCCTGACCTCATAACTCTCCCCTCACCTCCTGTCTGCTCTGCTGCTCTCTCCAGCAGTGGTCCAGGAATTTCAGAACTGCTCAAGCTCAGGAGATGCCGTGGGAGTTGCTGGGGGTGGGGGGAGGTAATAAGGGTTTGCACATTCCTGAACATACTTGTATATATTTGAACATATTTTCTTTTATCACTAGTATTTAATTAAAGCTGTGCAGTTTAGTTTTCAATCTGGAAAGTCTCTCTCCTTATTCTCTCTCTCCTTTCCCTCTGGGGTGGGAGGGGGAGGGAATGGAGAGCATTATTGTCACTTCTTTAATTGCTGATCCTGAGTCAAACCATGACAGGATCGAAACTGGAAGAGGGGAGATTTAGGTTAGACATTAGGAAGAAATTATTTAGTGTTGAGGGTAGTAAGACACTGGAACAGGTTGCCCAGGGAAGTTGTGGAGGCCCGATCCTGGAAGGGTTCAAGGACAGGTTAGATGGGGCTCTGAGGAACTTGATCCAGTGGGGGGTGTCCCTGCCCATGCAGGGGGATTGGAACTAGATGATCTTTAAGGTCCTTTCCAACCCAAACCATTCTATGATTCTATGATATGATTTTCAAAACACTCTACTGGGTATCTTCCCTCTAAGCTTTGTAGAAATGCGCCCAGCACTCTCTATTCACAATTTAAGACACTTTTCTTAGGCACTGCCTTCCTCTTCAATGTGTAGGATTTATGTATCTACTCATAACAATATCACATTATCTTATGTAATATGTCCACTCTGAAGACCACTTCTGGAAGTTCTCTGATTGTCAAATCATCAGCTTTATACGAGGTTCCCAAAGAGAACAGTAATGAATCCAGGAATAAGAATGTGCATTTCATATTTCTGATTGTATGACAATGTTTTACCAGTTCATCATCAAAAAACGACAGCAAAGAATCTGAAGACTGATGTCAGGAAAATGCCAGTGTATTTGTGCAACAGAAATGCTAATTTGGTAACTTTAAAGGGGGAAATGACACTTGCACATTACACATGGTGTCACTGTGCAATCACAGGGAATTAGCAGAGAGAGAAAAGGAAGAGGCAATTATTTTTAAAGTGGTCCTTCCACCTAGGCTAGAGGAAAAAGCAGGTTTGAAGTAGCCACTGCAGCCATAAGAACAGAGAGGATGTATCTCCATGAACTCCCTAACCTGTGCTGTTCTGGGCAATCTGTTACCATACCAGGAGTCTATGAAAGAGTGAGGGGGATTCATTAGTGTTGCATAAAGCCATAATACTGCAAAGGTGTTAAATCTCTGTGTGAACCTTTCTTCACTATGAGGGTGGTGAGACACTGGAACAGGTTGCCCAGGGAAGTTGTTGGAAGCCCCATCCCTAGAAGTATTCAAGGGCAAGTTAGATGGGGCTCTGAGCAACCTAGTCTAGTGGGAGATGTCCCTGCCAATGCAGGGAGGGTGAAGCTAGAAGATCTTTAAGGTCCCTTCCAACCCAACCCATTCTATGATTCTATGATTCTGTGATCTATTGTTTGGAACACATTTGTATGTATAGATCTTCTCCAAATGTTAAGTGTTGTAATAACTCTTCAGCAAGAAAAACAGAACAAGACATTCAATTTTCTAAGTGCAGGACAGTTGATAAAATCAAAGTGCTAGACCACTGCATTGGTGCTTACCATGGCAGACAGTTAACAGATGAGTAAGATGTGTTGTGCTGATCCATAGCAACAGAGAAGCATCTTTGCTAATTGTGACAGAGCAGTTGCTTGCTGAAGAAGCATCAGCCACTGACTGAGTTGTTTCAGCTTTGTGCAGACAACCAGACAGTGGCGAGAAGATATGAAAAAATCCAGGACGCTCCTATTCCTAGTGTTATTACTACCACTAATACTACATCATAAAGTTTTCTCTATTTTTGCCCTTTCTGTGCTTTTAACTGTCTCCTTCAACTGAGCTACAACACTGCTGAAAAGTCCCCCTGATATGCCAGCCCCAGCCTGTGCCTGCCATGGCAGCTCTAACTCAGTCCTACTGCTGACTACAGAATTATTCTCCCAGCACTGCCACTCCTTGCAAATGTCTTTAACTTGAATATTCCTTAGCATCTGCCAGCATTTTCTCCTAGCTAAATTCCTACTACATACACTTTATTTCTCTAAGCCTCATCAGCTATTGCATCCCTTCAAAAGAGAAAAATTTCCACCTACTTTTAATATGTGCATCAATAAAAGGAGAATGATAAATCAGTATTCTTAGACTCCATTGAAAAAACTTCTTTCTGCCTCAGTTTATTCAACCATAAAATGGATATAATATTTACTACAATATCTCCTATAGTTAAGAAGCTTAATGTTATTAATTCAATACTATCAATTCTGACTTGCTACAGGGAATATATAAGCATTTCCATGCAAAGTCGATATATATTTCTAAGATTTATAGTTTATGGTTTGTAGTCATTAGAATAACATTATTTGCAAGGTTAATACCCCAGTCCTATGGAGTGGAAAGTAGTATCTGCATTATAGTCAAGATTATATTTTTATTTGCTAGTTACTCCTTTTAAGTAAGTCTGTAGCATTTATTTTCTCCTATACGGCAATATTATTAATAAATACTTAATGCCAGTAAGCTTACATAAATTTATTTTAAAACCATTGTTTTAAAGAATCAACCTGAAAAAAAATATTTTTTTAAATGCATAGAGCAGAATCTTTTTCATATAACTGCTTCAGCAAGGTTTTCCTTAGGTCTGTATATTATGGAAATATTTTCAAGAGAAAGCAAAAAAAATCAACCAATGGGAAGAATCGGTAACTCCTATAAGTACATAGAATGTCATCTTAACATAAAGCGAAGAAATACTAGTTCTAAAATTACAGACCTGAAGTTGTTATTTCAAAAAAATTATAAATAACTTTCAAGTTTGATTTGATTCTGCAGGCTGTATTTACTGTAACATTAACGAGTGAAAATTTCTGCTCTCTCTCTAATGCAAAGAGGGCTGCATTTAGCTGTATTTTAAATCTTCTGTAAGAATTATTCTGATCTGTACATGGGATGCCTGTCAGCCATTTCCAGGACTAATTGGACTGAAGTATGGGATGACCTAATTTTTCAGCATATGCCACAGAGTTTTGAGATTCCTAAATGCTGCAGTCTTTTAAGAGTTTTGTTGCTTTCTATTAGCTACTGCTTTGTTGTATCCAACTGCCAGCAGAGGGAGAAAACATGAAATGAAATACAGAAATGTAATACAACACACCATCTTTCATCTGCACTATTGAAATAAATATGGTGTGGCTTCAACCATTTCTTTTCTAGGACAGGGTACACTTCTTGTCTGTTCCACAGTCTAGAAGTAATATGATTAATTGCTGGTGTTTCCCCCCACTCCCCAGTCTTTTTTTTCCCTATTCCCCTTTTGCCATTCATCCCTGCAGGCTGAATCTTTATGACATGTATAAATAGTGGAAGAGTTATACAGAAGGTTTATTATGAAACTAGAAATAATTTCATTGACATTAATGGGAAAGTCTGTCTTTTGGAGAGCTCCACATTTCTAGATAACATTTCTTGTTCTTAAGGTCCCCTAATGCAATGAACCAAGGCAAGATTGGAATTGCTTTACCTCTCTTATGCTTCAGAGGCATATGTATATGAGATGGGATACCAAATAGCTAAATTTTTTAAAATACTACCAGTTAGTCTTCTATATAGACTGGCTTCTCTTTTGTTTAATGATTTCCTAAGCTTAATGGTCCACATGCAGTTATTTTAATTTGAGATGTCAGGTTTTCCCCTCAAAGCTGCCCTCCCCACATACGTGCAAGCACAGACATACACATTAAGCCATATGGTTTGATTTACAGGACACCAGGCCTGCTGGCAACAGATGGGAAAACCCTATTTTGCAGGGGGAAAAGGGCATTAGGGCAAGAGTTAGTAAGCCTCATGGACAGGGCTTTAGACTGGACTGGAATGGGAAGGGCGATAAAACCTGGCCCACCAGAGATGAGCCTATGGGTGAAGTGCCAAGGATGGGGGTAAAATTGATAGCCCAGCTCAAGTGTATCTACACTAATGCACATAGCATGGGCAACAAACAGCATGAGCTGGAAGCCATTGTGTAGCAGGACAGCTATGATGTGGTTGCCATGATGGAAACATGGTGGGATGACTGTAATGACTGGAATGATGCAATGAATGGATATAAGCTCTTCAAAAGGGATAAGCAAGGAAAGAAAGGCAGTGGCATGGCTCTGTACATTAGGGAGTGTGTTCTTGTATAGAGATCAGTGATAATAATGTTGTGTGTTTTACAGGTAAAGGATGAAGGCGAAGGTGAATAAGGCAGATATTGTGCTGGGAGTCTGCTATAGACCACCCAACCAGGACAAGGAGGCAAAGAAAGTATTCTACAAGTGGCTGGCAAAAGTCTTGCAATCGCCAACCCTTGTTCTGGTGGGGGACTTCAGCCTACCGGATGTCTGCTAGAAATATAACACAGCAGAGAAGAAACAGTCTAGGAGGTTCCTTGAGTGTGTGGAGGATAACTTCCTGACACAACTGATAAGTGAGCCTACGAGGGGAGGTGCCTCACTGGACCTCCTGTTCACAAACAAAGAAGGACTAGTGGGAGATGTGGTGTTCGGAAGCCATCTTCGACTTAGCAATTACAAAATAGTTAAGTTTTCAATTTTTAGTGATGTAAGGAGGGGGATTAGCAAAATTTCCACCTTGTATTTCCAGAGGGCTGACTCAGGCCTGTTCAGGACTTTTGTATAGAGAGTCCCTTGGGAGAGAGTCCTGAAGGGCAAAGGGGTCCAGCAAGGCGGGATGCTCTTCAAGAGGGAAATCTGAAAGGCCCAGGAGCAGGCTGTCCCCAAGTGTCGTAAGATGAAAGGGCAGGGATGATGGCTGGCCTGGTTGAACAGGGAGCTTTTGCTGGGACTTAGGAAAAAAAGAAGGGTTTGCCACCTTTGGAGCAAATGGCTGGAAACTCAAGAAGAGTACAAGATCTCATTAGATCATACAGAGAGAAATTAGGAAGGCAAAAGCCCAGCTGCAGCTCAACTTGGCCATTGACATAAGGGACAACAAAAAAAGGTTTTACAAATACATCAACAATAAAAAAAGAGCCAGGGAGAATCTCCATCAGTTACTGGATGTAGGAGGGAACATTGCAACCAAGGATGAGGAAAAGGCTGAGACACTTAATCCCTTCTTTGCCTCTGTCTTTAATAATCAGACCAGCTACCCCCTGGGTGTTCAGTCTCCTGAGCTGGAAGATAAGGATGGGGAGCAGAACAGACCCCCATAATCCAGGAGGAGGTCGTTAACGATCTGCTTCTGCACCTAAACATGAACAAGTCTATGGGACCTGATGGGATCCACCCTAGAGTACTGAGGGAGCTGGCAGGAGAGCTTGCTAAGCCTCTCTCCATCATTTTTCAACAATCCTGTTAAACAAGGGAGGTCTCAGATGACTGGAGGCTGGCTGATGTGACACCCATCTACAAGAAGGGCTGGAAGGAGGATCCAGGGAACTACAGGCCTGTCAGCCTGACCTCGGTACCAGGAAAGATCATGGAAAGGCTCATCTTGAGTGAGCTCCCATGGCAAATGCAGGGCAGTCAGGGGATCAGGGCCAGCCAGCATGGGTTTATGAAAGGGAGGTCTTGCTTGACCAACCTGATCTTTTTCTACGACCATGTAACCCACCTGTTGGATGAGGGGAAGACTGTGGATGTTGTCTGCCTAGGCTTTGGTAAGGCCTTTGACACTGTCTCCCACAGCACTCTCCTGGAGAAGCTGGCAAAAAATAGCATAAACAGGTGTACTCTTCACAGGGTAAAAAACTCGCTGAACAGCCATGACCAGAGAGTTGAGGTAAAGGGAGTAAAATCTAGTTGGCGCCAGTCACCAGTGGTGTCCCTCAGGCTCAGCTTTGGCGTCAGTTTTTGTTCAATGTCTTTATAAATTATCTGGATGAGGGGATTAATTGCACCCTCAATAAGTTTGCAGATGACACCAAAATGGGTGGGAGTGTTGATATGCTTAAGGGTAGGAAGGCTCGACAAGGCTGGATCAATGGGCCAAGGCCAATTGTATGAGATTCAATAAAGCCAAGTGCCGAGTCCTGCATTTCGGTCACAACAACCCCAGGCAACGCTACAGGCTTGGAGAGGAGCAGCTGGAGAGCTGCCCAGCAGAAAAGGACCTGGTTGACAGCTGGATGAACATGAGCCAGCAGCGGTGTGCCCAGGTGGCCATGAAAGCCAACAGCATCCTGGCCTGCATCAGGAATAGCATGCCCAGCAGGAGTAGGGAAGCGATCATGCCCCTGTACTCAGCACTGGTGAGGCCACACCTTGAGTACTGTGTTCAGTTCTGGGCCCCTCACTTTAGAAAGGACATTGAGGTACTGGAGCATGTCCAGAGGAGAGCTACCACGCTGGTGAAGGTTCTAAAGAACAAGTCATACGAGGAGCAGCTGAGGGAACTGGGGTTGTTTAGTCTGAAGAAAAGGAGGCTCAGGGGAGACTTCATCACCCTCTACAACTACCTGAAAGGAGGTTGTAGGGATGTGGGTGTTGACCTGTTTTCCCAAGTAAATAATGATAGGACCAGAGGAGATGGCCTGAAGTTGTGGCAGGGGAGGTTTAGATTGGATATTAGGAAGAATTTCTATACTGAAAGAGTGGTGAGGAACAGGAACAGCCTGCCCAGGGAGGTGGTTGAGTCACCATCCATGGAAGTATTCAAGAATCATGTAGCTGTGGCACTTCAGGGCATGTTCTAGTGGCTGAGGTTGTAGGGGTTTTTTGTGGGTGTTTTTTTTGTGGAGTGTGTGTGGTTGGCTGTGTTTGTTTGGGTTTTTTTGTGTTGATAGTTGGACACAGCGATCTCAGAGGTCCTTTCCAACCATAATGATTCTGTGATTCTGTGATATAATATGCTGATTAAATAAAGTGCTTTCTCATTCCTTCCCTAGGCATAAAACCTCTCAGTTGTAACAAAGGGCTGACAACTCTTGCTGCTGTATCATTGCCTCTCTCTCAGCTTCTGGCACTGGGAGGCTTAGCTGGCTAAGTCAGGTGTTTGGTCTTCTCTGCATGGATTCTCAGAATCCAGGTGAAGACGGAATTGTGACTGACAAGTTAAATGCTCTCTGCTCAGGATTTCCATCCCCATCTACTGCCTGGAGTATAGTATCATGCAGCACCTGATTTAAATAAGGGGCTGGGTACAGCCAAAAGTATAGCCAAAGTATAGAGCTCCCAGGCATAAATTACTTTCTTATTGCTCTCGTATTCCTAAAGCAGTCTGCCCTTTAAGTTGCTCTGCTCTTTACAGCTGTAGCATGTTACACGTGCAGATGAACATGGACCTAATTGTTGGGATTTTTGGAAAATTAGCAGGGGATTTGTGGAAAATTAATATGGGATTTATGGAAAATTAATATGCCTGAATTAAAACAGCAGTGTTGCAGGTACTGCTGACCAAATTGTACCCTGAAGCAGTGGGATGAGTAAACAAGCGGATGTCTCACAGCCTGGTACCTCACGGGACCAGCAAACAGCAGGTGTCCTATCTCACGGTTGTTATCTTGAGAAGTAGTGGGCAAAGAATGTTGTAGCAAGAACTGAGAGGCACCGTCTGGGAAGCGAAACACTTTGGGTCATCATAACACGGACAGCAAGTGACAAGACACGTAGCCAATCATATATTAATTGTGTATGTATGTAACCAAAGTGGTCTGTACTGGGGTGGAACATCTGGAGTCAGAGGGGTATAAATTGCCGCCATTTTTAACAATAAAGGTCTTCAGTTATAACTCTTATAGAATTGTGTGAAGTCCATACGTCACCTCCGACAACTGGTGACCCCGACGTGATTTACAAAGGAGCACTGCGGAGGTGACGGGGGAACCCGGCTGGAAGCTGGCCGGCTGGACCGGTTCTGGGGGCAGGATGACTGCCCGTGTGGAGTGGAAACGTTGCAACGGTATCTCGCCCGGAGAGGTGAGCAGCCGGGGAGTAGCATGGGTCGGTTTTAGTCAAGAAGAAGGGGCAGTAGTTTGGATCCTGCTACATATACTCTCTGTGAGAGGGCTAAGTGTGTGGAAGGCACCTTGAAGAAGTTGTTGAAGTGGTGCCGGAACCAGGGTTTTGCTCCTGACCCTGTATTAGTATTTAAGGTAGAGACTTGTAATGCAGTAGGGAACAAACTGTGGGAAGTAATTAGTAAAGGCGACCAGACAGCTAGTGAACTCACTGCCTGGCAACTAGTCACAGAAACTTTGCAAGCCATGAGAGCAGAAAGACAAGCCACCGCCAGCATGGACTTGGCGCTGACATCCCCTCACGTCATATGGCCCGGAGATTCTAAACCTTTTTCAAAAGTCCCAACCATTTTTGCCCTGATTTCTGATTCAACGGAGAATTCTAAACGCCCGGAGGAAAGCGCCGTGGTGAACCCACCCGCCCCACCCCTGCCTTCCAACGGAGCCCGGACGGAGCCGCCGCCACCCCCTCCTCCACCCCCTCCTCCTCCTGACACAGCCCGGACGGGTCCGTGCACTGCCAGCACCGGGGAGCGGACGCCAACATCGGAGCCACAAGGAGATTTGTATCCACCCTTGCCCTGAGTTGCTAGTGACTGGGGGGAGTCAGGGAGTGACTCTAGCGCGCGGGGGGTGGGACAGGAGGAACATGCGTACGATCCGAGACGGAGGTGGGGGGAGGTGTACTTTGCTGCCTGGGGGGTGGGAGAGTTGCTTGAGTGGGTGTTGATTTCTGTGTGTATGGTAACTTTTGTAGCCTAAGGTTCTAATCAATCTGCTTTAACGTATATATTTTCAAGACAGGGGGCCTATGTTTCTTTTATAAATTGGCTTCAGACAGCTCTTTCAAGGTAGGTAGACAATGAGAATGTGGCATGTTTGTTTTTTCAGCTGGCTTTTGGAAGTGTAAATGTAGTTTGCCAGGAGGATGTCGTTCAGCTGGGTTTTGGAAATTCAAATGCAAATTGCCAGGAGGCGATCACCCCAATTAGGTGCTCTGCTACCTCAATTGCTGAGCTGTTAAAGGTGTGTCAGAATGTGAGCTCAGAGTCACTTAAGGTATCTATGCTGGCTGAGGTCCTTGCTCAGCAGCTTACGGTAGGCAGAGTGGATTTGAAGTGTTTTGGTTGTGGAAAAGTGGATCAAATTAAAAAGGAATGTCCGACCGAGGGGGCGGTCAGAAAAGACGTAATAACTGTCAGCCGATACGGATATGCAGCCCCGCACCCCCAGCCTGGAAAAGGGAGCGGCGGCTGCGGATCACCGCCCAGCCCCCCCCCGCTCCCCTTTTTGACCTGTCGCGAGACGGAGGCTACAGAGAAGCACCTTCCCCCCTGGCTCGCCCCCGGCCCCGCCGCATTCTTTTAACCTCTCGAGCGCTGACGGCATCTGGCTGCTGCTGCGGTTTGTTTTTGTTTGGTTTTTTTTTTTCCTTTTCCAGCAGAACTCCTTTTGTTTCTTAGTAACGAGGACAGGGGACCCTTTTCGAATTTGTTTGGTGGGGGTCCCTTTAAGTCCTTTTACTTCCTTTGCTAGATGTGTTAAGGATAGAACTGAAAACAAATAAAAAAAAAAAAACAAACAGAAAAAAATGAGAAAAAGAAAAAAAAAAAGAAAAAGGAAAAGAAAAAAAAAGAAATAAAAAAAAGAAGAAACGAACGAAACGAAATAAACTTTTGGATGAGGTAACAAGTGTTTCACGAGTAGCTTATATGATTGCAGCTTTGAATGTAACTGACTTTGACCCACAGGAGATGGATCTGTTAGGTTCCTTTCCTAGTAATATGCCATGCTACACAGTAGAACAGCTGTTGATTTTTTTTACTTTTACTATTGGCACAAGGACATGGATGTGAGGCTTTTGAGGGTATGTGTTGCTTGAACCTGTCTGACCATTTTGAGCCTGTAACAGAAGAAGTCCCAGGATCTTTAACATCTCACAAAGCAATTACTTCACTCGAGTGTAGGCCTTGATGGATGGCTGGCAGATTGAGGTGTTACTGAATGGTTGAAAGATCTTATGATGTATGGATTTGTTGTACTGGTAGTAATATTGGTTGTACTATCGGTTGTACCCTGTATTTTGAAAATGCTTAACCACATGATAAAGAAAGCTGTAAAGGAGATATGGATAGTTCACCAAAAAAAAAAAAAAAAAAAGGAGGAAAAAAAGGGAATTGTAAATTGTAGAGTCCTTTTTGGAGAAACACGGTCACGAGTATTTGGCTATGAAATAGAAATAATGCAGGTGAATGGACATTAATGAAGAGAGTGAGACAGCTTGTGGCACATGTTGGCCCCATGTGTCACAACCTTGTCCCACTGTAAATGTGCATCCTGGGCAGGATGACTTGCGACACATGTTGGCCCCATGTGTCGGAACCTTGTCCTCCTTATAAAAGGTGTGTGGACCAAGTTTATCTCAAACACCATAGGTTGTAATGGCAAGAGATTAATGCACCTTTTATTTTGTATTTTGTTATATTGCATAACCTGTTGTATTGATGTAATCTGTGTGTGGTTTGCTATTTATATTGACTAACCTGTTGTATTGATATAACCTGTGTGTGTTTTGCCATAGTAGGAGTTTGTTACTGGATAAAGAAGGTGAAGGGACTAGGGCTGACCAGTCATCTCCTACCATCATCAAGGGCAAGCCTGGGTTGGTCTCTGTGTTTGCCACCAAGAAGAACCTCGAGCTCAGCTGCTGGCTGCAACCCACTAGGCGTTGAGTGGTGGAGATATGTGCTATACCAGACCTTGATGTGAGGGATGGCCTGCTCTATTATAAGAGAGCCATCCAGGAGAGGAGGACAGGCCACAAGGCCTGTGGCTGACACCAATTGATACCCCAAACCCTGGATTATGCTCACCTTATTACTGAAACAAAAAGGGGGAATTGTTGGGATTTATGGAAAATTAGCATGGGATTTGTGGAAAATTAATATGGGATTTATGGAAAATTAATATGCCTGAATTAAAACAGCAGTGTTGCAGGTACTGCTGACCAAATTGTACCCTGAAGCAGTGGGATGAGTAAACAAGCGGATGTCTCACAGCCTGGTACCCCATGGGACCAGCAAACAGCAGGTGTCCTATCTCACGGTTGTTATCTTGAGAAGTAGTGGGCAAAGAATGTTGTAGCAAGAACTGAGAGGCACCGTCTGGGAAGCGAAACACTTTGGGTCATCATAACACGGACAGCGAGTGACAAGACACGTAGCCAATCATATATGAATTGTGTATGTATGTAACCAACGGGGTCAGTACTGGGGTGGACCATCTGGAGTCAGAGGGGTATAAATTGCCACCATTTTTAACAATAAAGGTCTTCGGTTATAACTCTTATAGAATTGTGTGAAGTCCATACGTCGCCTCTGACACCTAATAGCAACTGATGGCAGTGCTAAATCGTCTGACACTTTTAGCTGACTACAGGTGCCTATTAATTATCTGATGTTTGGAGAATTTCTGTTCCAGCGTTGAATCAAACCAGACTATGAAGGGCTGAATGACAACCAAAAAACATCAAACACTCACTGTATCAAACACCCTCATTGATAAGACGCTCAGTCCTTACTCTGCCAGCAATTAGAGGTTAGGCTGCAAGTCTTCTATACAATTGACCTCAGTTGCTGCTCCTGCTGGATTGGCTTCTCTGAAACAGAAATTGGGACAAACACCTCTCTTCTCACTTATGTGTCCCTAGGTTAGAAGGGACATCTGAAACTTTAAGGAGAGCAGTTTCAGAAGGCAGAAATCTTGAATAGGGCTGCAAAGACGAAACAAGTTACCAATTCAAATAATAGTATATAGCACAGGGGAGAAAAGCGATAGAGTGGTATGCAGAGAAGGAGTCCAAGATTTAATATTTGTATCATGTGATGTGTATTATGATAAATAAAATTTGCTACCATGTCATGGTTTGACTCAGGATCAGCAATTAAAAAAGTGACAGTAATGCTCTCCATTCCTTCCCCCTCCCACCCAGGTAGGGAAAGGAGAGACAGAATAAGGAGAGAGACTTTCCAGATTGAAAACTAAACTACACAGCTTTAATTAAATACTAGGGATAAAAGAAAATATGTACAAATATATACAATTATGTTCAGGAATGTGCAAACCCTTATTATCTCCCCCCAACCCCCAGCAACTCCCACAGCATCTCCTGAGCTGTGAGCAGTTCTGAAGTATCCTGGAGCACCACCAGAGACAGTGGCAGAGGAGACAGGAGCTGAGGGGAGAGTGATGAGGGTCAGGGATGCACGAGCCTAGGGACCAACAGTGATGGATAGACGGAGTCCTCCCTGGACACCAGCCATGGATGGAAGAGAAGGGAAGAAGAAGGAAGTTGACTTCTGAGATCCGTGAATTTATACTGAGACCTAAGTAGATATATGGGTGGAATACTTTGGTTCGCCAATTTTTCCGTCTGTCTAGTCTGCTCCTCCCTACAGGAGGGTTGTAGAGACAACTCTTCTGCTCCTTTAGTGTGTGAAGTAGCAAATCCCACAAGGAGAGCAAAGTGTCCTTGGTCTGTCAGCAGTATCTATAAACATTCAGGTGTTATCAGTCCACCAGCTGGAAAACTTGCTGCTAGTTTCAGCAAGTGTGCTGCTTAAAAGACAGCTCACTGAAAAAAAAAAATTAAAAAAAATCAGTAAAAAGAACATTGGCTTCATCCCGGCTCAAATCAGGACATGCCATCAAAGGCTGTTGGAACCATGCAGGCACCACCTTCACAGGGGGACTGACAGAGGGAAAGGTTACCCATAACACCAGATGAGGGCTGTTACTGAGGCATAGCAACAGCAGCAACAACCTGAACACTCAATCAAGGGAAAAATGGGCTGTAATAGATTCAGGGTGGAACAAGAGGCTTGCTGACAAGGCCATAGGGGAGAAATGCCAGCCGGCCCACACCCCATTAAATGCAAAGTGGTTATGAAAAAAAGTCCTGAGGTTTTTGTTCTCTCAAGCCTGGCAGTGCTGAATACCACAAGGCATGGGCCTGTTCTGCACTTCTGTTCACAAAGAGCTATGGCTATGCTGACTGGTGAACAGGCAACTAAAGCATGTCTTTTCCTGAGCAACATCTCTTGCTTCCTGCAGGACACTTGCAAATCCAGGTGCCTTTCCTGCACAGAGCTAAGTATGCAGGTTACATCTGCCACTACACTACTGCATAAAGCCTTCTAAGGCAGGACTTAAAATATTTTCATCTGTGTGGTGTAAGGTACCCCACCTGGGATTGGCCTCAGAAATATACTTAGGACAACATTTAGCCTAGCATAATTCTGAGCTTTTTCCTCTTGCTGTGCTTCTGAGCTTAGGCAAAAACCAGAAGGTGATATATGAATGGTGCAGAGGATCAATAAATGTTCAATCAGTTCATATGGGTATCACCCCTTCCAAAAAAGCAGTGGAAGCAAAACTACCACCCATCTTTGGAGCAAGGATGCAGTAACTTCACTGTCTTAAAACTAGATTCAATCCAACCACTGCAATTCAATGCACAGCAGCGGACAATAAACTTCAAGGACTAGGCTAGTGCTGTTAGATGGATGCTGCAGCTAGCTAAGCAATTTTTAGAATCACAGAATCATACACTATGCTGAGTTGGAAGGGACCCATCAGCATCATTGAGTCCAACTCCTGTCCCTGTGTAGGGCAACCCAAGAATCACAGCATGTGCCTGTGAGCATCATCCAAACACTTCTCGAACTCAGGCAGGCTTGGTCCTGTGACCACTTCCCTGGGGAGCTTGTTCCAGTGCTCAACCACCCTCTGGGTGAAAAACCTTTTCCTGATATCTAACCTAAGCCTCCGCTGATTCAGCTTCCTGCCATTTCCCCAAGTCCTGTCGTTGGTCACAGGAGTGAAGAGATCAGAACCTGCCCCATCCCTTCCCCTCATGAGGAAGCCATAGACTGCAATGATGTCACTGTTGCGGACCGATGTCTGTTCCCCACAGTCACCCCTCAGCCTCCTCTTCTCCAAGCTGAATAATCCAAGTGACCTCAGCCACTCCTCATAAGACATCCCATCCAGACCCTTCACCATCCTCATAGCTCCCCTTTGGACAGTCTCCAATAGCTTGATGTCCTTTTTATATTGTGGTACCCAAAACTGCATGCAGTACTCAAGGTGAAGCTGCACCAGTGGAGAGTAGAGCAGGACAATCACCTATCTCGACTGGCTGGCAATGCTGTGCTTGATGCACCCCTGGACACGGTTGGCCCTCCTGGCTGCCTGGGCACACTGCTGGCTCATGTTCAGTTTGCCATCAACCAGGACCCCCAGGTCCCTCTCCGCCACACTGCTCTCCAGCCACTCATTCCCTAGTCTGTACTTACCACCAGGGTTGCCCCGTACCAGGTGCAGAATCCAGCACTTGCCCTTGTTAAGCTTCATGTGGTTGGTGACTGCCCATCTCTAACTTGTTGAGGTCTGTCTGCAGGGCCTGCCTGTCTTTGAGGGAGTTGACAGCTCCTCCCAGCTTTGCATCATCAGCAAACTTGCTTAGAATTCCTTCGAGTCCTGCATCCAAGTAATTGATGAAGATGTTGAAGGGGACTGGGCCTAGGATGGAGCCCCGTGGGACCCCACTAGTAACCAGTCACCAGCCTGATATTACCGCATTCACTGTGCCTCTTTGTGCTCGACCTGTGAGCCAGTTGCTCACCCATTGTAAAGCATGGTTTTCCAGCTGTATGCTGGACATTTTGTCCAGGAGGATGCTGTGAGAGACAGTATCAAAAGCTTTGCTGAAGTCCAGAAATATTACATCCACTGGCTTGCCTTGATCAACTAGATAGGTTACCTTGTCATAAAAGGAAATCAAGTTTGACAAGCAGGACTTTCCCCATGTGAAGCCATGCTGGCTGCGACTGATGACTGCATTGTCCTCCAGGTGTTCTTCAATACCTCCCAGAAGAATCTTTTCCATAATTTTACCAGGCACCGAAGTTAGACTGACTGGCATGTAGTTTCCAGGGTTCTCCTTCTTGCCCTTCTTGAATATTGGGACAACATTAGTCAGCTTCCAGTCAACTGGGATCTCTCCAGATTCCCAGAACCTCCCAAAAATCATCGAGAGAGGCCTGGAGATGACATCAGCCAGCTCTTTGAGGATTCTCAGATAGAACCGATCAGGCCCCATGGACTTGCAAGGATCTAACTGTAGCAGCAGATCCTGCACATGGTCCTCCAGTTCTGGGCGTTGAGGCCCCCTTGGTCCATCATCAGTGTTGAAGACAGAGGCAAAGAATGCAGTAAATACCTCTGCTTTGTCTATATCCCTGTTGGTGAGGTGACTGTCCTTATGCTGTAAAGGACCCATGTTGTTTCTACACTGCCTTTTGCCGTTAACGTATTTGAAAAAAACTCTTTTTATTGTCCCCCACAGTTCTGGCCAGTTTAAGCTCCAGTTGAGCTTTGGCTGCTCAAATTTTCTCCCTGCAGTGGTTAGCAGCATCTCTGTATTCTTCCCACGTCACCTGACCTAGCTTCCACTGGGCATGCACCTTCCTCTTTTGCCTAATCTTCAAGAGCAGATCCCTGTTCAGCCAAGCTTGTCTTCTGCCTCGTCTGCTTGACTTCCTACATTTTGAGACTGCCTGCTCCTGTACCCTTAGGAGGTGATGTTTAAAGGGTGACCAGCACTCATGAACCCCAGCATCTGCAAAGGATCTGACTGAGCAGGACGAGCTCTACTGATGGATCCCCTGGTGTTAACTAGCCAAGTGGCCTTTGCTAAATGCTTGTCCCAATTCTTAAAGGTTCCACATCCCATTGCCTTCAGGGTAGCTTTCAACAGACCATTGTACCTTTCAATCTTCCCCAAGGCTGAAGCATGGTACGGGATATGGTATATCCACTCAATACCATGTTCTTTGGCCCAGTCAGTCACAAGACTGTTTTTGAAATGAGTCCTATTGTCCGACTCAATTCTCTCTGGGGTACCCTGTCACCAAAAAACCAGCTTCTCAAGGCCCAGGATGGTGTTCCGGGCTGTGTCATGAGGATGTTTCTAGCCATCCTGTACTTGTTTCCACCATTGTAAGCACATAGCGCTTACCCTGGCGGGTCTGAGGCAGTGTGATATAGTCAATTTGCCAAGCCTCCCCATACCTGTACTTTGACCTTCTCCCCTCATACCACAAAGGTTTCAATCATTTAGCCTGCTTAATTGTCACGCACATTTCACACTCGTGGATCACCTGTACAATAGTGTCCATGGTTATGTCCACCCCATGGTCACGAGCCCATCTGTATGTTGCATCTCTACCCTGATGACTGAAGCGTCATGGGCCCATCGAGCTAAAAACAGCCCACTTTTGTGTTCCCAGTCTAAGTCTGTTTTAAACACTTGGGCAGCCTCATCTGCTGATTGGTTGTGTTGATGTTCCTCAGTGGTTTGACTCAGAGGCACGTGTGCATCTACATGATGTGCTTTCACATCCAATTTCCCTACCTGAGCAGCGATGTCTTCCAGCAGGTCAGACACCCAAATTGGCTCACCTTTTTGCTGCTAGTTGTTGTGCTGCCACTGTTTTAGCCACCCCCACAAGACATTTGCTACCATCCATGAGTCAGTGTAGAGATAGAGTCTTGGCCACCCTTCTCATTCAGCAACATCTAAAGCCAGCTGGATGGCTTTTACTTCTGCAAACTGACTCGATTCTCCTTCTCCTTCCTCTGCTTCTGCCACAAGTCTTGTAGGATTCCATACGGCAGCTTTCCACCTCCGATGGTTTCCTACAAGGTGGCAGGAGCCATCAGTGAAGAGAGCATATTGTTTTTCAGCCTCAGGCAGATGATTATATGGCGGGGCTTCTTTGGCTCATTTCTCCACTTCTTGAGGTGGCATTCCAAAATGTGTGCCTTCTGGACAGTCTGTAATCTATTCCATGATTCCAGGATGATTTGGGTTCCCTATCCGAGCCCACTGATTAAACAGTCCATTTACTCCAGGTAGCATCGGTGGCATGATGCACAGGAGGAGCATTACTCATGAACATCCAGTGCAGTACCGGTAATCGGGGCGCCAGAAGGAGCTGCGCCTCAGTACCGATCACTTCTGAAGCAGCTCTAACTCCTTCATATGCTGCCAGTATCTCCTTTTCAGTTATGGTGTAATTGGCCTCGGAACCTCTGTAGCTCCTACTCCAAAATCCCAGGGGACAACCTCGAGTTTCCCTTGGTGCTTTCTGCCAGAGGCTCCATGTAGGACCATTGTGCCTGGCTGCAGTGCAGAGTACATTTTTGATGTCTGGACCTGTTCGAACTGGTCCAAGGGCTACCACATGCACAATCTCATCTTTAATCTTCTCAAAAGCATCCTGTTGGTTGGGACACCACTTGAAGTCACTTTTCTTTTGGGTCACCTTGTAAAGAGGTTGCACAATGTGATTGTAATTAGAAATATGCATCCTCCAGAAACTGATAATTCCTAAAAAGGTTAAGTATCCTTTTTGTTGGCTGGTGGGGGCATAGCTGCTATTTTGTTAATCACGTCCATTGGAATTTGACAACATCCATCTTGCTATCTGATTCCCAAGAACTGGATCTCTCATGTAGGTTGTCGCGGACCGAGATGGTTAAAGCTGCGAGTCACACCTCCTCCAAAGGGGACTGAGGGCTGAGGACCACTCCCTGTCACACTCACAAACAATGCTCAAGAATCAACAGATTTATTTAAGGCACTGAGGTTTTGGCAAGTCTGTTGCTACGAATATACACAAAACACTATACAAAAGACAATAGAGAAATTCCCCCCTTTCCCCCTGTTCTTATTCCCGGACAGGGATAGGAGGGAAGAAGCCTGGAGAGAGCCTTTAGGAATTACAGGAAATTAAGTGTATATAGAAAATTATGAAAGTGAGGGTATGGTGTGTGTGAATGTTAGAAGCATTAATAGGGGGTACCAGGACACAAAGTTCGCAAGTCTCACCACCAGGGTGCGGCTGAAGCCGATCCCTGGTCGGGATCCTCCTCCTTCTCCAACGACTCCAGATAAGCAGTCCGCTTGGTCCGCGCACACGCCAATATCCACAGGAAAAGGCGCTTCACGTCCCCACGTTTCCACAGCAGCCTCCGCAGCGATACACACACGGCGGTGACTATGTCTAAAAGTGGCTAGTGGGGGTTCACAGCGTGCGCCTTTCAGCTCCCCTTCTGGTTCCGGCCCGGCTGTGCCTCCTGGGAGCTGCAGTCTGTGGTCCTGTGCGCATGCACCTGGTACCTCTCTCCTCTTCTCACAGGTGCGAGGAGCGCATCGTCAGGAGTGGTCAGTAGTTGTCGCTGGATTAAAGGCCATTATAGAGTCTGTCTCTCACATAGGTCCTTTGACCTTGCTTCTTTTCACAGCAAAACCAGCTTTCAGAAGACTCTGTATTATCTTTTTACCTTTCTCAAAGACTTCTTCTGGTGTGTCACCCCACATGATGATGTCATTGATGTACTGCAGGTGTTCTGGAGCTTCACCTTTCTCCAGTGCAGCGCAGATGACTTCATGGCAAATGGTTGAGCTGTGTTTCCACCCCTGGGGCAGTTGATTCCATGTGTATTGGATTCCCCTCCAGGTGAAAGCAAACTGTGGCCTGCACTCTGGTGCAAGAGTGTGAGGAACGGACTATTTTTCCTTCTCCCCCTACACAAGATGGAATGCCTTTCAAGCCAGCAAAGCGCCTTTGCTGATTTAGCCAAGGACAAACTGAAACAAACTTGGCAGAAATACAGAGAGGAATAGAGAAAAAGGCATGAGCGATGTCAGTAGTGGCATATCACTTTGCTGCTTTCTACTCCAGCTCATACTGAAGTTCTAGCAGCACTGAGTGGTGGTGTAACCTCATTCAGGCCACGATAGTCCACTGTCAGCCTCCACTCGCCATTAGGCTTCCACACTGGCCAGATAGGACTGTTGAAGGGTGAGTGAGTCCTGCTGATCACTCCCTGGCTCTCCAGTTGTCGAATCAGCTTATGGATGGGAATCACAGAGTCTCTGTTGGTGCGATATTGTCGTCTGTGCATTGTTGAAGTGGCCATTGGCACCTGTTGGTCTTTGACCTTCAGCAACTCCACTAGACAAGGGTCATCTGAAAGGCTAGACAAGGTATGCAGTTCAATGTTCTCAGTCTCTACAGATGCTATACCAAAGGCCCACCGGTACCCTTTTGGGTCCTGGAAATATCCTCTTTTGAGATAGTCTATTCCAAGGATGCAAGGAGCATCTGGGCCAGTCACAATAGGGCACTTCTGCCACTTATTGCCAGTGAGGCTTACATCAGCTTCGACAATGGTCAGTTCTTGAGATCCTCCTGTCACTCCAGAAATAGTAACGGACTCTGTCCCCTTGTGATTCGATGGCATTAAGGTGCACTGTGCACCAGTGTCAACCAAGGCTTTATACCTTTGTGGTTCTAATGTGCCAGGCCACTGAATCCACACAGTCCAATAAATTCAGTTGTCCCTCTCCTCCCCCTGGCTGGAGGCAGGGCACCTCTAATACTGACCATTAGAGGTCGATGCACCACCCTGGTTGAAAGACTGGTTGCTGGAAATCAGAGCAGCCTTTTTCCAGGAAGAACCATCTCCTGCATTTGTTCTATTTAGCAGCTCTTGTATGTGTATCTGGAGAATATCAGTGGGTTTATTGTCCCAGGTTCTCATCTCCTCTTTATAATAGGAGCAGAGTGAAGGACTCGGGAGCACAGGTGGTGTTCTCATCACTCCTTCCAGTCCAAGGACAAGGGCAGGAAAGGGCTGACAGAATTGGAAAAGTGAACAAATGGTTGAAGGAATGGTGTCATAGTCAGGGCTCTGGCTGCCTAGACCACAAGGCTCTTTTAGCTAAAACTGGTTTGATGGGGGCTGATGGGGTCCACCTGTCTGGGAAAGGGGAAAGAGCCTTTGGCCAGAGGCTGGCCAATTTAGTTAGGAGGGCTATAACTAGGGATGCCGGATGAGGGGATCCTCAGCTCATTCCATGCCCACCACGGTGAGGACAGAGCTACTAACAGATGCCCTGGGCCTGGAAAAGAATCATGGGCCAACAGGGAAACATGTGAGACTGCTTCAAAGGGTGCACATCTCAAATGCCTCTATGCAAACGCAAGAAGCATGGGAAATAAACAAGAGGAGCTGCACATATTGGCATGCCTACAGGGCTATGATGTTATTGGGATCACTGAGACATGGTGGGATGGCTCCTGTGACTGAAGCGTGGGGATGGCTGGGTATAAACTGTTTAGGAAGGACAGGAAGGGCAGAAGCGGAGGGGGTGTTGCCTTCTACATCAGTGACCAGCTGGAGTCCATGGAGCTCCACCTGGGGATGGATGAGGAGCTGACAGAAATCCTTTGGGTCAGGATTAAAGGAAAGATAGGGGCAGGAGATATCATAGTGGGGATCTGCTACAGGCCACCCAACCAGGATGACCGAGTGGATGAGGCCCTCTTTAGACAGATAGGAGTTGCTTCACACTCACAAGCCATGGTCCTCATGGGGACTTGAATCACCCTGACATCTGCTGGAGGGACAACACAGCAAAGCACCAGCATGCCAGGAAGTACCTCAAGTGCGTTGATGACAACTTCCTCCTCCAAATGGTAGAGGAACAAACCAGAAAAGGAGCTTTGCTGGACCTTGTTCTCACCAACAGAGACAAGATGGTGAGTTTATTTACATGAGATAATATTTACATATTTAAATTTACAGAGGGTAGAAGCAAGGCCAGATACCCTGGGAGAAGTACAGAGAGGTAGTTAGAGAAGCAAGAGATTGGGTTAGGAAAGAAAAAGCACAGAGAGAATTTGATCTGGCAAGGGAAGTTAAGGGCAATAAGAAAAGTTTCTGTAGGTATGTTAATGATAAGAGGAAGACTAGGGAAAATGTGGGCCTACTTCAGAAGGAAACAGGAGAGCTGGTCATCCAAGATGTAGAGAAAGCTGAGGTACTCAATGACTACTTCATCTCAGTCTTCACCAGCAAGGACTCCGGTCACACCCTGTTCTCTAGAATCTAGACTTCTCGTGTCAGAAGAACTAGCCTACATGTGATATGTAGTCAGATTACTCCAAAAACTCTTAGCAGGGCTGGTCAGGAAGAGACGTGTACACAGTTTCTGCACTTCAAACACTTGCCATGCAGCTATGTCTGTTGAATGCTAATTGCCTACTAAAAAGGTTATTCATTCAAGAATCTCAACACTGCTACATAAGCTAGCATCTAACCAACAAGTTTGTACTGTACTATTGCCTATGGTACCTTGTAACAACTTTGGTGTCCACGATAGATTTGGTACCCATAACGGAGTGGCTTGGATTTGTCACTGTGTGTCTCCATAGTCATGCTTGTACAACTCATTGGTCATGGCACCAGTGAAGCTAATACCACTGTATACTGTCCAGCGATGGGACATAAGGGAGCTTTATGCTGCCACAATGATAATAGAGAAGTTGTAAGGCATGACTGTTCATTGACAGCTCCTGGGCATGCTCAGGTATCTAAGCAGCTCCCAGATCAAAGCTGGCAGGAAGCTCATGGGTTCAGAGTGCAGGCAGTGCTAGCAGGTAGACCCATCTGTATAGAGATTTGTGTTCTACAAAACCACATCCACGGACTTCACTGGTCACTGCAGCACAGCAAAAGAAATATCAGGCTCATGCTGTGCTACAAATGGTTTGTGCAGGATTGTAGGTGTATTTAATTCAACATGGCAAGGACTATTTACCCAGATTATTTATTGTTCCTTTTTTTATATAAGGCTGTGGCTTGTTTTCCCTCAAAAACGCATGTTTCTTACTCTAATTTGTGGCTTGCCAGAGGCAAGTTAAGCATAGAAAATACACAGAAAACAAAGGCCTAGCAGGATAGTTCATTTTAGACTTACACTGCTAGTGGCATTTGCTGCGTGAATCAAGTTCTACAAATGGGGCAGGCATAGAAAAATGGTTTCCCAAGTAGTAAATCATACAGTATATTTAGAAAGTACTGATTCTCTTAGAGAAGCATGCAGTTAGTGAATAAAAGTGTTAGACATGGGAATCAGCACATTACATAGCATCAGCATGGTGCACAGAAAGATATAGCTGGTGCTAATGTGCTTATTGTTACCCATTGCCATCACTGGGAAGAAAGCACAGTGTAATTAAAAGATTGATGTCCTGGAAACAGTGCTTAGTAAAAAGAAAAAACCCTGAAAGTATTTCCACATTTTAAAATATCATTCTCCACTTAATTTTGCCCAATTTGTTTGTAAGCAGCTACAAATACCTAAAAATCAAGCTCAAGTCTATAGACTTGATTCTGTTTCCACTCAGACCAGTACCAAGTTTAGAGTAAATTAACTGAAGTTAATGTAGAAACAAAGGAATAAAACTAACACAAGTAAATATTAATTAGACCTGATCTACAAAAAGGTTTAAGAAAAAAAAAAATTATCCAGCTTCTATCAATTTGCTGGTTCAGTCAAGCAAAAGTGAACCTTGTTGTTTTTTTTAAGAGACATGACATAGTACCTGAACTTGTCATTTTAGGGGGAACATAGTTGTGATCTGATAGCACTCACTGATTGGGGACTTTGTTTTTTTCAATATTGTGTTAGACATCATATGCTGCAGACCAAATTCTCAACTAATTTGAGTGGATGTAACAATTTTCATTTCAGTGCAACTCCATTAGTTCATAGTACTGTTCAGCACTGACATTTTCATGAAACGTATTAGGACAAGCTACTGCAGTTTAACAACACAAGCACAGCAGTATTTAGTAGGGACATAACTAACTCTATTTGTTAATGCTTAGACCAGAAAGGACCATTACATTATACAGTCTAATCTGCTGGACAGCAAAGGCCATTCACCAAGCCAAAAACTCTAATGAAAATAGATTAGAGTTTGATCCTGAGCATACACAAGAAACACCAGCCAGGTAGCCAGGAATGATGAAGCAGAATGTACTGAGCAGCATCTATCCATAACCTTCCAGGCCTTGAGTTCTGATCTCTTTCCAGCTCCTATTACATCTCTCTAGTTTGTGCATTTAAGGAGGAGGAAAAATAAAAACTGAAAAAATATATTAAAACACACTCTTTAAGACCTGCAGACACTTGACTGAAGCACGAGATTCAGTAACCAACTGAAAGTACTAACTGAATTCAAAACCAAAGTGTCACGAATACACTGAGACTAAAGCAGAAAATTTTGTTTTCTTCCTCATTAATACACACAGAAAGCACAGACTAACATTCTCTGTGGAATGAATTTGAAAGACTCCTAGTGCCCACTCATCAAGTAAATTATCTCAGCATTTAATTATCCTCTTCCTAGGGAGCACCTTCTTTGTTCCTTCTCCTTCGTTGTGCCTGGAAAGCCCCCTTTTATTCTGAAACTGAATTAGTTCAACTTCACTTTCCAGCTACTGAACTGATACACCTTGTTTCAGTTGCTGTCACATGATTTTCCATGTTTCAGAACTGATTTGCAGCCATGAAGTCCCCTTCCAATGTTGCCATTGAAGAGACTCGTGCATGAAAATGGTTCAAAAGTCTATGAGAAACTGCTGCAGCCAGTGGTTCAGTTCTGATTTCTCTGCATCAAATTACACAAGCCTCTTAAAAGGCTAACAAATACTAAAGTCTCCATATATGCTAAATGAGCATGTATAGAATATTTACTTTTTGCACTGTTGAATCTTCAATTGATTTCATTCTAAAAGTTCCACATCTGTCACAATCTGGGCCTCATGGGAATGTGTATGTGACGGGGTGTTGAGTGCAATGTTGTGCTGGTGTCTCACGAGAGCGTTTATGGTGTGATGTCTTACGCAAGCATGAACGACCGCTCAGCCTTCCTCACCAGGTCTCAGACACGCGTCCCTCTCACGCTGTCCTGACACGCCTTTCGCTTCGTCCATCCCTGGCCTTTTCCCTCATGGGAGAACGAAACCGCAGCTCGGGACTCCACACTCGCTTCGTGGCTTGTGCCACGTCTCAGTCACTCACACACACACACTGTTTTGGAAGCCGAAACCCAGGATTGGACAATCAGGGACTCGAGCGGCAAGTCCTGCTTTTATACCTCTATACACCCCCCCACACACAGGTATTTTAACAATACTGGCCAAGAGAATAGAAACTCCACACTACGGGCAATTTAAACTATGTGCTTTTACTTTATAATTGTCCAAAGCACAATACAACAACTTACACAGGGAACTAGCAACCACTTATTAATATGCAAAATGTCTGGGGAAAACTACAGCCGCACCGATTTAGGTAAATTTAAGGAAAAGGTAAGGCAAAAGGGAAACCCCTCTCCCATGCCCTCCCCTCCTCCCAGGGATAATTTGGGGTATGGGAAGAAGCAGGCAGGGAAAGGCCGTCTTATGGGGAAGTTAGTTCTTACGCCTTCCTTGGAACGTGGGAGCTGGGGACCAGCCCCGGCTCTTGTTGGCCAGCTTCTTCTTCCCGGAGTCTTGGTGGGACGAGCACACAGGGCTTTCAGCTCGAGGAGCCTTTAGAAGGGCTTTTAGCCCCGGCTCGAGTCCCTAGTGGCGATGATCGGGTGGCAGTGGCTGGCGATAGCAAGTGGCAGTGCGTGGCAGCAGGCGGTGGCAGGCGGCGGCACACGGCGGCAGCAAGCGGCAGCACGAGGCAGCAAGCGGCGTCTTCTTTTTTCTTCTCTCTCTTCTTCTGCTTTCTTCTTGGCCCCGAACTGGCAGCAGCAGCATGTGCAAGTGGGCTTTCTTTATAGGAAATTGTCGGGCAAAACTCAGTTTCTGATTGGTGGAACACTTTTCGATCCGGGCTTTGATTGGTCCTTGGTGTCCCACTGCTTTGAGGTGCCTTCCGAGGGTGTAACATAGTTACCATTTTCCTGCCTCAGGCTTCCCGCCTTTAAATAGTCTCAGTCCTCACCTTGGTCTGCATCTTCCCGCATAAGTCCCTATTACCATGAGAATCATTAAATCTTTATGTGGGGTGTGACTCACTGTTCATGTGGGTGTGTCCTCCACAACATCCTCTTTCAATCTCTCATGGGCATTATTTGCTTGCTCTATTACCAGTCCTCTTTTCTGAGAAAGTATGCAAATCACAAAATTATATCACTCTCTAGCACGTCAACAGAAACACTGAAGAGCATCAAACTTCAGATTTTAGGGAAAGTGCTCCAGTACCTAACAACTCCTGGCTACTGCTGCCCTAGCTACATCTCTTTTTATGATTTTGGCACTTACATCTATCAATCACCCAATTACCCATTGATATTTCATTGATTTAATTGGCTTCTGATAAGGGATCAGCATGCAAGTCATATGCTTGTGAGCACAGGAGTTTGTTACAGACACTTCATACCAAACACAAACATCTATTTTCACATCATCCAAGCCAGGTTCTTCAAAACGGTAAAGAAAAACCATTTGCTCCACCCTTCAGCAGAAGCATATAATTTATAGCTAGAAGAAATGGAATGATATGGTCTAAAAGTTCTCTCGATTCTGCTTGGAGACTGCCAGTTCTCTGTGATGGTACCTTTGGATGTAGAAAGCTCTCAGGAAAGCAGA
Organism: Hemiprocne comata; assembly: GCA_020745705.1. NCBI lineage: Eukaryota > Metazoa > Chordata > Aves > Apodiformes > Apodidae > Hemiprocne > Hemiprocne comata. The sequence continues at coordinate 62,090,074 of CM036588.1, read as the reverse complement.
AGCATTAAAAATAAATGCAAGATGCTTCATGCACATTAAAACATACTGAATCTTCAGAGTAAATTATTTATAGCAAAGGTTGAATGCGCCATAATAGCATCCACCCAGCAGCTAAGAAATGTATAGGAAATGCGAGAGAAAACCACAGAGACTAACAGAAAGAAGCCTGTCAGCTATGGCTTCAAGCTTAATGGGAAAAATAACATAATGCTTAAATAAAATTATTCAAAGAGAGCAAGGTTTCACCGACAAAGATGCTCACTGGATCCTGAAATTTTGTTACCCCATTGCTTCAGAAAGCATCCCAATGAGACTGCAGAGGGCATACACTGCACCTCTCTGCCAGTGGTCCATGCTGCGTCTATGAATTCATGTTTTCAGTGATGACTAACAGCACTGCTCCACAGCCGTATGCTACATGGGTATGATGAGTACAGCCAGGTACACCCTTACCTTTCAGTCATAAACCATTCTACAGAAAGGAAATGTCCATGTACCATCTTCAGGGCCATCTGTGGGATATACATCACGCTTGGTGAAAGCCCCTGAACTCAGTAAAAGGCAGTTTATTGTCCAAGACTGTCACCTAAATATAACAGAGCACAAACTAATCATTTTTACTGCTGTCACGTGGCTGATCATGGGACGGTAGGACGAAGCTGAGGGGCATACTAACTTTCAATAAAGCAACTGAAACACTATTTCAGTGTTTTTAAGAACAGGCTACAAAGAGGCTGCTCTTGCACTGTGGGTTGCTTTGCACGCTTCAAAGGCATGGGTGTCTACTTTGGATTTTTCATAGACCACTTTGGAAATGTACATACACTCCAGACAATGAGGTAGTACTCCTCATTTCAGTATTTTGCCAAGCTACAAAATGGAACAAATACTGTCTTTTCTCACTGTAAATGGGTAGAGAGCTTCATGTTATGACAGAAGCTATGTATAAAGCAATGGCCAATAGTTTCAGCTGAAATCAGATGCACATTTAGCAAAGCATGAAGCACAGAAGCAGATTTATAAAAATAATTCTTCAGCCAGACTATTCAAAACTACAGTACATACCTCACCAAATATATGTGCATACAGAAGTCGGAGTGAGAATCTTAAATTTGTCATTGGAAAGAAAATCCCATTGTGGCATTCTTAGATGGAATTATCTTATTAACCCTACTGTGAATTTGGAGTAATTCAACTGACATCAAAACTATAGTGGTGTAAAAACCATAAAAAATGTGAGCACAATCGTACCCACTATCACAACCAGAAAAACAGGATGATGAATAATGGATGAATTGAGGCAGAAACTTAGCTGGTCTGAAGCAACTTAAGGATTTCAGTGTGGCTATGTTGATGTACACCGACTCTGGATGTTGGTCTATTGTCAGAAAATCCTGTTTTCTTACACTTACATTAACAAACTTCTTAGAAACTTGGGAACAAATGCAAAAGTAGGTGTAATAATTGATTTGATTAAATAGTCTGAATTAATTTACTCTGTAGAAGTAATACAGTATGCCCTATAATCGGACAATGTTAAAGTTTTTTTAAAAGCCATTAAAATCACAGTAACTATTGATTAAATTAAAGGTTCTGGCAATGATTCATCATTTCATTACAATTAAAAAGTAATTGTATGCCTAAATAAATAATGTCAGAGTTTTATTCATGAAGAAGGGAAGTAGGGTTGAACAGCTTGTATTAGAGGGAGACTCTTGTCCTTTCAGTAACAGAGGATTATATTACACGATATTTTTTTACCAACACCAGCATTTGTGCTGCAGGATTAAATACAAAGATCGAAATGATCAGTTGCAGCAAAGAAATCGGAGCAATGGCATTAATAAAACCAGAGGCCAGCCATCTTGTGGACCACAGGGAAATCCAGTTTTGCACAGTTGGTGTTTTGAGGCACATATGTGGCACAATTAGTATAACAAAATAAGTTTCTTCTTGCTGAAGCATTTACTGCAAATTGAGTCATTAATCTCATTTATAAAATAGGCAAGATGGCTAGCACACTGTGATTGGCCAAGGCAATTTCTTCTCATTACAGTGTGAACAGCTTAATCTTGTTCACTTTAAATGTGGGTCATTTTAACTAAATATAAATACTTCAGCCCTGGGACCCTGCAAGAACTGTTGCTATATTTATATGAACAATTTAAAGTTCCAACATGCTGGTGATGCTGTGGGTTAGCAGCTGGCTGGACTGCACTACAGCCATGGCAGCAGGCTTATTGCAGTCATCATTTTAAAGATGAAGACTCAAAGCTCAGAGAGATTCAGGACAAAGTCCGTTGAAAGACTTCAACTTCTAAAAGCGGACGCAAGTACATTGAGGCTCCTAAATTCTAACCAGTGATTCAGAAAATTCCTGTTGAGTTGCTGCCAAAATCTGAAGTTGCCTATGTTTCCAAGCTGCCTACCTACTTGACTGTTTAGTGTTGGTACCTACCTAAAGCTTCATGGACTGAGCTACTTGGCATGTGCCTCTTGCCTCATCCTGGTCATCTTTCAAAGAATAGGTCTTCTTTCATAGAATGGTTAAGGTTGGGAGGGACCTTAAAGATCATTAGGTTCCAACCTCCCTGCTATAAGCAGGGACACCTCACACTAGACCAGGCTGCACAAAGCCTCATCCAACCTGGCCTTAAACACCTCTAGGGAAAGGCATCAACAACCTCCCTAGGCAACCTATTCCAGTGCCTTACTACCCTCATAGGCAAGAATTTCTTCCTGATGTCTAACCTAAATCTCCCCTCTTTCAGTTTAAATCCAATGCCTCTTGTCCTATCACTGCCCTCTCTGGTGAAAAGTCCCTCCCCAACTGATCTTTCAGCATACGCTTTCTGTGGCATTGAATCCAGCCAGACTCTTTTGCCACATATGCAATCTTTTAGGAGTTTTTGCAGGGTCAGGTTAAGGGTGAAGTCCAGTCAATTGCAAGTAAAGGACTGCTGCTAGTTCTGAAGGAATAGCCTCTGCTTTCTGACAGCAAATATGACAGTGCAGTGACTAATGAAAAATTGTAATAGTATTCAAAATGTAATGTTTTTAAACTCTCAGACAGAACATGCACTATTGTCACTACTCATGTGGACTGGTTTCAGCCTCTGGCTTGGATAGCTAATCTAACCCAACTCTAAAGTCACTGCTTCCCCCTCCTTCATTAGGAACTTTATTTGGAAGTCCAAATACTGGGTGAATACAGTGACCAAAGCTGCAACTTCAGGTCACCAAAGAGATAGCGAGTCCCTTGAGTGACTCCAAGCGAAACTCCCTTTTCTCTGGTATGAGCTTCTCCACATAAAGAAAAGCAATGCAAGGAATTACCTGTATTCCTTGTAGGTCTTTTCCTTCAAGTATATAATTTTAAAACCTTCCTTCCCTGCATGCATACCCACCTGAATGACTCATACCATGTTTTACTTTAATTATATCACCTAATGTAATACCGTGCCACTGACACTACCAGACATAGAGAACAGCCCATCAGATCAGCACTACAAAACCCTACAGCCCATACAGGGAGGAGGGGAAAGACTAGACACCTCTCCTCACACCATAAACTGTTTTGATTGCTTTTAACTTAAAACACATCCTCATGCCACCTGTTAGGAATTTCAGTCCCCATCCAAGAACTGTCCCATCAGCAGAGTCACTACAAGGTCAGGTGTGGATTTGGTACAATGAAAGCTCTAACATGTCACAGCTTCTTTGAAGCTCAATTCCCTTTTCCTTACAAAGGGCATATTTGTAATTTAGACAGAATAATCAAGTGTTCAGCAGTAGACAGATCAAAATCTGGCCTTCTTCAAGTTGTTAAAGGCAACTTTTTATTTTTGTTGCTTGTTTGTTTGGGGTTTTTTTGTTTCAAACAAACTTCTCAAGCCAACCCTAAAATCATATTAGCTGATACGATTATCAGGCTCCAAAACCTCACATTACAACCAAAGTGCCAGGTTTGCAGAGAAGCTTAAAAACCTTCTGCAAAGAAAAGCGTGAGGAGGTCCTTCAAAATTCCAGAAGGAACCACTCTCACATGTAACAACTCAGGAAAATTCAGTCACCTGCCTACCTGGCGAGAAAGGAAGAGGTTAACCCAGACTGCTGTAAGCCTCTTGCCTGCTTGCTAGAGAGCAAGGGATGACCTCACCTCTCTGTTTAAAGGCCCAGCTACTCAAGAAGTGTATCTAAGAGGAGCGGCATCAGTATACCTAGAGGAGATGTTTGTGGTGGTTTAATCCTTGAGGAATTGCTGTTTTGGAAGTGTAAGAGGTTTGACTGTAACTCCCCACCATCTGAAAGCTCTGCTGAGAGAGGAATTTATGCACAATGTGCTGATCTATATATGCATACAAATGTATAAAATTTGACAGTTAGAACTTATGCTATCTTGTCCTAGATTGATTTGTTGGTATTTATAAATGAAAAGTTTTGGGGTTTTTTCCTACATCAAATACTTGTCCTCTGCTCAAATAGGGCTCTTCTCTGAAACATGGACTCACAGTAGCAGTGAGGAGACCTGCTTCTCATTGGCTATGTAGTAAGATTTTCAGGGCGGAGATGGTAAGATGCAAAGTGCTTGCTACGTTCTAGCAAAATGGGGTCATCTGATTCTTTGAAGCATCTAGACATTTATTCATTTAGCTAGTCATAGTAAACAGCTAAACACATGGTGCATGTTCTCTCGGAGAATTTAAAAACATTACATTTTTAATATTATTATAATAAATTTTCATTAGTCACTGCACTTTCTTGATGGCACGGAAATTGAAAATGCTGCAACTTTTCTTGCTACTTCCACCCTAGAATGAAGCCAGAAAAGTGATGAATCTCAGGGAAAAGGATCATATCTCACTGACTTTTGAATACCAGTAAGCCCCAGAAGACTTGGCTAATGGCTGAATCTGGGACTTTTGAAAATAGTCCTATGATATTATAAGCAATTGTGGCATCTGAGAGAGGGATTACATTTCTTTTGAATGGTCTTATTTTTTGTGACTGAAAGCAGGGCTTTCTCATCTGCTTTTTCACCTGGCACTCCTTAACCCTTTTCTGGCAATCATCCTGCAATTGGGAAAAGGAAGGAAGTAACAACATAAATTCACTGCAGAATGTACTGGGAGGAATTAAGGTACAGCACTCATTGCGGGCCATGAATACTTGTAATTGCAATCCACTCTGGCACGTGTTTTCTGCTTGCACTTTCATTGCATTTCTAACCAATATAATTTTTTTGTTGCTCAGAGTGAATACAGAAACTGTGGCCTATTAACAATTAGAGCACTCGCTGCCGTCTGTGAAATATTAGCTGACCTACTTCATTGCAGTTTTAATTAGGTATTATTCCCATGCTGTTCTCATCCCTGTGTGGGTTATGCAGTTGGCACTGATCTAAGTGTTGCTATGGTAGGGTGATTCACCAGGAAAGGTTGTTTAGAAATACGTCATTCAAGGTGGAGAAGCACAACAGTGCACTGCAGCATTACCTGATCCATGCCAGTCTCCCTGCTCCCATAGCAGGAATTAACAGGACAGGGCTGCAGGTGTCCAAAAGGGAGACAGTGTATGTATTCATCTGGGATCAGTCCTGAATTCCCCCTGACTGCAGCCTAACCCCAGAAAAACTGCTGTATCAAACATGCTGAAATCCTGGGACTGTGCCCGGGGATTAGTCACCTGCAAATTTCAGTATGCTACACTGATAACCTACACATAATTTTAACAGTTGTCAAAACAGTTGTTTAATTTCTCAAAATATGTCTTTATGCTTCATGTCTCAACAATTGAAATATTACCAAAAGAACTCTCTTTACTTTAAAAGAAATTTTTAGAGGAACAGGAAGGCACAGATCTTAGATTATTTTCTTCTTTAACCCATCAGTAGAGCCATGATAGCACAGTTACCTTATTGTTTCACTATAGTAATTCAGTTGTCTGCTGCTAACTGCAAAAATGTATACCCTAGGAATTTTTACTTTTTTTTTTTTTTTTCCTTTTGACAAGATGCGTAACTCTGCATGCAAAATTTCACTGCTCTGTCTAGAATGAAACAGTAATACATTGAGCAAGAATAGGTTTCCATGACACATGAAATAGATACAATTTTACACACATCCAAGTAATTTCAGAAGCAATTAAAGATAAAAGACAAATCAGGGGAGTCTGTACTCCAATTGAAGTGTCCCAGGAGAGAACAAACACTTTAACTGCCACTCTCCTCTAATTATACCCAATGCCACTGTGTAAGATGCAAATAAACTAATAACTATGGCTGCCTCACCTAGCATTTGGAAACAAAAGAAAAAGTTACATGCTTCCACAGCAACGATGCTTTGAAACACATCAGGTGTATTTTTGTTCTTTTCTTTTTCCTCTCAAAGGGACAGCTTCTGGGGTAGTTTTATTTAATCTGTGCCTTGGGCCATGGTTCTCACTGATTTTCACTGACCTATAGCAGAAGCTTTTTTTGTTTACAAGTTTTAAAAATTATTAAAATAATATTACATCTGCCTTACCTATTACAAATGAAAGTTAAAGTAGCCACAGCCAAATCCAATTGAACTGATGGCACAGTCTGAACTATCATCTTTAAAATCAAGTAATTTTTTCATTAAATTCAGAAACCTTAAGTTTCTCAATAAGAGGTGAGTAGCTTCCAAATTTAGACTTAGATAAAATGAAACATCATCTCCAGCTGGGAGGCCTCACACCCAGTGCTCTTCTCCACTTGTGGCAAAAGGGGATACATCAAGATTTTGTAGAATTTTCTTTCTGCTTTTTACACAAGACACTAATCAACAGAAAATGATGGTCTGCGGAAACATCTAAGCTGTGAACTAAATGTTATAAAAGAGCAGACAAAAATTTTGACTAAGTAGCCAGTTGATTACATGCAGTTCTGGGCAATAAGAAGGAGTTTATCCAATAACCGCTTTGCATAGCTTTGCAAACACCTCAGCTCTATAAAGGCAAAATTTTCCTTCGCATCATCATCTGCAGATTGCATGTGTGGTACCTTAAGCAAGTCCAGTCCCTTACCAACTTCACCTCATGCCCATCCTACCTCTCTTGCCATTGAGTGCACCTTTCCCTCTCAGTTACCTATTGAATGCCTACCTCAAGCAAAGTTAGGTTACCTCTATATTTGATTGCTCAGACAAAACTGAATCTGAACTCCTGACAAGGGAATTGCAGCACTTCTTGCACAAAGGTGTGGTCAATTGGAAGATCAGTCCTTTTTAATACGGTATCTTCAAAGCAGCTGCTCTTAAGAGGAATGGAAGAGGTGAAAAAAAGTGAGACTGCAACGTCACACAAAGCATATGTGCATCCAAGCTAGGACAGTTTGCATGAGGTTCACTCACCACGCACACCACAGTCATCCAGCTGTGGGGCAGCTCAGCCTGACCTTCACAGCAGTCTGGGGAGGGAAAACCAGCAGAGGGCAATTCCAGCTTGCTTTCTGTGCTGTCGGGATGAAGCAGATACAGAGTATCTGCGTAAGGCAGCCCACTCTACCAGTGGATTAGACATTGATGTTACTGCTCAAGTACAGTGTCCTCTATAAGGAAATGGGAAAAAAAAAGTAATTTAACCACAAGGATGAGAAACAGGGCCACAGCACTCCTAAGTACTGTGTAAGAGAGACAGCTATGATAATGAGTTACCTTGGTTTAGGACATACCTGTAATACTTTTGTTCACTTGCTAGTCTTTGAATTGTCACAGCAGGGTTGTGACTGCTGTGCTTGTGCTGCAACACTTCATAAAGGTTGGGTGACTTAATGAAGCAGTCTTTCTCCCATCACCTAAAAACAACCAGTTAAACCACAACAGGCTTCATTAAGGTGACATAAAATGAGTAAGGTTTGAAGTCTTTGCAGGAGGATTTAGTCACACAACTTTGCAATGACTTTTACAGGACTTGTGGCAGGAATCTCACCTAGTTACATGAAACATAGCACTGTAACACCCTGCTTACCCAACAGCAGTCCTCTGCCTCCCTTTTCCTTCCTCATGACCCAGGAGACCTAAGGGACCACACCTGAAAGATGGGCTCCTTTGAAATCAGTGGAAACTCACTACTCTTCTCCTAGATTTCACTGAAGGTTTCTGGGCTGCGCCCAAATACACAGATGTGGGATAGAAGCGCTCTTAAAAGTTTTGGTAGGACAGGATGCTCTGCTTGGGCTATGGATCCACTTCAGAGGCCTCAAAGATGTTGCCAGCTCTGTCATTACTTTTCTCCCTTCCTTTTAGCTTTTGCAGGACCATGGAACTGCACATAGGACTGACCACTGGAACTGCACAAGCAAAGCTGGGGGCAAAGGAAATACAGCAACAAAGGAACAATTTTCAGTGAGCAAAATAAGGTGTTTATTTCGTATTTGTACACGCTGTAGCTTGTACAAAGAGCTCAAAATTCTGTTCTATATATCTATATGCAGAGAGCTTTACAGTGAATCTCAGTTCTATTTGAAGGGTGTGGAATTCTCCATCATAAGCATACATATTTCAGTAGAAAATAGAGATCTTCAGTAAAGCTCCCTTTTTTGCTGCCTTCTTAACTTCTTTTTTAGAGTACTAATTGGAGATATCAAGAGGTGAAATACTGACTTGAGGAAAGTTATTTCAATGAACATACTGCCTCGTGAAATCATGAGAGCCAGATTAGCCTAATTAATAGAGTTTGAATGGATGAGGTAGATCTCACAGAATTAAAATTAACACAGCTTGTTTTTGTTGTAAAAGGTTGGTATGAGTCTACGGCACATGCAGATACTCCAAGCATCAAGCTGTGTAGCAGTCAAGACTCTACTCTCTGTAGAAAGGGTGAAATTTAATCTCTGTGACTCCTGATCATCCTGGCATCTTAAACATAATGACAACAGTGCATATCTTATCTACCCATAACACACCATGCCATAGCAGTCAGTTTTTCACTAATGAAATGGAAATGATTTAGTATAACAAATCTGAGTCATGACAGAGGAACAGAAAAAAAAGACATTTGAAACACTGTATGTTTTCAGTTCTTTTTTTTTTCATACCATATACAAATTAAATCATAGCCTGCTATTCTTGAGCTATGAAATATGAACCATGTCTTGGATGAAATGGAGGACAAAGAAAATAGAGATTCTTAAAGAAATTCCACACACTGAAGCTAGCAGAAACTTGACTATGAATGTTCTGCTAGGTTCTTATCTACAGGCAAGGTTACTCCTGTTTTTATGGCTCATGAAAATTATGTTATGTCTCTGTGTGTGGTGGGTTATCCTTTTTGACTGAACATGCAAGACACCCTAATACTAGGGCTGACTCTTTCTCCTACACATTCCATTTTTCATAGAATCATAGAATGGTTTGGGTTGGGAGGGACCTCAAAGATCATTGGATCCAACCCGCTGCATTGGAAGGGATACCTCCCACTAGATTTTTATTGATATTTCAGATGTCAGTGCTGCACATGATAGAATTCTGACCTAGCTGAACGTGTAACAAAAGACACTAGCGCAACACTTTGGATAGGCTTTATAGAATATGATCCATGAAAACATAACTTCAGGGAGTCAGCACCAACCTACCAAGAGCATAATATGTGTGTAAAGCTGGGCTGAGCACTGGACAAGTGCATGGAACTCTTTCACATGGTCAGAAAAAATACCTTTGTAATGAGCAAAAGACGAATGTGTTTTGCTTTTGTGGAAATACGTTTAGTGAATCAAGCAAGTGGGCAGTTAATTTCATTTCTATGGTTGTAGTGCCTTGAGCTATAAATTTTGAGGTAGCATTCAGAGAAAGGAGTAGTTTATAAATTGCCTCACTGCTGTTCATATTCTATATTAATACTGTATTAATTTTCAAGCTACAAAGAAATAACCAAAGATGGCAGTCAAAAAAATTTGGGCTGCTGCTGTAAGGGGTGGGTAGAGTATGCAGCTGCACATGTGGAACTGTCCATGTGAGGAGAGTTACTCATGTGTATTAATGTTTCAGGAGAAAGCTCTTGAGTCACATTACACATTTAGCTTTACAGAAAACAAGATGATTTTGTCTTTCATCCGACCCAAAGCACACTGAAATCAATGTATGCCTTGCTTTGACTTCCTTGAGGTTTGAATCTAACTCAGAACTGCAATTACGAAGGGCAAAGAGTGACCATAGTGATTTGTGATCATTTTGGTGACTTATAAACTGAAATGTTGATTTACCATGTTCATAGCCCATTTCCTTTTTCTTTGTGTGGATTGAAATTGACTCATGCACACATCAGTAGAATTTGATGCTCCTATTTTTCCAGTAAAATTGTCTGTAGCAGACAGCTATTTCCTTACTGGAGGCCACCAACATCTGCCATTAGCATTTGTGCTAGGCCAGGACACTATACTGCCCGTGATGCCTTTTTTTATGCCTGCTGCTAACAGTTGCCGAGAACTTGAGGGCATGTCGCCATGGAAAATCCCATGATGTTACTGCATATGCTACCTGACACCACATGGAGCCCTGGGTGAGAAGAGGGATGGTCACAGTCACAATCTTGCCAGCTAGTCAAACTTAAACATAACAGTAGCTTGAAGTGATGTTAATCACCACAGGTTTGACTGTGCTGAGTGCCCTGCCAAGTTCATTCTAGTTCTGATTAATACTTTTGATTACATTTTCAAATACAGGCAATCCCTAAAGTTCCCTTTCAGCTGGTTCCCTACCACCATCTTTTTAGTGCTGCTCTTAACACATGCCCCTAACTAATAGGGACAACTACAAATATGCCAAGAGCAGGTTTTCTGACAAGTTTCCCAGTTCCTTGACTGACACCTTGGCATTGGCTCATCACGAGTGCTTCACTGGCCTGAAAATATGTATGTATATTGCAACCTGGACAGGGGAGGGAGAAAAGAGTGATGTTCCCCCACGTACTATGAGGAATAGTGACAGATAACCAAAAACTAGGTTTCGCACATCTACCATTCTTCATCTGAGATTTACTTATGAATTAGGATTTTACAAGGATCCATATGAGTACAGGACAAAAAAAAATAAGGCCTCCTGTTTAGATGTGGGGAACATGGTGAACATCCCAGAGATGCAGGCTTCCTTGCAATATTTCTTGAATAAAATTGTGATTTTCATGTCTAAAGAAAAAAAATTTTGTTCAGAACCACTAGAAACCAAAAATGAGGAGTGAAGGTACAGGAATGATCTCTTAAAATGAAAAAGTGATCTAAATATCTCTGTGTGTTGATACAGGTCCGCCTCTATTCTACTCATGCCCATTTTCTAATATGACCTATCCACAAGCATCTAAATCCAGTGAGCAGCTTTAAAAATATAGCCTGTCTTTGGCTTTTTTGATATTGTTTTAATCTGTTTGCATATATGTCTTTAAACTATATCTGTTCAAGAGAGAAGACCAGACTTCTTGTTTATTTATTCGTAAATGATATAGATTAGAGAGTTTGCTTTCAGAGACCTCCTTGATGGTATCTGGCTATTCCAATGGATTAAATGCCAGATTCTGTTCTCATTGTAAACAAAAGAATGACTTCTACCAGTTGCAAAGCCATTCAGATTTGCTTCATAGCATTTTAACAAATGTAGTAGCAACTACCGGTATCCACCTGGCTGGAGAGCAGCCCTGTGGAAAGGGACCTGGGGGTCTTGGTGGATAACAGGCTTGACATGAGTGAACAGTGTGCTGCAGAGGCAAAGAAAGCTGACAGGATGCTGGGCTGCATCAACAAGGGCATCACCAGCAGAGATAAAGAAGTCATCATCCTGCTCTACTTGGTGTTTGTCAGATCACACCTGGAAGTATGGCATTCAGTTTTGGTCCCTGCTATACTAAAAGGATGCAGACAGGCTGGAGAGGATCCAGAGAAGGGCCACAGGGATGATCAGAGGACTGGAGGACCTGCCATATGACGAGAAGCTGAGAAAACTGGGTTTGTTCAGCCTTGAGAAGAGAAGGCTTCAAGGAGACCTTATTACAATGTTCCAGTATTTAAAAGCTTCAAAGAAGATGGACATTCCCTATTTACAAGGAGTCACATGGAAAAGACAAGGGGTAATGGGCACAAGTAGCTCCTAGAGAGATTCTGGTTGGACACAAAAGGTAAATTTTTCACGATGAGGACAGTCCAACATTGGAATAGTCTCCTAAGGGAAGTTGTAGATTCCCCCACATTGGACAGTTTTAAGTCTCAGCTTGACAGGGTGCTGAGCCATCTGTGGGGGACGGCCCCTACATTCATTAAAGATATGCCCCACATAAACCATATATATGATTCTCATGGCAATAAGGGTTAGAGGCAGAAAAGGGTTAAAGGCGGACCTGGTTGAGGACTGACTGAAAAAGAGAAAAAGGAAAAAAAAACAGCATACCAGGCTCTGAGAGACTTTTTCGGCGCCTCAGCGCCAGGGACCAATGGCAGGGCGGATTGAAAAGTGACAGACCAATCAGAAGCCAGACCCCGCCTGGCATTTTTCCAATAAAGGCGACCGCCTCCACAGCCTCGGGGCAGTTGGAAGCCCGGGGTCGCCAGAAGAAGAAGAAAGGGGGAGAAGAAACCGCCGCGTCCAGCGCCTGCCGCCGCGTCCAGCGCCAGCCGCATCTCGCCGCCGCTCCGGTAGCCGCTCCGGTAGCCGCGTCCAGCGCCTGCCGCGTCCAGCGCCTGCAGCGTCCAGCGCCTGCCGCCGTCTCCAGCCAGCACGCCGACCGCTCACCACACTGTGGGGGGATCGAGCCCGGGCTAACAGCCTTTTTGAAGGCTCTTGGAGCTGAGGCTTTGGTGCTCTCCCCCTGAAGAACTACAAGAAAGAGCTGGCTACAAGAGCCAGGGCTGGCCCCTGTCTCCGCCGGGATCCGAGACGTAAGATACCTAAAGACCGCCTTTCCCGTCTGCTCTTCCTTTGTTCTAAATTACCCTGGGAGGAGGGAGGAGGGGAGTTGGGAAACTCTCTGATCCTTTTATCCTTTCCTTTACCTTCCCTGATTCGGTGCGGGTGCCCCTCCCATACATTTTATAGCTGATAAGTGGTTGCTAATTCTTGCATTAGTCACATTGTGCCTTCTGAATTAATTGTAAAGTAAAACAAGCACATAGTTTAAACTTCCCGAGTGTGGAGTTTTCTGTTTCTATAGCAAATATCCATTAAAATAGCTGTAGTGGCGGGGGTGCACCGGAGGTATCATTACGGGACTAACCGCTCGAGTCCTCTGAACGTTGTGATTTTGGGCTTTAATCACAGCCGGGTGTGTGAGGGCAAGACCTTTGCATATACTCCGCCCATACATAGCACCACCCATATACACTTACATACAAGAGCCTGGATCACTACATTTATATTATTGGTGTCAGGATTTGAATCTTTTGTCGGATCTTGACATTTATTTTATTGGTGTCAGGAGTGGGATACCCCGTGCACACCCAGGATATTGCTGTAGAAATGGGACTCCTTGATATGCTGTTCAAACAACACACAACGACTCCCGATGAGTCTGCAAACCTCCCTTTGCATCCCTTCCAACAATGCTCTTGGATGGCTCCCCTTTGGGACCAAATCACAAGGAATGATTTTCTTCCATCTCAAACGTTTCTCGAAATTGTTAACAACTATTACAATAAGGACAACCTGGAAGGTGTAGCCGAGATGCTAGAGAGGCTTGAGTGCCCTTCTAAACTCTCTAAAGGCCACAGGCGCCGAATAAAGCAAAAAGGCATGGACCATTATTATAGCAGAACATTTTTAACATTGGCTTATATCTCATGGGAGGAAAAGGAAAAATACAAAAACATTGTTGAAAGAGGAGAGGCTGGAACAGCAGGGATGTCCCAATTGAAGCACAATGCCACGAATAACCAAAGTCAAGAGGGGGAATCTATGAACTCTGAGCTCGATCAAGCCACTGATCCCTCAGATGAAAAATTGTCCAGTGATACTGAGGATAGTGACCTCAGTGAGGGGACTGTTAAGAGAGTCTCCTTCAAACCACTGACTGAAATAGCGGCTTCACAAATCTCTCAGGCAAAAAAGCGGCTCAATGCCTTCTCAGATTGGGCAAAGTTTGAGAAGGACTTTTCCTCTTTCAAAGGGGAAATTACTAACACTATGAAAACCCTCAGTGAAAATGTGACCAAATTAACTGAGGCTGTAGGGAACCTCTCAAGGAGCTCCTCTCGATGCTCCTCGAGAGCCTCCCGAAAATACTCCACCTCTGAATCTGAGGAGGATGCCCCGAAAGTTCTCAGACCCATTATAAAGACTGAGACTGAAACTACAAGAAGGGGTCGTGCCCATACAACTCAAAAAGAGATCCCTTATTCCCCATTGGAATTGGCAGATCTAAAGAAAAGATTTTCCAAAAAAATTCACAGAATCTGACACTGAATATGTGATACGAGTCTCTGCTGATGGCGGGGATAATATAAAACTGTCAGAACATGAAGCAAGTGGCTATTGGGGACCAGGAATCCTTCTCACTACTGGCAATAATGAATCCCCATGGTCAGTCACCCAAAGAGCGGCATATAATGTGGGTTTGTTAGACCCCATGTCACGGGGTGAACCCTATATTCTAAAAGGGGACATTAACCACTTGATGGAGAACATTCACAAGGCCGCTGTAATTCAATATATTTATCAGGGTGAACTGAACAAGAATTGTGATTCCCCACTTCTCCAGCAAGTTCGGCCAGAAAGGATGGATGTCCTTATTCGGGGACTTCCTGGACAATTGAAAAATTTGGCGATCCAAATTAAAACCAGGATTGCTAGTTCTGACCCCGAGGAGAATCCCTATACCTGGGGTGACCTGGCAAAAGAATTAACTGAATATGGGAGACGCTATGAAATTCCTGAATATGATCCTAAAAAGGTGAGACAATTGGCTCAAAATAATAAACCCTCCTATGCTGTGGTGGCTGCACACCCATCTAGGCATACCCCTCAGACATCAAGGGGTGGGCGAGGTGAGCGTCCATCCATGAACCACAGCAACAAAGGACGCAATGATTCACGTGATCGTCTGACAAATCAAAATGGCTCCTGGACACAGGCTAGTTCCAACCCGGGACCTTTTGCACGGCTTAAGGAGGAAGCTCGCCGTAAGGGGATCCCGCTGACCTTGTTGTCACGGAACTATAGTTATAGCCACCTCAAAGATCTGATTGATAAGTGGCCTACCCCAAAATCAACAGAAGACAATTCCAATTCGGGAAACTAAATAAACCTCCCAAAGCTAAAAAACAACGCCAAAGAAAACGGCAGCGGGAGGTAATCTGCTCAAATCAAAATGAAATTGCAGGTGACAATCGGGCACAAACGTGGGAAGCCAAGGCCCCAGACACAAATGATTGGCCAACTACTGAACCCAAATCTGACCCTAAAAAAAAGATTTGCCTCATTTGGATTGGCAAAATATCCTAAGGTTAGCCCAAAATTCACGGGGTGATTTGGAACTCACGTGTAGTGTTGGTCCTAAAAAGTATCCAGTTACATTTGTTGTGGATACAGGAGCACAGATCTCCACACTAAGGAAAGATGTGGCACAGAAATGTGGCATCAGTCTGTCTCGAAAATCTATGCTGGTGAGTGGTGCTTTTGGCCAGCCCACCTCACAAAAGATCGCCAAAGTCTCTCTAAAATTGCCAGGCGAAGACAGCACAATTCGGACAGAAATGATAGTGGGTGACATTCCCTACAATTTATTGGGAATGGATATCTTAAAAGGCAGAGCGTGGAGAGATGATAGTGGTAATTGCTGGAACTTTGGTACACCCACTCTAAATGTTAGGCTTTTACAACAGGCTCCTGCACTACCTCAAAGCCAGATAACCAATACAAAACAATACCAAGTGTCTCTGGCCGCCAGAGAGGGAATCAAGGAAGTGATTGAGGACTTAAAGGAAAGGGGTATAGTAATAGAAACTCACTCACCCTTTAATTCCCCTATCTGGCCAGTTAAGAAATCCAATGGAAAGTGGAGACTTACGGTTGATTACCGGAGGTTAAATGCAAACACAGGACCTCTGACTGCAGCAGTGCCAAATTTGGCTGAATTGTTATCGGAAATCCAGGAAGCAGCTCATCCTGTGATGGCTGTGCTGGACATCAAAGACATGTTTTTCACAGTACCAATTCGAGAAGAGGACCAAAGTCAGTTTGCTTTCACCTGGGGTGGTAATCAATACACTTTCACCCGGCTTCCCCAAGGCTATAAGCATTCACCAACCTTGGCACACCATGCACTAGCAACAGAATTGAAACGAGCGCTTTCAGGAAAAGATTATCATGATGTCAAAATCTATCAATACATTGACGATATATTGATTGCTGGGCAAGATGAGTCAAGGGTGGGGGAGGTTTATATCCTAATAAAAGACCACCTCAAAAGCCTCAACATTGAAGTTCCTGATGATAAGTGCCAGCCTCCTGCCTCCGAGGTTAAGTTTTTAGGAATTCGGTGGCGGAAGGGTACCTGGAACATCCCTCAGGATACCTTGATAAGACTGGGAAATATTAAAGTCCCTGAGAATAAGAAGCAGTTGCAGGAATTGCTGGGCACAATTCAATTTTGGCACAAACATGTTCCTAATTTGTCCATAATTGCTCGACCACTCTATGATCTACTGAAAAAGGGGAAACATTGGGATTGGAGTGATCCTCATGATGAAGCCCTCAAATTAATACTGATGGAAATACAAATGCACCAATCCCTGGGCCCAGTCCACCCTGAAGACCCAGTAATCATAGAGTGGGGCTTTGCTAAAAGTGGTTTGTCATTCCACCTTTGGCAAAGAGGACCGAGTGGAGCTCCCAGACCACTGGGATTCTTCTCCCAATCCTTCAAAGAAACAGAAAGAAGATATTCTAGTTGGGAGAAGGGACTCCTCACTGTAGTAACAGCCTTGAAAGAAGCAGAAAAACTGATCAAAACACAAAGAGTGGTATTGCGAGGGCCATTTAAGGTCCTAAAGCAAGTGATTTCAGGACGAGCCCCTCCGGAAGGGATTGCCCAAAAGCAAACCACTCGCAAATGGTATTCTCAAATTGAATTTTATGCCAATCTATTTTCCATCACTGAAGGACCTGATAAAACACTAAATATCCAGGAGGATGTATTGTATGAAATTGATCCAGAACAAGAATTGGCTAGGAAAATTCAATCCCCGATTAAAGAGGCACCAGAATTCAATGACAGACTGGGAATTGTTTGGTTCACTGACGCCTCCTCACAGAGAGAGAGAGGAGAGTGGAAGTTCAAATCTGCAGCATTGAATACCAAAACCAAACAAACAATAACAAATGAAGGGACTGGTAGTGTCCAAGTGGGTGAACTCGATGCAGTTTACAATGTAATCCTGAAAGAGAAGGATACCAAGGAGCCTGTATATATTTATACAGACTCATATGCGGTATATAAAGGGTGCACTGAATGGATTACATTCTGGCAAGAAAATCAGTGGCAAATTAACAGTGTACCTGTTTGGCAATCAGAAAAATGGAAAGCTATATTGGAAATTGCCAAAAACAATCCTAATTTCCATGTCGGGTGGGTACCTTCTCACCAGGCCGACATGACAAATGAGGCCGCAAAATGGAATAATGAAGTAGATGAATTGGCCCGAATAAATTGGCTCGAAATTAGAGAAGCCATCAGAAAAGGAGAAACCACTGAATGGGGGAAGCTCCTTGAGTGGTTACATTGTAAACGAGGACACTCTGGCTATAATGACCTGTACAAGGAAGCACAGTCTCGTGGATGGCCAGTTTCACGAGAAGCCTGCAAAACAATGATAACTTCCTGCGATCAGTGCAAAATCAAATATGATAAGCACCCAATGAAAGAGGATTTACATTTGAGGAGTAACAAAACTCTTTGGTCTACTTGGCAAGTGGACTATATTGGTCCATTTAGAAAATCTAAGGGAAAACAATACATAATTGTCATGGTGGAAATCATCTCAGGATTAACATTGGCAAAATCGGTATATAAAGCAAATGGAGAAAGTACTTTGGACTTTTTAAAAGAAACCTTTGCAGTATTCCCAAAGCCTGAGACCATTCAGTCTGATAATGGCTCTCACTTCAGAACAACATTGGTACAACAATGGGCAAAGGGAGAAAATATCAAATGGGTTTTCATACACCCTACTATCCCCAAGCAAATGGGATAGTAGAGCGAACCAATGGTCTGCTGAAAGGGATTTTGAAGCCTCATCGTCCCCAATGGGACGAGAGACTTAGTTTCGCTTTGTTTGTGGTAAATAATAGATGGGGAGTCAATGGCTGCCCCAGATTTAATGCATTTTACCCGGAACCACCTTCCTCCAGTCCATTGGGAAACAAACTCAAAAGCCCCTATGCCGTGGGCCAAACAGTCTTGGTTAAATTACCTAATATTGGTAATATTCAATTGATATTACAGTCTCCTTACAATGAAAAATCCTGGAAAGCCAAAGATAAACAGGGAGTAGAATATAAGATTAGTACCAAATGGATTGTTGCAACCCTGTAATCTGTTCAATTGAGATTATTGGTTACAGAGAATACGGGCACGCTGAAGAAAGCAAAAGGAGAGAACTTGCTTGCAGAAAGAGACGAAGACCACACACTCCAGAATGAAGACTATAAGAATGGTAACGTCGATCCTGACTTGTGTGTTACTAATGCACCTGTCTGGAACCAAAGCCCTAACTCAGGACAATAACACAAAGTTTATGCACGCTCCATGGGCAAAGAATCACTTTGTAAGTCTGGGTCAAAACATAAGTAATATTCTGAGTCTTAAAAACTGCTGGGTATGTGGAAGCCACCATGGTTTCAATGAATGGCCATGGCTAGCCCATGAAATACCTCCACAATTATTCAGACAAAACAAAAGTGTGAGACATTGGAGAGATGATGCTGACCCCTGGAAAGTCCATAGCATTCCAGTTGCGAAATTTTGCATACAGAGAAATCAAACAGAAAAGAGGCGAGACACTCAGGTGTTTATTGGGCATTCTGAGTGCAATTATACCCTAACTGGAGATCGTGATTGTTGGGGAAGGGAATTTCACTTTGCCTCTTGCATGGATACAAAGCGTATGATGAATTGGAGAGACCGGTTTGGGAAGGTTGTCAAATTTAAAAAGTACTGGTCCCATAAGGATCTAACAGGTCTTGGGTCTGACCGTTGTAAGAAATTAAAAGATATATGGAAGTGTGATGGTATCACCCATAATAAGTTTCAAGGTGTAACATTCCCAATTAGTAAGGAGGAGGCTACTAACTACTTTATAATACCTTTCCTCACTTACCATGGTGAAACATGGGCTTATAAAGGTCACTATTGGGTTTGTGGCCACACTGCCTACAGAAAATTACCCAAACACTGGGTGGGAACCTGTTTTGTTGGAATTATCAGACCTTATTTTAAGGTTATGTATGCAGTTAATGATAATGAACCAGAATCTATTATCAGAAGGAAAAGGGATACTTTGAATATACCATCCATTACACTTAGTAAACAGAAATGGAAGGGCGAGGAGTGGACCCCAGAACGAATCATAAGATATTATGATCCAGCCTCGTGGAATCCTTACGAAATAATTAATGGGGCTAGGGATCCAATTTACAATTTGAATAGAATAATCCGACTGCAAGCAGTTGTGGAAGTAGTGTCTAATTGGACAGCTGAAGCCTTAACCTTGACAGCCAACCAATTATCTCAGATGAGGACCACAATTTATCAACACAGAATGGCTCTTGATTATTTATTGGCTGCAGAGGGAGGCGTATGTGTTAAATTTAATCTGACCAATTGCTGCTTGCAAATAGATGATAATGGGGAAATCATCAAAAATCTAGCTGACAGAATCAGGAAAACAGCCTATACACCAACTCAAGTTTGGAATGGGTTTGACTGGGCAAAAGTTACATCTTTCTTTAGCAATATTGGCAATTGGGTTTACCTCCTTATTGTTCTTATAGTTTTAATACTAATAATGCCTTGCTTTTGTTCATTATACAATATTTGGTATTCCAATTATGCGATGCCCAAAAGGGTAGCTCGCATTAAAACTCAATCAGATCCAACCAACCAGGAAGAAAATAGAATCCGTATGGAAATGAATGCCTTGATTGGAGACCCAGATCTTCCAATTAAAAAGGAGAAAGGTAACAAATAAGTTTTCAAGGTTAGAAAGAGGATGCACTAATTCCTCGTCTATTGTAATAATAAAAGTCCAGTCATAAAGGTTCAAAAGGCTGTTAAAGTTTAAAGAATACTTTTCTGAAGTTTTAAGCTCCTTATGTACCACTGAATTAATGTACTATTTATGTACCACTGAATTAATACTATTTTTCAATGCTTTCCTCCCTGCGGGGAGGCAATACAATGTTTACCAGTTCTCCCTGTGTGGAGAAAGAAGTTAATATGTATTCCCTGTGTAGGATAGTTTGCCTTTTAAGAATTAGCAACCATTGGGAACCCTGGGAAACACCACCATGAGAATCACGGGGTGAAATGTGGGGGACGGCCCCTACATTCATTAAAGATATGCCCCACATAAACCATATATATGATTCTCATGGCAATAAGGGTTAGAGGCAGAAAAGGGTTAAAGGCGGACCTGGTTGAGGACTGACTGAAAAAGAGAAAAAGGAAAAAAAAACAGCATACCAGGCTCTGAGAGACTTTTTCGGCGCCTCAGCGCCAGGGACCAATGGCAGGGCGGATTGAAAAGTGACAGACCAATCAGAAGCCAGACCCCGCCTGGCATTTTTCCAATAAAGGCGACCGCCTCCACAGCCTCGGGGCAGTTGGAAGCCCGGGGTCGCCAGAAGAAGAAGAAAGGGGGAGAAGAAACCGCCGCGTCCAGCGCCTGCCGCCGCGTCCAGCGCCAGCCGCATCTCGCCGCCGCTCCGGTAGCCGCTCCGGTAGCCGCGTCCAGCGCCTGCCGCGTCCAGCGCCTGCAGCGTCCAGCGCCTGCCGCCGTCTCCAGCCAGCACGCCGACCGCTCACCACACTGTGGGGGGATCGAGCCCGGGCTAACAGCCTTTTTGAAGGCTCTTGGAGCTGAGGCTTTGGTGCTCTCCCCCTGAAGAACTACAAGAAAGAGCTGGCTACAAGAGCCAGGGCTGGCCCCTGTCTCCGCCGGGATCCGAGACGTAAGATATCTAAAGACCGCCTTTCCCGTCTGCTCTTCCTTTGTTCTAAATTACCCTGGGAGGAGGGAGGAGGGGAGTTGGGAAACTCTCTGATCCTTTTATCCTTTCCTTTACCTTCCCTGATTCGGTGCGGGTGCCCCTCCCATACATTTTATAGCTGATAAGTGGTTGCTAATTCTTGCATTAGTCACATTGTGCCTTCTGAATTAATTGTAAAGTAAAACAAGCACATAGTTTAAACTTCCCGAGTGTGGAGTTTTCTGTTTCTATAGCAAATATCCATTAAAATAGCTGTAGTGGCAGGGGTGCACCGGAGGTATCATTACGGGACTAACCGCTCGAGTCCCCTGAACGTTGTGATTTTGGGCTTTAATCACAGCCGGGTGTGTGAGGGCAAGACCTTTGCATATACTCCGCCCATACATAGCACCACCCATATACACTTACATACAAGAGCCTGGATCACTACATTTATATTATTGGTGTCAGGATTTGAATCTTTTGTCTGATCTTGACACCATCTCATATAAACTATAGTTGTACCCAGAAAGGTTGGACCAGATGATCCTTGAGGTCCCTTCGAACCTGGCATTCTATGATTCTATGAACTAAAGAGAAAAAGAAAATCTCTGGGAATAGAAACGGTTGGCCCCAGTTTCTCTAAGTCTTTTCTCTAACAGAACAAGCTGACAAAATAAGGAAAATAATATTCATTACAACTGGTGTCAGAGTACTTGGTGACAACTTCACAGTTTAAAAAAACAAACTAGTAGAGAAAAAATACCAGCATTCCCAGTGAATGGTCTGTTATTTTATTCTAGGCTTTTTATGGCCTTTCTCTATAATTACTGTAAAAAAGAATTTGAGACATGTAGGGTCTTTGGACAGTTGTTCCTTTATTGAGAAAGATAATGGACTGCAAATACCCCTTCCAGCCCTATCAGAAAGTCTTATGGTGCATGTCTGCTTAAGAGGAATGGGTTTCTTTTCCCATATGCAAACAATAAAAAAAAACATTGAATCATGAGTCCTACTATAGGCTCTGTCTTTACCCATACTGTGTTCTGCATTATGAATAAGTATGAGAATAAACCTGAATCCTTGTTTTGCTCAGTTATGATGGCAAGTTTCCCTCCAAATCCAGAAGTCTCTGGGTTGGTGCTCCAATGAGGCCAATTATAAAATGAAAGTAAACATACTGTGAGGTACCTTTCTATACAGCTCGTATATATCCTGTTGTCCAGCATGAAGATTTGAAGGAGCAAGGACTTCAAAGTTGTTTCTCCATAATTTTCCACATGTTCAAAGCTCTTCTAATCCTGCCTCTCCTTTTTCTCCAGTGCCAGCCTGGTGAGTATGTAATTTTCCAAGGCCACTACATCATTCTGTTAGCTGAGCCAGAAGCATTTCCAGGTTCAATGTATTAAAAATTCTTCATATCTCCCAAAGACGCATGTTCCTGGCTTTTGAAGACAGAATGCCTAAGGGAGAATAAAAGAAACCTGCATAATGTGATGGCAATGGATGGGAAATCATTGAACTTCATGGACGTGACTTGTTCTGCAATGTTCACTCTGTAATCTGTTTTATGATGGTTGCTGCTATTGGGACCAATAGTCAACAATATTTACAATCCTTTCCCAACCTCAATGTCTCACATGTTAGTTTTCCAAACAAATTATGCAGACCAGAGAAAAGTTCTCTGTTCACATGTGCTGGTCTATGAATCACGGTCAGAGAATCCCCACACAGAAGAGCCAAGCACATTATCAGAATCAGTGACAAAATAATAATAATTGTCCCATCTCATTTTAAATCCCCCCATAACTATACTTCGTAACTTAACATAATCTACAAATCTTTTGATCACCTTTTGAAAGTAAGCCATGGTCTTGCCCCATCCAAGGATTCATGTGGGATTCAGGGAGAAAATTAAGCAGGATCTTTGCACTTCTTTGGAATATATTTACTGTTGTGGCCTAGACACAGTAGCCCACTCCAGTTGAGAAGATGGTAAGAAGGGTTGAATTGATGCAGGTCATTTTTGTATGAATGACCTAACTCTTATCCACAATATGTACACCTTAAAGACTGGTCTTAAGGTTATTCGAATTTGCAATGAAAGCTTCCACTTCCTTGTTTGCTAAAACAACAAAAAAAATCATAACAATACCCTAATTTCTATTGTATGAAATTACCTCTCTGTAAAGGGTGGCAACCTAGTACCAGTAAAAATATTAAGCAAAGCTGAAGTTCTTTCAAGCTTGTTTCAGAGCTCAAAATTTAGGAATTGCTGATCTGTAGGTTAAATTCCATAGGTACTGAATGCTCCAATTCTAGTCAAGAAAATCACAGAAGGCTTTGAGGTTAGGACAAGAGATTTTTTTCTTGTCTCCAGTAAAAATTACCCGCATACTTGAATCTGAACATCTGCCTGAGTGCTCTGTTGAATTGAAACCAAAATGCTTAACACTTCATCAGGCAAGGCTCTGACAGTCTCAAGGCCAAAGATTTTTACTGCAGAAAGCCCAGCTATCAAACAATACAGAAGAATGCCACAAATATAAACTTGTTGCCTTGCTTCCTCAAGGAGATGACAGTGTGTACCACCATCACAAATGAAAAAAAAACACAAACCACACACACAAAAAAAAACAACCCGAAAAAAAGATGGTTGTAACCATAGTAGCTGTTAAAGTCAGGCACTCTGGGCTCAGGGTTTATTATGCCTCTACTTCATCACAGGCTGCATTCATTTATAAAAAAGTCCTCAACATCAAGAACAAAAGAAACAAAATTTCTTTGAATGTTCTGAGTGTGCTGACTGCCTAATGCTTTGAGTGCCACTTCACAAGAGGAGTTGACAGGAAATAATAATATAATTAGGCAATAATAACCTTCGGATCGGGCACTTCCTAGCAGTTAACCCAGTCTTTAACCTGATAGCTCCACTGCTCGTGGGAAGTGCCTGATTCTGAGGCTTTCATAGCTATGACAACTGCAGGAATGCTTAAAACAAATAAATTACTATTTTTATGTGTTGAAAAGTTAAAAACTTAATTGCACATTGCCATGGACACGGTGTTCTATTTGGAGCACAGAGGTTTTTCCAAGTAGTGAGAGTCTAGTTTAATATCCACAATGAATCATAGAATCATAGAATCATAGAATCATAGGGGTTGGAAGGGACCTCAAAAGATCATCTAGTCCAACCCCCCTGCCAGAGCAGGGTCACCTAGAGCACATCACACAGGAACGCATCCAGGCGGGTTTTGAATGTCTCCAGTGAAGGAGACTCCACAACCTCCCTGGGCAGCCTGTTCCAGTGCTCTGTCACTCTCACAGTAAAAAAGTTTTTTCTCATATTTACCTTGAACCTCCTATGCTCCAATTTGCACCCATTACTCCTTGTCCTATCACTGGTCATCACTGAGAAGATCACTAACTCCATCTCCCTGACACTCACCCCTTACATATTTGTAAACATTGATGAGGTCACCCCTCAGCCTCCTTTTTTCCAAGCTAAAGAGACCCAGCTCCTTCAGCCTTTCCTCATAAGGGAGATGTTCCACTCCCTTAATCATCTTTGTGGCTCTGCGCTGGACTCTTTCAAGCAGTTCCCTGTCCTTCTTGAACTGAGGGGCCCAGAACTGGACACAATACTCCAGATGCGGCCTCACCAATGCAGAATAGAGGGGGAGGAGAACCTCTCTTGACCTACTAACCACACCCTTTCTAATGCACCCCAGGATGCCATTGGCCTTCTTGGCCACAAGGGCACATTGCTGGCTCATGGTCATGAAAGAAGACTTTAGTCTTTATGTTTTGTTAGGTTTATAATAATTGTACTTTGCATGTAGGCTGCACAGAGATAGTGTTAATTGATGATTTAAAGTTATTTGCACATTCTAGAGACAAACTGTGACTATCGTATTGTAACTGAGTATTCTGCTTTGGTCTGCTCCAGTTCTTACACCACACTCTTTCTGTGATGTCTTAGCATATTACTAGAGACCTCACAAGGGACAATATTAGGCATTGTTTAAGCATCACTCAAAATCAACACTGCCTTGAGTTTGCAGGCTTTATACAATGTATTAAGTGTCCCAAATTGCAGGTGTTGAAACGTGGTTGAAATTTTAATTTTCTTTTTTAAACACACTTCTGGGGAATAGAAATGTTCCACAAGTTTACTGGTAAATAGAAGTGGATTTACACTATCTGGATGTCAGACAAATGCGTGGTATTTGTAAAATAGCATGTTCCAAAGCATTAATGCATTTTATCAAGAAAAGTTATTGATTGAAAAAGTCATCCTGACACTTTGCATTCTTTATTGGTTCCTTTTAAATGTTTTGTCATCTTGTCAAGGACTACAAAACAACACATGAATGAGCTTTTATTGTAATATTGATTCTAAAGCAACCTATTTGACACAGACTGCATGTAACACATGCACAAGAAGAAAATAAAAATGTGGGGGCTTAGCTCTCAATTATCACATACAAACAGTTTGGCCAATAATTTATATTATTGGATATACCCTCTGATTGGCAGAACTGTTTTGGGTTGTGTGTTGTTTCTTTTTTGTTTTGTTGTGTTTTTTTGTTTTGGTTTGTTTTTTTTGTTTGTTTTGGTTTGTTTGTTTTTGTTTTTTCATAATTTTTAAAAAGAAACAATTACTCGTGAGGCGATTTACAAAAGATTCAGTGCAATGTGAAACAGAGCATGATTCAGCTATTGTTAGGATACCCCAGAGTGATACGTACTTTCCTGAAGGACACTTGCAGAAAAGCCAAAATACAAAATTATCAAACAGTCCTGCTGAATATCTGAAGATGGGTCTAAAAGGTGGAAGGGATCAAGGATCTTAACATTCTAAGTTGTAGAGGAAAGCGTGCATAAAGTCATATGCAGAAACATATTGCATACAGTGCAATATAAGCTACAGCAATAGAAAATTCATCGGTATTGTTTCTATCAAAATGTACTAGACTAAACATAAGATGCTCAGATTTCATTTCTTGCTTTGTCAAAATTCTTGCAAAACCTTCCAGATCCTTTTCTGTTATTACTAATCTTTCTCAACCCCACAAGTGCCTGGTGAATTTAGATCTAGATTCATAAGTTAGGCCTGGGACTCTTATTATTTTTTCTTCCCCCCCTAGTGTAGAACAACAAGGTGCTATACAATAATATATTACATCTGTCAGGCTTCAGGTGAACTTATTACATCAGTGGGTGAGAAGGCACTACCTATTAACTACTTACTGTTATTCCCTTGAAAATTTCTAATGCTAGAAAGTAAGCACTGCAATGCCCTGTATACGAACAAAGATTAATTTGCTCAGCTGTGCAATAAACCATTAAAAATAGCTAACCAAAATTAATGACAAACCATTATAAACAATGAGTCAATTTGAGAAAATTTGAAATTGGTCTCAAAATGCCTCTAGTATATTCTGCATTTGAGAATGTTGGGCTGAACTCATGAGTACCTCAAGCTGAGGTTGTCCTCTGACTGAAGAGGAAGATTTCTTTTCAGGAGGCACTACCATTCAGACACTGGTAGCACACAGGTATCCCAGGTTGGAAATGGGACAAGAAAAGGTGGAGATGAACCATAGTCACTCCCTCCCCACAGGGAGCACAGACAGAATGAGCTCATGTCTGCTGACAAAAGTCCTCTTCAATATATTTAATATTGCTATCCAAACACAGGTATAACCCCAATTAGAAATCCCAATTATCTTTAGCCAGTACAGCCTATGAAAAATCATTGCATACCTGCAAGATTAGTGAGAAGTTCAGGCTAAGCACAGTTCCAAAACAGGATATCTTGGTTGAGACTGCCAAGCTTTGCTTTGTCAGCATTCAGAGCTGTTGTCATCTTTGTGGAAAGGAAACAAACACCACTGAAACAGAAGAAAGACAAAATGAGAACAGCGATGAGGACTACCTTAATTACTCATATTCTGAATTTTCACTCTAGTAGTGCATTTTCAGACTCACCTTACGACAAGTAGCTGGCAACACTTGCAAGTACCTCAGAGGAAGCAGGAGAGATTATGCATATCTTTCAAAAAGATGCTGTCATTTACCTGCCCTTTACATTATCTTCATTTGCTTCCGTGACATCAATAAGCAATTGTTCTCTCTCTCTTTCACAGACAAGTGATCTCTGTCCTTGCTGAGCAGTAGATCATACAAGACCATTGAACAAAGATAAGAATTGAACAGAGATATCTTCTTGTATTTTAGTAGTGATAAAAGGAAATTACAAACACATTAACTCTCTGACAGAAATAACACATGGTATTTAATTGCTTTTCTTGAACTTAAGGGAACTGTAAATGTATGCTCTGAGAATGGCATGTGATTATCTCAGGTGGAATCCAGCAACAAGTTCTTTCGTGAAAGAGATGAGGCAAGGACAAACTAACGTCTTTCTTTTCCCCTCATCTGAAAGGGAAGATGATGGCAAAATAAGTCAAGGGAAATCACCAGTGAAAAAAAAGACTGTTTCATCAACAAGATATTAACAAAATCCTTCTTGAGCCATGATGGTGGAAATGCTGGCAGCAGACATTCACTGGGGAATGGGACAGAGCTGGCACCAGCAGGATAACTGGAGTGCTGCATGCCAGCTGTAAACCACTCTCATCCCACCTGCCCTCATATGTTTGACTCATACAGTGATGTTGCCACTGCTTTGGATTTAAACTTTTTCTCCATCTGTCTGAACAGAGGGTGAAAGCTCTGAAATAGTGTCTTAAGGAAAGCTATTCTAGTTTTCATGAATGGGTTGGTTTTCGATCTTGCATTTTTCTGGGTTCATATACACCTTTTTAGACAGGTCATAGATTCCATTAAAAAAAAAAAAAAGACACTTCAGTTTACTTAAAGTTTGCTTACATCTGGTTCACAATTAAAAACTAAGCATTAAGATTTTCATTATAGCCTGTTGTTCAGTGCAGAATAAAACAAGAAAAACATTACTGATCTATTTTCTCCAGACTGCAGCTTTGAAAAATCAGCAACTGTAAAGCCAAATGTTGTTTCCCATCACTTCTCCTAAGCTATGATTTGGCAAAGTATTAAGCTTGAGCCTAATTTTAAGTGATTAAATTGACTGATCTTAATGGGACTACTTGAATATATAAACTAGAGACAGAAATAAGTATCTTGCAGAATCAGGGCATAAAAACCTCTCAAGCTGACAAGACTGTGAAATTTTAACAGCATTCTCCCAGAGCACAGCAGAGTTAAAGAATAACCTGTCCCACTACAAGTGATTCTGGCTCCTGGATGAGTGTCCAGGGCATGACACAGGAAATAAACTGTGAAATCCAAGGTGAAATCTTCACTGAGGCTGAGAAAGTGCATTTCTGCCCCCTTCCCCCACATTTCTACCTTGCTTTTGCAGTGTCTTAATTTTCTTCTTTCCCAGAGGCGGGGATCATCAGTGCTTACTGGTTTGTGTGGGACCTCCCTCTCCATCATTGCATCATTTCCTTTTTATATTATAAAATTTTGATTTATGACCATTACCACAAGACCTTTGTCACAGCTAATAGACAGCAGAATGACACAATGCAAGCAGTTGCCTAAGGACACTTTGACACCAGCTGTGTCTCCTACAGTACTGGCACACACAGTAATCCAGAAGCAGCATGAAATTTAGTCCCCAAACATATCAATAATTTTCTGAATCATCAAATCTCCATGATTCAACAGCAACAACAAATCATATTCTTGCTGTGCAAAAAGTCACAGAGGGGAGACAATTGATTTTCAATGTGTTCTAGCAAAAGAAATTTTGGTTTGAAAACTGCTTTTAAAGCTTCAGCTCCTAAGATAAAAAAAAAAAAAAAAGTGCACCTAGATTAGTATGCATTCATGCTTGGTCCTGTCTGTCATATTTAGTGGCTGGAAAGATGCCTGGCAGAAAAGGACCTTGGTGTATTTTTTTGAGGTCATCAGAAATAGGGTAATAGGGTTAGGATAAGGTTGGACTCGATGGTCTTAAAGGTCTTTTCTAACCCGAACAATTCTATGATTCTATGACGTCATATGGCACTATGAAGCACAAACTGATTTCTAAGAGAGTAAGAATCTGGCTGCTAGTAGCATATGATCCATTTGGGACTTATCAGAGAAAAAAACCCACAACCTGAAATGCCAGAATTCAGATGGACCTAGGCTTATTTTATTTTATTTTATTTTATTTTATTTTATTTTATTTTATTTTATTTTATTTTATTTTATTTTATTTTATTTTATTTTATTTTTCTTCTGTCACGGTTTGACTCAGGATTGGCAATTAAACCAGTGACAATAATGCTCTTGATCCCCTTCTCCTCCCGCCCAGGTAGGGAAGGAGAGAGAGAATTGAGGAGAGAGACTTTCTAGATTGAAAACTAAACTAGACAGATTTAAGCTAAACACTAATGACAAAAGAAAATATGTACAATTATATACAACTGTGTTGAGGAATGTGCAAAACCCTATTGCCTCACCCCACCCCCAGCAACTCCCACGGCATCTCCTGAGCTGTGAGCAGTCCCAAAAAGTCCCGGAGCGCTGCTGGAGATAGTGGCAGAGCAGACAGAAGCTGAGGGGAGAGTTATGAGTGTCAGGAATGCATGAGCCAAGGGATCAATGGTGATGGATAGACAGAGTCCTCCCCAGATGCTGGCCATGGACGGAAGAGGAAGGAAGAAGAAGTGGGAAGGAAGTTGCCTTCCGTGATCTCTGACCTTACACCGAGCTTACGTAGATATGTGGAATGGAATATCTCTGGCCAATTTTGCTGTCTGTCTAGTCCGCTCCTCCCCACAGGGGTTGTAGATATGACTCTTCTGCTCTTGGTAGCATCTGCAGTTTCATGGGGTAGAGCGAAGTGACCTTGGCATCTCAGCAGTAACATAAACATTCCAGTGTTATCAGTCCACTAGCTGGAAAACTTGCTCACTAAAGAGAGCTCACTGAAGGAAAAAAAAAAAAATCAGTAAAAGGAAAATTGGCTTCATCCTGGCTCAAACCAGGACATCTTCTAATAAAAACACACTAAATTGCATTAAAATTATTGTGTCTGCATTCTGGCATTTTCAGCATTTTAAAGCTAGGTGTGGTCATTGCCCAGAGCGTGAGAATTTCCCAATTCTCAATAAAATCAGTCAGTGGGAGATGTTACAACTCTTAGGATTTGTGCCTCAGATCAACTGTTTCACATGTTGGTGCAGCAGTACATGACCAGCTGAGGCAAAAACAGAGAAAAATATCAGGTTCGTATTCTACTGAAGCATAGTTTCCCTCATCAAGGTCTTAAATCTCTTTAGTTCCAGTAATCTTCTTTCAAAGGTTATGTCCGCTGTTTCTCCACAGAAGGAAAATTCTCACTCCAGAGAACACATGAAATAAATATTGAAGCTAATGGGGTGATTCTTGGCCATTGAAAAACAAAGCAGCTTCTTAGTGCATGTCCTTAGGCCAAGTAAGCGATATTTAGTGTTACTTCTTAATCTTCAGCAGTGAAAATCTATTCTGTGTACCCTGGGGCTAAAATGAATCAATCAAACATGTAAAATATTGTTGACAGTAATGAATTCAACCTGCAAATATTCAAGAAACATACTCTTTCCTTTTATGATTTTCAGCTTATGTCCCACAGAGTGCAAATGAATTCTAAGTCCAGAGAGTATGCTGGGTCTGTAAAACGCAGTCCCCACAAGTCCTATGACTCCTGCTCACTGAGCTAGCTGCTTCTCAAAGGAGCTTGTTTCCTAAAGCTAGTCATACATGCTCAGAGAGCTTCATCAACTGCTGTGAGAAGCTAACCTTGTGGCATCAAGATGTCTTAACATTGTTGGAATGCAAGCTTGTGGCAGTAGAAAAGGAAATGAAAATAATGGCTTATCTCGTCGACATGGAAATTAGCCAGAAGGTGCTGAAATCATAAAGGACATGGCTCAGTACCCACCCCCCCCCTCCCTTCTAAGCAGAATGCCTGCAGCCTGAGGTTTGAGGAAGACTTGTGGGGAGGAAGTCACTGTGTGAGACCCCCCTGAAGACCACCTTGGAGACACATTGTGCATGTACACGGAGGAGGGGCTGAGGTCAAGAACTGTAACTATAAAAAGCTGTGACACTATCAATACAGTGAAGCGCTTCCCTGCCTGATGACGTGACTGGACTGTGGTGGTAATTATCCTATCACTTGCTATTCTGCGTATTTCTGCTTTCACTTCCTCACTTTCCTGTCTTTTTCTTTCTGTCCTGTCTGCTCAAGGGTTTTTGAATTTTTGTTGTGCAGCTTCAATAAAGTGTGGTGTGTACATGACATCTGACTTCATTTGAGTCTTAATTTCACCATTTGGGATCACCTTTAGATCTTCTTGGCAGGGTCCCTCAGGAAAAAGGGCTGTACCTGCTGTACGACTTATACTAGGGGAGAGAAGGCCGAACCCAGCCGCACCTGGGCTCCACACGAGAGTGAGGTAGCTTAGAAAGCAAGGGGGTTCTGCCCCATCTTCCTTAAGCTGTACACCAGCCCTGATGATCGTTCGTCTTTGAGCACCTGGTATTGTACTCTGTCTCTGCAAGATACCACAAGAATCCCCACGTATCCGACTTTCGGAAGGTGACAACTGCACTCCGCAGCTTTCCTCTGGTTGCACATCCTGCTTGCGGGCTTAATTCACTGTGGGGAATGGACCATTTTTCCTTCTCCCCCCACATAAGATTAGGCGGAATGCCTTTCAAGCCAGTGAAGTGCCTTTTGCTGGTTTAGCCAAGGACAAACTGAAACAGACTTGGCAGACATGAAAAGACTGGGCACCTGGCCACAAGTTGAACAGAGAATGTTATCAAAAAGGAGGCAGGCTGTGCCAGTGAACCAGAGAACTTTCCTTCGTCTGCTGGACACGGTGATCAGCTAAGCTGCCTGCAAGTACTGCAGCTGCTCTGCACGGGGGGCTTGTTCTCGCCCGTGGGGGATCGCTGCTTGCCGCTTGTCGGAGCCTGGCGTTTTGCGGGGAGTCACTGCCCGGACCGGAGCCATGCCTGCCATGCCTGCGTGCCTGCCTGTTGCCTGCTGGAGGGGTCACCCTGACGCCAAGTTGCCAGGACGCTGGTCACATCCTCGCTGCGGAAGGAGGGTAACATGCATACACATCCACACACACACACATCCACACACACACACACATCCACACACACACACACACACATCCACACACACATATCTGCCAGGCTCAACTCCTACCCTTCTCCTCCATTAATCCTACACCTCTCTCGTGGGGAGTGCACTTACTAATACCATAGAACCCTGATTTTCCTTTCTGCTAGATTACCTTCCCTGAACCTTGGTCCCTCAATTTGTGTTAAGCCTTAATAAACCAATTAATTTGTAAGTCAAACATTGGTCTTGGTAACAATTTGTGAGCATGGAGAGGGGGCATTCCAATCTACACTCTAAGATACAGCCCTGCAATGGCTGCACGTGCGGCCTCATTCACAAACCTCTCTGTTGGGGGGGGGGAGAAGTCATGGAAGCATCCTGACAGCCGGTGGCTTTTGATATCGGCCCGCAACATTCACTCACTTTTTTTTCCTAAACAAGAAAAAGGTTGGCAGCCCTGAGCATTTCAGAGTATCTTTACTTATTAACAGATGACTCCTACTAGTTTGTGGGAAAAATTAGATTATATGACCACTAATGTTCAGGCATTAGATGTCAATACTTCCAGGAGCCTGATAGAAAAATCTCACTAGTTTGCTTGACCTCTTCAATTTTTCATCCTGTAATGTTTTCTGGTGTGATAGTACAGCCGGTAATTTTTTCTCTTCATGTTTGGCAAGGCTCCAGATGGTTTTTAAGTCACTTGTTCAGGCAAAAGAAGAATGGTACATTCGGGATGAAATTATCCTGGAGGGCATTGTTGCAATTAGAGAGATGAATGGCCTTTGGCTTTAATTAGAACACTAGGTACACGTTTCACACCATTATTTGGAGGAATCCAGCTCACTCAGCTAGGTAATATCATGCTTCTAGGTCAATATCTATAGAATTTCAAACACTACATGTAAAGAAGGGGCTGTTTCAACTCCATGTTTACCTAGAAACAAAATACAACTTAGTAGAGAAAACCGTCCTTATCATTTGACAACTCCTGCCTCATTCCTCCTAGCATGTTAGAGCTGCTTTTATATTCACAGCAGGCTAGAGGAGGTTGGATGGGCATGAAATGTGAGATTAGAACATTTTGTATTACAGTTATAAGTATATCCATGCCAGATAATATGCAATTACATATCTCAAATCTCATTCTAATAGTGGAATTGTTTTTGTGCTACTTGAACAGAAATCTGTTCTTTAAACCATATTGCTTTGTGCTTTTCAATCTTCATGAGATAACATTTTGTGCTACCTATCTACACCTTTACAAACACAAAAATATATTATTAAGGTAATAAATGCAAAGTCTTTTAGGGTTAGGAAAGAATTAAGATTGCTAGTGCTGCCCCAGCTCAGATTCCTTTTCCTATGTGAGTTATGATTTAACCTTTAAAGACACAAGTGTATTTTTTTCCACAGCATTTCTCCTGCCTCCTTTGGTGCATAGAACAGACTGTGCTCACTTAATGAACATGAATTCAATATTTTGTTTTCTGCTTGTTGCTCAATGTATTGCCCCAAGCCTTATTTACTGCACATTTACAAATGTGGTTCTGAAGACAGAATTATTAATTTCCTCCTGGGTGTTTCTGTGGTGCTCATCATTAGCATATGTGAGTGCTTCACAAACATTATGTGATTTATAATCCCAACACATTTGTGGGGTTACGGAACCATTCCCAGTTTACAAAAGGTAAACTGATACGCAGAATTTAGAATAAGGGAAAAATAAACTAATTCTGGATGCCTTCTTTGTGACAAAAATTAGTAACTAATAAATGACAGGACTTTCTATTACAGTCCCAATTTTTTCTCCTGTTCATTGTCTTGTTTATTTCTCAAACTGGTCTGGTTTCTGGTCTGCCAGCTCTTTACTTTGTATTTCCCTTTCCCCAGGTTCATTTTCCCTTCTCACACCAGTTCCTCAGCCAATCCAAATGCCACCTTGGTATTCCTCTTTCAGATGTTCCTAGCAATCCCACCCTTTGTATCTTGGCTGCTTTTCATAATTTTCCCCTATTCCTTAATCTATAAACTTAATCTCAATTTTTCTAGTACAGTCATTCTGTCAACCTCTTCTACTTCTTCACACAAACTTCATCCCTTCCCCCACCTATTTTTGTCATCTAGCCCAGCAGTCACAATCTCCCTTCCTCACAGCTTTCAGGCTTTTTTTCCTCCTTTTCCTCCATCACTTCTACACTTCCAGCTTTTTGCCCTATGGCCTTGTTTTATGTTGTCAACAGTGCATGCCTCTCTCCTCAGCAAATTCCAGCTCTCATTCCTGTGAAAGGGTTGTATTTCTGGGATTGGTGCCCAGCAGGTGCTACTCTTCTTGGAGAGGGGAAATAAAATCCTTCCTTTTGCTAGTAGCACTCAGACCTGACATTATATGTGATTACCAGGCAGCCTGTTTCAGTCCTGTACCAGGCCCCATCCAAGCAGAAGCTTTGGAAGACTTATCTGTCAGACTTCTGACTTTGTTGAACTCTAGTAAATCAGATATTTTCAAAGGCTTATAGTTTGACTGACAGTGAAAATGTTAATTTTTTTTAAATAGACTTAACAACTGGACCATCCCTAAGAGAAACTCCCTGCTCCATTCGGATTTTGAAGCCTTGTTCTGAAAGTGGGAATTTTAGGGCCTTCTGAAGGCTCACTCAATATTTTTAGGGCAAGGAAACATTGTTCTGTCATGTTTCAGTTTTAAAACAACTGAAGATTCTTGTTGAAATTACTGTATGAAATTTGGATGGGCCTGTTATAGTAAACCGTGCCCTCAAATCCATGTTTTGGAGAGCTATAACACCCCATTTTCAGTTTCTTGTAATGGGAAATGTTTGGCAACTCTAACTACAGAAATTTTAATCAGCCCTACCTGTAATACATGAATGCACACACAAATTTCTTGTGTGTGTGTCTATCTGCATCAGAGGGGAAAAATAAAATTAAATTTAAAAAAATCTAGCTATCTAGGTATGTGCACTTGCAGAAACATGAACATACACAAATACTTTTAAGTTTGCATTTGCTTAAATAAAAACACCCAAGGGAATTATTTAAGGGAAAATATATAAAGCAGAAAAAACTAATTTTCTGGGCAATTTATCACATCCCTTCTCAAATGCATATTCCAACCATACAGTCCTCTCAGAGCTCTTGAGAAAATGACCTAGCTCTTGTTAGTGATGGACAAACTATCAGTACCACAGACAAACACAGTTTCTAAATGTGTGTCAAGAGTGTTAGGTTCTGGTACCCTTGTGATAATTATGATATGCACCTGAAAATCTGTCTGCACCCTCTGTTGCTACTGCAACTGTGCCCCTGAAATTTCACTGCCTCATCTATTAATAATAATAGGGTCACAATATTTAACAATAATAAGACATTTAGCTTTGCATTAGTATTGTGAAGGACCCAGATGGTCATGATCATATATAGCAAGCTGCAGGATGCTGTCACTAACATCCAGGACAACACAGCACAGAGCCTGCAGCCAAGTGGTTGGTTCATTTGTTTATGGGTGTTTTGTTAGTGCTTTTTGTGTTGTTTTTTTTTCACAGAGATGAGATCAAACCCAGTATCTATCAATGTCAGACTCACTCAGGACCCTCAAGCTTCTGACACTTTCTCTGTTACCTCTCTATACAGCAGGATATTTACTTGGATAACACTGTATCTATCGGACATTTATTCCATCCACCCCCTGCATCCCAAGTGGTCCTAGAGCCTGGAGCCATTACCACTTGGTCACCTTGAAGAAATGTAGGAGACTTAGTACAGGAAAAAAACAAAATAAAATTAAAAAAAAATGCCAGTACCCCAGTGACTGTAAGGATCTCCCTCTAACAGAAAAGGGATACCTTGATTTTTATAAGCTTGAAAGCCCGCAGAACTCAAACTAAGTTAAAATTACTTCAAATGCAAGTATTAATTTTCAAAATTCCAAAGCATACAAACAAAATTGCAAAGTGTGCATGTATCTTGTCTGCATAAAAAAGCCCCTCATACTTTCAGTTTTTCAGGTTACCAGACATTTGCAGAGGCTCCAATTCTTTACCAACGCTTTACCTCTGAGTTACGTTCATAGAAGATACTCTTGCTCTGGAGAAATAGGCTGGTTTCTGCACTCCTATGAGGGAGTTTTCTTGAGAATTCATTGAGTTTCTGAGTTTTATTCTCTTACCCCTTTCCTTCTTCATAGAATTATTTTATATTTCTTATTAGACTATTAACTACTGTCACCTCTTTGGAAACATCCATATGTCTAACAGGTTGGGTACAGCCCTCTTGTGCTTGACTAAGCAAATTGTTCACTCCCTGAGAAGTAAAACATTCTTTCTGACTAGGGAAGCACTATGTATCTCTTAACATGGAGCATTTCAATGCACTAAAAATGTGTGAAACATGCCGTCTCTCACAACATAACACAGTACTGGCAATGTGGCTGAAATCAGATCACCAAAAAAATGATCCACAGTGAAGTTGATGGGGCCCTAATGATTTTGGAGACTTACGTTCCTACAGTTGTGTGAAGCCACGCAGAAGGCTGAGCCAGAGGTGGAAACGTTATGTGCAGGAACTGCAAGCCAGGACCTGAATAAGTCAGTCCAGTCAAACATTTCTCTCCCCTGGGTGCTGGTCCAAACTGGGCCAGAGGAGCTGGGGACTTGCCTAGTGTGTGTGTGTCATGTACCAGTGTCTTTGAACAGAAACCTTGCTATAAAAATTACCTACTCTTCAAGCCCATCCCACTTGGTAAATACATTTCCAATTATATGTCATTAAGTGATATGATTATGTCCCTGTGCCTGCCCATGGCAATATGCCAAGCCTCAATTAGCCCTTCTGACCCCAACAGAGTACAGCTCCTTTCTACATAACTTTTCCAAGAAAGTATTTTTCGAAAACCAAGAGCACATTGCATAACCACTGAATAACAATATACGTAAGGCTAAACTACATTCCGGCAACCTTAGATTTGAACAATAGCAAAGTACATCAGAGTGCCCACTAATAGACTTCTAAGTGCACTACTCTGAAGGCTGAAAATTACATGGCATAGCAAAGTACTCTGCTTACAAAGCATTGATGTGGAAGTTAGATGCCACGGATTTACTGCTTTTGATGTTATACCACTCAAACAGTTCAGCATGGGGTCTACACCCTCCAAAATGTGCTCGTGCAAGAAGGAGAGAGCGTTGCAAGTGCAGCTGGTGCAGGTACTCAGGCAGCTGGAGGATGTTATCAAGGACACTACAGATGTGCTCCGTGCTCCTTCACTTGGCCTTGACCTTTTCCTGTGGTTAAAACATAAGCCAAAGGAGTTTCTCCCACAGAATAGATATTGGATATTGATGTGACTCCTCCCTGTACAGAAAAAAGATAGAAGTAGTTCCTTCCATTGTTCTCATTGGAACTTCAGTAAATCACTAAGAAGAAGGGTACCACCCTTATTTTACATCATACTCAACCACATGTGTCACGGTTTAACTCAGGATCAGCAATTAAACTTATGACAATAATGCTCTCTGTCCCCTCCCCCTCCCACCCAGGTAGAGAAAGGAGAGAGAGAATAAAGAGAGAGGCTTCTTGATTGAAAACAAAACTACACAACTTTAATTAAATACTAATGATAAAATATGTACAAATATATACAAATATGCGTAAGAATATGCAAAACCCTGCCACCTTGTCCTACCCCCAGCAACTCCCACAGCATCTCCTGAGCTGTGAGCAGTTCTGAAATGTCCCAGAGCACTGCCAGAGAGAGCGGCAGAGCAGACAGAAGCTGAGGGAAGAGTGATGAGGGTCAGGAATGCATGAGCCGAGGGATCAATGGAGATGGATAGATGGAGTCCTCCCTGGACACCGGCCATGGACAGAAGAGAAGGAAGAAAAAGGGCTTGACCACTATGATCCCTGAATTTACACCGAATGTGATGTATATATGGGATGGAATAATTTGTTTGGCCAATTTTGCCATCTGTCTAGTCTGCTCCTTCCTATGGGAGGATTGTAGATATGACTCTTCTGCTCCTTTAGTGTCTAAAGCAGCAGATTCAACAAGCGGAGTGAAGTGTCCTTGGTATCTTGGTGGGAACTATAAACATTCAGGTGTTACCAGTCCACTGGCTGGTAAACCTGCTGCTAGTTTAAGCAAATGTGCTGTTTCAAAGAGACTTCACTGAAGAAGAAAAAAAAATCAGTAAAAGAAAATTGGCTTCATCCTGGCTCAAGCCATGTGCAACAGTGGGAATTTCACTGTGTGATGTACTTTGCTCTAGCAGGGATCAGGCCCCTCAATCCCAGCAATGAGGGCAATAGAGTACACTTGTTACTATGTCCCGAAACTGGTCAGAAGGGGATAACTGAAAATATTTTTTTTCTGCATACTTCTTCAATACAAGCAGCTAGCTGTAGTATTTTATTGATTGCATTCTTGGTTTCTATGAAAACAGATGTGGAGTTAATTAAGATCAAGGGTTAGAGCTGATAAAAATTGCAATTTTCAATGCAGTTCATCTATCATACACATTCAAATTTATTTCTCCAACCAAATACCTATAGTAGAGAAATGTTGATAGCTGAATCACTTTGCCAGAAGTAAATTAAACTTGTTAAGAAGAGCTTAAACCTGATCCATTTGTTTTCTGTTTACCCTGCTGAGAATATTTTCCCTTTGATAAATAAATAAAAACAATTCTTAAAAATTGCGGATTTTGGATTTGAACACTAGAAGACCTTTGTGATCAAAAGCAATTCTCATTACAATCTGCTTGCCAATGTTCATTTCTGTTAATTTGTTCACTCAAGGACACTCAGTGTTTTGCACAGCTGCTAAAACATTTGTCTAGGTGAAAGGAAACATTTCTTTGCCTCAGACCTTGTATTCCTATTAATTATTTCTACTGCATGTAACAATGAGCTGATTGCTCTCAGATGCTTCCTGTGAGGTGGTATGCATGTGCCCAATTCTCCAGGTAACTGCTGCTCTTAGCAGGAGCTGAATGTGTCCTCACTTCCTACAAGTAGTAGCATGAAGAGACAGTTCCCAAGTTACGGTAACAGGCTGTGTGTGTTTCGGCAAAGCTGTCCCAAAACCACAATTAAAATGCTGGTGATTCTGAATTTCCCTTGCGGTTCCACATCCAAATACCAGTGCATTTATCCACTCATATCTCATATGTAACTGATCTGAATGGATTCGTAGTGCCTCTAAAATTACTGTGATATTCCTGTCTCTTCAAAATGGTATCGAAGCCACAGACTGATTCATATCAGATATAGTAGGAGATGTAAGCTAGATCTGAATTCAGTGGTTCATTGCATTTCACCAGAAGGACTTTGGAAATATGCCAGCCTCAGATGAATCTCTGGAAGGGTTGCAGTAGCACAAGTACCACTGGGAGAGGATGCTTTGTGTCAAAGCTGGTTTACCCAGCCCCTTTTCTCTCCCCTGTGCCACATCTCAGTTCCATGTGTGCATCTGTTTATGTGGCTACTCTGGGAATCAGAAGTTCCAAATGACATGATTAAAAATACAGGCAGCCCCATCGAGATGGTTTTGACAGAAAGAAAAACATTCAGCTTCAGAAGAAAGCACAGGAAAGTCTAACATATGAAGGCTGAGGAGAAAAAAATTGCTAATCCAGCTTGTCTGTCAGTCTGTTTGCGTATTTCTAACCACTGCCTATCTGTTTATATTATGGCTGTCACTACAATATGCCAGTCCTGGTATTTGCTGCATCTACAAATCCTGCTAACAAGTTAAATGTGACAGAACAGTCTCTCCTTACTTCCACTGAAATGCATTTACCTCTGTTTGTTGTTTTTTTTTACCAGATAGGATTTACCAGATGCTGACATGCTACAGGGATGAAGAAAAGGCTGAGATACTTCGTGCCTTCTTCACCTCCATCTTTAATAGTCAGACGAGCTGCCCTCAGGGTATTTGATCTCCTGAGATGGAATATAAGGATGGAGAGCAGAACAACCCCCCCATAATCCAGGAAGATGCAGAGACCTGCTGCAGCACCTAGACACTCAAAAGTCTATGAGGCCAGGTGGGATTCACCCAAGGGTACTGAGGGAGCTGGCAGAGAAGATTGCCAAGCCTTTCTCTGTCTTCTACCGACAGTCCTGGATAACAGGGGAAGTCCCAGATGACTGGAGGTTTGCCAATGTGATGCCCATCTACAAGAAGGGCCCAAAGGACAATCCTGGGAACTACAGGCCTGTCAGCCTGACCTCAGTACCAGGGAAAATCATGGAGAGGTGTATCTTGAGTGCACTCACATGGCAAGTGCAGGACAGCCATGGGATCAGGCCCAGCCAGTATGGGTTCAGGAAAGGTTGGTCCTGCTTAACTAACCTGATCTCCTTCTATGATCAGGTGACCCACCTGTTGGATGAGGAACGAGCTGTGGACATTGTATATCTAGACTTTGGTAAAGCCTTTGACACCGTCTCCCAGAGCATTCACCTAGAGAAGCTGGTGGTATATGGCACAGACAGGTGCACTCTCCACTGGGTAAAAAACTGGCTGTATGGCCACACCCAGCAAGTTATAGTGAATGGGGTTGGATCCAGTTGGCAGCTGGTCACCAGTGGTGTCCCTCAGGGCTCAGTTTTGGGGCCAGTGTTGTTCAATATCTTTATTCATTATCTCGATGAGGGGATTGAGTGCACCCTCAGCAAGTTTGTAGATGACACCAAACTGGGTGGGAGTGTTGATCTGCTAGATGGTAGGAAGGCTCTACAGAGGGACCTGGACAGGCTGGATCAATGGGCTGAGGCCAATGGTATGAGGTTTAACAAGGCCAAGTGCTGGGTCCTGCACTTCAGTCACAACAACCACATGCAAAGCTACAGGCTTGGGGATGAGTGGTTGGAAAGCTCCATGGTGGAGAAGGACCTGGAGGTGCTGGTTGACAGCTGACTTAACACGAGCCAGCAGTGTGCCCAGGTGGCCAAGAAGGCCAAGAGCATCCTGGCCTGCATCAGGAATAGTGTGGCCAGCAGGAGTAGAAAGGTGAGAATTTCCCTGTACTCAGCATTGGTGGGGCCACACCATAAGTACTGTGTCCAGTTCTGGGCCCCTCACGACAGGAAGGATGTTGAGTTGCTGGAGCATGTCCAGAGAAGAGATACCAAGCTGGTGAAAGATCTGGAGAATAACTCCTACGAGG
This sequence comes from Hemiprocne comata, assembly GCA_020745705.1. Lineage (NCBI taxonomy): Eukaryota > Metazoa > Chordata > Aves > Apodiformes > Apodidae > Hemiprocne > Hemiprocne comata. The sequence goes on along the minus strand of CM036588.1, from coordinate 62,048,537 downwards.
ACAGGTTGAGGGAACTGGGATTGTTTAGTTTGAAGAAGAGGAAGCTGAGGGGAGACCTCATTGCTCTCTACAACTACCTGAAAGGAGGTTGTAGGGAAGTGGGTGTTGGCTTCTTCTCTCAAGTGAATAATGACAGAATGAGAGGAAATGGCCTGAAGTTGCACTAGGGGAGGTTTAGAGTGGATATTAGAAAGAATTTCTTTACCGAAAGAGTGGTTGGACAGTGGAACAGGCTGCCCAAGGAGGTAGTGTAGTCACCATCCCTGGAAGTATTTAAAAGAAATACAGATGTGGTGCTTAGGGACGTGATTTAAGCACTGAACAGGTAGATTAGGTTATGGTTGGTGGGTTTAGGTTATGGTTGGACTTGATGATCTTCAAGGTCCTTTCCAACCAGAATGATTCTATGATTCTAAGCCCGGCACATGCACACATGGTATAAGCTGAAACTTACCCAGCAGAAACTAACTCCAAAGGGAAAGCAGGTAGCAAGAATGTAATTACCTAAGATGGAATTTTGCCAGGACAATGGGGTTAAAATCCCTATTTGTTTGGATTAATTTAATTGCTAAATATATTGTTTCACTAGTTGCTGTAGAAATAACCTTTTCGTATTAGCCAGCAGGTTAAACAGCACTTTCATTGCAGTACTTACCAGCTTCTGTTCCTTCCAGTCACTTCTGCTTTATGTTTGACTTCCAGGTCTTTTGCATTATCCCTGTCAGACTTGGAGCTGCATATTCTAAGATAGGTACAGTATTAGGTGGTGAAAAACTGAACAAGGCAACCAGTGATAATTCATCTGGCACATACTGCTTCAGTTAAAGAAAGCTGGCAATAAATGTGAAAATACCTTGTAGTGGCTATATTCTTTTCTCTAATAACATCATGGGGGAAAAATGGTCACAGATCCTATCGATGTTGAAACAAAATTAGCTTTTATTACAGCCTAAAAAAACGTAAATCTCATGGAGTACAAAACCAGTATTGCTGCAGTGTACCCAGAGGTATGTACTGCCTATCATCTGTATTGTAATTTAACTTTGCTAATATTCCTGAGAGAACTAACTCTGCCAAACTCCAAGTATTAAGGGAACCCCCACGCCACCCTGCCCATACATGGTATGGTACTTAATGCCACAATGCACAGTATAGGCCCTACTCAGAGTAGTCTCATATATTCCCAATGAGGTTTTTCATCCTGGTTTCTCATGCATCTTACCTTCTCCCCAAAATGACTTTGGCAACTAGAGCAGAACAGAGTGAAGAGTCTATGGACTTAAAAAAAAAAAAAAAAGAGCAAGAGTTTCTTCTCTTCTGTCCTTGATTCATAGCCCTGTACCACATTTGGACAAGCTAAGCTGCCAAGAATAGACCACACAGTCATGTCAGGGCAATATCTTAAGAGAAGGCTCAGAGCTGAAGAAACACCACTCACAGGTATCTGCAGTACTGCTGCAGGATGGGAAGGGCAAATACAGAAAAGGCTCCCCTTTCTTTAAGTGTGCATACAGCTGTGTAACTAAGACCTTATTCAAGGCCACCCTCTTCTTACCTTCTCATTTTCCCCTCACAACTGTGCTATTTCAAATGGCTTTGCACATTTCCTGGGAGATGAGGACAATGATACCCCTAATTAACGCATGTGATCCCATGGATGAAGCAGAGACAATCCTGTAGTAAGATTTTGACAGCAAAAAATGGGATGTCTGGAGGTGCATTTTGCAGGTTTCCTAAACAAAATGCCAAAAATGTTTTTACTTCAACATCTCCGCCATGACATATTTTGTGGAGGAGACATGCTACCAAAAAACCCACACAACCTGTTAATGGAAGTCTAAGACAGCTTAAAAATCTACATTGATGATCTTTCATATTTCTATTACCTGCAAAAGCTGGTGTGTAATTATCATCTACTCAGAGGGAATAATAAAAAAAAACATTAAAACTGACTAAAAATAGCCCTTTTATACATAAAGATGTCAGAAATGTGAAACTTCAAGTTCTTCCAGGGCTTGAAGGAAATGCTGTCTCACTGAGAAGCTAGATTCCATCCTTGAAAGCATGTGCTCTTGGTTGTGAGGAATCCACTTCTCCCTAGCTGAAAGTTTAATTTGAGCTATAGAAGCAGTAGAAGCCCCTGAGACAGGACTGACTCTGACTCCAACTATGGCACAGCTGGGTGACCTGTATGATTGGCATCTCCCCTTCTGCTGGCAGAAGGGAACCAGAGGACAGAAAAACTGTCAGAAGAGGAGGGTGCTGGAAGCCTTGCAAGAATAGGTTTAATGCAATGGAAGAAGTCTCAAAAATCAGAAGTGCCGAGTAAAGATAAGCCCTGTCCAGAGAATTGTTTATCTGGAATCTCTAACAAAAAAATTCTGAGATTTACTGAAACAGAACTGAAGAAAACTTCATGAGATTCAGCCCCTTGCACATCATCATATCATATAATCCTTTTTATAAGTTTCCATAAATCCCTTAAAACTAGGTAAATTTTGGGAAAGAAGAGGCCGGTAGAAAGCCATATTCTTCTAACAAGTACAAATTTCTAACATCTATTCTGAACTTACCTGTGGTTGTAACATCCTGACAGGTTTCTTTACACAGTTTTTGTGCAAAAGAATGAAAATGAGAGAAAACCATAATTTTTTTCAAGACTTTCAACTGCCTATGGCTCTATGGAAGTACAGATCAAGAGCGTTTGCTCATTAACTCGTGCTACAAATGCAGCTTTACAAGATTTCATGAAAACAGAGAAGCAGTGAGCATCAGGAGCAGGCTGCTCCAAGAGGAAGGATGAACAGGGAACCAAGGAGACCCCAGCACCAAGCAGTGCCCTCATCACCCTCCCTGGACAACATCCCACAGCACAAAAACTGGCAACTGGTCCTGCAACTGTCTCAGCAATATGTTGTAGTCTGGGCTGGGCTCCACTGGAGACTGGGCTCAGATGGGTCTCCTGGCCCACTGGCAGTGAGTGTGTGGGTGGTGGACAGGACAATTAAGACCTATGAGTGTCCTCAGGGCGTGGGTTCTGAGCCATCCGACCCTCTCCTAATCTCCAGTAGAAACCAGGCCCATCCCTGTGAAATGCACTGCTAGAGGTGCTGCTACCTCTGGTTGTAGGACAGTGAGCAAAGCGTCCTCCATCAAAGCTGTGGGCTGCAGCGGTTCCAAGAAAGTGCACGCTTTCCAAAAGTCAGGCATCATAAGTCCAGTATTCATGTCACTCCAAAAATGGAGGACTTTCACAACAGAACATACAGTTAATTAATTTCTTTTTTACCCAGCTTATCCTGAGCAACAACAAACACTCCTTTGGATAACTCTTCCACACTATTATGCATGGCCATTCTGTATGCACCATGTCTATCACAGTGCTTTACTGTAATCAACGGTACAATTGTTGTTTTTTCTAAGCAACACTTCTCCTTGTGCATTTTTCCCTTCATACTGCTGGTAAAAGTTGATAAAGTAGATTATTCAGCACTAGACTTCAGATCCCACACAGCAGCAGTAAAAAAAAAAATGATTATTCTTTTACTTTTTTTTTTTTTTTTTTTTTCCCCTTCCAGATTGACCCAGCTGCAACTATGGTGTCACAGTTTAGCTGCTGGCCATAGTGACCTGCTATCTGAGGCACTTCCCTTTTATGATCATACTAGAAGGCAAAAAGATGAGAGTGGGTTAGGCAACAGATAGCTATATTCTTTTGATAAAAGCTTCCTTTGTTCCTTATTCTAACTCCACTTCTTTTTCAATCTTTTTCAGTGACAGGATTAAGGGCATTTTTAAACATTATTTTTTATCCAAAAAACATTTAACCACTTTCTGCTAAATTTTCAGTTGTCAGGGTTGTAGTATGTGGGGCATCATCACTTCAAACTTGAGAGGTTTGTTTGCTATAGAAATTTATTATTATTATTATTTAATAATGTATTTTAATATATATTTTAACTATGATTATTTTATACCAACTACTTTCATAGACATTTTCTCTTAGAACTAAAAAACTCCTTATTACAGGTAGTGAATTTTAAATGTTCAATTAAATTAAATTTCAGGTCAACATATATTTGAAAAAGTGAAGCACAACACAATCTGAAGATAATACTTTTGAGGGAGGATTTTCTGGTACATCGATACCAGGAAAGATCACACAGAGGCTCATCTTGAGTGAGCTCTCATTGCAAGTGCAGGGAAGTCAGGGGATCAGGGCCAGCCAGCATGGGTTTATGAAAGGGAGGTCTTGCTTGACCAACCTGATCTCTTTCTATGACCATGTGACCCACCTGTTGGATGAGGAACAAGCTGTCGACATTGTATATCTAGACTTTGGTAAAGCTTTTGACACCGTCTCTCACAGCATTCTCCTGGAGAAGCTGGCAAATCATGGCATAGACAGGTGTACTCTTCACTGGTTAAAAAACCGACTGGATGGCCGGGCCCAGAGCATTGTGGTAAACGGCGTCAAATCTACTTGGTGGCCGGTCACCAGTGGTGTCCCTCAGGGCTCAGTTTTGGGGCCAGTCTTGTTCAATATCTTTATCAAAGATCAGGATGAGGGGATTGAGTGCACCCTTAACAAGTTTGCAGATGACATCAAACTGGGTGGGAGTGTTGATCTGCTAGATGGTAGGAAGGCTCTACAGAGGGACCTGGACAGGCTGGATCAATGGGCTGAGGCCAATTGTATGAGGTTTAACAAGGCCAAGTGCTGGGTCCTGCACTTCGGTCACAACAACCCCAGGCAGCGCTACAGGCTTTGGAAAGAGTGGCTGGAGAGCTGCCTGGCAGAGAGGGACCTAGGGATGCTGGTGGACAGCCAGCTTAACATGAGCCAGCAGTGTGCCCAGGTGGCCAAGAAGGCCAACAGCATCCTGGCCCGCATCAGGAATAGCATGGCCAGCAGGTGTAGGGAAATGATCATGCCCTTGTATGCAGCACTGGTGAGGCTGCACCTCAAGTACTGTGTTCAGTTCTGGGCCCCTCACTACAGGAAGGACAGTGAGGTGCTGGGGCATGTCCAGAGAAGAGCCACCGAGCTGATGAAGGTTCTAGAGAACAAGTCAAACAAGAAGCAGCTGAGGGAACTAGGGATGTTTAGTTTGGAGAAGAAGAGGCTGAGGAGACACCTCATTGCCCTCTACAACTACCTGAAAGGAGGTTGTAGGGAGGTGGGTGTTGGCCTCTTCTGCCAAGTGAATGACAGGACCAGAGGAAATGGCCTGAAGTTATGTCAGGGGAGGTTTAGAGTGGATATTAGGAAGAATTTCTATACTGAAAGAGTGGTCAGGCACTGGAACAGGCTGCCCAGGGAGGTGGTCGAGTCAACATCCTTGGAGAGATTCAAGAATCTTGTAGATGAGGAACATCAGAGCATGGTCTAGTGGCCAAGATTCTAGGTTGTGTGTTGTGGGTTTTTTGGGGGTTGTGGTTTTGCAGAGTTTTGTGGTTTGTTTGGGGTGGGGGTTTTTTTGTGTGTTTTGTTTTGTTTTGTTTTTTTCATGGTTGGACTTGGTGATGTCAGAGGTCCTTCCTAACCACGACTATTCTGTGATTCTGTCATTCAAGACATTGTAGAAAGCATACAAGTAAGAAACACTTATAGTCTAGCCAGTTTCCACACGACAAAATAGCTAAGACATAATGTCACATTTTATGAGATAAATCTTTCTTTCAACCCTGTCTAACAAAACATGGAACAGGCAACAGTGTTCATATGATAGTCTTACTACATCATGAGTAAACCCCTCCAGTCATGCAAACCTCCTCCCTTGTTTATAGTTCTAGAGTACCATTTCTAGAGAAGCTGTACCTATTATTTGGGGGAACTCCTTCATGTCATTGAGTCTCTCAAGGATCTGCCTTTGAGGGATAGTAGCATCAGCATTGTTCCTTGTCTGTATCAACTTCCTCTGATGACAGTTTGCCAGCATAAAGAATTGTTCTGAAATACCCAAAAGACAATTATCTTATGCTGCCAGTTTACAAATATTTGTCATCTCAAAGAATACAAAATGGACAGTGTACTACATGGAGCACAGGTCTAAAGCAGTGGAACTGAGAGCAGGGCTGGCTCAGGTGCCCCACAAAGATGACTCAGAAACATATCTTTGATCCACCTCCATAGCTTGCTGGACCTGGGGCAGCTTCTTTAGCCATAACAGCTCCAGGGCCAAAGGTTATGACATGGAAATGTTAGGAAAATGAGTACCATTAACATGTGCAATGAGAATCCATAAGCATGTTCTGTCCATCTCACCATTAATACATTCCCCAAGTCTTTCCTTGCTACCTGAGCTCTGCTAAAAGAAGCCTAACAAGTGAAAGGAAGCATGAAACCACAGTTTTACCATCCTGAGTTTCTGTGTGTTTGTAAGCCAGCTCTGTAGCTAAACTGCACGTGGCTTGTATTTAATTTCTTCAGGGATCCGAGCAGTAATTAAAATAAATTATAATTAATGACTGATCAAGCCCAGACCTCTTCAGGCACCTTAACAGAAACAGAAACAGTTGCTAATGTTGAAATAAACAAAAGAATATGTTTTTTTCATCAAGACTACTAGCCAGCAACAGAAAAGAATATAATGAAGTGTAGAAATCTTCTTAGAAGCTATTGACATGAGGTATCTGGAGCTTCTCTAGGAAAAAAAAATTCACGCAAGGTTTCTAATAAGTTAATGTTCCTGAGTAGCGCTCCTCCATGTCCTCTGGATGTCCACAGTTCCTGCCAGAGGTGCAATATCTCTCCTCAAGCAGCAAAATGGGATTTGTAAGATTTCCGCAGGTGAGTATTTACAGTGCAGAGTATTTACAGCTCTGGAGTGGGATGAGGTTATCCCTCTGGATTTAAAAAAGCTGGGAAGCTGTACAGATACAATTTGCAAAGCCACCTAAACTAAGCCGAATGCAGCCACAGATTGTGTTAGCTTCCCAAGGGAGCTCATCCAAAAGAGGCCTTTTTCATTGCAGCTCCCAAGATGTGCCAACCAGAACTACCTCTTCCCCAGTAAATGTCACACCTTCAAATTCACCAGGTGTGCTGGCAGCACAGAGCCACACATTTACAGGCCACTTGCTCTACCTGTGACAGAAAATTTCAGGATGAGAGGTCTGTGCGTTTTGGTGCTTTAAATACTGCCCATTTCAAGAAACAAGAGCTGTATTTCCTTACAGACTTTCCTCAATTTGTTCGTATTTAGGCCCTTAAGCTTTAGATTAAGCACTTAAGCCTATAATAGAATAGACACAAAGAAAACAGTAAATTGTTAATTTAGATAATGGTGAGAAAGAAAAACCCACAGATTGCATGCTACTTTAATTCCTCCCCCTCATGGCCAAAGCTAAGTCTCTCTTGGCTTCCACATTCAAGATTCCTCAATGCAATGCAAATTCTGCATAATATGGGCCCCCTGCTGTAGCATATAAATCCTGGAAAGCAATGGAGAATAGAATGGAAGAACAAGTTTATTTTTTTTCCTCCTCACCATGCAAAAACATAAAGGGATAGCCCAGAGCTCTCAACACTGAAGACTTATGTGATATAATTACAGACCACACTGCAGCAGCATAAAACAAAGCCTTGGGTAAACGCATTTGACACCAGATCTCCAAAAAGAAATCTAACTCATTCATTCAGACCTAGGGAGGCAACTTAGCATCCTGGATAACTCCAGGATCAAAGGATTTTCAGCAACAGAATCATGGCTGTCCCCAGGGAATTTGGAGCTTTCCTCTTCCCTGACAGAGGACATGCATCAAAGCAATTCCAGTGGAGCCAGGCTGTCTGCAAGAAAGAGCTGGGATGCAGGTATCGCTCAAGCAACAGAGAAACAACCTCCTCCTGTTGGTACAAATTGGGGGATAGGCACTGCCAGGGCTGTGATGCCAAACAGCTGGTTATACACTAAGTATGGATCAGTTCAATTTTGGGAACAGCACCCTTCCTCACTTGGCATGCAGCTGCTGGGGTACCAAGGAAGGTGGTGTGGTGAGCCACATGGGTATGAATGGGGCTGCATACTTTGGCCACCCTGTGGAGCTCTTCAAAGCAATGGCAGCTCATGCAGATATATGTATGTGCATGACTTGCTTGTACTTGTGGGCAGCCCTTGGGCACCCACTGGCAGGTGCTTTGACACGTGAGCTGTGCAGAGAACATTTTCCAGGATGAGCAAATCCCTGCTGTAGCTCACCAGCAGCATCCCTGATGCAGCACTTACTCCATTCCCACTGGCCCTGCAAGTACAGGGCAACATCATCTTTTTATGAGCCAGGCTGCCAGCACAGCGTAAAAGAGGACAGGACAGAGAGTCATTGCTGCCTCGAAGAGACAATTTTCCTTGATTTACATTCTTTATAAAGGCATTGCCTTGCATTTTTACATATATTACATTGTAATTTGACAGTTCCATTAAATCCTTTTACTCTTACTTAGAGAGAAGCAAAATACACACAATTTGCCTTCTCTGTAGCACTGCTATTTAGTGTAGCTATAGCATGGCCTTGTGTCTTTACATTAAGCAGTATCAATCTTCTCTCTCTACTTACAGAAAAGTCTTTTCCATACCTCTAATCATTTTTAGCTCTCCAGACACCTTTGCTTCTGCTGTGTGCTTCAGAGATAAGAAAAAAAAAAATTGTGATAATCTATGTTTATATGCTATACAGAGAAGCTACATACAGCAGGGAAAAAAAAAAGCTGATAGGGAAGGACTACTGAAACATCATCTACTTAAAGCAATGCCATACATAGCTAGTGAGGCTTATAAAATAATGTGAATTGTAGCAACGACTCCAAGTGTGTATTATACCCTAAATAGAGAGGTGTTACAGCAGCTTGTCCAAGAAAAAGATTTAGTAGTTATTTCAGAAACACTCCTGAAGCATTAAACCTGATATGCTGCTCCGTTAACAAAGGAGGCAAACAGGATGCCAGAACATCTTGCTAGAGGCAAACAATGTACTTCAAAAGTCTGATGGTTAAATTACTAAACAAAGCACTCCATGTGGACAAAAATAAACTCTTTTCCATACTTGCAATAAGTTGCAGATAGCAAGTAATTACCTGCAGGTTACTACCTGTACTCTTTCCTATTATGCCAGTCCTTTTCTTCCCCACAGCCAGTCCAGTGAACACATTATTCATAGCAATTCCTGTCTGCATTCATAGTAACTTCAAGTCATTATTTGGACATCATTAGGTTTCCTTCTAAGCTGGTCATTGGATGAAACTACAGAATGTATGAAGGAGGGGCCTCTTTTTCCTCCCTTTTGAATTTCTCTATTAAGTAGATCACTGATGCACCTCAAGTTAATAGCCACAAACCTATCCTGAAAAGGGTGTAGCTGAGATTCTCTTCTGTACTGCTACAAGCAGCCATGGCTTGCTTCTCTCCAAAAATGCCTTGGAAACAAGCCCAGGTTGTTCCTCTGCTGAGAAAGAAATATGTATTGCTTTGTTCAAGGGAGCAATAAATAATATAAAGTAGTGGATGAAAATAAACACCTCAAATTGAACCAAATATAAAGCAAAGAGAGATGGCGGAGATCACTTTTAAAGGCTGCCAGGGTATGAGAAAAGAAGGGAGAATTTTCCTCTCAGTTATATCACCCTAGATCAAAAGCCAGTGTAAAAGATTGCTGGACAGATGTAATTTGAAACAATATGCAGTGAAAGTATTTCCAACCCTGGATGTTAACAAGGCACACAACTGATCTAAAAAAATAATGAGAGATATCTAAGAGAAATTCCTCAGTTTATAAAAAAATAAGTACATTTGAATTCTTGTTTGCTTTCTCATTTCTTAGACTTCAGGAATGAAATTACATGTTCATTGGTTTCTCCACCAGTATGGAAAAGGAAGTGATCAAACATACACACAAGCATATATATTTATACATTCAGAAAAATAATTTTTAGCTCACCTGATTCCAGAAGCTGAGAATATAAGGAAAACATCAGTGTTGCAGGACTTGCAATAAAACACACAAGTTTCCAGCACAGCAGTTCATTTGTTCTGAGTCAGCTTTCAACAGCAATTCAACAGCAGGAGTCTTGAATAAGTGGACAACAAGTCTTGCAATACTTCTTCAATGATCATGCATCTGGGTTTTAGTACAGGACAAAGAAAAATTGCCAGTGGTGCCTTATGCAGATCTGGTTTAAATGTATTACACTCATTTTCTACCAAAGTAGCAATTCTTGTATTACACCATGAGAACAGCAGCAGATCCTAGTATGCAGAAAAGGCAGAAAAACATGAGTAAAATCCCTTTGTGGAATGTGACACATTAGATTCACATGGCTAGCAAGACCTTTGTTTTCTTGTTTTCCATGGGAAGGTATAACTGAACTGCTTGGAACAGTGAAACCTGTATGATAAAAGCTGATGCTGACTGCTAAAGAAGAAAATGACCTAGAACAAACAGGTGCCATTTGAGGACTTAAAAATCCCTTTTGCACCTCTCCCCGACACCCCCCAAGGAAGCACTTTGCCCTCTCTCCTCCTTGCACGCTTCCAAACCTGCCTAAATAATTAGTCTCTCTCTTCTGGATCTTCTAAAATGACAAGCTGATGAGCCATTAGATGGAAGAGCAACAACCATTTGGTGGATTTATGAAGCAAGCTCAAGAATGATGTGGCAACTAACCAAAAAAAAAAAAAACAAAGGGAAAAAAATTATATAGGTATTTGCACACTGTAGCTTAACAGTCTTATGAGAGGTCCCTTGACAATAATTTCAGCTAGTGACTTTGCACTGAGATAGAAAAAAGACAGAAACTGGGAGCATGGAGAATGCTCAAAGTTTTGTAAAACATAAAAGATTAGCATGAATTTTAATTCCAGAAGTAGAATATCTGTACTATTACAGAGAAAAGACTAGAATATTTATAAATGCAGCAATATCGTTTCTAAGTGCAAATTGCATAGGTACGTTTAGCTTTCTACAGGGATTCATGAAATTAGGTTGAAATAGAAGAAAAATGGCATGTAAGCATTATTTCTTATAATGAACAGTGAAATGAGCACATTTTTGTAAGAGAAAGTACATCTTACACAGCATATTGATGAACAAGATGCTCAGCTATCCTGGGAAAAAAGTAAAAAACTTTCTTCCTTTGTGTTATGATTTATCTTCCTGGATAGAAGATCCAGCAACTGCAGCTGTCCCCCCAGATGAGGAGTCAAGAGAGAATTTCTGATCCTTCTGGACTCTGCTATCCTCATTGTGATTGTTTTCACAAAGCCTAATGGAGCCTTCTAACACTGCCTTGGTCACTGGAAAACAACTCCTGCTTTAAGGTTTGCCAGCTGGAATTTATTTTGAATATTGCTTTCATCTGGAGTCAAGAGCATTGCTTTGACTGTACAGCAGTGGACCTCATTTCTGGAGGTATGTTTCTGTCTGAACTGCAGTGCAAGCTCAAAACGAGATTTGTGGGTAGCAGGGGTTGCACTGGTGTAGCCGACAGCTAAATTTGCCCCACTTGGTAGGCTAGCAGTCACTGTGGAGACCTGAAAAATGGAATGGTCCCTTTCTCCATCTCTATGCTAAGTTTTGCTGGTCCTGCAGAAGAAAGCTGGTCAACAAGGTCTACAGAAAATTTCCAGACAAAACCAATATCTTTAATCTAGCGTTAAGCTTCTAAACAGCTATTTATTGCTGAAGGAAAAAACCTTAAGACGATGCTGGAGTTTTCTCAAAAAAATATTAAAAAATCCTGGGAATTCAAAGTTCAGATTATAGTAAAAAAGACAAAAAATAATAAAATCCATAGTGCCACAACACAGCTATACACATAAAAATGTATATTTAAAGCCACCTAAGCAATCTTAATTTTTTGTCTTCTTGGGTATGCGCTGTCGCTTGTGCAGATGAGACATTTTGATGGAAGAGTATTCACTAAAACCTAGAAGTAGTTCACAGGCCATAACCAGAGGAAACTCCCTTGGATTAATTTACCTAAGGAGATGAGAGATGGTGCAAATAATATTGCAAATGCTCAGAATCAGGTTAATAGATGTTAAGATCAAAAGACAATAATAAGCCTGAAGTTTGATCTTCAAAACATAGCATAGAGGATTTCATGTGTAATCTTTGCTTGAGGTTCTGCTTGAGCTGGACTATACTTTTAAAAAGAAGTTCACTTTTGATACAACTATTTAACACTTCAGGAGATCTACCACATGCCCAACTCTGCTCTATGATTGTTTTGTGATATGCATCCTTATAAATGGGACTCTAATTGTAGGGAAACACATAATTTCCTTTGGTGCTGTGTTCACTTCTTTGAAAATTGCATTACTTCATGCCTTGTTCTGTCCTTAAGAATTTTTTTTCCTAGATTAATCAGCTGAATACTTTTCTTATCTTCATCTAAATGCTTCAAATGGATGTTTTTCTTCACAGATTTCATTTTCAGACCACATCCAAACAATTTCTACTTCCCAGCTTCCCTTAGGTTTCCTAGATGAGAGCCTCAGAAGGGAAAAAACCCAACCCAACTGCTCAAATTGAACAAGGAACCTTTGTAGCTTTTATATGCTCTGAAAAAATCTTACTTCTCTCATAAGTCCAAGGTGGTAACCTCATGCTTTTACTGTGAGTCTCAAACTGTTTGATGCTTTTAATTAAAGCACCAGCTCCCAGAATCAAAGGACAATCTCAGCCTCTAGAAGTGCTCTAGCCCTCATGGCAAGCTATAAAACTTGAACATATGACCTAAACATTACAAAAATACAGCCTCAGATGCAAAATCGTTTAACAATTTTAGACAGCTGAATCACATATTTGAATGTGTAAGACTAGGAGATGTTTTGAAGCAGAAATTATTCTTGTCCTCACCCGCTAAAAGAAAATAAACTCTCAAAGAGAAGAAACACTGAAGGAGAAGCTGGCATTCTTCTCTATTTTTATGTGGAATGTGTTTCAAGAGACCAGCTTAAGTCCTCTCCAGTTCCAACAATCTCACTTCCTAAAAGCAAGAATTTCCTCAAGGAGAAGAAAACTCAACAAAGAAAACTCTACAGACAACATGAGTTAAAGATGAAATAGCTAGGTTTACCTTCCTGAGAGTCCTTCACCATCTACAGAAGATAAAAGCTATTCTCAAAGAACAAAACAACTAGCAAGCTCCTCTGAAAGCGTCTCCTAGCCTAGAAATAAAATAGGTACATTTGAAACTAATTAGATGTTCCCTGGTCACATGTTCCCTAGCTCAGGACTCTGTAGATTATAAACATCTATCAGCTGCAGCTCAGAGCTGAGCCTGTTGAAGCAGTCAAGGCTCTGTGCTCCGGGAGAAAAATATTTTGGCTGGAAATGTAATGTCCATGGCAGAGCTTGGAATAGGCTACAGCTTTCTAAGTTGCCAGCTAATGCCCTGTTATCCCCAAGCAAAGGGAGATACAAGCCAATTCACTGGAGATTTTCCATTCAAATGCTGCATGCTAGATGACCTTGAGTCTATAGTTTAAAAAAAAAAAAAACAAAACAAAAAAAAAAAAAAAACAAACAAACAACAAAAGCAAAACCCAACCATTTACAGAGCAACAAGTAGTCAAAAGTAGGCAAACAAACGTTTCCTCTGTCCCTCTACTTCTCTTACCCAATGCAAATTATTGTTCTTGGTAGAAACACAAAGCTCTGCAAGGTATGGAGGACTGAGAGACAATTGCTGAGCAGCTGGGCAAGTAAGAGATTTCACTACTTAACAATTTCATGTAAGCTCAACATAACAGCACTATAAGCTTTATACTATGTATCAGTAAAAATACTAATTACATAAGCCCAGACTTGAAACAGTTTCTCAGAACACCATGCCTACAGCTAGTATGCAGAATGAGCGTGCAGTACAGGGATGCAGATTCCCTACTAAACAGAAACAAACTCCCACAGTTACTATCATTTAGAAAAGACAGAAGCTGCCAAAGCCAAGGAAACACCATCAGTGCTCAGAAAGGAGGCCTTTATTATTGCCTACTAATTGCAACAAAAAAGAATTCACAGACATTTCAAAGCGGCTGCTGTCTTGTCCTTAAAAATTCCTTCCACTTAGAAAGGAGGATTTTCATTTTAACAGTCTCCAGAAGCTTTTATGGCTTGCTACCATCCAATGCCATTCAGATGTGTTATTTCTGTATTGATTGTGTTGTGAGGTTCAGCAAAAAGGTCTAAGAAGCTAAAAGAAAAAAGTCCGTTGAGCCTGTAACTAGAGAAATTGCTAGTTAAGTCTCAGCAGTTTCTGTTAAATTAAGGGTTACTTCTCCCCCAACATACACTAGCCTTTTTAATTTTACTGGTAAAAATCTATACAGACTCAATTGCTCAGGAGACTGCTACTTGATCCTCTGAAACTACAGGTTCCAGCTGCTGTAAATCATCTGCGGAGTGAAGCTGACTTACATTAGCTGAGAGAGAGTCTGGCCTGCTGTGGCTAAAAATACTCCATCTGGTTTAATCAGTCCCCCTTCTGGAAAGCCCTAAGGATCCTCATTTCAAACTGTGTTTTTTTCTAAGACCTTTGCAATGTTGATACTGTGCATATAGCCAGGAATGTCCTACCCACTGCCAGGCTGGGCTCTGTGTCAGTGATCAGTGAACTTGCTAAAAGAGGCTCAGGATGCCCACCCGTTTTGTGATGTCCAGCAGAATTTTTTATTTCAGAGGTTTCCCCAGCTAAATGTCTTTCTTTTGAGGTGTTGATCCTGTTTTTATCAGCCAGTAAAACTGGCAGCCGTTATTGTGTGCATCTGACTGTTAGGAGCTGGCACCATTGTATTTGTGGCATTAGATAAGAAAAAACAACCAAAAAAATAATCTAACTTCTTTTGTGGAAAGATTTCACTTAAATGTGTTTTTCATTTTTTCTCTTGTGGGGAATAGCATTTATTAGCATTTATTTTTCTGTCTCTAGATCTCCAATTAATACTTGGCCATGAGCATAAACATCAAGAGAAGCTTTGCTTAGAAAGGGAGTGAGTAAAGCTAAGACCTCATCTAAATCAGTTGAAAGGAAAGACAGAGCCAAAGATACATCAAGACCTGGGAAACTGGGTCCTTTGGTCTGCCATAGACTCTGCTTGGGTACCTAAATAAGCCACTCAAGATCAGATTCCAAATGGGATGTAGGCGACTACAGAGGGAAGGAGGCAAAACTGTAATCTGGAAAAAAACTTGCACACAGGAACTTCAAGCTCCTTGTGATCAAACTTGGACAGGCATCAAAATAACAGTCATTGAAGGACACAAATTGAGACAGCCAGGTCCAGTTCCTGCACCTGCCTAAGAGGTTTCAGATGTGTCTGCTATCTCACAGGAACATCTGACCTGCCTCTGTCCAGAAGGACTGAAGAGGGAGATCTCCTCAGCTATCCTATAGCAGCATCAGTGTACAAAAATTATTCTGGAAATTGTGCCTAAGGAGACTGTATCCATACTACTGTAGTTAGTGTATTCACCAGGATGCACCAAAATGGGTCCCGGTTCATACCCAGAAAGCATTTACAGTCCCTGAACACTATCCTCAGGTGGCACATTGCAGAGCTGAACTCCCTCCTACTGCTTGTTTTCATCTCCAATCATTTCTGATGCAGGGAACAGCTTCAATGTGGGAAGGACGGGAAAGGGAGATCAAACTTGGATCTTTCTGAATACATATCAGGCCACTAAAGCACTGTGAAGAGGGAGAGGTGGCCTCCTCTTCCTCTGGTATTTTAAGAGCTGAAGGAACCCAAACGAACACTAGGAAATGCAGTGGGACACCCATCTAAGAGGACAGTATGGCCAAAACTCCTCTTCAAAAACCTGAGCGAAGTATCCAAGGTGTAGAGTCTAACATCTGTCCTTGCTCATAGCTTTTTTTAGTCGGATAGGTCAACTCAGAGACACCCAGAGAAACGATGAGCCTGCCTGTCCTATATATGTAGGCTCCTCCAAATGGAGACTAGCTGTCTAACAGTGTTCTGGATCCCATATGGGCAACAGATGACTGCAAGGTAGGTGCTGCAGTACTATAATTCTTTATTAGATTTGGCCTTTAGTGCTTCAGCTCTCCATCTGCAAAATCAGGATAAAAGTACTTCCTTGTTTTGTAGCTTATTTTCATACTCATTTTAATTACTACTGAAAGATACTCAACACTGCACCACGTTCCCAGAGCAGTTACCAACATAGTTAAGCAGGAACAAAGCACAATATGGATGCTTTTAATTTGATTTTATAAACTTGACACATAACTTTTGGCATAATTCTGTAAGGAATTGGTTAGAGCTTAAATGACATTTAAATTTCACTTCTAGGGAGATAACTACATTTCTCACAGCAATGGCTAGATAAACGTGCAGACAGCCCTGTACTACCAGCCACACTGCTTACAGCTTCACTGTTACTAGTGCCCAAGAGAGCCATCTTATGGGAATTTAGGCATGATTAACCCTACTGGATACCAATTAGCTCTTCCAAGCATGTAATCTATCAGAGGCTATCAGCAACTTTGATTTTCCTGAGATACCACTCTGTGAACTGCAGTGGCTCAGGAGTTGTAGCTCAGGTGTTCAGATGTCTCCCTGTCCCAGGGGATAAAACTACATATAGTAATCTTATCACCTGTCCTTAAAAATGTCACTTCTGTTCACCCAGCTGAGCCCACGCATCATGTGACAGATGTGGATCAGACACCTGAAATGGTTCCAGCTCTCAGGCCTCCCTCCTAGAAGGCTCCTGCAAAGCAGGGACAGCTGCATAGGATGCTGGTCCTCTTCAGCCACCCACATTAAAGTTGGAGCACACAGCTGCAGTCTGTGCCTAGGAACTCCAGTGCAGATTCAGCAATTGGCTTTCAGCCAGATAGTAGGTACCCAGTCAGCTTTAACCAGCTTCTAAACCACACAGCAGCAGGGCTGGGTTTAAAAGCACAGACGTGCTTATAGACACTGGTCTGGGCAGAGAACTGAAATTGTCTTGTAGCAAATTGTCTTGTCTTGGAGCCCCTTCCTTTCCCCTTTGACTCGGAGCAGTGTTAGAGAGTCAGGGTGTGGTCATAGCATGACCTCCTCCCCAGCATTTCACCTTCACTGACAGTGTAATATAATATATCAGACTCGCAGATGCAGCAGCTGAGGTTCAAGCCCCTCTTTTATTCAGCTATCACAAGGACGAGAAGCCTCGCAGACAGAGGGAGCACATGGCAAGAGTCTGTAATGGCTTAAACCACCTCTGTGAGATTGCCAGAGCTCCTTCTGTCAGGGAGCCCTGTGTGCTGCTAATTAAATTTTAATGAAATGCTGAGCAAGGCTCATTAACATCTCCCTGAGAAAATAACAATGTTGGGTAGCTAGTAGTGTCTCCATGCAGCCAGCTTCTCCCACCAGCCCAAGCGCTGTTCATCCCATTGTATGATATTCACAGGATAGTTTGTTCCCTGCGAACACCGGGCAAATCCCACCTGGCAGACCAATATATTGCTAGTGATTTGTAGCTGTCAGAGAAACGTTGGTTCTGACTGAAAATACAGAGATATTTTGAGGGTCTGAAATAAGTTATTTGAACACTAAAACTACCCGTGCAAACAGCAAGACTTCCTTCATCCTATGGGAACATGTAATGAATCAGGTGATGCCTATGACTGAGACAAAATACTTTTAAAAAAAAGGGGAGGTTCATAGGTGTAAAATTATTTCCTTCTGTCTTTTTTTCTTTCTTTGTTCTCACTTCAGAAATGAGGGAGCTTTTACAGCTGGAAGACAGAGAGTTTTGCACATTAATAGCCACAGTGAAGGTCGGTAAGTCTGACTCGCTCAGGTAATGGCTGAGTACATTGGATCTCATTTCATTTTATTACAATGGCAGAAGCAGTGCTGATCAACAGTGTCATATTTCCTTTTCTTCAGCACAAAAGATAAAGTGATTGTTCCATGAAACAGCAATGGGGGAAGGAAACTACGAGAGGACTGATATACCCAGCAATTCACTCACTACACTTGTATGTGTGTTTTGTCCTTCCTCCATTCTTCCTCTCTCAGTGCTAACAATGCTCCAGATAACTTCTTTGGGGTTTTGCAGTGTTGCCCAAGGTATTTCAGGGTCTCTTCTATACTCAGAAAATGCAGATACCTGCATTATAAGTGCCTTCTGCATGGAAATACTGTAGAAAATGGTACTTAATATTTCTCTCCCAAGCCGACCGTCGTAAGGACCCTACTGTTCATCAAAAAGATGCCATGTCTTGTCTGTCTTATTTTGTGCAATACAGTGTTGGACGTGTTGCTGACTGACTGTACAGGGATAAAGCAGGAGAAATTCTCCCTCTGAAAAGCCACAGTGGCTTTCTGAATCTTCCAGGTTAAAATAAGGTAGGTGAGATTGGATGCCAAAGGGACCCAGTTGGTGACTAGAGGAGTAAACTCCACTAATATGCTTGAGTGGCTCCCACCCCCTTGAAATCTGAGTACCTTTCAGTATTCCTGTGTTGTAGAATACTAGTATCCACTTCTAACAGCATGGAATTAGAAGTGAAATGACTGGACCAGGAGACTTAAGGGAAACTTGCAATATGGAAGGAGTTGAAAAAGATTTCTGAAACATGAGGTTAATTGATTTCCCACTGGACCCTTTTTCCTCACTGATTCTCTAATAATTTTCTTAAAGACCTCTAGTTCTTCACTTCTATACTTTAATGCTGCTCCTGAGAGAAACACTGTGGTCTGTCTTGCTGGGGCACAGACATTTTGCCCACAGATAACTGAGCAAGAGACAAAGAGCTCAGGTAGTGTCAATTAGTGGTTTGGTCTTAGCGAGGGCAAACAAAGAGCTGTGATCCCAGGAGACGAGCAATTATCATTGACCAAGTCTGAATGGGCCTCAAAGCATAGTACACTAACTTGCCCCTGTACACTCCTTAGCATTTCCTAGCATCGATTTCCTGCATGTTAACAAGACTATTAGAAACATAATAGGGATTATGCTAATAATCCCACATTGGTGTTCATTCAAAAGTCATCAGCCAGAAGTAAACCTGCCCCTGAACATCAATGCAGAACTCACAAGCTGTTCCTAAGAGCAGCAGGCAGGCACTACTTCTACCCAAAAGAAGCTGTCTTTTCTCCTGCTGTTGCAAGAGGGTGTGTATCGAGAGAAACTAGTAGCTGTAGACAAGCTGTATGTCTTCCCTTTCACTTACAGAAGAAGTGGATTTATGTATACCCTGGCCTGTTCTAGCCTCCCTGGCACATGCTCACCTTCATGCTACAGCAGACAAAAGCAAAAGGTTGAATTCCCCACTGGTGTAAATTAGCCTACTGCTATAGCAATGGTAAAAGTTTTAACCAAATTATCAACTTGCCTGTGAGTCCTAAAAGGCAGTACATGCTTTCCAGTACCACTTCTTGGAGGTTTGCACTCCAAGTTCCACTCCACAGTTTTTCACCTACTGTTTTATCAAAGGCTTTAGAACAGTTCCTCAGGGGGTATCTACATGGGTGCAATGAAGTGTTGTGCAAGGATAACAGAGTTATCCCTGGACTAATGGAGTTATTAGGAACAGAACAGCTACATCAAAAAGCTGCTCTGTGAGGGTGGTTGTGCTGACTGCAGACCAGGGTTTATGGGTCCAGCTGGCATGTTATGTCAATATGTTATGAGCTAGCTCTCATGTCCCTTTCTTGCCCTGCCATGTCCCATCAAAGCCTTTCAAGTAGCTGAATCCCTTCAGGATGTTGGAACCTTTCACCTGACTACCCTCTGTTTGCCTTTCCAGATGAGCAGGGGTCTGTCACGGGACAGAGAAGTATTGCATGGGGAAATCCCTGCATAGATGCAGAGATGCAACTGGAAGTCAGTCCCTGATGGCATTTAAAATGATGCTAGACATTTGTGTTCATGTTATCCAGGGATGGGGTTTTCAGATGTCTTGTGTCCTCAAGGTACTTTCAGCAATGGGAATCCTAACTGCAAATTCTGTCTTTGCCAACTTCCTTGATGGTCTTACAGCAAAATATCATAACCTGAAAGAAAAAAAAAGAAGTATTACTAAATATTCCTCCATTTTCTGTGAGGAGACTCAAGGAGAAGGGAGAGGGGATGCTATTTATCTCGTTTGTAAGTGAACCTTGTCAAGACTGCAGATAGCCAGCAAAGAGGCCAGCACAGGGAGGAATACACATGTTCCTAAGAGTAAGCAGTAACTCTTAGAGTGAGCATCCTCTGAGAACTCAGAGCTTTTGCCTCCCTCCCAGTGACCACTGCAATGACTGCTGCCTCTGTCAGAGGTCAGCTGACAGTCTGGTTTGGTGAGGTCAGGAATGGCAGCTGCTGCACCATAATTAGCACTTTTAAGTTATTGGTCACCTGAGAAGGAATTAAACTGTGATCTGAAAATGAATATTTTAATGCAAAATACCAAATCCTTCAGGCTTTCGGTCACCTTCCTTACTTCTGCAAGGAGTTTTACTGGGGAGCGTACATGCCAGTGCAGCCGTAACTGTGGGAAAGGGAGCTTTTTACATCACTAGTGGGAATTATCCTATTGTATCATCTCCTTCACAATGTGATTCTGGTTTTCTTTTGGGAGTGGTGAACATTGATTATACATTTATGCTGTGTTTTGCCACTGCTAAAATGCAAACTGCAATTTTGTAAAAAAATACAGTATTTCTTAATGATTGTGCTTCGAAGCTCCAAAGGAGCCCCAGAAGAGCATTTCTGAGCATTCTTTTTATTTTAGATTGTTTGCATTTTTCCCCAAGACTAGTCAGATAGATCTAATACATTCCTGATATAGCAGTTTGTTGCTGTTTATTTTTTGTCAAATGACCTGCACCCACACAGTAAAACGCCTTTCAAATTTCTCATCAACTTTGATTAAGCTATTCCTAAACCAAAGAATTAAAAAGCTCTTTTTTTACTAAAACATTAGATGAGCACACCAGACTCCAGCTGTCTGTATTGTATCATCCACAACAGGGAACAGAGGAGTTACTCAGTGGCAGGTGCTCAGCAGCAACAGCAACTGCTGCTAATAGCAGCTCTAGGTAGTGGCTGCAGCGCGGGGAAGTAGAGAGCAATGGTTCCTCCCTGGTAATTTTCCCTGAATTCCTTCCCACTTCAGTGACAACAGCCTCAGCCAGTGAAGAAATGCTGGAAGAGGCATTGTCCTGACTCCAGGAAGCCATGATACTCCCCCATTTCCTGGCAGACCATGCCTGCTCAGTATGAGCCAGGGATTTCCCCACAGCTGTGCGGCACTGCTGGGCTTCTGTTCGCACTGACCCTGATCCAAAGCCCTCACTGAAGCCAACAGCATTTTTTCCAGTGACTGCACAGGGTTTTGGACGTGGCCCATTACAGCCAGTAGCACTGGCTGCAGCCAAAATCTTAGCTTGTGTTCTGCAGGCAATGGGAATAGATGATCACAGTTATTCTTTCTGGCCATAAAATCAAGGCAATAACTTCTTTGATACTCCTTGCCTCTCCCTAACAGAGAGCACTTGTTCTGCTCTATTTCTGACTGAGTTTCCTGGGAAATATTAGATTTCATATCAGATTTTCTCACTGAAATGTTCTCAGTGGGATGCTTAGACATCAACACATTTATATCCAAGGGATCCTGAAGAGGTTAGCCAAAGGTGATTATGTCTCAAATGATGTTGTACTATAATTGCTCAGGATATCAGCTTAAATGAAATAATCTGCACAGGAGAGAAAAAACAGTAGAGCTAAGGAAGGAAATTGCTGCTATATATTACTGGAGTATTTCTCTTTGAGGTATTAAAAGAAATGTTTATAACATAAGCCTGGAGAGGATGACATGTGGCAACTACAGACTGGATGGCAGAGCCTCTCTTAACATTACGTCAGCTGTAACAAGCTTCCTGAACATTACTTATACATAAATGGAGGGTAAGAGTAGAAGGTTAGAGGTAGGTAGAAAATAGCCTAGAATTATCATCTAGCTCAAACCCTTTATAATTCATTATAAAGATAAAAATATATGAGACAGGTAGACTCTCCTTTAGGGTCTTTTAGTACTGAAGTCATTCAGGCCTTGCTATCAACTTCAGTAGTGGGTTGACCAGACCCACAGCCAACGAGGGTAAGAAGGATAGCAATCATTCCTTACAAACAACTGCCTTGCTTTTTGCCTTGGATAATTTTTTATTTCTCCCTGACAGAGCATCCTGAACCAAAACCAATCTGAAATTCTCACAGCTAGAGCAGCCTCTCTGTTCTAAACATAACAATGCAGTGCAAAGTTCTCATGTTTCCTCTTCAGCTCTTTTACTATTTCCAGAAATACGCTTTACTGGAAGAAATGCATTAACTGTGGATTTGATATGACAAAACCTCTTGTGCTTTAACGTGCAAGTACATAACTGTGTGAACCTCCCGAAGAAGATATACATGATTTAGAAAATAATCTAATTGCCCTGGTCTAAGAGCCTTCCTGAAGACACTGGACCCTACAAGCAGCCAGATATTGGGTCATTTCAGGCATTAAGAAGAGCCCAGAGGCATTCACTGTTTCACAGTTCCTCTTGGTACAGACAATTACAGGATTGTGTTTTATTTCTAGGGTGCATCAGTGTAGGAAGATCCCAAGAAGGAATGGGATACAGGAATTTTTGTAACTGAAGTTTCAGTACAAGTGATGCTCTTAAGACATGAAATCCTCATCAACCTGCTAGAGAATTGCAAGGAAGCTGCAAGGCAGATCTGTTTTAACCTTTTTCTTCGGATTTTTTTACAAGTTCCAGCAGAGTGACCAGTGAAAGTAAATAGATTGGAAAATCCTCAGCTACGGAACTGCTTTCATTTTTGCTCAAGCTGCTGTAGCTTTGAAAGAGCAAATTCTCAGACAAAAACATGGCTTACAACACAGAACAGAAAAGACACTAGAAATTGGTAAGCAGCCTAAGTGAGCACCATCCACCTCTCTTAACAGCAGAGTGACTAATGATTGCTGTGCAGCAGGGAGGTCACTCAGGCCTAATAGATTATGTCGGGACTAGGTGGGGATGCAGGTGTATCTCACACGGCCATCAGCGACACTTTCATAAACACAGTCTCCAGTTGTGCCCTGTGCTGTCCTCTTTGTGCATTTAGAGGAGCAGTGCAGACTTGTCATCACAATAATGCAAAAAAACAGCCCAGATTTTTTTAACCTGTTTGTGAATGACTCCCATGTACAGCTGCAGTCCCTGAAGTACTCATGATATCACAGCAGCGTCTCTGGAAGTTATGAGAATGGACTGCCTTGAACTGAAGAAGCTGGGCACATGTACCAGGTGATGAACAGCAGTGCTTCATTAGTGGCCTGCAATGTCCTGATCTGATAGGTACTGGTGTATGATTCATGATTAAAATTCTATTCCATTAAAGTAATGTGATTTGTCTGGGGTGGGGGGCTGTGTTTGGTTTGTTTCAGACACTGATTTCAGCAGAAATACCAGGCACTATTTTGCAGGAAGGAAGGCTAAATCCTCACAGCCATTCAATGCAAAGCTGTACATTTAGATTCAGTTCATTTAGGTAACATTGCAGTCTCTGAGGGCAGGTACGTGCTTAAAGAACAGAGCTACAAGAGCCTGCTCTCCTTTACAAATAAGACACAAATCAAGTGTAACTCTTCTCCCAGTAGGGGTCCTCTGAATGTATCCCTCTCTGTCTCTTCCCACTTCCAAGTCCTGTTCTGTTGCCATACACCAGGCCTCTCCCTAATTTCTCCTCACTCTCTTGCAGCACATCCAAAATACAAAGAGACTGAAGCAGGCATGAAAGATGGATTCATTTCTCCATGCCAGCTGTATTTAATAAACTGATCCTATCCCGCTCTCAACATAGAATCTTGCTTTTTTTCCCAAAAATATTGCAAGCAGGAGCTTTCTCTACAAATACACATTCTTCAACATATTTGTTTAAAGTTATTATCCTGAATTTGAGTGCCAAAGATATAAATTTGAAAGTATTTTCCTTACTAGTACTTGATTTGTATAAAAATTTCTGAATATATTTGAAGTCATGGTATGCTGGGCACTGTATAAACACACTGAAAGAGAATCTGTACCTATGAGCTTAGAGCCAAACAGGCAAGGCAGAGGGTGAAGAAAAGAACTGTTACCCCACTTTACAGGGACTTGGAAGGATTAGCATGACTTGCCCAAGGTCATATAGAAACTCTGGACAACTGAACTGAGACCACTGCAGTCCCAACACAAAATCTTAATTACCAAATCCAATTTTCCACTTTTCCTTTCATATGTTTTTTTCATACATTAAAACACTTCACATAAGTCTCTTTTTGTTCCCAGGAAGAATAGCCAAAACAAAGGCTGCAAGTTGCCCTTGTTAAACTAGGTTGCACAGCCAAACAAATTTAAAATGATATCTCAGCGAGATTTTGCAACCTGCCTGCAACAAATAAAAGGACTTTCACCCTGAAAACATGTGAGTGCTCAAGAGGAAAAGCTGAGAGAATTTAGCAAAGCTCCTAATGAAAGAGCTGAGCTGCAATATGTATATGCGTGAGTTCATGTATTATTTAAACCATTCTGATCAGAACAGGCACAGTACTGAAAGTGTCACTAACAGTCATGCATCGAATAACTTGCCCTCATAAAGGTATAATAATGTGTTCATCTGTTTTATTTGTAGTCCCAAAGCAGTAATAGCATAAACAGAAAATAACCCTGAATGTTGCAAAAAGCACATAAATATAAATCTAATTACATCTTTCCTTGATACTATGACCAAGAAATTATGCTGTTTGCTGAGGTAGATAATACGACACCAAGTGCATTCTCAAGGGCCTTTGTAAAAAGTCTGCCACTATGTTCAAGTCTAGCCTGGGGTTTTAGAGGTTAAAACAAGTATATAATGTTAAAGTTGGTCAGGCTGCCTCAGTAACCTAGTGGTAGGTCCTTTCTCTGACAGCTGAGAGGTTCAGATTATATTTCCAGTGATTCTGTTATAGCTCACCCAGTGCTTGCTGCCACACATCACCTATCTCTCCACAGAATGACAACTAAATCAGAGCTCTGATGGCTCCCTGGAAAGATATCCCATTCTTAGTGGTCCCAAGGACAACTGTGCCACATAAGATGGTGGGGAAGGTGAGAAAAAAGAGGGACCAATGGAGGGATGCAGTAGTTCTCCAGGTACACCAAAAAAACTCCTGGCTATGTCCACACACATTATTAGGCAAAAAAATGAAGTCAGATAAATTGAAATCAGGATGTAAAAGTAAACATAAAAACCACACATAGATTTTTTTTCAATTGTACCCAGAAGTTGCTTCAGTGCAGAATTTCTATACTAAACTGAGCCATGATCTCAGTCTTTTGGATTTTTAAAAATCCTTTTCCATGTTAATGAATTGTACTTTCATGTGGAAAACTTATGCAGCAGCCTGTTCTTGCTGGTAAAAGTGGCAAGACTCCCACTGGTTTCATTCAAAGGTTCAGGCTGTTAATGATGACTCAGTCAATCAATCAATCAATCAATCAATCAATCAGTCAAGACATGAGAAGCTGTACAGAGAACTGGAGCCAAAACTGGTCTCAAAATTCAGTAAAGCTCATTTGTTCTTGTGCAGTTTCATCAGCTGAATCAGATATCCTCCCTGGAGTAGTGAGGAAGAATGCTTATCTAGGACTCTTTGTGTAGCTATGTTTGGTAAGCACTGCCACTTGGTTATTTTAGCTGCAGTTCCTGTATGTCAAAAGTTTCAGAAGAACACAAGGCAACAGAGTGGTGCTGGCTGGGCATTAGGACAAGAACAGGTGCAGAGGGGAACACCAGGACAGAAGTTAAGGTGGCTAGGGTACCAGAGGAGATGACAGGGATTGGGGGGGATGCAGAAATGGCAAATGAGCTTGAAATGGCCAGTCAGGTTAGGAGTGTTGAAAGAGACAAGAATGAGCCACCTTGGAAAGATGACCTGGTCATTTACATGAGTGTGAAATCAGAATAAGACCTGCGTGGTCTATATTTAGGAAGGGAGACCTAGGACCTTTCTCCTTCAAGAAGTACTGCGGGAATTCACTTGTCCCATTTGTTTTTTACGGATGGAAGTTTAAAGTTTAACTATTCCATGCTCCCAGTAAATGCTGGACACATTTACCTCCATAGTCTATGTTGTTATTTGAAGGGATGGTAGAAAAATTATGGCTTCCCTCTTTCTCTGAAATGATTTATTTGCAGTTGTCAAGCTTTTCTTTTTTTTTTTTTCTTCAACCAAGATCTTGAAAATTATCTTGTGTACTAATTACATCGAAGCCACCCATAAAGTTTGAGGGAGAAATGCACAATAAATGTTTATTTACTCTGCAACTGTAAGTTTCACTAGATCTGTTCCATTTTTCTTCTTTAAGAGCTAAATAGTAACCGATAATGCAAAGATGGGAATACGCTATTTATAGCACAGAAAAACGCAAGGTTGGTCTACCGTGCAGGAATGCTTGAAACTAAGTGAACACAACTTAAAGAGTGAAAAGGTTTATTGTAGGTACATTTAAGCTGGTTATGCTTAGAACAGTAGTTTACTGAATGGAGCGAGGTATAACTGACATAAACATATCTACATTGTTTTCTGCCCACAGGTTTACTTTTCTGCAGAAGACCTTGTAGTCTTTAATATTTTATGCTCAGAAGGTAAGAAGCTTTAAAAAGGGGAGGAAGAAAGTTGAATACAAAAAGCTATCTGTATCTATCTGTAGCTTTGTATCCTAGTGGGTGTTGTGCTTTTCCTGCTTTTTCCTCCCCCCATTTCCACCATCCTAAATGTTCAAGGCCAGAATTTTTAACCCAGATGTTGCCTTAATCAGATAAATGGCAGTTCAGTGTGTCCAGTGATGCTGCTTGATGAATGAAGTAGTTCAAGGCATACTGAACTTCTCAGTTTAAATCAGTCTTGGGTTTCCAGGTAGTACATGTTCGCATTTTCTGTGCACAAGAAACAGACTTGCGGTTTTATTGCCTCTCTAATCCCCTGAAGAGAAGACTGGCCATTGTTCTGTACATACTAGTTTTTTGCCAGGTATTCACACTACATAGAAAGGGCAGGATTCATGGGAATTAAGATTAAGGCTCAGGAAACTTACACGTGTTGACAAGTTCTGCAATAGGCTTATGTGGGGAACGGACTAGTTCTCCCCCCACACAACGGAACGCCTTTCAAGCCAGCGAAGTGCCTCTTGTAACCAAGGACAGACTGAAACAGCCGTGGCAGAAAGACAGCTAGCGGACTCCCCCTGAGAGACTGGGCACCCGGCCACATACCAAAGGAGAACGTTATCTGAAGGGAGGCGGGCTGTGCCGGTGGAGCCGCTGGACCCACCGAGCCACGTGTCGGAGTGCGGCTGCGCGCAGGAAGGCCGGTGCTCGCCCGCGGGGGAATCGTCTCCTCCCCGCCCCCCCCCGCCCCTCGCCCTGCCGCCCGAAGCGGAGCCGGGGACTCGCTGCCTTCCTGCTCGCCGCTTGAAGCGGAGTCTGGATCGCTGCCTGCTGCTGCTCGCCGGTGCCAGGGAAGACTGTCGTGCCGTGGTGTCTACAGGGCTGCGTCTGTCAGAGAACTCGTCGCCGGGCACGCCCCGCTCGTCCCATCACCGCCGCTGCTGGCTCCCCGCTCATTGGTTACATCTTCACTACAGAAGGGGTAACACGGGTACACCTACACACCATACTTGGTACTCAGGCTTCACGTCCTACCCTTCCCTTACGTCGATCTTCCCTCACCTCTTCCGCGGGGAGTGCACCTACTAACTCCATAGACCCCTGATATATATACCTAGATAACCTTCCCCGAGCCTTGGTCCTTCAATAAACCTCCGGCAAAACATCATGACATGGCTTGAACACTTTTTCTAAGCTTAAGCACTCTTTACATAGCTATTGAATGCTTTCTGCAGCAGCATCTCCTACCTCAGTCACTACCAAGAATTTTCTGATGAAGGACTGTGAATGAGGTAGGAGAGCAGGAATGTGGCTCGAGAGCAGGAGCATCAGGAAGAGACCAAGGATAAGGACGTGGTAATGAGAAGGAGCCAGCAGAATGGTGCAGACAGGGGCTTTAGGATCCCCATCAAATCAGCCAGTAGCCTCCAGTGAAACCCATTCTGGCCACATAGGGTGACAAGGGAAGTGAGAATATTCACAGGGCTACCATCTCACTGTTTAAAGGAATGCAGCTTTGATGAATATATCTACAAAAATGCTGAAGTCACCTCTGTGCCTCAAATAAAATAGGAGAAAATTATTTTCCTGCTTCAGTTTGGGTTATTTATTAATAATGGAAGACTTTCCAGATGGAAGATGCTGGGTATATGCAAAGTCTTGCCACAATTAAGTTGGGCTTTTTAATAATAATTTTTAAAATATGCAAAAAAACCTCCTGTAAACTAGACTCTAGAGTCCAATGGCGAGCTACGAGGATGATTAAGGGACTGGAACATCTGTCATACAAAGAAAGGCTAAGAGACCTGGGGCTTTTTAGTCTTAGAAGAGAAGACTGAGAGGGGACCTTATTAATGTCTACAAATATCTGAAGGGTGGATGTCAAGAATGGGCAGTCTCTTTTCAGTGGTGCCCTGTAATAGGACAAGGGGAAACGGCACCAAGCTACAACACAGGAAGTTCCACCTCAACATGAGGAAAAACTTCTTTACTGTGAGGGTGGTGGAGCACTGGAACAGGCTGCCCAGGGAGGTTATGGAGTATCCTTCTCTGGAGACTTTCAAGACCCATCTGGACACGTTCCTGTGTGATCTTCCCTAGGTGTTCCTGCTGAAGCAGGGGGTTGGACTCGAGGATCTTCAGAGGTCCCTTCCTACCCCTATGATTCCATGAGTCTATAATTCTCTTAGGGGGCAGTGGAGAGCAGAATTTAGGTTTTCCCAAGGCAAACATCTGAGATGATTTATATATTACCCTCTGAAAGGAATTATTTATATCAGATGTCTCTAGACTAATCTAGATTACAGTTTTATAATGAAGGTACTTAAATAATGCTGGGTTCTGCAGCTGAGCTGGGGCAACCAGAGATATCAATACAGGCTGGGGGAAGATATGCTAGAGAGCAGCCCTGTGGAAAAAGAGCTGGGGGTGCTAGTGGATCAAAAGCTGGATAAGAGCCACCAATGTGCAATTGAAGCCCAGAAGGCCAACCACATCCTGGACTGTGCCAAGAGCAGTGTGGCCAACAGATTGAGAGAGGAGATTCTGTCCCTCTACTCCTCCCTGGTGAGACCTCATCTGGAATACTGCATCCAGCTCTGGAGCCCCCAACACAAGAAGGACATGGACCTGTTGGAGCATATCCAGAGGAGAGCCACAAAAATTATCAGAGGGCTGGAGCTATGACAACAGGCTGAGGAAGTTGGGTTGTTCAACCTGAAGAAGAGAAGACTCCAGGGGGACCTTATAGTGACCTTCCAATACCTGAAAGGAGCCTATAAGAAGGCTGGGGAAGACCTGGTCTCAAGGGCATGTAACGATAGGACAAGGGGTAATGGTTTTAAGATAGAAAAGGGTAGATTTAGGTTGGATGAAAAGAAGTCTTTAATATGAGGGTGGTGGATCACCAGAACAGGTTGCCTAGAGAGGTGGTGGAGGCCCCATCCCTGGAGACATTCAAGGTCAGGCTTGATGGGGCTCTGAGCAATTTGTTCTAGTTGGAGATGTCCCTGCTTACTGTAGGGAGGTTGGACTAGATGAACTCTATAGGTCCTTTCCAACCCAACACATTCTATGATTCTATGAAATACACAGTACATGTCAGTAAAATGAATCCTACTCTACTTTCCAAGAATCTGTGTGTTGATTTCCATGTTTTTAAGGACCTTAACTATGGAAGGGTTAAACTTTGTCAGTTACTCTAACAACTGAACAAAAGCTGGAGATATTCAACACCTGAATATTAATTTGCAACATTCATACAATTCCTTCATTTCATATTCATTTCATGCAATAGTTTGAAGGTACAAAGAAATCATTGTTGAACTGTATGACAGATCATGGAGAGACCAGCCTCTTTCTGTTTTTCTGTTGTTCTTAAAGAACATAAAGAACTGAGCAGTTTGTTTCAGTTTGGTGAGAGTCAGTAATTCAGTAATATGCCATATAGTGATGAATATGTGAGACAGTCAGAAATCAATGACAGAAAGCATAAAACTTTTAAAACTTAGGGAATTATTTAGGACTCTCTCTTAATGGGGCATTTTTTCCAGTTGTGTTTTTGAGTAGCCAAATGCCAGCTGTCTCCCTCAGTTGACATCATTTTCCATCACACTTTTTCCCCTGAAGTCAAGGCACAATGCATGAACCTCAACCTCATTCATTTTGCTTAAGCTAAGATGTACAACTCTTCAGGCAATCTCAGAACATGCACACATGTAGATACAGTGGCTCAGTTAATACATAATAGCTTTAACAAGCTTCTGTAACTCAATCCTATCCTATGGCCTTACTCCAACACTGATTGGCATTGTACTTCAGTAATTTAGTTCTTCATAGCTGCTCTGCTAGCTTTCATCCTGCTTTTACCAATATGAAAGTGTCCTTGACAGAGCAGTATTGTTCTAGGGATGTGCTCTTTCTCACCCTGTACAGAAGAAGGCAGAGGGGAAGAAGAAGCCCTAATATCAGCAGTTGGAGCTAAATTAGATACAGTTACACTAATATAATGCTTTGTGCTTGTTATTTTTTTCCTCATTTCTTTTTAACCTCTCCTGCCACAAGCACATTTTGCTCTAAAGGGCTCAGCACATAATAGCTCACATCACTGTGTGCTTTTGAAAGCTGGACTGCATTAAGGTGTCTATATGTGCTTGGGATTTGAAATACCTCAAATCTAGTATTTATTCTGAGGATGCCTTAGCAAGAATAGAGATCCTGTCTCTTTCATAGAGGGAGGAGGAGAAATGAAGGGCAAGGAGGAAAGAGAAAGGTGAGATTGTCCTCTTTCTCCTGTATACCTTGTGTCTTTTATACATATACCTAAAGGAAGTGGAGGAAAAAAGCACAGCAAGCCTGCTTCAGCAGGAAACAGCTGATCCAAGATGAGACAGTTCACATTATCTTTTTTATACTAAGACCCTTGGGAAAGTCTCATCCTTCCTTTAGGCACAGCTCTTTCTACTAGTGTGAAAAAAGTTGCCTGCTACCCCTTGCTTAGAGATCTGTCTCCATCCCTAAATAGGAGATGGATCAAACCTTTGTGGAACCACACAAAACAAAACAAAATGCACTGATTTAATTGCTGCAGATTTGGTACCTATTCCCACCTGTTTTGACTTAAGGGGTTGTGAATCACCGCAGAAACTTCTTTGTAAAATAAAATACTTCCCTATATTGTGTTTGTCGTGTTTACCTTTTAAGCCCATCAACTTTACATACA
The DNA here is from genome assembly GCA_020745705.1 of Hemiprocne comata. Classification (NCBI taxonomy): domain Eukaryota; kingdom Metazoa; phylum Chordata; class Aves; order Apodiformes; family Apodidae; genus Hemiprocne; species Hemiprocne comata. The sequence goes on along the minus strand of CM036588.1, from coordinate 62,017,141 downwards.
GATTTATCATGACCATTTTATTTCTGATATAGTCTTGCAAAAGGACCCAGTTAATCAGTAATTTGGTACAGTCAGTGCTCTCTGTTGCTGCAGTAACAAAGTAGTGTTATATATCTTCAAGTATCAGTGCTGCAAACTGCTGATTTTTCTAATAAGGTAAAATAAATAAATAAACAAATGTTTTTTAAATTACCCTTTTGATTACATCTATCATTCTTTGTTTTGTAGTGCTGTATCAATGTAACTTCAATGTTCCCTCTGGAATAAAAATATGAGAAAGCAGGGCTTTCTCCATTGTACCAGGGTAAAGGAAGGTCTGAACCTTAAATTCCAGTGACACAGACATATACTGCTGGGCTAAGTTTCCTGCTGGTACAATCACCAAAAAATTGCAATGAAGTCTACAGAGTTACGCTGACATCAAATGGCACAGAGCAAGGCTGGAATCCAACCAAATAACTTCTGTAAAGTTTGCCCATGGGCCAACCTGAAGACACATGGCCCACCCTGACACAACACAGTCTACCTTTGTGATAGCTCTGTTTCCTAGCAGTTCAGTAGTGGATATAAACATTTGCTTGTAACTGGAGTTTTGTTAATCAAGAACATCTTCCATTTGTTCCTACTTTCATTTCCTACTGCATACACTGGAGATCTGGATAATCAGAAAGTTTCCTATTCTTGAAATATGAAAGCTCAAAATTAAAATGTAAGTAAATACTTTAGTGTTTACTATAGCCTGGGCATCTCTTTTCTGCCACTGACCATAAAAGCATGGCTACAATTACACTTGTACACACAGGGGTTTGTATATGTCCATAGACAGACGCATGCTAATAGAGGAAGCGAGACCAGTTTGAGCAGTAGATGCTTGAGAAATTAAGATTTCTTTCCACATTTATACTTACAGAGGAACAGGTATACTAGGAAAAGAAAAACTCTCTAAATGGCAAAATCATAATCCATAATGACAATGTGCTGGTGAAATTAATCTAGACTATTATCTAATTTTTAACCAAGACAAAAAGCTTGGAAGAAGAGAATCTCTCTCCCTCTACTTGCACAACATTTGTTATAAATACTCCTATTTGAATGAAAGTCTTTGGCTTTGTAGTGTGGTTCAAGTACTTTGAGTGCTTGGAATGGACATCACTGCGGCAAGAGAAAGACTGATTGGACAGTATTATTGTGTTTGTTGTTGGCTTTGTTTTTTTAATGGGCCTTTTGTGTAAATTTTCACAAATTATTTTTAAAATCCAATTAAACAATTTACCATTCTAATGTTGAATTATTTGAAACCTAAGTCTTTGCATCATATAAGAATTTGAAAGGTGATTATGACTGAACACAAAATTGATACCATTTGATTGTTCTTTCCCAGCCTTGGAAAAAATTTTCAAAAAGCCCACAAAAAAACTTAAGGGAAAAGCATATGTAGTGGCAAAAGCACTTCTAAAATTTCTGGTGGATGATAGTGAGAGCAGTAAAAAAAACATGTGGCTGTTCAGCAAAGACGGTGTTCAATAAGAATCTGAAGGAAGATGAGACATGAATCAAATTCAAGCAAAGGCCTGGGACCCTCCCATAGTGGAGACTGAACATGCCTACAGGAATGAAATTGCTAGTGCTTTGCCATTGTTTCCAAAGGTGTTCTGCCTTTGTCCCTTTGACAGACACTGGCTTCTCCTCACCACATCCCACAGGCCAGGTTTGGCAGGCATGGCAGCAAAGAGGCCTGAGCATCTGCACTGCAGCTTGCATAGAAGTATTGAGCTTGATGTGACACTTGCCAGCTCAAGCATGGACACCTACATGTCTGCAGCACCATGGAGCTGTGAGAGAAGCTGGGCTCAGGGCTGCCACAGCCACACTGCTACAGATATTAAGCTGTCTTTTCTCTCTACCCAGCAGTCATAACTGAGATCACTGCAAACATCCCCAAAATGTTTACAGAACTGAGGGCCTTACAAGGGTACAACAAAAGCCAAATATCATTGTTGATCAGGGATATTCAGAGTTGTTTGTCACCTTTCCCTCTTTTCCTTTCCTCTTTATTTTCCCAGACTGTTGCAACAACTGTGGCTGGTGACCTTCATCATTTTGCTGTTTCATCCTATTATCACAAAGTCCCACTGTTAGATCTTTATTCCACTTTCATTACACAGCACCTGCACAATTTTTGGAAACAATTTTGAAAAAAATTGAAGTCTTTTTGTACAGTCCCCATTTTGTTAGGCTGCATTATTTATTGCTGTAATAGCAGGACTTTCACATCTCACCAGTATGCCAAACTAAAAGCTAGTTATGAAGGACTGTGCAGAAGTAAGTTATGAATCCACACCTGTCTATTGTCCATTTTTGGATGACTGATTGATTTTAGGTTCTTTTTATTGGCTTTTTTGTATTCTGTGTTCAGGATGTTTGTGCAGGGCTGTACCCTTCCTCTCACTCTGCCTTCTGATGCATTTTCTAACATACTGATCTATTTGGGGTGCTACATATTCAGGATGAAATCTCTGCTTGCAGTGAAGTTAATGGGAGTTTTACCTCAAACAGAATATATTAATGCCAACTTCTGCTTTCGGGACAGGGACTTCGCTGGTGCACAGCAGTGTCTGTATAATTGTTCCCATGGATCGGTAATCACTGAAAGCTTTCACTGGGAAGGAGAGCAGCATTAACAGCCGAAGACCACATGTGAGATCAGGCACCAGACTGTTGAGACAACTTTATTCACACAGGCTGAAATCTTCACCCAGGATGTGTGGTATCTCCCATCAAGACTCAGATCAACAATTCTTTTATTTTTGAATCTGAAGTTTCTAAAATTTATAATTAGATTTGATGGTACCAAGAGCTCACTTATTATGTCTAAAAACTCTAAAGTCATAGTCTTGTTGCCACATTGAACTGTTCTCAACTGAAACTGAACTGTTTCTGAACAAGCTTATGTTAACAGAGAATGTTTCTTTTTAGATTTAGTAATCAACTTTTGCTAATATGTAAAAATAAAAAAAGGCATCTCAAGATGATTTTTGGAACTTGGGCAAAACTTAAAAGCAGCCACTTAAACACAAATATGGTCATTTACAAGAATTCAGATTTAGAAATCTTTTATCACCAATCTGTATCATCAGTCTTTGATGCCTAACACTTCGAAATCTAAAAGAATTAATGATGACTATTCAAAATACTTGCATGAAATGCTCATAATGATATGCAGTATGGTAGAGGGAAGTGTAGTTAAAAGCAGCAATGAAACCAGTCTTAATGGAAATGGCAGCTTTCCTGTCTTCTGCAGAAGATACAAGCAAAGATCTCAAAATGTAGCACAATCTCTTGTGGTTTTTATGATATTTTTAATACTGACTAAAATCACGAAACTGGTTATGATTAACTCCTTTATAGGAAAGAATTTATTTTAGTGAGAGCTGTGTTAGAGAAGACTGTCAAAAGATCTGCGTTTCAAAATCTGAATGTTGAGTTTCCCAAAGACTGTGGCTGTTGAATACAGTTTGTGGCTGTTGAATACGGTTCTGCCTCTTTGAGCAGTGACCAAACCCAGCTCTACCCCAGCCATTTCCAATTCACCTACATCATCTACAGATGAAGCTTTGCTTACAGCATATTTCCACAAATTTGCAATTACACTGTTGGCGATTTTAGTGTTGGTAACATGGCTTCCTCATACAGTGCCCATCTAAAAACACTTCCATATTTATCTTAGTCTATTCAAATGAAACAAGTTTTTAAAATTATTTTTTCTTTAGGTTTTAAGAAAAGGGTAGAAAGTACACCAGGAAGTGGAGGTGGTAGTTAAAAAGGAAGATGAGGGCCAGAATTGCAAAGACACTGAGTCCTGTAAAAAGGTATCACAGAAGCCTTAATATGTAGCAGCAATTTTCATTTGGTCCTGACTATTTCATCTTAAAAACACCCTAGTTTTATTCTAGGGAATTGTTATGAGCACATAGGCATATAGCAATGCACAAAGGGTGTTTCAACAGGAAAAATTTTAAGATCAGGAGTGCAGTTCTGAAGCAACTCCAGCAGTTCCCACTTACTACACTTCAATTAACTTCACAGAAGACTCTGCATGAAGGAACTGGACACTTTCCAGATTAAATAGACAATCTCCATGAATGAACCTAATGCCACCTAACCACTAACTGGCACTCAGTTTGTGGGGCCAGACTACAACTGCTTCAAAGAAAACCCTGAAACATGGATATCACCTTCCCAGCACTAACTGCTTTACCCTGTACATTCACTGTTATTGAGCTATACTTGCTGGTGCAGAAGTAGCCATAACTTTGAGCCAAATCCTGCAGTCCTTACTTAGGCAAAGCTATTAAAAAGGATGAGAAAATGATCTAGGCAATAACTGTCATATTTATGCTATCAGCAGTTCGAAAGACTTTCCTAAAAAGTGCCTTCAGACAGGTGTAAGTGATCTCCCAAACAAACTTAGCCTTCAGGAAAGATGAGCATAAACTTGCCTTTCCTGAGCACTATCTATCAACAAACCAAGATATAAGTAAATTAATTACCTGAGATTCTTCCACTTACTGTAAGGGGTTTTACTGGACAGTATGAGACAAAACCTGCTTGCCTTTCCCCCGCTATCCCCCCCTTTCTTTCACTGGAGTGTGTTCTTGTATTCTGCGTTAGACCTTCCCTGTAAATCAAATAGAAGTCAGTAAAAACCCAAAAGGCATGGGAGACACTTGTTCTGGCCTTTAAATTCTGGTCTGATGCGACTCCTTGCTTTGTATTGGTTACCAGTAATGCCTGAATCTAACGGAAAATCTTTGTACAATTAGCTTACATGTGGTGTGGAGGACCTGGTAACTACAGCAAGTTCTGCACTTGCTAGCAGGGCAACCCTTCTGCCAGGTGTCATTGACAGCCAGAGCTAACAAACCTGCTACATCTCCAGGTCTGATCAGCAAGGAATAAAACCCACCTGTGACCCTGAAAAGCTATGTGGCAGATGGTGGCAGGTGGGGTGGGATTTCCCAGGGAAGCTGGGGGTCTGTGTTATTATTTTCTTCCTTAGGGTTTTTCCATCTCCTTGTGCTGAAGCTTGTCCTGCTCCCTACAGTTTAAGAGAGCTCATTGCTGAATCTCACCCTCAGGCAATTTTCTAGTCCAAATCTTTGAGACCCGGTGTCCCAGAAAATTAGGGATATCTGTATCGCTGTGGGGTGAGTTTAATGCCTGTTGGATGCTTTCACTGCCTTGTGTCCTTCCCCAGGCACAGGAGGCCTGAGCTTCTTCTCTCTGGCATGAAGCACAGGCAGGTTAATCTCTAAGGAAACATTAAACTAACTCCTATCTAAATTCCTAAATTCTCTATGCCACCACCATTTTTAAGAAACCTTTTTTTTTTTTTTTTTTTTTTTTTTTCCTTTGGAGTGATTTGGCAGTTAAGGAAAACCTGGGCCTGCCCCAGCTTTGCTGAGCCATGAGCCCTGTGGCAAGTTCCCCATCCACTCCTGGTTGAGACTCTTGCAGGTGAATTTCCCCCCATTTCTGTATTCACACTGGGACAGGACACACAGCCCTCATGTCTCTCCTCCTCACAGCCACCAGTCCTCAGGGGGTTGTACCAGCTCCTGAAACACAGTGCTTGCTGAGGTAATGTGGCTCTGAAAGCCTCAGCCCTACCCCAGGAGCTCAAAAAAATAAAAAGGGAGAACCTTGTACCTCAACAGGCTTGTCTCAACCATTGGCTGGAGTGGCCATGCACAATCACATGCTGGCTGGACACTGCCCATTGTCCCCAGCTTGTTGTGGATTTGAAAATGGCCCTGGGACCATGGGGCCCAGCCATGCGCTGACCTGCCACTTTGGCAGGGTATAAGCCAGGGCCTCATGGGAGTGAAAGCAAGGGCAGCCCTTTGGGGACAACATCAGGGACTGTAAGCCATTCCTTATGTCCTGGCCCTTGCTATCCTGTCCTTCCCTGGAGCACAAGTTGAGCCTGGGGTTTCCCCATGCACCTCGTCCCCTGCCCTCAGCTGCTGTCAATGTGCATGGGGAGCACAAAGCCACTGCCAAGCTTGGGTGTCTGCTGCACCCATGGCCTGCCACCAGCGGGAGGTGGGATCTCTCATTTCTGGGCTGTGTTCAGCTGCCGTGCCCAAGGCCAGGGCTATCCTGAGCAGGATGCAGGTTTCTCCCGCATACCTCCAGCCCATGCAGCCAGCTCCTGGCCACCGAGTCTGGTTCCTGGTCAATACCATGCTGGCTGTGCTGCAACATGTTTTGGGAGTTGCTTAATTTGTCTCACGAAGCAATCTGCTGTACTTTTCCCAGAAAATGTATTTTAATTTCAAAGGGAAAAGGAAGGGTTTTTTTTCTGGAAACAGCTGTTCCACTGGCATGCAGCAGCTGTTTGTGCAAAACCTGCTCAGTTCCCCTGGCTGGAGGGCCCTTAAGAGCAACCAGGCCCCTGGGCCTGAAAAAGCTGAAGCAGCCGAATAGGCCGTGTCTGTATTCTGTCAGCCTGCTGCATCCCAAACAATGACTAATAGAACTATTTTTCTATTTATCATCTGATAAATGCTTACTGGCTTGTAAACAGACTTGCTCATAAGAGTCTGGCGAACATGCCGGTGGTTATTTTTGGTTGCACAAATTCCGTTTTCCTGTGTTATTTGCTGCAACCAGACCAACGCGTTCACATTTTGATAGCTGTGTTGTTGGTTCCTGTATTTGCTGACAAGCGAGCTAATGTCTCTATTGTTTACCAAAAGGATGTTGTTGAGGATTACAAGCCTGGATATTTAAACCTCTGAAATGTACACCAGCATGAACTTACTGTCCCTAAAGGCAATTTACTCACTGAGAATCCCATGCTTTTTAAAATAATTCTACTTTTTACGCCACCATGTTTTTTCTCTAAAAAGAACCCAAAGTCTACCACAATTCAGCCTGACTGGAGGAGGACTGTCATGGAAATCTGCTTGTTCTGAACAACAAATGAGTATCTGTATGGTGGCAAGTAACTGAGAAGGCGAGGGGCCATACTTTCTTACTAAAAAGTTAGAGTTGATGGCTCTCAAAGACCTTGAGTAGGAAGAAGCCTCCAAAGTAAGAAGATAAAGGACTGGGTGAGTTCTGGCTCTGAACCTCACAAAACTGAGCAGACTTGTATCAGTGACTTTTTTTTTCCTTTCCTGGAATTTCTAGATCAAAGCTTAACCCAGGGTTATGGGTGCTTCTGGTTTCAGGGAGAGCAATGACAAAGGAAAGGAGGAATAGCCCATCCAAACATATCAGAGGCTGGCAAAGCAACCAATTTTATCACGCCCAAGCACTCATCAGTTCATAAATTGACTTAAATACAGTGTGTATTTCTCTTTCTCCCCACTCCCATGAGGACCAGAAACATTTTAATGCTCAAATACTTAGAGACGCTAACAAAGTGGGGGCTTTAAAATAAAGCAAAGAGCCTTCATTCCAAATAAAATTGTACTGACAAATCTGGCTTACCCCAGCACAAAGCTTCCAAGCACCTCTAAACGGGACTGTACTGAGAGCTTAGAAGCTAACTTCTATAATCAGTATGAAAATCATACCTAGACATCCAATTTAAAAGTGTTTTGTTGAAGTATAAAGAAGCCAGGTTGGAGGAATTAAACTCAGTTGTCACTTAGAGTCTATATGTGTGCTCTATTTCCCTTATTCTAAGTTGCGATTGGGAGGATTGTCCATTTATTTCTCTTTTTTCCTCATCTTGTGAAGTTTTTTTTAGCTAGTTGGCCACAGTGATGATTGATTACAGAGGTCACTGTTTAAAGCAGTTAGTTGATGATGGATGATGCATGCACTGAGAGGCTATTAGGGTTTTGGTGAAATGGAGAGCACAGCATAGATGTAAGAAAAAAAAAAGAACAAATACAATGTAGAATGAAAAAGTCTATAATTAAAAGCGGGGGTTTTATAGTACAACAAAAATCAATATTCTTATAGCTCCTTTAAATGTGTATAAAGCATTTTCCTAAATGGAATGTTCAGTATTTATTTAAACACACACACACACACGCACACACCCCAGTACTAATCCCAGTATAAAGCAGTTTAGAATGTAAGTTTAACTATAAACTGTTTTATACCAAAAGAAGATAGCGGCTATTTTCTCCAGATATTCTTAAACTTAAATTATCTAAAATACTTCAGCCTATACCTAATTAAACAGATGAATAAATCCCATTGAAGTCAAAGAAGCTACTGATGTGATTAAAGAAGATACATGCTTAAATTCTATTTGGAGTTTAGATCCAAAAGCTTAACGCCAACCCCATTCAACAATACATTTAGGCAACTTTAGACACTTACTTAAATCAATAGGATTAGATGTTTGCTTGAAGTCACACATGAATTTAAATGCCATACTAAATAGGAAAGTACTTATGGAATGGATTAGCTCTGGTTGAAATTTTCTAATTATTATCTAAGAATGTTGGTAAGGACCTGAAATATGTTCATTTTTCAATTAATTTTTAAACCCTCTTCCAGAAAAGAAAATATTTTCACTTTTCACTTTCTATACCTCACCTTCTGCAATCTTCTTTCCACCAGAAAAAAAAAAAAAAGTGGCAGAAAAGGAAGGGAATTATTTTTTCATTCTTAAGGGGAGGGGAACATCAAGTTTTAATTTATTGTTTTTTGTTTTTTAATAGGCAAAACCAAACAATACCTTAATGTAATTCATACGTTTCTAACTGGGCCAGATGAACACAAGACTTGTAGAAGGTTTTCACTGAAGTTTACAAAGAGCTTTGAGTTCACTTTTTCCTGACATGAATGTCTGTAAGTTCATACTGATTTACCATTTTTATTTGCTGTTTTAAGATGAACAGGTACTCTAGATCTGAGAGCAAGAGAAGAAACAAGCCAGCATTTGTATTAAGAAACATTTTTATTAACAAAACAGTAAATTCCACTTGCTTAGCATTTCCAATAATGAATAAATTGGCCTTGCAACAAATAAAAAAATTGTAAATATCTATCACAGAAAGCACTATAAGGTTAGGGGCATTGGGCCTCTCTTCAATGTCTTAGGGTTGAAAGTTTGACACATTATTTAGTGTTTTGTTAAAAAAGGCAACACAATACAGTCATAGAAATGAAGCCATCTCAGTCAAACAAATTAGGTTATATAGAGAAAGGATCCAATTTTATGTTAGGTAGTTGGTTTATGTCTGTTTGTTTGTTGTTGCTGTTGTTTTTTAAACAAAAAGGAATTTTAAATCCACTTGCTGGCACTTCTGATACATCCATATTTGTTTTTTGCTAAATTATGAAATTAAAGAGGAAAGAGGAGAACCTTCAGAAACAGTGTTAAAATCGTGTTTGCTTATTATAGTAGTAGCAGATTTTTTTTTCCTTGATGTATGGATTTAGTTAAAGATTAATCTACCAAACTGCCTGGAAGCTGACCTGACCATGCTACTTCATCAATGTGATCAATACCAAGCAGAAAAGACCATTTCAGCTCGCCCAAACCATATTCTGTCATGTCCAGTCTCCTGCCATTAGATAATTCTTGTTCTTCTATGTATCTTCAAATACTGAAATCTCAATACCACCTGGCTTTCAACTTCTTCTTCCCCCCCTCCAGCTGAAGTCTCTTGCTTCCAGCAATGACCTCCAGTGTACCTGACTCTGCCATTCCCTGAGTACAGCTGTCTTGTAAAGGTGGGAGAAATTTTGAGTGCCACAGGTGAACCACAATCTAAGAAATGAACATCAGATGGATTTTGTGAACCTGTTCTCATTTCTGTGTGAAAGCTAATGAAAATTAAAAAAATGTTTCACAAATGCAACATGATACACCTCAATGTAGTTGGCAACCTTCAAGAGAGGTGTTTTCATGTCAGCTACATGTATTTTTAAAGTGCTCTGACTCCCAGATAGATAGCTGTACCAGTTTCCAGCCTTTTTCATCAGCTACAGTGAACAACACACCACAAAATGTTTTGTGCCTGCTGTTTAAAGCTAATTTTAAATTCCTCCCTCCTGCCTGTAAAGTGTGAACATCTATATCTCTCCCAGGAGGCCTTCCAATGATTTAGTTGATTTCTATTAAACTACCTTCTTTCTGTCTAATGCTTTTCCTTTGAACTTCTGTGTAAAGAAAATGTTACACTACGATTTATTGCTGTGAACCTAATGAAATAATACTAGAAAAAAATTAACATGTAAATACCAGCATTATATTTAATATGTTTAACTAAAATGCATTAATGTTTTATATGTGTAAGAAAGGCTATGTGTTACTTTAAAACATGATGAACTTGTATTTGTCTGGTTATGATGTCTTGCAATACTACTACACAATCAACTTAGCTAAAAATACTTTTTCATGTCAAAATGCCCACCATTGAAAAATACTACCGTGCACCTCAAGATTACTTCTTTTTGGAGAAAGGGGTAAATTCTGCAGTAGAATCAGCCTGGATAATGAAAATTAGTCTTTTTAGATCTTTTACCACCCAAGCTGTAGTAGCTGTCGTTTATATAACTGAATGCCAGATAAACACTATATGATACTTCCTAAGAAGTATCGTCCTAAGAATTATTATCATAATTTCCTAAGAACAAGGTTTCTGAAAGGCAAACCATGCTCTCCAATAGTGAAGCTCTGACTGGAAGCCAAAGGCCAGTTTAAGTCAATAAATATTTAGCTAATTAATGAAGGTGTATTTCTAGGAGAATTGGCCATTTTGATCAACTTCATTGATGCATATCAGGAGCAAGAGATGGGAATAAGAGGGAGAAGACAAATTACAGTAGAGATATATTTTTGCTTTCTAGTCCACTTCTTTCATACAAACTACTAAAACTTAATTGCAACAGAATAGAGGCTGTACAGGTAAGAAAAAAATTAGCTGACTCTTATATACATTCATACACGTTCCCCTTAGAATAACCACTACACTGTAAATTTAAAAAAAAAAAAAAAGGGAAGGGAAGAAGTCTGGGACAATTTATAATGGCTGCAAAAAAACTGAAGTATGTCTGTTGCTTCAGATGTCATAAAACTCTCTATACCTAGCAACACTTATAACATTGAGTTTACCAAAAATGGCTGAAGAGCAGATATAGTTTGCATTTTCTATACAACAGGCTATAAAACATCACTTATCACAGTCCAGAAAGCACATATAGATGTGTTTTTATATAAACATATGTAATAACATATTAAGCGTGCATGAAAATTTCCCAATGATTGCATCTATGCCCTCTTGTTTGTTTTTATTCTCTTTTTTTTTTCTTTTTTTCTTTTTTTAATTTTATTTTGTGGAAATGTGCCTTATATTCCAGATTTTTCTTTTTGTTTTTGAAAATAAGGCCTCAGTACTATTTTCCTCACAACCAGAAAGGGGCTTTTTGAAAGTATTTCTACATAAGTCTTCAGAAAAGCCAGCACTTTGTTTCAAATGCAAGTTTCCAATCACTGCTTCACTGCACCAGATGGCAAACTCTTTATGTTTGCTTGTTGAGTCACCATATATAATGACAGTCTTCTCTGACAATCAGACTAACTTACTTCTCAAGAAAGCGCTAGCACTTTGGCTAAATCCAGAATCATAGGTAGCTTCTTTTTTCTTTTTTTTTTTTCCCCTGTTTTGTTTTTTTAATTTGTTTTGTTTCATATTGTGCCTTGATGTTGTAGTAATACTCCTTGCTTTATGAATGCGTGGTGTCATCATTGTCTTTCAGAAATGTTCCAGCAACATAAAGACAGGCAGAGTAAATGAAAACACTGTGGATGTTAGGGAATTTATCAGCTCCTGTTTGTGAAAAACAAGAGCATGAAATGCTTGTTTTTAAAAACAGTCTTTCCTTTCTGATTGCATTCCCTGTCTTGTTTGTTTGTTTGTTTTTGAATGTGCTTCATAAAAAGTAAAATAAATAAGTTTGTATTATGTCTCAGATAAAATGAAGACTATTTCTATACAAGCGTTCTGTCAGGTGTTGAGATCAGACATAGTACTCCTTATCCTTATTTTTCTTGTTTTTGTTGGAACTTTTAGCGCTGTTGGGCTGTTTCTCCTTGATCACAGCCCCATTGGATTGTGCTGAGTTACTGATGTAGTTTCGACTCTCATCTACGTGATATGATCCTTCGTCTCGATTCCTGTACTTGTACATGGCATACAGGAGAATGAGGATACACAGCGCCGCTGCTGCCACGATCCCAACTACCATGCCTGTTGTGCTGCTGGATTCACGAATCACCTCAGACGAACCAGGATACTCCCTTCCTCCTCCTGCCCTGGTAGGATTTGCTGTAGGTAGATAATGAAATAAGGGAGAGGTTATTATTGAGTTGGAACATGGAGCTCGTCATATGTACCTGCTACAAACATGCATCTTTCTAATCGCACTTACTAGGTCAGGATTGCCTAGCAAAATACCCTGCTCTACAGGCCCAAAAACATTTAGGTTTGCAGCCCACTCCATTTTCATGTCTGTCAGCACGAGTAAACAGGCTTTTAAACGAGGCAAAGGACAGCAAGGAAAATCTCACTTCAGCCTTCAGAAGCATTTCTCCAAAGGCTGTTGTTAAGTAAAGAATGCCTAAATAGTCTGAAATAACATGCATGCCACAATTTAAATGGCCAGAATACAAACTTCTGGGAGGTTAGGATCTCCCACTCCCTCCTTCTCTCTTTCTCTCCTTCTGTAAATAACATAAAGTGGCTCTATAGTACTTATCGAGAAGATAGTGATGACAAGACAGACTACCAAACAGAAGTGGGGGGAGGGTGATCAAATTCCCCCAAATTATAAATGATAGCAGCCAATAAATTGGCTACAAATAAGGTACCATCAGCTCTTCTTTAGATTTCCCTCAGCAAGCTTTTCAATTTCTCCCCTCTTTCTAATATTTTCTGATTATTATTTTAAAAGTTAATTCTATATATTCTCTTACTTTTAGACAACTATCATAGAATGGTTAAGGTTGGAAGGGACCTTAAAAATCATCAGGTTCAAACCTCCCTGCTATGAGCAGGGACACCTCACACTAGATCAGGCTGCACAAAGCCTCATCCAACCTGGCCTTAAACACCTCCAGGGAGGCAGCTTCCACAACCTCCCTGGGTAACCTATTCCAGTAACTTACATGTCTAACCTAAATCTCCCCTCTTTCAGTTTAAAACCATTACCCCTTGTCCTATCACTGCCCTCTCTGGTGAAAAGTCCCTCCCCAGCTTTCCTGTAGGCCCCCTTCAGGTACTGGAAGGCCGCTATAAGGTCTCCCCGGAGACTTGTCTTCTCCAGGCTGAACAGCCCCAACTCCCTCAGTCTGTCTTCATAGCAGAGGTGCTCTAGCCCTTTAATCATCTTCACAGCCCTTCTCTGGACCCTCTCCAACAGCTCCATGTCTTCCCTGTGCTCAGGGCTTCAGAGCTCTACACAGTACTGTCAAACCCTACCTTCTCTTGGCTACACTTCAGAGCACCTTTTCACTCAGCTTCTCCCTCAACTCTTCTTTGTCATCGATGCCAATACCAGGCATTCCTTCAAGCAATGCTTTATGCCCTCCAAATACCTGTCAACTTGCACAGAGCAACAACTCAGCCTGCTAAGAACGCACCTCTCAGCCCAGACTCTGGTCTTTTCAGTTGTGATATGAACTGAACTGACCTATGTCATCAGACTGTGAAGTCTTCTTGACAGGAACTATTGTGTTTTCTGTCACATATTGTACCCTTGCACAGTGATGTGGAATGAAAGCCTAATCCCAGGAGGAATTTCTAGGTTAAATGCTCACAGTGCACATAATGCTTATGCATCTCCCATTATCTCCCTTCTGTATTGCATTTTGCCTAAGGAGAGAAGGCAGATCCTTGTATAAAGTCACTTTAAGTGGCAATAGCTAAAATGGATCTTCTTCTGCAACTTAGCAAATGTCATGGACAAAAATGAAGTGACCTGGGCCTATGCAATATTCCTCTGATTATAGTCGCATTTCCAAAATCCTGAGAGACTGTGCACCCTCAGCACTGCCGGCAAGAAAAGAGAAGTGAGAGAACAAGTGCTTCCCACCAGCACACTCTCATTAAGTATCCAGGCTGGCTTGTGGAAACTGTATTTTAAATCATTCTGTATGGCTAAAAATATAGTCAGTAAAGTCTAAATTTTAACTGAGAGTATTATTAAACACTCGTTTAAAAATATATTCATAATGTTAGCTTTACCAGACCTTGCATACAACTAGCATTTTATTGAAGTGTATTAGAGAAGTGCCTTGCTTAAGCTGCATGAAAACACTATGTCCCATAGTCACTTTGGACAACCAGAATTAAAAGCAGACACCAGCTACAGACGTCTACAACTGGCCCATGAATAATAAAACAAAGCAAATAAGCCACAAACCCCAAAAAGAACAAAGTTCCCTCCTCAATTTGGAGTTACTCATCATTTATTTATTGGTAATTTGTGTTCTTACTTTTGAAACACCACTTCCTGGCAGTTATCCCACACAGGTTTAAAGAAGGTGATATCTTATTTGAAAGAAAGAACAGAGGCACCACAGTAAGACTCAAGAAAACTGTCACTCGTGTCAAATAGCATTTTAACTTATTTTTTTTTCCCCCTCTCTGAAAGTTCTTACTTGTTATGAGTTGGTACAATTGGTATTTTCTATGACTACACAAGAGATCTTGAAGTTTCACTTCAGAAGGCTTTAAGGTTTTTTCTCATTTCAGTAGATACCACCCTACTAAGAAATGCGGTTTGTTTCAAAGTAGCCAGTGACTGTTTTAGATCCTGTCTCTTCCTTACAGCTATTGTAGAAAAATGGAAATACTTTTACATGTATCACTTTACAAAGGACAATGCATTGTTGCAGAATAAAGGCTCCTGAGTATTTCCAGAGTGAATGAAAATGAGACGAAATCTTACTGTACGTGATTTCAGGAAATGAATTTCTGTCTGAGAAATAACAGAAGCAGCTGAATAAACTCTGTCAATACCTGATGGACTGACAGCTGCTCTTTCTCTTTAAAATACAGACATTTGGGCCAAATGCCGCCAACTAACTTTACAATTAATGTCTATTAAATGACACCTAATAACTTGCTCAAAGGAAAACGTTCTTTTAACATTGCAACCTAAAAAAACATGTAAGGAATATCTTTCTATGTTATCTAAACTCCTGCCTTTAACCTGATGGCATCCTTTTTTTTTTTTAAAGAATGTTTTCAGAATTTTCTCATTTATCCCATCTGTCTGAGGAATATTCAATCACTACATTAATGTTATTTAAACTTAGAACATTTTCAAGCATCTGTTGTTACATTTGTTTGGACTTCAGTAAAAGAAGCAGTTCAGCAAGGGAAATGACTTCTTGCTATTTTTCTTCCGTTTACATTAAAATAAGCTTTTAACCTTGTTGGGCCTCTGAAGACAAATGAAATAGAAGGAAATAACATCAAAGTTTTACAAAGCACATGCTTTTGTCTGTGAGCATTGTAGGTAGGAATGGCTAGCAGAGCACATGCTAAGGCAAGTCTCCTGTTCCGAAACAGGGCAGAAAAGGCCACTGGGAAAAGGCCAGCCTAGACTTCTTCTGAAATCTATGTAAATAAATAAATCCCCATCCATAAGATTGCTAAAAACAGCAGCCTTCTATTTAAGTAGGACCTTTATTTGACTAAGACTGGAGTACCCAAAAGGAGTTTATCCAGATTTTTTTTTCCCTGCAAGACAGGAAGTATTGCAAGGAACAACAGATGATCTCAATCAAGTGAAGATTGTAAGGTTACAGAAATCTTGCTCTTTGCTTCCCAACTTCTTGAGAAACACATGGTGCAGTTTTCCTCCCAGCATCTTGGTAGCTGAACCAGGCAGAGTGATTGGCTCCTGGCACACAAGCAGAGGGGTGTCTATGGGTAACCTTGTCTGCCACTCAGTTGCAGTCTCTGCAGCATCAAAAAGACATTAACTTTGTCCTGGATAAAGTTTCTTATTGTAAATGAGAAGTGAAATACCTTACATGTGAATGTTAAGACTAAATGTCATAAAAATTACCTTGATTTTTAAGAAAAGAAAATCTCAAAAAAACCCCTGCAACAATCTATAGTAAGTTGAGGATGGTTTGAGAAAACCTTAGAGTGTGATCATGCTCTGACCGTGCCATAACAGAGAGAAGAAATAAAAGTCATCTTGTGGTGCAATCATCCCTTCTTAAAACAACGTATCTGATGCACAACTCTTCCTCTCAACAGTATTCAATCAGCAATGTTGGACTGCCTCAAAAAAAAGCTTAGAAGAGACTGATTTTTAAGCCTCTTCTACCACTTATGAAAAACTTTGAATGAAATAATGGCAGTTGAACAGTTTTACATTGTGTAATAATGAATTAGAAAGTTATTATTCTTCACTGTATTTGTAAATGGTTTAAAATTTAGAGGGAAAAATCTTACTATTTTCAGTGCCCAGTTTTCATTAATACTGAGAAAAGAAAATTGGAATTGCAGGCTCCCATGGTGTTTGTGAATTGAAATTAGCAGACTTAAAAACAAAACAAAAAAAACAACACAAGGACCTCAAACCTGTTTTCTTTACATTTATGTCTTCCCACAAACTGTGAATAGGAAATTACTCACAAGACAGTAATGTTTAACTACTGCATTTTCGATGAGGCATGAAGGCGATTCTTTACAGGACATACTAATTTTCACCCTGTGTGCTATCATTGTAGATCTGTTTGTGGCTGACTGCAGTGTTGTTGTATTCTGGTGAACTAGTTTCTGAGCTCACTGCAATTTCAATGTCTAATTACAATTAATATGTCTGAAAAACAAATCTCAGTGCTTCCTCTGCTGAACTGGTTGGATAGACATGGGCCAGTTGCAAAACCATGTGAGAGATGTACCACAAAACTAGCTGCATTGCCAAACACACACTCTATGCTCCATGATCATAATGGCACAATGATTCAAAGAATACTGTAGCCAAGACCTGCACACACGACACACTGATGTGGTGGAGAGGTGTGGTGCCTATGAGCAGAGGAGCTACATTTGCCATTTTAAACTTACGCCATGACATTTGTTCTAAGAAATCTGTAAGATGCTTTGAGAACAAGACAATTACCTACTTTCAAATGTGTTAAAGGGAAGAATATTAAGGTATCTGTTCTATTCTTTGGTGTACAAACCCAGATTCTTTACTTCCTGTAAAGACATCTCAAAGGTTCTCAGAAGGAAAGACACAATGCATTAAAATATCTCTAAAATGATGTTAACTAACTTACCTAGTCATAAAAATAGTCTAGCAGTGAAACACCATCTACAGCTAACAAGGCTGTTTTGCTAAGAAACTAAACATTGTCTCTGCACAGAATGTAATACTTATTTCCAAGTGCACTGATTTGCCATATATTGACTTCAAATAATTTACAAATCCTACCAACTCCTTAGGACTGCAGGTTTTGCAAAAAATATTTTTTTCCCATGGTTGAGAGGTGGGAGGGTTATTGTCTCAATCATCTTTAAATTTCAACATAAGTCTAAAAGGAGACAGGTTAGTTGGTAGAACAGTGCCAATTGATACCGCATACCAAATCAATGGGTTTTATAAGTTAATATGCTCTGCAGAGGTGAGGGGAATATTTCACATAGTTTAATAATTACAGAATCACAGAATTATTGAGGCTGGAGATCATCAAGTCCAGCCTATGACTGAACACCACCACATCAGCTAGACTATGGCACTAAGTGCCACATCCACTCTTTCCTTGAACACATCCAGGGACAGTGCCTCCACCACTTCCCTGGGCAGTCCATTCCAATGTCTTATCACCCTCTCTGTGAAGAAGTGCTTCCTAATATCCAACCTAAACTTCCCATGGTGCAGCTTCAGGCCATGCCCTCTCGTCCTGTCACTAGTTGCCTGGGAGAAGAGCCCAGCCCCACCTGACTACAACCTCCATTCAGGTAGTTGAAGAGAGTGATAAAGTCCCCCCCGAGTCTCCTCTTCTCCAGGCTAAACAACCCCAGCATCCTCAGCTTATCCCTATAAGACTTTCCCTCAATGCCCTTTACCATCCTTGTTGCTTTCCTCTGGACCTGCTCCAGCACCTCAATGTCCTTCTTGAAGTGAGGGGCCCAGAACTGTACACAGTACTCAAGGTGAGGCCTCACCAGTGCTGTGTACAGGGGGAGAATTACATCCCTACTCCTGCTGGCCACACTAGTCCTGATACAAGCCAGGATGCCATTGGCCTTCCGGGCCACCTGGGCACACTGCTGGCTCATGTTCAACCAGCTGTCCACCAGCACTCCCAGGTCCCTCTCTGCTGGGCTGCTCTCCAGCCACTCTTCCAAAGCCTGTAGCATTGCAGGGGTTATTGTGGCCAAAGTGCAGGACCCTGCACTTGGTTTTGTTAAACCTCATACCATTGGCCTCAGCCCATTGATCCAGCCTGTCCAGGTCCCTCTGCAGTGTCTTCCTACCCTCTGGCAGGTCGACACTCCCACCAGTTTGGTGTCATCTGCGAATTTACTAAGGGTGGACTCGATCCCCTCATCCAGGTCACCAATAAAGATATTGAATAGGACTGAGCCCAGTACTGATCCCTGGGGGACACTACTGGTAACCAGATGCCAACTGGATGCAGCACCATTCACCACCACTCTCTGGGCCTGCTTTTGTGAAAACATTTTCCACAAACCTAGATTTGATGTTAGCCAAAATGAAAAATGTAAACCAATATATCACTTAATGTTTTTAGCCCTCTTTGTCCCATGCTCCTACTCTCTTTATTAGTATATTTTAACAATTTCTCTTATATTGCTCCTCCTCTCCCAATAAGGATCTTTTCTCCTTTCACAAGTACAGCTGTCAGTCCTACTTCTCTCCACCTTTGCATGTGTCATTTACATTTGAACCTCTGCTTCATTCTTTTCTACATGGAGTAATTTATTAGTAGTTTTGTGTGTGTTCTGGGAAATCTTTGGTAATTTGTTTCTTTGCTTCACAAATTTTGACTGATTAGCAGATTCAGTGGGTGGTCTAGATTTTAAATTGAAGGATTCCTAAATGGGAACAGAAATTAAATGCTTCTGCAAATAAGATGACATAAGGACAAACCACAATTGTTACACTACAGATAGTAGGTTTTCAAGCTACAGCTAAGATTCTCTGATTGTGGGGAACTGGTTCAGACAGCTGAACCAGTATGTTCTGCTCAGTTACTTCCCCACAGCTCTAGGCCCCAAGCAGTCAGATGAACACCAGTGTTACTGCAAGAAAAGGAAAGGAGCATTGGATGCAAGTTTCTGGTGGCAGCTAACTGTGAGAGTGGATTTGTTGTACCAAAAACCTACAGTGTTAGCAACGGTGACATTTGAGCCTGGCTGGACTTTGCATAGGATTTACCACTGAGCTTCACAGGACCAAGGTTTCATTGACTGCTACTTTTATAATCTCATTGAAAAAAGAAACAAACAAATAAACAAAAAAACCAATCAACAAACACAAAGCCCGAAACATTTGATCTAGGACCCACTTTTCTTCAATGGAACAGCAAAACATAGTTGAAAAGAGTGAGGACTGATGGCTTGGCCTGCAGAGCAAGGAATGATTCCTTTTCATTAAATGAACTGGAGGTGCAGACACCCATGTTCATCTTTGCAACTGTGGGTGATTCCCTGACTGTTTTCCTTCACTAAGCAGCTACTACATGAAGAGATAAATGGCTGTGCCACAAACATTGTAGATATGGCTTGAATGTTGAAGCTGAAAGCACACTACTTTCAATTTGCTCTTAACACTGTCATCAAGTCAGATCCATTACTGACAATGCTGATAATGTGCCTGGGAAAAGAAGTGTCCAGGCTTTCAAGACATCCAGAATATACATGCACACACACTGGCAATGTGGCCACTACAAATACCAAACTACACTTGATAAAAGAAGACTTGCATACAACTTGCAGATACAGCTACACATGTTCAGCCTGAATCGTATTGCTGCCAGGACCTTGTATGCTTCTCTGGGGGAGGGAAGAGAAAGATAAATGGATTTCAAGGTTGATATAAATGACACTTGATGTAATTAATGTTCTTTTTCTCATGAAAAATTATTTAAGTGAATAAGACTGCCTTGTTTTCCTTTGCTTTCCTCTAGCACAGGGAAAAAACTTTGAGATATCTAGAAAGCTTTTTTGCATTTTGGAGTATGATTCTCATGTTCTTGCTGCTTTCATCTTTCCTTTCATTTACCCTTTTCTGTAATTTTTAAACAGGTATGTGCTGTATCTGTATCAGAATTTACTGTTTAAGCCAGCTTACATTTAAACTGTCAAAGTCCCAAATCTAGACCACAGCTCAGCCTCTGGTTTTGAAACTTATGGGCCAGAATAGCATGTCAACACAGCAGAACTTTTCACTCAGGTCTTTATATAGTTAGAAGGAGATAGCTTAAGGTTAGACGATTTCAGGTACATGCATCCTCACTATAGGTTACTTCTGCCTTGAAATTTCCCTGCTTCCATGTATGAAAAATATCCTTAGAAAATACCTCGTTCTCAAACTTGTCTGCATCCACCTGCAACCTCGCAGGCTGCCAAATGACTACTTAAACACTAAAGAAACCCAGTGTTTCCATAGAGGTTTAAATTAGGTGAAAATTAGCAGCAACCATCCTGTTAGGAGGTATGCAAGAGATAATGAAAACTCACACTGTATGGAATACTAGAAAACACCAGCAGAAGTTTACCATTTGTCCTTGGCAGTGGGATAAGCAACCCTGTTGATTGCCAGAAGTCTGTTAACATGGTCACTACTTGATAAGCTGCTGCTGCCATACAACAACTACTTTATAACATCATATTAATTGAAATTAATTTAATTTATCAGGTACTGCAAATGGTTAGCTAGGAGCTGCAAAAGAGTGCTGAAATAGACAGTGCCCTGTGTCATTTAACTGAGAGAGGCAAAGCTCTGACTTGTGTCCTGCATGCAGCGCAGCCAGCTTCCCACTTCCTTAGCAAAACTGTATTTTCCCTGTTTGCTAGGGACAGCTGCCTCAGATTCCCATCTTTCTCTTTGATCCTTCCTCCAAATATTAACTGAGGTAGAGCAAATTTCTTGTTGAATTTTATGGAAGTGATTTAACATCGCGTTGTTCAAATTTGGTCTGAGAAAGACACAGAAGTTCAGCAATACAATCTTGATTCAGAACAGAATTTTGGCTACAAACCTTTTAATACCTTTGCAAAATATTGTCTGTCTTCTTCTACCATGCCCATAAAAACAAGGATGACAAATAGTCCTGAGGAAGAGGTTTTTTTCCACAAAAAAAAAAAAAAAGAGGCCAATTCAATGCATAAGCCTTACAAAGTAACAAGAAAGAGTTTCAGTACTGCCGATGTCCACAACACAGTATTGAAAGAAACTAAGTGCACTAGATGTAACAAAGCAAACCAGAACACAATGCAGCTCAAGGAACACAATGGGTCTGCATTAATGAAAGCACCAGTATCATGTTTTGGAGCATAGAAGGTTCAAGGTAAATATCAGAAAAAACTTTTTTACTGTGAGAGTGACAGAGCACTGGAACAGGCTGCCCAGGGAGGTTGTGGAGTCTCCTTCACTGGAGACATTCAAAACCCGCCTGGATGGGTTCCTGTGTGATGTGCTCTAGGTGACCCTGCTCTGGCAGGGGGGTTGGACTAGATGATCTTTCGAAGTCCCTTCCAACCCCTATGATTCTATGATTCTATGATTCTATGTTGTCTATTTTCAAACAAACTAGAACAACTCATTTATTTCTGCCAACAACCTATGTGTAGTCTTGCTTCTAAGTGTAAGCTTGACTCGAAGGACCCATTTTTAGGATTATACACTTTAACTTTAGATTTTTAAGCAGATTGGAATGAAAACTAATGGAACCTGTTACAGATTCAATCAGCTATTTACTTGACCCTTGCGCAAACAAATACTCTGCCTTTCTAAAATTCCTTATTTAATCAGACAAGTGTGTCACTGAAGTCAGCAAATTACTTAACTTTTTTGAAAAACCTCAGTTTTGCAATTATGAATTTATTTTATGCATTTTTCAACCAATGTCAGTGTGTGAAATCCACCCATGGAAAATGTCTAAAGAGTCCACATAATCTTTATTTGTGTTTATTTCATTGGTTTCAGTAAATCTAACATTTACAAAATAGCCTGAAAACCAAAATCCTCTCTCAAGATGCAGAGTAGTACAGGTGAGTGCAGACCTTCTTACTCTTCACTTGCGTATTGTGCTTCTATTCCAAAAGAAGACAAAATAAGGAGGGAGGGAGGGAGGGAGGGAGGGAGGGAGGGAGGGAAGGACGGAAGGAAGGAAGGAAGGAAGGAAGGAAGGAAGGAAGGAAGGAAGGAAGGAAGGAAGGAAGGAAGGAAGGAAGGAAGGAAGGAAGGAAGGAAGGAAGGAAGGAAGGAAGGAAGGAAGGAAGGAAGGAAGGAAGGAAGGAAGGAAGGAAGGAAGGAAGGAAGGAAGGAAGGAAGGAAGGAAGGAAGGAAGGAAGGAAGGAAGGAAGGAAGGAAGGAAGGAAGGAAGGAAGGAAGGAAGGAAGGAAGGAAGGAAGGAAGGTCCTTCATGACAGTTCAAAAACATATAAATATATAATATAAATATATATAAATATATAATTTGGGCATTTTACACCCTCTTATTGAATTAAGTGATTCTTTGATTCCAGATAAAAAGTTCTAGACCTTTTTTGAAACTGGTGGAAACATAGTGAAGGCACACATCTTTATTTCTGTGGCTAACAATTAAGTATCACAAAAGATTTAGAACTGCCTAGAAACTATTTTCACATATTTGGGATACAGGCACAGAAACTGGGGCTTAACTAGTGGTATTGTCAAAAAGTTTGAATATCAGTCTTGAAAATCAGGACTGCTTTATTTAAGAGAGCACAGTCATAGATCCAATTTCTTTTTTTGTGTGTGTCTGACAAAGCCACTGCACTAGCAGTAAACTAATTATTTAAGGTCTATGTAATACCTCATTCAGTAGTTTTTTTCTTGTTAGAGTTATTATTATTATTATCATTATCATTATTATTATTGTTGTTGTTATTGTTATTATAGTAATTTAGGACATCTCTCCCTTTCTGGTTAATGCTGGAATGGTCTGTAAGGCAGCTTCTTTATCTGGGAGTAGCAGAAAGAATAGGTAAAGCAACTTTTTATATGTGAACAACAGTGTTTCCTGCAAATTTTTCTAGGGAAAGGCAGGAAGGTAAGCCCTCAAGAGCATGTGCATATACTTGTGGGGGGGGGAAGAGAGAAAACAAGACAGAATTAATATTAAATGGATTGCGAGATGAGTGATTTTTGCCCAAAAGGCTCAACCATATTCCTCCCTCTCAGTATGTGCTGAATGAGAGCAGACTTCTCTTCTCCATCAAACCTGCCCACAGAACTGCAGCCCTTAGCTCTAACCTGTTCTCCATTTGCTTCCTCTCACTCACATATCATGCATATCATACATTTGCCTCTGATTGTCTAACATGTTACTTCTACACCTGGATAAAAGGACACGATAATCATAGATATTTTATTGACCATGATCCAGACAATCACTGAAAAATCTAGGGAGTTCCACTGAAGTCAGTGGGTATGACATATCGCGCACACAGGTTTGTGAATGAGAAATGTAGAGTGCCTGGTTTGCTTCTCTGCATTCACCAGCCCAGTCCTGGGATCACAGCAGGATTACGTGCTTCAGCTTTGCCTTTAAATATCTTCAGAACTGAGTCACAAGTGGTGATTTATATTATAGAATCACAGAATCACAGAATGTTAGGGGTTGGAAGGGACCTCTGGAGATCATCGAGTCCAACCCCCCTGCCAGAGCAGGACCACCACAGAATCTAGGGCAGGTCACTCAGAAATGCATCCAGATGGGTCTTGAAAGTCTCCAGAGAAGGAGACTCCACAACCACTCTGGGGAGCCTATTCCAGTGATCTGTAACTCTTACGGTAAAGAAGTTCTTCCTCATGTTGAGATAGAACTTCCTGTGTTCTGTTTTGCATCCATTGCCCCTTGTCCTATCACAGGGCATGACTGAGAAGAGATTGGCCCCTCCTTCTTGACACCCCCCCTTCAGATATTTATATACATTAATAAGATCCCCTTTCAGTCTTCTCTTCTGTCGACTAAACAGCCCCAGGACGCTCAGCCTTTCCTCTTAAGACAGGTGTTCCAGTCCCTTAATCATCCTTGTAGTCCTCTGTTGGACTCTCTCAAGTAAATCCCTGTCCCTCTTGAACTGGGGAGCCCAGAACTGGACACAATACTCCAGGTGGGGTATCACTAGGGCAGAGTAGAGGGCGAGGAGAACCTCCCTCAATCTGCTGGACACACTCTTCGTAATGCACCCCAGGATACCATTGGCCTTCATGGCCACAAAGGCACATTGCTGCCCCATGGATAAGTTGTTGTCCCCCAGGACTCCAAGGTCCTTCTCCACAGAGCTGCCTTCTAACAGGTCGGCTCCTAACCTATACTGGTGCATGTTGTTGTTCCTTCCCAGGTGCAGGACCCCACACTTATTCCTGTTGAACCTCATTAGGTTCCTCTTTGCCCAGCTCTCCAGTCTGCCCAAATCTTGCTGAATGGCTGCAGAGCCTTCTGGTGAATCAGCGAATCCTCCCAATTTCATATCATCAGCAAACTTGCTTTCCCCCTCATCCAGGTCGTTGACGAAGATGTTGAATAGGACTGGACCCAGCACTGATCCCTGGGGCACTCCAGTAGTTACGGGTCTATAGCTGGACTCTGCACCACTGATCACCACCCTCTGGGCTCTATTGTGTAGCCAGTTCTTAACCCATCTCACTGTCCATTCTTCTACCCCACACTTCCTGATCTTGCTCGTAAGAATGTTATGGGGGACAGTGCTGAAAGCCTTGCTAAGGTCAAGACAGACATCTTTAAAAGAAAGAAAAATAACAGCCTTCTTTCATGTGCCCCTCCTTCAGGAGCCTGTTTTTCTCAAATTGTTGTTTATAAGATGAATAAAGTTCTTTCAACTACTATAGAGATGTCTAACTCCAAACCACTGAAGATGTAACAGCAGTACTAATAACTGTCACTTAACTGATTTT
Source organism: Hemiprocne comata (assembly GCA_020745705.1). Lineage (NCBI taxonomy): Eukaryota > Metazoa > Chordata > Aves > Apodiformes > Apodidae > Hemiprocne > Hemiprocne comata. The sequence continues at coordinate 61,991,998 of CM036588.1, read as the reverse complement.
TCTGAATAAGAACTGTCTTTTCATGTTGCCTGCATATGTCTGAAGCATGAAGCAGAGCTTTAGGTACTGTCATATGAATAATAACCCCAGTATTTTACACCATGAATGTTTGCCATTCTTATACTCATTGCAGAAGTGAGAATGTCTGACTTAAACAAGAATGAGTGGAATATGAATGCACCCTTAAAGTTCACACACAATGAAATCCGTTCATCATTTATGCACCAGTGGAGAAGGTCTTGTGGAAGTCTGCAGAGAGCTTTGCATGAGTTATAGCAACCTGATGTCAATATTTCTTACCAGTCTTCAGACATAGTAAGCCACTCATACTACATTGATAGAAAACCATTACACTCCAGAAACCAGCAAGATCCCCAGTTTCCATCCATATTCTGCTGTCTGATATGTTCATTTCACTGTGACTGCAATTAATACACACTACAAAGCATTAGCCTGTGCTGTCATCACTAAGCTATGTATTAAACTTCCCTTTGAATTACATATGTTCAGCAAGAAGTATCTACTCAATTGTTTGCATAGAAGGCATGGTTAGCTAACAATAGCTGCATTTTGTCTTAAAGTGTACTTAAAAAAAACCAAACACATTAAAATAATTTCATGTTGGTTACAAATCCCCTGTACCAGTTGAGGTTACATAAAGAAAGGATGTATAAGAGTGTGACCACCACCATTACCACCAAAATTAGACAGAACGCATTTGAGGAATTGGAATTCTCTAAAATATTGAAAAATTATTTGTTAGCATGAAAGAAAACCCTTCCTTTCAGCACGTGCTATTGTTTTCAGTTGCTCCCAACACTGGAAATGTATGAAAATCCTTAGGACTAGCTGGAAAGCTACAATTCTACTCAGTGTTCCCATGTTTGGATGATGTAGCTGGAAAAGAATAGAGATCACTGTTGGTACATAATTTTAAAACACATTTTCTTAGATAATTTAGGAAATAAATTATTTTTTATCAAATTCAAATGAGAAATGCCGTATTTTTAATTCACAGTGCCAGACAATGAGTTCTTTGTCTAATGACAAAGAAGTGGTTCAGTTCGCAATAAAATAATTTGGAAAAATGCAACATTTGCTTTCTGTTGCTTTGGGGGAGCTTTATGCTTCATAAAAAAATTAACCTTAAAAATTAATTTTCATTTAAATTATAGGAAAATTAATCTATATCTGATGCCCCTCAGTCCCTTTATGTATAGACATGGTAAGAGCTAACATTTGGAAAGTTTGTAAATAAAGCATAATTTTTACCCTGTAGTAGCTCATACAGACACATCTATATGCATTTCAGCTAACCATTTCTAAAGGCTGATTCAAGGCAACCCAGTGATCTTTCTAGTACTGGAAATGCATGTAGAAGTACAGGATAATTGGACTGAGGCACAAATATTCCCTTTATATCTTGAGCCATAAAGAACACAGTAGCCCTATGAACTAACTGTAATTTTATTTTTCTTTGTTTCAGCTCCTTGCACAATGAATTCCATGAAGTGCACTAAAAAGGGCACTTGCAGTGATGTATAAATTACAGGAGTCACTTCACCTCCTACTGCAATATTATCTTGCTGCCAAATGTACCAGGAATAGAGTGCAATGATTTATGAGAGGAAAAGAAGAGCAAAACTTGTAATAACAAGCAGCAATAATTCACAGTCCATGTTTCACAGCTCTCCCCATTAGAAAAATAGATATCAATGCTGGAACCAAACCTAAACCATCACAAAGTGTTATAGAATGTATGGATCCTTGACATCACCATCTATCCAATACACGTTATCACACAGCAGGGGATGTACAAATGCAGGAAGCAGTTTGCATGCAAAGGCCCATAGTGTTCTGCTGACAGGATAAACATTCCCCAAAGCAATGCCTGAACTGTAAAAATCATCTTAGGTAGTGGCTTGTTTGCTCTCTCTTGACTATACTCATGTTTTGGAGATTCCTGGCTGTCATGAGTTGTCTCCTGCAATGCAATGAGCCTGGCCAAGATGCAAGAAAATCAACACATGCTCAAAGATAAGTCTATAAGTATCTATCATATTATTCGTCCTTGCTTAATAATGTAGGAAAATAACTGATCCCTTTGCCCCTCAGAATCAAGAATCAGAGTTTAGAAAGGTAACTAATGCTACCAGGTGCTATACATCACTGAACTCTATTCTGACTATTCTTATCCTTAAAGAACAAGTGCAGGACAAGATATTATACCAATCAGACACTGTCCTGGGAAGCAGAACCCAAGAGCTGCCAGACAAATGCTGATCAAGAGACAATAAAGTATTTTATTCCAAGACAATTTCTTCACTTGGAAAATTGTCTTCTGCTAAAACTTCCAAGACCACAGAATATTATGTACTCTGGCTTTAACATTTACATCCATCCCATTTCTGCTGGGGCCATCGAAAGAGGTTTTGACCTTAATTTCTAGCTTAAACCTTTGTCAAGTCCTGAGTTCGAGATAGATTTAACTGTAATTTGCAGAAAACAAACTGGTTTTGCATATGCTAGAAGCTATATGACTTCTTCCCTGGTCTAGATTTCTCTGCCATCAAACTCAATGATTTAACTTCATTTTACCCAGTTTGGACCTCTCTGTGTTTTGGAAGATTTCAATAGCTATGTAAGTGGCTAGGTAATAACTAACGAACAAAATACCAGCCCAGTGTAACTGGAACAAATAAGCTGTGAAGCACAAAAATGCTCACTGAAACTCAGCAGGAGTTAGAGCTCAGTTCAGAGCTCAGGAAAGGTTGGAACAGTAGTTCTGATGTACAGAAAGGCAATTTGTCCACTGGCAGTTTTATAACTCTTCACGTAAAATCAGTAAATCACCACAGGTCCTTTTTTTTTTTTATAGGTTTCCACTAACATTTTTCATGACTTGTCTACAAAATGAAAAGGTTTTATTACTTCCTCTATGACATGAAGGAAACAGAAAATATTATTGTTGTTATTGTTATAATTATGATTATTGTCATAATCATAATCATAACCATCATTCTTCATGTTGTTATTAGTATTTAGAGTAGGAGAGGGGAATGTGGCGACACTGTGAAACCAATCCATGTTGCCTTACTATACAAAACATAATACAAACAAAATATGTTGACTAAGTTTTGCATGCTAATAAATTTGTTATGACTCCATCTAATTATGGCACATTCAGCAGTTTCCATACCACAACGAAATCTGCAATTATAGTTTTTGTGACTTTATTTTCCAGACAAGTCGATGGAATTGCTGCTCAGCAGCTCCTAATCTGGTCCATGTTTTTCTGTCCCACATGAAATTTGTTACACATTGCACTTCCCATTTGTTATTTAGAAGATAGGTGCACGGAAAGTGAAGCTGGTGATGGCAGACCAAGACTTGTTAGCCTCTACAAATTGCAACATAATTATCCTAGAAAAGAAGCTCCATTTAAAGCATAAATCTCACTAATCAGTAAAATCTAACTAATGGGTCTTTTCTATTATATTTGGTCTACCATATTAAAACTGTTTGTTGAATAGGCTCTCATTTTGAGCTGAGAACCTTTTTTAGAAATAGGCATAATTGTGGGCAATCATCATATAAATGTACAGTTATGGCTCTGTCAATAAAACACAATGGGCTCTGGCCATCCCTTGAATGTATTATTTTGAAAAAAATGTAGCCCTGAGATCTGAGAGAGAGATTGCTGACTGACCATCATGCAGCAAGAGATGAAATCTAACAGTTTTTCAGGCTACAGCCTCTGAAGTGAAAATGTAATAGCAAAATTGTTCTAATCATCATATATTCTGCCTCCTACAAGTATCTGTTAGGAAACATAAGCTTCATCTGCATGAGTGAGGATGTGGGGGAGGGCTGCGGAGAAGCAATTCCAGTTTATTACATGTGGTTATGGGGAAAAAGCTGAACTGAGCCATGGGAAGAATTTAAATGGAGAAATATACCCTCTTGCATGTCCTATCCCAAATGAAAGAAAAAAAGTAATTAATCTGTCACTGTCAACAATATCATGCTTTTCTCCCTTAAGTTTCGGCCCACTGTTAGGAGTAGCTCAAACCCACATGGAGACTGCGGTATTATTGTGATGGAGCAGTGCCTACAGTTCTACTCATAAAGAAAGCTTGTTCATAAGACTAAGTGACTAAGACTAAAATAACTTACAGAGAGACACATAAACTGGAAATTATGACTTCAGTAACCCCTTTGGCTCCTGGTGTTTCAAATATGAGAAAAGGACTAGGCCGAAGAAAATGGAGGCAAATTTTAACGAATTGAGAGTGGGATGGCAAGTGAAAATCTGATGTGAAGAGTGACACATAAAATTATCCAGCCGATTGGAATTATGGAGAACACAATTCCTGTGCCAATCCATACTTTTTTAAAAAAAGCAGTAGCAGCTGGGATTCAAGAAATGAATCAGTAAAATCATTCTCAGATAAACACAAATGAGAAGCATAGCTGGGTGATGAATGACAAGCTAAATTAGGAAAGCTAAACACCAGGATGTAAAGCTAATGGCAACATTTTTCAGAAACACTAACATTCACATTCCCCTTCACCCTAGTTTGGACAGAAATTATAACCAGTTACAAAGCTTTATTTCACCCCTCCCATTCCTGCACCCACCATTTAAATGACTGTGCATGAACTCAGGCCTACTGAGCATTGCAGCCCCAGACCTGAAATCCAAAACAACCTCAGAGAATTATTCTTAAATTTAATTGGCTTTCAGCAAGCTGTAAGGCTGAGACAACACAATTATATTTCTAATACAACAGCTGTATTGTAAGAGTGCTTGGGAAAATTTTTTAGTGCTAGGTAACTAATAAATTCACAGTTGCCTTATAATATTTTTAATTATTAAAATTATTTCCATTTACAGTAGGAAAATGTCAATTTAACTATTGAACAGCACTGCTTGAGCTAACTAAAGCAAGGAAGCAATTGGCATGGATGAGCTCAAAGCCATATACTGAACTCATACTGGACAAAATGCTCTTTCTAAACTCAAGAATTTGAAAGTAAGAAGGCAAGAGCAGAAAAAAATATCCTGAAAATGAACTTTCAAACTTAGAAAAAATGAATTCTTATTACAGTTCCTAAATATCTTTTTCGTGATGTCTGGGACTTCTGCAAGTGAAATGTCTTCCTCAGAGATGTAAAAATGTATAAGGTGGGTGTATCTGTTGCTGCTCAGTTTTAAGAATGGTCATTTTATCTTAAGGCGTTTTGAAAAACACTCTGAAACCCTCTTATTGGAAAGCAAAATAAACTAACTCTGAAGTATTCTTATCAAATCTATAAATATCTTCGTTCCTGGAAGAGCTCTAATGCCACCCTGCAGGTTCATCGAACACTGAGACGAGTAGTAAACTTCTCTGCCTTTACTTAAATGTGAATAATTAATTTTTGCATGTGGGTATTAGGCTGCATGACTTCAAAAACAAACCACACATCTGCATTTGAAGCAGAACTGCATTTGTCTGGAGACAAATTTGCTATGTAGACATATTACTTGCTCTCTGATTTGGATGGCATACTAAGACGGCTTAGTTTTGATTTGCATCAATATACAGGCCAGTCTCCAATGTCATTGGTTCCTACTGAAACCAAATATGTTAGTATACAACAGATTTATTTTAATTGTTTTACTATTAAGTATTATAGCAAGTACTGAAGACTACTAAATTATCTAAAACAACTGACAAGTAGGTGTGCTATCAAATAGCACAGAATTCAAGTGAACAAAAAAAACTGAGACGTAAATGGTATCACAAGCTGTTCACTCAGAAAAGGTAAAAATTAACCCAAGCCAACAAAGAAAGCAGAAATACTTCATTTGACACGTGGGATTTTTAAAAAAGTTATAGAGTACCATAATTATTCAAATTTTTATTATGAAGTTTTGCATTCCTTTCACATCTGTGGTAGACTGATAGACATTTGGATTTTTAGAGAAGGTATATAGTATTTAATTTAATATGAAGTGGGAAATTATAGCACAGAGAAAAATTAGTACCAAATCTCCATTATTCAGTAGGAAAGACATGGGCAAAACACTACCAATTTTTTGCTTCACAGAAAATATTAAGATGTCAAAATTTTTCATTTCTAATCAGAACTGAAACATACACTCCCAATAGTCTTGGCTTGGAAAAAAGCCATAAAATAATTTGAAATCCAAGGCTGCTGTATTCTATGTCTTCAGGTTTTCACCATCTATATGGTATTTCATACCGCAAACAGTAATTACAAGTCATAGAATCATAGAATGGTTTGGGTGGGAAGGGACCTTAAAGTTCATCTAGCTCCAACCCACCTGCCATGGGCAGGGACACCTCCCACTACAACAGGTTTCTCAAAGCCCCATCCAACCCAGCCTTGAACACTTCCAGGGATGAGGCATTCACAACTTCCCTGGGCAACCTGTGCCAGTGTCTCACCACCCTCACTCACAGTGAAGAATTTCTTCCTCATGTCTAGCCTATGAATTCTTCTGCTACTGACATAATATGATGCCTGAAACAGTGTATCTTATCTTAGGGGGCCGGGGGAGGGGGGGGGGAGGAGGGAGGGGAATCCTTAAGGCACAAGCAATTGCAACATCTTTCTCTTAAATTAAATTGTCCTTTCTTTATCACGATAACACAGGTTCAGGGGTCCCAGAACGTCCTTCCCAGCCCAGCCTCAAGTCCCTTGGCCAAGATGTAACCTTGCTCAGATCACAACTACCAACGTGCTCCCATCCACTGTCTTTGAAGAACGTATAGCAAACTCTCCCTCTCCGCTGATGCTGCCATACAGAAAGAACCCAATTCAACTTCTCCCAGATATGTAAGAAAGGACTGTCCCACTAAATGGACACGGGGGGCTGGACCATGCAAATACGAAATAAAAGAAAGTAATAAAAAAGTTGACTAACCTAACCCACCTGAGCTCGGCTCACAGGGATCAATGTCCTCATCATCGCTAGGACATTCAGCTGAGGCCACCAGGATGTCATCTGTTGTCTGCAAAGAAAATAAAAGTAAAATAGGTATGTTTTAATTGACTGAACATGTTTTGAGAGTCTCACTGACATTTCTTTTATTGTGTGGATTTATGCAAGGCCCAGAGCATTCCAGACTTAGCATGTAATGGCACAATGACACTCTCCAACTCTGTATTAACAGGACGTTGCTTTTCAATTCACACTTGTCAGTTTTTAGAAATACGTTATCCAGTTCAGGCGCTTAAACATTTTAATATTTTTTTGTAATAAGAACAGAAAGTTGAAGAATAGAATATATACACTGGGGCTCCTGGTCTTCCCTCTTTACCTCCCGTATCACTATTATTATATTGCTGAAAACACTGAGAACATTTATAAAACAAGTCAAAGTATTGAACTGCCCACAGCTGTTAAAACTATCAGAAATGTAATGATGTTCTTTACTTTAATTGCACTTGCTTTTTCAGACATAGAGCCAAACGAAAAAAAAAAAAAAAGGAAAAGAAGTAAACATGATTCTTATTGAGTTGAAAACTATTTCATGAAAAGAAAGTCCAGGAAAGAAAACAACAGTAAATACATGCAGTGCTAGAAAACCATCACTCTGTTTTCTCAAATAAGTGAAAACACAATATTTTCTTAAATAAGGGAAGTCTTGCCTGAGTGCTGTGTTTAGGTCCAAGGGATTCTAGGAACATCTGTCCAAAATGGGCTTGGACAGTTCTTTGTATAAAGAAATCAAATAAATCAAGGCAGAGGAAAAAAATAGGGGGTATATGATACAACACACTATAAAGAAAAGAATTTGGGAATTCCTATCTACCACTTCTTACAGTGCAAGAACAAGGAGATATTCAAAGAAACACTTCGAAAATCAATGTGAACCTGATAAAATGAAATGCCTTCTCTTCAAGTTACCTCTGAGAATAGTCACTTAGAAATGTAATAAGAACATCCACAGTTCTTACAGAAAATAATAGCAGGGAAATATAAACTGTCATGCTCCTGGTTATTTCTCAAGCAATTACTAATGAGAAGCAAGAAGCTTTTCCTATGGGCAAGGCGTTTCATAACTGTCCATTTCAAGCTTCTGTTCACCTCAGTGAAAGAAATACACAAAGAGAATTGAAACAAAAGGTTAAAGACAGAGCAGGCAAAAAGCCATTACTGGATTCCTGTAGGACACATAGGCCAAGGAAGAGGTACAAACAACTTCAGTGAATGTGAAACAGTCTTCTTTTTTTTTTTTTTCCCCTGAGTATAGAGGAGGGACATAAAATACATGATAGTTTTCCTTAATCAGTTTAAGTTTGAACATATAAAAATTTACTTTCTGTACAGTAGGGCCAAAACCTAACCAATGATATTTATCATTAAGTTATCATTTATCTGTATCATTATATCATTATAAAGCAAAGCATATTAAAGTAATAGGCTTTTCTTTGTCATGCATCAAGAATATTAACAAACATACGTTTTCAGCACTTCGGTGCCATAGGAAAGTGATACAGGAATACATTCAATAATAGGTGAGGCATAGCAAAGAAAAGTCTATTATAATAATATTAAAATTTACAGGTAGAAGACTAAGGCATGAGAGAATGAGGTAATAAGGCTAGAGACAACACCCATGTTATGTCACAGTTTGAAGTAGTAATCACAACATTTATCTTTCCTTATAGCTGACAAAATTTATAGCTGGGGGAAACCACTCTGATATTTAAGGATCATCTTCTCCAGGCCCAAGAGCGATGCATCCCAACTAACAGAAAGTAATGTAAAAACTCCAGGAGGCTGGTGTGGATGAACAAGCAGCTTCTCGAAAAGCTCAAATTGAAGAAAGAAGCATACAGAGTGTGGAAGTAAGGACAGGTACCCTGGGAGGATTACAGAGAGGTTGTCTGAGCAGCTAGGGATTAGGATAGGAAAATGTAGGCCCTCTCCTGAACGAAACGGGAAACCTAGCTATGCAGGATATTGAGAAGGCTGAGGTCCTCAATGACTTCTTTGCATCAGTCTTCTCTGACAAGTGCTCCAGCTTCATCACAAAGGCCACAACAGGTGAAAGCAGGGACTGGGAGAAGGAGCTATCTCCCTGCCCCCTGTAGGAGACAAACAGTTTCGTGACCATCTAAAGAACCTGGAAGTGCACAAGTCTATGGGACCTGATGGGGTTCATCCACAGGTTCTGAGGGAACTGGTGGATGCAGTTGCTAAGCCTCTGTCCATCATATTTGAGAGGTCACAGAGGTCTGGTGAGGTTCCTGCTGACTGGAAAAAAGGTAACATAGCCCCTATTTTTAAAAAGGGGAAAAAGGAAGACCTGGGGAACTACAGGCCGGTCAGTCTCACCTCTGTGCCTGGCAAGATCATGGAGCAGATCCTCCTGGAAAGTCTGCTAGAGCACATGGAAAATAAAGAGGTGATTGGTGACAGCCAACATGGCTTCACTAAGGGCAAATCATGCCTGACCAATTTGGTGATTTTCTATGACAAGGCTACAGATGGTGGATAATGGCAGACTCAACTGACATCATCTACCTGGATTTGTGCAAGGCATTTGACACTGTCCCACATGACACCCTGGTCTCCAAACTGACAAGACATGGATTTGACAGATGGATCACTCAGTGGATAAGAAATTGGCTGGATGGCCACACCCAGAGAGTTGTGGTCAATGGCTCAGTGTCCAAGTGGAGGCAAGTGATGAGTGGTGTTCCTCAGGGGTCAGTATTGGGACCAGTGCTGTTCAACATCTTTGTTGGAGACATGGACAGTGAGATTGAGTGTATCCTCAGCAAGTTTGCTGATGATACCAAGCTGTGTGGAGTGGTTGACACCCTAGAGGGAAGGGAGGCCATCCAGAGGGACCTTGACAGGCTGGAGAGGTGGGCCAATGACAACCTCAAGAGGTTCAACAAGGTCAAGTGCAAGGTCCTGCACCAGGGTCAGCACAACCCCAGGCACAAGTACAGGCTGAGGGGAGAATGGCTAGAGAGCAGTCCTGAGGAAAAGGACTTGGGGGTGGTAGTAGATGAGAAGCTCGACATGAGCCACCAGTGTGCGCTCACAGCCCAGAGGGCCAACTGCATCCTGGGCTGCATCAAAAGAAGTGTGGCCAGCAGGGCCAGGGAGGGGATTCTGTCCCTCTACTCTGCTCTGGTGAGGCTGCATCTGCAGCTCATGGAGACATGGAGCTGTTGGAGAGGGTCCAAAGAAGGGCCACAAAGATTATTAAAGGGCTGGAACACCTCTGCTATGAAGACAGGCTGAGGGAGTTGGGGCTGTTCAGCCTGGAGAAGAGAAGGCTCCAGGGAGACTTTATAGCGGCCTTCCAGTACTTGAAGGGGGCCTACAGGAAAGCTGGGGAGGGACTTTTCATCAGAGAAGATAGCAATAGGACAAGGGGTAATGGTTTTAAACTGAAAGACAGGAGATTTAGGTTAGATATTAGGAAGGAATTCTTCACTACAAGGGTGGCGAGGTACTGGAATAGGTTGCCCAGGGAGGTTGTTGATGCCCCATCTCTGGAGGTTTTTAAGGCCAGGTTGGATGAGGTTTTGTGCAACCTGGTCTAATGGTAGGGGTCCCTGCTCACAGCAGGGGGGTTGGAACTGGATGATCTTTAAGGTCCCTTCCAACCTTAACAATTCAATGATTATATGATTTTCTATCTACATAGTATTGCAAAAACTCAGAAATAAAAATATAGTGTATCAACTTTGGAAAAAAAGGGCAGGTGAATCAGGAAGTATTTAGGGATATTGTAAGGTCATGTAGGAAGAGAATCAGAGATGCAAAAGCTCAACTAGAACTTAAACTAGCCATCTCTGTAAAGGATAATAAAAAATGCTTTTATAAATACATTAATAACAAAAGGAGGGTCAGGGAAAATCTTCATTCCTTATTGGATGAAGGGGGGAACTTAGTAACGGAGGACAAGGAAAAGGCTGAGGTGCTTAACACCTTCTTTGCCTCAGTCTTTAACAAAAAGACTAGCTACCCTCAGGACAACTGGACTCCTGAGTTGGTAGACAGGGATGGGGAGCAGAATCCCCCTCCTGTAATCCAGGAGGAAGTAGTTAGTGACCTGTTGTGCCACTCTGATCCCAACAAGTCCATGGGTCCGGACGGGATTCATCCTAGGGTGCTGAGGGAGCTGGCGGAAGAACTGGCTAAGCCGCTCTCAATCATTTATCACCAGTCCTGGCTGACTGGGGAGGTCCCAGATGACTGGAGGTTGGCCAATGTGATGCCCATCCAGAAGAAGGGCCGGAAAGAGGATCCGGGGAACTATAGGCCTTGTCAGCCTGACCTCGGTGCCTGGCAAGGTTATGGAACAGATCATCCTAAGTGCCATCCAGCAGCATGTGGAAGACAACCAGGGGATCAGGTCCAGCCAACACAGGTTTAGGAAAGGGAGGTCCTGCCTGACTAATCTCATCTCCTTCTATGACTGGGTGACCCACCTAGTGGATGAGGGGAAGGCTGTGGATGTGGTCTACCTCGACTTCAGCAAGGCCTCTGACACAGTCTCCCACAGCATCCTCCTGGAGAAGCTAGAAATCCATGGCTTGGACAGGTGCACCCTTCGCTGGGTCCAAAACTGGTTGGATGACCGGGCCCAGAGAGTGATGGGGAATGGAGCTGCATCCAGCTGGCGTCCGGTGACCAGCGGTGTCCCCCAAGGATCAGTATTGGGCCCAGTCCTATTCAATATCTTTATTGACAACCTGGATGTGGGGATTGAGTCCACCCTCAGTAAATTCGCAGACACTTCCAAACTGGTGGAAGTGTTGATCTGCCAGAGAGTAGGAAGAAGCTGCAGAAGGACCTGGACAGACTGGATTGATGGGCCGAGGCCAATGGCATGAAATTCAACAAGACCAAGTGCAGGGTCCTGCACTTTGGCCACAATAACCCCTGCAACGCTACAGGCTGGGGGAAGAGTGACTGGAGAGCAGCCCGGCAGAGAGGGACCCAGGAGTACTGGTGGACAGCCAGTTGAACATGAGCCAGCAGTGTGCCCAGGTGGCCCGGAAGGCCAATGGCATCCTGGCTTGTATCAGGAATAGTGTGGCCAGCAGGAGTAGGGATGTCATTCTCCCCCTGTACACAGCACTGGTGAGGCCTCACCTTGAGTACTGTGTGCAGTTCTGGGCCCCTCACTTCAAGAAGGACGTTGAGGTGCTGGAGCGGGTCCAGAGGAGAGCAACAAGGCTGGTGAAAGGACTAGAGGGAAAGTCTTATAGGGAGAGGTTAAGGATGCTGGGGTTGTTTAGCCTGGAGAAGAGGAGACTGGGGGGGGACCTTATCACTCTCTACAACTACCTGAATGGAGGTTGTAGTCAGGTAGGGGCTGGGCTCCTTTTCCAGGCAACCAGTTACAGGACAAGAGGGCACAGCCTGAAGCTGCTCCAGTGGAGGTTTAGGTTGGATATTAGAAAGTACTTCCTCATGGAGAGGGTGATTAGACATTGGAATAGACTTCCCAGGGAAGTGGTGTTCAAGGAAAGGCTGGATGTGGCACTTAGTGCCATGGTCTAGCTGATGTGGTGGTGTTGGGCATAGACTGGACTAGATGATCTTAAAGGTCTTTTCCAGCCTTGGTAGTTCTGTGATTCCGTGATTCTGTGATTCTAATGTCCATTTATTTTCCCCAGAATACAACCATTCAAGCTGGAAAATCAATATCTTAGTGTCTTTGTGGAAAAGCATCTATTTTTCCTAAAGTATAGAGAAAAAATAAACAACTAGGTAACCAATAAAGCCCGCACATAGAAAGTTAACTCCATACTGTAAAAACCATAACTAATAAGTATAAAAAAGTACTTACAAGTATAAAAGTATCTCCCAAACAATTTCACAAATACCATTAAACAGAGAGGATCACAGGTATACATCACAGCCATAGCAAGAAATTATGAAATCAACTGGTCTAACTGGAATTTTCTTTTAGGGTACTCTGGTATATGCACAGATGAGTAACCTTTGTAAATTGAGTGAACTGAGGTTGAAATGATCAGACCAATTTAGAGAACTATTGTGGAGTCTCTGATATGCTTGATATAGGATAGTATTGTCAGAGTTTACTTCAAGTAACTCTACTTTTTGTACAGTTTGCAGTGCATTCAAAATTACCCAAAAATAACGATGGAAAAATCATATACTTTCTCTTAATGTATGAGAGATACTTTGCTCAGTTACTTATAAAAGGGAGTGCCAAAACTGTCTTTATAAAATGTCACTAATTCCAATCTATGGAAAGACTATTCACACTTCTACAAGAACAAAGGGATGTTCTTTACTGGTAAACGTGCATGCACATTATGGATACAGAAATTAATAGTACATTAAAGAAATGTGAATATAGAATGTCAAAAAAGACCTCATTAATGTCTCAGAGGTTTAAAGGAAATAATGTATGTTTCAAAGTCAATACTAGATGTAAAACTAATTTTGTTGCAAGCAATAAATCAAGTATCGATATTTGAATAAGAAAGGAAGTGGTAAGATGATGTGAAAAATGTTTTCTTCAGAAAAATATGTCAGGAAGAATTCCAGTTTAAGTATCAATTAACAGATGTGTCACCACCTCTCCCTGTTCTCCCCTTTCCCCAAACCCAAATATCTTTCCCGCTACTCATACATATTTTTATCACGAAAAAGGGCAAAGGAACTGGGAAAGGCAATTGAGATGGCAGTGATCAAGCTGCAAATGAAAGCCATTGGACTGCTTAATATAATTTAAAATGGGATTAAGAATTAACTAAAACACTAGAGAATACAAAGAATAAATAAATTAAAGAAATACAATGGGCCAGCAACCAGATTTCTTTCTTCAGAAGAATTCTGACTGACAGGATTTTAACTGAACAGAGACAGGATTTAGACCTAGGGGTCTCAGGCAGCCACAGGCTACAGATAAATAATACAAGATAGACTAATATGTTTTACTTACTGCACATTATCTTTTCCTCATGCTTTTTAATTTTGATAGAAATATTTAAAACAAATCAGTTATCTTAAGTGAATTGCAATTGTTGCTAGCACTACGGTTAATTTAGAGGACACTGCTTCGAGCATTCTCATTAATCAAGGATTTAAAAGTCAGTGTTAAATCCCTTATTTACAGTGAGTGCCTAACAGGATAACATCCAACTGGTATCATCATAATACATGATCGGATTAGAACGTCTCTTGGGTAAGTTGTTCATATTCATTTAAGAAGCGATACTCTAGTTGTAAAAGATTTTTAAAAATATTAAAATATCTGATGTACAACCTGGAAGGCCAGGCAGAATTTCTTCTGATTGTATCTTCTGTTGTTTGTGTATTTTCAGAGCTTTTCAGGTTCATTCTGTGAATGTGGTTGTATGATTTAAAAAGCAGTGCACTGTAATATGTGGCTTCTTAAAAAGTTGGACATCTGTTAACATTTCAGAAAAAGGATAGTATAAAAAAACCCCAACATTACAATTAATGTGCCAATATAAAAAATGGACAAAACCCCCCCCCCACATTTTGTAGAAGTCACTGCATAATGTAATTTCTGACAATCAATCATGGGTGTGGTCCCTGCAGGAATAAGTCTTGCTTACATCAGTCAGGTCTGCTTGCAAAAATAAGGTATTTGAGATTTGTCCCTTAGCCAAGAGTTTAAAATATCACCAATCTGCTACCTAGCCTGAGGAAGGAAATGATGACTATTCCAATAAAGTTCCTCGCTAGATAAAAAAATTATGCTCTAGTCATGGCTTAAATACAGTGACAGTCTGTAGCTATGGATAAATATCAAGATGCCTCCAAGATTACTACCATGGGTTCAAAACTGGTACCACCAATTATGGTTGTGCCCTTCTAGTAGTGCTCTTTGAATTCTACATCACTAAAAAAATAATTGCAAATTAATAAACAATAGGGGAAAGTATTTTTTATTGCTATTCATTTTTTGCATGACTGGGCATAAATACATACCATCATTTTCAGTTTTTATGTATGAAGGCTGTTATATCTTAGGGTACCATAGAAATGTGATCTAAAAATTAAATCTGAATTTTTCATGCATTAACAGCATAATGGATCCTACTTATTTTCTTCTGTAGTATTCCACCAGCTCTCCTTTAAATCATACCACCCTACAGCTACTCTGAATATGGTTTATTCCTTTCTTGTTCAATAATATACTTTATCCCATGAGAACTTCAAGTAAATCCAAATTACACAACAGTTAAAGCTAGCAGTCCTAAATTATTATATTAATTATAAACAGCATAACTTCTTGTGACTACTGTTTAAATTATTTTACTTCAAGTGTAACCAAAACTATTCTGATTTATTTGTACAGCTTTGGTGCTTAATGATACCAGCCAGGCACTTTAGCACCAGATACAGCTTGGTGCTAAAGGCAGCTCAAAGGAAAAGGCTCTGCTCTGAGAAGCTTACAGTTTGATTTTGGACCAGATGCAACAAATGAATGTGAGAGAGGGGAGCAGAGGATGAGAAGGGTCAGTTGAGGATGCTACTGATAAGTGCCAGTGGTTATGCAGGCTCAGCTCTAGAAGATTTTCCAAAATGATGCTCCAAGACAGCAGGAAGGAAGGTCAGAAAGAAAGGAGGCAAGAGACAAGCCAGGCAGGAGCCCACGACTGGCCAAGAAGATGCTGGGAACAGATGGTGCCTGGAGAGTACTGCAAGCCTCTCTAAGGAAATGGCATATTTACAACATTGTCTGGCAAGCACAGAGGTGAGGACAGCCAGGACAGCGTGGGAAGAGGCAGGCAGCACCAACAGCCTGATGGTTAAGACAGGGAGGATGGAGTATGGTTGTGTTGGGAGGGGAAGTAACAAAGAGAGTGAGAAATTAATGGTAAGCTGGGATTATTTTTTAATTAATGGGAGCAAAGGGACGAGGTGGTAAAAGGGGATGGCCAGGATATAACGGACTTGATACTAACAGACGTGATTATGTGAAGATTAATGAGTAAGAATTTAATGACTGTTAACAAATGCCTGTTCAAAAACATACTTTCAGATGTAGGACTAGGAAGTTAAAACTCTAATTCTCCTTTCCCTTTTTCTGCGACGCTTGGTTATCATCTCTGTTCACATTACTTCATTTTTCCTCCTGAAAAAAAGCTTATTCCAATCTTTGCCATTTAGTTCAGAGAGAATCAACTACAACTGATAATTAAACAGAGGTCTGCTTCAGCTTAGCAGAAGGGTATATAGCTAGAGCCTTCATATAAATAAAAGTTTTGGAAAACCAACAGATACATCCTACTACCTTCTTCAACAGCTGTGGCAAACTTGCCTTTAAAAATACAGTTTACGTAACATTTACAGGTGGGAACTGAGAGCAGTCATTTTGTACTTTTGCACTAGATATAGTAACTACTGAGGCAGTGAGGGATTTTCTTAAAAAACAGTCCTTCTCATATATTCCTTTTTTCCCCTATTTATTTTTTAAAGGGAGGAATAAAGTAACCTAAACCAATGAGAATACTAGCAGAAACTAACAGGCCATGAAAAATCACAAAAGAGTTAATGTGTAAAAAAATAAAATTTAATTTTTTGGGATGGGATTAACTGCACAATTTTATAGCCAAGACCATGTAACTTAAATTTAATTTTCTGTGTATGAAGCACATCTCTATGACTGGTTGTTGAGAGCAGTTGTAGAAAGAAACTCAAAGATCTCACATTAATCAGTAGTACTCTGCAGCTAGCTTCTCCATGGTGTTAATAACCTCTCATTGCATGAGGCAGTTTGCTGAGAAAGATGCCATAGTAATCTAGCAGTAATATCAGCTCTAGATGACATGCCGTTTGGACAACTGCCTCTAAAGTTGTATTTAACCTGGTATAGGTGAAGCAAGTGCATGTGCATCAATTACTGCTCGTCCACCCACATATAAAAAGTATTTTCTCAGCATTGTGCTACTGAAAAATGTTATGCCTGGATATGGATATTAAAAAGCTAGTATTTCAAGCACATACACAGTAATTTATTATTACAGATACACATCTTTTATTAACTGCTGACATATTATTACCCTGTAACGTGAAAATACAGTAACTGAAAATCGAAACACTTCCTCATAATGTGAGATAACTAGCTCTCATCTAATTAATACCATCATGTTATTTCTTGAATCGGTCAGTGTTTGACACTGGGGGAAAGCATAAGCCCTGATTAACAAGTTCCTCTCACAGAAAACAAACAAGAAAGAAGCCTCCAGGCTATAATAACCAAACACAATAAGGGCTTTCAGATAGTGAAATGACTGTTGTAGAAATTAAACTGTGAGGTGTAGGCGAAAAGCTCAAGATGATGCCTTGGATACCCACCAGGCCACCTCCAGCCTCTGTCTCCAAATCTCAGCAGTGAGTGGAACACAGCTGCCTCAGGCAGCAAAGCAGAATAACTTCATTTCTACCCTCCACCTCTCTACATAAAGCACAGAAAGTCTATCTTTACATGTAACAACATTAAAATCCATGGTAATATTTCCATGCAGAGCAGCATTTGTATTACTACTCTAGTTCCCCTTCTCCTCCCAAACATATACATTTCTCATGGGCAAAATAACCACAAATAGTGGAAATACATTTGAGAAAAGGATTTATAGTAAAATAACGTTAACAAAACTGCATGTCTTTCCTTTAAGCTCTGAATTTGAAGTTAATTGCTTTGGTCAAAGTCTTAAAGCCCTTTGCCTCATCCAGAAAAAAGCAGTAGCAGAGCTAAGAAAATCCACATGCTGGCAAAGCTACATGGTCAGCTAGCCAGGCAGCATACTGCATTAATCTTTAAAAATAAGTAAATAAAACAAATCTTTTCCTATCAGGTCATGTCCCTTAGAATCTACAACTTATGAAAAATGTTAGTTTCACAGATGTCGAGCAAAACCAATTTCTGTATTCGTTTATTTATGAATGTCACTTTTCTTGTCCCCTTGTGAAACTTTTTTGGAGCTCTTGTCAGGAAAATTAACCCACTGTTTTTCCTCCCTGTTTCTCTCCCTGCTGGGCAACTGAAAATGCACACATTTCCATCAATATATTTTTCACAGGCCACTCTTCCATATTTAAAGGCCTTGCACGGAGGTTTTTAACCCCCCACTCAATGTGTAGCAGCAGGGGCTATTCTGGACTTCTATTGTGGAAACAAGATGATCCCATACTAACTGTGGCTCTTGGAAGCAGAGCGAGTAGCAGCCACACACTGACAGAGTATCAAGGATGGGAGCTCCTGTTTCTCAGTTTTTGATAGGAGGTAGAAGGTTTATTTTTTGGAGTAACTACTTTGTTACTTGATCCTAGACTGGAGTTATATAGCACAGGGTTTGAAGTGAACAACTGATGTTTACCATGAAAGTTGGACTAATGCTTCAAAACAGTCCTAGCAGCAGTGAAGGGTGAACTGTTCATCTATCACACCTTTCACATCAAGGCCAACTCATGTTATAAATACTTGATGGCATGTTTATCACGAGGAGTCCTGCCAGCATCATGCACATTTTGCATTGATGAAGACCTAAGTTTCTTTTGCTGTGCCAGAGGAATGGACCAACTTTTGACTTTTTGCTTGAAAATTGTATTACATGGTCTTGCTTGTGATTGATGCAGAACGACAGGTACAGTAAAGAGACCAAACTGTTTCTATCACTCTTGCTGGAGATACTGGGGAGGGGAGGCAGGCTGGGAATAACAAATGTATGAGCTCCTTGCTCCATCCTGCCCTCTCCCTCCCTTCTGCAGCGGGGATGATGAGATGTTCATACCCTTGCTCTTTGAAACTGCCAGCTGTCCCTGCAGCTCAGTCTGCTCCAGACCTCTTAATAATCCGCAGGAGGTTGTAGGCAGAACTAGTCCAATGGTTTCTCATGCTGGAGAAAAAATACAGTTTTTTGCAACTTAACCACACGGTTTAAGACCATTCTTACTAAAACTTAATAAAGTTAGAGAAAAGGGTGGAATCAACATTGGACACTTTTAAGATTCGGCTCAACAGGGTGCTGGGCCATCTTGTCTAGACCCTGCTTTTGCCAAGAAAGGTTGGACCAGATGATAGTCTCTTGTGGTCCCTTCCAACCTGGTATTCTATGATTCTATTGTTAATTTAGTTGTGAAAATCCCCCTTATACAGCAAACTTAGAAAAGCATTTACGTTGACCTACACTTCCATCTTTTTTATACGACTACAGTACAGCCAGCTTTACTTAACTGTGAGTATCCCTGCCTATTAAATTCTGCCACAGAAGAATATTTTGCTGCACTGATATCCATGGAAATTTTATTACTGGTCTCAAAAGAGAGGAAGGGAAGAAAAGCCTTTTTGCAAGGAATACTTCCTGCAGCTAGCATGCAGCCTCTGTTCTCACTTACCGTATTTTCAGGATGGAAAAAGTCTTCTTATCTTGTTTCAAAATAGAGAGCACAACTATCAGACTGCTTTTTAGCTATTCAGGTAAACTGGCCATTTCATCTTGCCCCAGAGAAAGACGTATCAGAGACAGAAAAGAGAAAACATGGGATCTTCTATTTAGCATTGACTTTCCCCTATAAAGTTCTTCAAATTCATTTTGATTCAAGGCAAATTAGTTTAAAGTCTGTCATAGCAGGTAAGTATCTGCTGGCATCCCTCTCCCAGTGCTAGTTTTCCTCTCCTTCAGGAAAGATGAATACCAGTCCCACTGCCAACACTTTCCTTCCTTGATTTTTATAACAAAAACTATGATTTAAAATTTTTGAGGGGCTAAGAAGGCACATTGTTCCCTCCCAGATACCACTAGCTCCTTTGACACATTTTATACCTCAGTATCACCGGGTTACGTAGATTTACCCAAAGCAGGGAAAGTAAAGTTGAAGGCAGCTTCTCACAAACCTATCTTTGAAATTTGGCCTTTACAAATATTAAGCAGTTAGTTCCACTACTAAAAATTTGCTGTATTTCCTTATTGTAATGTTTTAATTTAAAAACTCAACATTGGACAACCAGGGCAAGTAGTGAGGAAATAACCTACTAGTTTTGCAGGGCTGAGAAATGTTCTACAGAGCTTTGTTCTGCAAGTGCAACTTGTTAATACTAACAAGAGTTAGATGCATTGGAAGGAGACAGTACCTAATAGCCTTTCAATTAAAAATAAGAGTTTCATTAAAGCCACTGTTTTGAGATACAGTTAACTAGATAGTTTCTGAAAGTGTACATTTGTCACAGACGTATTTGGGTTTGTTAATGATGCCTTTATTTCATAACTAACAAAGAGCACTCAAAATTCAGGTGAGAAACATGCTACAGGAAAGCAGCAATGCTTCACACGCCTTGGAGATGCTCTAGGTGAGAGTTGTGGGAGTGGTACATACTTCAGATGGCATAATTTAGCCTTCAAGAAACAATGTACCATTAATTGTTTCCAGCCTTTAATAGTCTTAAGTAATCAATTCCAAAAAAATGCAGAGAAAGTTTAAACCTGTGTTATTTGGATAAGAAAAGTTTTATCTCTGTCACTACCTCAGTCCTATGAATTCAATTTACATCATAGAGTAGTATAATTCCTACACTTAGGTATTGTACACTTGGAGATCTTGTTTGCAATTGCTCTTAGTTTTATCAAATCAGCTACATAAAGATACATTCCAACATTGCTGGTACTTTTTTTAAGCCAGGGTGTACCGAATCATAAGTCTACGTGCATGCGCACACAGTTCCGTAACTTTTCAGACCAGGTAAAGCGAAAGTGAAAGACGAAGACTGACACAGACATTATTTACATGTAGACACTGCTTACAACCACGTTGTTAATCATGAATCTACCTTTTTCATCACAGATATATATGAAAATCGACTCAGGGGTGTCAGCCTAAGAAAAACTGCAGCTTATGCAGGAGGTCATTTGGGTTTGGGACCTAAAAACATGGTCTTGCTTCAGAGGATAGGTTGTGGTTTTCCAGTACCAAAGAGAGGAACTGAGACATGGGAGACAATTTCTCCTGTGCTGTCCATACTGCTGTTGCTGGCATCTGGACAGTGAGGAGTAAGCCAGACTTCAGTAGGAAGGAGAGAGAAATCAGGCTCAGAACGACAGCAAGATGGGATACTGAGATGAAGGGCCAGAAACATGTGTAAGGTAACTGAGATAAGCTGCCGGAGGATTTGGGAACAGAAATGAAACACTGTGCTTACTGTGCTGGCTGGGGGATCACCCACCATTTCAAAGGGAAGAGAGGATGGGGGGACAGACAGTAAATGAGCAAAGTGGCACATGGAGACCTAAAAAGAACAACGGGCATTGGGAGGCTTGGGATAAGGACAAAGGATTATGGACCAGTCACTGGCAGGAAAAGTTACAAGTTTGTGGCCATCAAAGCAGGCATCAAGATTTCAGCTTTCCACCCCCTGACAGCAGTTATCTGCTAATAACTCTAGCAAAAATTCCAGCTTTTCTTCAGAGGTCTGATCCATGAGGATCCACCATCTTAAAGGACATAAATCTAAGACTCCCACTAATCATCGTCCTATTGGCCTCAGAGGTCTGCCAGTGGATCACAGGCTCCAGCTGTGCCAGCTGCCCACTTCAGGGTGTCAGCTTGATGGTGGAATGTTTCTGCTGTTTGTTTTTAAAGCAAATGGGAAAACCACATGCAAAATATTTGATTTGGAAAACTTTAACTGTGGAAGGGAACAAACACTGAACAAATAGGGGACACCAGAACTTGAGCCGGAAGGAGGATCCGGGGAACTATAGGCCTTGTCAGCCTGACCTCAGTGCCTGGCAAGGTTATGGAACAGATCATCCTAAGTGCCATCCAGCAGCATGTGGAAGACAACCAGGGGATCAAGTCCACCCAACATGGGTTTAGGAAAGGAAGGTCCTGCGTGACTAATCTCATCTCCTTCTATGACTGGGTGACCCGCCTAGTGGATGAGGGGAAGGCTGTGGATGTGGTCTACCTCGACTTCAGCAAGGCCTCTGACACAGTCTCCCACAGCATCCTCCTGGAGAAGCTAGCAATCCATGGCTTCGACAGGTGCACCCTTCGCTGGGTCAAAAACTGGTTGGATGACCGGGCCCAGAGAGTGATGGGGAATGGAGCTGCATCCAGCTGGCGTCCGGTGACCAGCGGTGTCCCCCAAGGATCACTACTGGGCTCAGTCCTATCTTTATTATTTATTATTATTTATCTTTATTGACGACCTGGATGTGGGGATTGAGTCCACCCTCAGTAAATTCGCAGACACTTCCAAACTGGTGGAAGTGTTGATCTGCCAGAGAGTAGGAAGAAGCTGCAGAAGGACCTGGACAGACTGGATTGATGGGCCGAGGCCAATGGCATGAAATTCAACAAGACCAAGTGCAGGGTCCTGCACTTTGGCCACAATAACCCCTGCAACGCTACAGGCTGGGGGAAGAGTGGCTGGAGAGCAGCCTGGCAGAGAGGGACCTGGGAGTGCTGGTGGACAGCTGGTTGAACATGAGCCAGCAGTGTGCCCAGGTGGCCCGGAAGGCCAATGGCATCCTGGCTTGTATCAGGACTAGTGTGGCCAGCAGGAGTAGGGATGTAATTCTCCCCCTGTACACAGCACTGGTGAGGCCTCACCTTGAGTACTGTGTGCAGTTCTGGGCCCCTCACTTCAAGAAGGACGTTGAGGTGCTGGAGCGGGTCCAGAGGAGAGCAACAAGGCTGGTGAAAGGACTAGAGGGAAAGTCTTATAGGGAGAGGTTAAGGATGCTGGGGTTGTTTAGCCTGGAGAAGAGGAGACTGGGGGGGGACTTTATCACTCTCTTCAACTACCTGAATGGAGGTTGTGGTCAGGTAGGGGCTGGGCTCTTCTCCCAGGCAACTAGTGACAGAACGAGAGGGCATGGCCTGAAGCTGCACCATGGGAAGTTTAGGTTGGATATTAGGAAGCACTTCCTCACAGAGAGGGTGATTAGACATTGGAATGGACTGCCCAGGGAAGTGGTGGAGGCACTGTCCCTGGATGTGTTCAAGGAAAGGCTGGATGTGGCACTTAGTGCCATAGTCTAGACGGTGTGGTGGTGTTGGTCATAGACTAGACTTGATGATCTTAAAGATCTTTTCCAGCCTTGGTAGTTCTGTGATTCTGTGATTCTCTTCTGAGTCTGACACGAAGCTTTAATTCACATCCCTTGTGCCTGCACAATCTGATGCCATTTTTAATAACATGCTGGTACTGATTAATAACAACATATTTCAATGTCAACTGGTGTAAAGCTACACAGTTCCAGAGAAACAAAGTGTTCACACTTCAGTTGTGTATTTGGCCCATCATTTATTGTGCTATCATTTAAAACTGAAAGCCCAAACCCACAGGGAATTATCCTAAACTTGGATGTGCTTAAGGCTACGTACTAATTGCTGTTCTGGCTGCAGCCTGGCATGCTTCTGAGACATCCTCCAAAGACATTACTGTTGTGAGGTAATAAAAAAAAAACAAGTTAAAATTCTTAAGGCACATCAAGTCTGATGTTTCACCTTCATTATTACATTATGTGCAATTACTGGGAATACAGCAGGGAATTAAAAATAGAATGCAAAGTGAGAAATTAAGAACCCAGTTATTTAGTATGCTATTATATTTTGACAAGGTCTTCCCATTCTCTGGGAAGAGCCTTTAAGTTATATTTTTAAATTTTTTCATAAGTCCTTATAATTTTATTTGTTGAAATACAGCACAAAAACAAGGAAATTTCATTTGATTAGAGTGCAAACAGAAAGATAATGTAAGGTTCCTCTCTCAAATTAAAAAGGATTTCATAAGACCCAGGCTCAAACCCACATGGGAGCCTAGGAGTTCTTGTTGGTGCAACTAAGACATTCAGTTGGCTCCCTAAATAGGTATGCTATGTCAGGAACTCCCTGAGTCTGTCAGTCTTGTCTATATGGGAATGTTATTGTGATATAAAGTTAATTAAAACTGGTGTAACTCCCAGGTGGATAAATTTATGCTGGGGAAAAAGATGAGATGTTTTCTGCATAGCTTTGGAGAGCAGTGTAAGCTCCCTCCAGCCAGCCCATGGTTCTGCTTTGTGTGTGAATTGGAGGAGCTGAAGCAGTGAGACTGCATTGGCTCATCCATACTAGTGTGATGTGTCAGACCCTTTATGGGGGCTGCTACACTCATGCTGACATGCTCTATGTGCCTCACTGTGCAGCAATCTCCAGTACACCTCAACTCTTCAGACTTAGCTCTCTTCTCTGTAACAGCTATGCACTGCTGTCAGGAAAACAAACTGCACAACCAAAACAATGCAGACCAACGTATAAGAAAATCTGAGTTAAGTAAGACTCAGTCTTTCTCCCACTGGCTCGGTATCAGGCAACCAGGCAGTTTCTCAGTGTCAGCATGCCCTAAGTTTCTCACATTGTACAGCCATCAAAGGGTCATGTTCAAGTCACTTAAGCTTTTATGAGTCTGAGGAAGCTTTGATACTGCCTCTTTCCCTTCAGCAATGCAGCACACCACCTTAGTACAGGGGTATGTTTTTTTCTTTCTTCCCTTTTTTTTTTAAACGTCTTTACAAAAACCTGTAATCACTAGATTGTCAAAATTTCTTAGACTCACCAGATTTCTTAGATACGAACAAAGGTATAAAATTACCTTCATGCATTGCCCATCACTGATTTCTCATGTTTTGGGTCTTACACGAGAGATCCAATCTCCTCCTCCTCCACTGCTGTTCTCCTGAGGTTTGTCCTTTGGAGAGTGGGACCTCTCTCTTCTCCCTAATATTACTGCAAAATCCATTTTTTATAACCTCTGCTCACCTTTGTTCTCCTGCTAAAAGACTTCTAATCAGCCTGCTCAGATGATTGAAGTCCTCTGTTGCCCTCAGTGCTCTACCTTTTCCAGTCATTGTTCATATTTCACTGCATCACTTTAGGACCCAGGGTGAAATTACTTCATCTGCTGCTGTCTGCTCATCATAATAATAATGGAGCAATACTCTTCACTTAATGTTACCCATAGATTATGAACTTTAGTATCTGTAATCAACTTCAACACAGAAGATCAGATTTCGGGCTGCTTGGAAAGGACGGGAGTGCAGGAGCTGCCTGCAAAGCACTGTTCAACCCTTCTCCTTCTCCACCAGCTATCAAGCAGAAAAAAATAGTCCTCAAATACATATTAATGTTTTACACTGTGACACCAAAAAGGCAAGTATTCCTTGGCTGCTCTGTGATGCACCTTCTACCATTTGGGGCATCCCTTGCTAGTTTTAAACAAAAGGACAAAAGAATAATTGAGATCCAGAATCTGGTCAAAAAATACTACATAAATGCAAGTTGTATTATTAGGGTCCATCAGAAAGCTGGTATTTATGCAATGCTCTGCTTCAGTGCTCTAAGTCAAAGAGCTCCTAATAAGCAGAAATACAACCTACACCAGAATGTGCAGCAATTTGAAATATGAGAAATAACAACTCTGAAACCTTATTAACTTTTACAGAACACTAATGTAATATCTAAGCACTCAGATGAAGAGAAGGACAAACTCCACAAGTTAGGTAAGACAGACCACAGAGAATTTCTTCACCTGATCACACCAATTTGCAGAAATTAATTGTATGGAAGGAGCCACACAATGTTGAATTTCATGATAAAGGGACACTATGACAGCAAAACCACTTCCCCTAGTGTTACATTATGCTTCTCAACATTTGACACTTATTTAGTTGGGGAAAAAAAAAAAAAGCAAAAGCTATCAATACCCTCACCATTACACAGCATTTTCAACTTGAGAAGGCATTTTGTTTCACCATAAAGAAAACTTCAGGTGTGAACCCAAGGGAGGCAGATCTCAGACATTATGACAATGTTGCTATAGCAATTATTTGTGGGAATGTGCATCAGTCACATTTTAGCTCTCAAACCTACTGTTCAGCTCACGCATGCTGTTCATAACCAGAATATAAACTGCCTGATGCTTACTGAATCCTAGTAAGATTTGTAAATTACTTACAATGTAAATTGTAATTACTTACAATGTACTTACTTGTAAATGTACTTCCAATAACTAGAAATGGAAGAATAGTTATTGTTACTGATATTTAATAATGTTCAGAAAAACCCTCTCTATCTATGCATTCAGTTAGATATTTCAACTGCTCTTTTCCATGAAGTCAGTTATACATTCTAAAAGCAATCAATTACATCTTTCTGAATTAGTGTACATATTATGTTATTCAAATGGGGTCTGCTCTGAATAGTGGTTATTTAAGATCAGATTAATATTTTGATGCAAAATAAGAAAAACTTAGATCAAGACAAAATTTTATAATCGTTCAGCATAAACAAGGGGTGTGAAAATGCAATGTTCACGTATTCTCAAAAGCCCAAACAGCAGATAAAGCAGAAATATCTGAATCACCCTTATCATAGAATCATAGAATCATAGAATTCTAGGGGTTGGAAGGGACCTCGAAAGATCATCTAGTCCAACCCCCCCTGCCAGAGCAGGGTCACCTAGAGCACATCACATAGGAACGCATCCAGGCGGGTTTTGAATGTCTCCAGTGAAGGAGACTCCACAACCTCTCTGGGCAGCCTGTTCCAGTGCTCTGTCACTCTTACAGTAAAAAATTTTTTTCTGATATTCACCTTGAACCTCCTATGCTTCAATTTGCACCCATTACTCCTTGTGCTATCACTGGTCATCACTGAGAAGAGCCTAACTCCATCTCCCTGACACTCACCCCTTACATATTTGTAAACATTGATGAGGTCACCCCTCAGCCTCCTTTTTTCCAAGCTAAAGAGACCCAGCTCCCTCAGCCTTTCTTCATAAGGGAGATGTTCCACTCCCTTAATCAGCTTTGTGGCTCTGCGCTGGACTCTTTCAAGCAGTTCCCTGTCCTTCCTGAACTGAGGGGCCCAGAACTGGACACAATACTCCAGATGTGGCCTCACCAATGCAGAATAGAGGGGGAGGAGAACCTCTCTTGACCTACTAACCATACCCTTTCTAATGCACCCCAGGATGCCATTGGCCTTCTTGGCCACAAGGGCACATTGCTGGCTCATGGTCATCCTCCTGTCTACCAGGACCCCCAGGTCTCTTTCACTTACACTACTCTCCAGCAGGTCAGCCCCCAACCTATACTGGGACATCGTGTTGTTCTTCCCCAGATGCAAAACTCTACACTTGCCCTTGTTGAATTTCATCATGTTTCTCCCCGCCCAACTCTCCAGCCTGTCTAAGTCTCTCTGAATGGCAGCACAGCCTTCTGGTGTGTCAGCCACTCCCCCCAGCTTAGTGTCATCACTAATTATATATATTTTGTCCATTTAATAATACTTCAGTGCTCAGCTAAACTAAATTTTCCTGGCTACATTCATTAAAAAGAAATGCAATTGTGCAATACTTATGATATTAATGGGCAGCTTCAGGCCTAAAATGAAAACCTCAGACCCAAAGTTCCCCGGACTTTGGGAGGATTTAGGTTTGAAGCTAGTTCAGTCTAGCAAAACAATCTATGAGCATAAAACTGAACAGACAACACCAAACTACCTCCACAGACTAGACCTTCTGGTGTGCTCGAGCCATATACTCAGCCAGCTAGAAGCACTTTCTTCAACCTACTGTTCTTTAATTCCCAATTAATTTTATTAGTTGATCTTATACCTCTAAAACTGCTTAGCAGCCAGAACAGGATGGGTCCTAGGAGTGCAAAATACATAATTTCACAAGGAAGTCTTTGGCAATGAAAGATCCACCATGGTACAAAGTGAGCACCCTACATAAAATGAGGCCACAGGGGACCTGGGTATGTTCTGCATTTGCTTATCAAGATGACAGAGTCATCCCTAAACTCCGTTAGATACACAGTGAGGTAGTTCCTTAACATTTCCTTCCCAGTATCTGCAGCCTATTGATTTAATATACACATATTTCAGCATGTCTTAATATTTTGCTTCAGCATAATGGAGCCTCCCTCCTTTGTTCTTTCCAGCCTTCTTCTGCAGCAATGTCAGAATTAAAGTAGGTATAAAATATCTACTTATGCAAATTACACTTAGACATTTTGGGGGATGGAAAACCTAGAAAAAAACGACGTGTAACTGAGTGCTCTTTAAGCAAAGAAATAGTTTATCTTCGTTTTTTTGTCTCAAAATAAAATCCACGAGACATTTTCAACACATGAAAGTCAAATTCCTTACACTCATCCATCAATCTGTGCAGTAGGCCAGCCACTCCCTGTAGTATTTGTACAAGTAACAGAGCAAAGCCATATTCTAAATGCTCAGTCTAGAAGTACCTGCTTTGTTTTCAGTACATATATGCTGCCCTTCCAACCCTTGGCTTTTTTTATCATATTTTTGTAACTCCAAACAATAAAACAAGTGGTAACTGATATTAATAAACAGCAGTTGTGTATAGAGCCGCTCTTTAGCTTCGCTACCCAACTTCCACATGAAAAATAGATGAGGAGAGGCTGAGGTTGACATTTAAAAAAACATTTCTCTTGATAGGTGACAGAAATATGCACATCTATGCAGTCCCAGGAGCTTTATTCACTGGGGAAAAGTTGTCTAGGAAACTCATCTGTAACTCCCATCCCATAATACAGGGGTATCCTGACACAGAAAAAGAAGGGAGTTAGACATCCCCCCCAGAAAGCTGTGGACTAGGGAGGCGTAGGCCTTGCAGATCTGAGACACCCTCTCCCAGGTTACACCATGCGGTGGGAGCTCGGACTAATGCACCACGACCAATGTGATCAAGCGAAAGCCATTTATTACCAACAAATGCCTTGCTATATACCTCATTGCCCGGTACACGTGCCGTAAGCCACCCTACTATTGGTCAAATGCTTTTGTCCACACGAACAATGCTTCAGTCTGATTGGTGCACTGTTACTGTCCATATACCTGCTTCTTTCCCAGCTATAATTATCCTTCCATCGGCCTTGAGATAACAGTAGTCAAGCTAAAGTCTCTATAGCACAATTAAGCTTTTATACCAGAGGCTGGATTGCTCACATGCCCATGCTCTGCAAGAAAATCCTCCACAACACCATGCCCCAGAACACAGTCCTCTTTATTTTCTCTGAACTTGAACCTTCATGATGCAATTCTTCCTTCTTCTGCAGCCTTGAAACTTACCTCTGTTTTTCTTCATTAGCCATAATACCAGGTAACTGTAATGCTGTAGACCCAAGAAAAACCCTGCTGTGCTGCCTTCTCCTATCCTACCTTTCACTTGAAAACACAAAATCTCCAAATACCCCTATGCCCAGCTTTTTAAAACAACAGAGAACTTGGAAAATCCTTGTTTTCTAGGATGTTAATAAGAAATACATATTTTCCATTAATTGCTTGCTATTTGTCTAATTCATACGGGATTTATTGCTGGAAAAACAAAGGAAACTAGAGCCTTCCCTGTGGTCTTTGAACCTTTTTTGGTTATGGATTTTCTTCGGGAGAAATGACCAACTTGGTATGCCTAGCTCCACAACTGCAGCTTTATGCATTGGTTTCCAGGTGAAACAGCAGGACAGAGAGTGAACAGCCAATTTTCCCCCCTAAAACCTTGTGCTTCCACAGCTCAGTTTTGACTGAACACTGTCAGGATGGCTTTACGTGGAAAGCACCTTCAAGGAAAAGGTGGGTACTAACTTGTGGAGGATTTTCTTGCAGAGCATGGGCATGTGAGCAATCCAGCCTTTGGTATAAAAGCTTAATTGTGCTATAGAGACTTCAGCTTGACTACTGTTATCTCAAGGCCGACAGAGGGATAATTATAGCTGGGAAAGAAGAAAGCTAGCAGAAGAGAAACAACTCCCACATGCAGAAGAAGGAACGAGATATCGAAGTTGCTGAGATCATGCTATGTAAGGACTTCGTGTGCTTAGGGCTAGTAGCCAATCATGTGTTAGAAGCAGGTGTATGGACAGTAACAGTGCACTAATCAGACTGAAGCATTATTCGTGTGGACAAAAGCATTTAACCAATAATGGGGGGGCTTATTGTGTGTGTACCGGGCAATGAGGTATATAGCAAGGCATTTGTTTACAATAAATGGCTTTCGCTTGATCACATTGGTCGTGGTGCGTTAGTCCGAGCTCCCGCCGCACTAATCCACCATGAAGAGAGAGGTGGCTGATAGATTCCAATCAAGTAATCAGAGAGGAACCAGTATTTTGCTTCCTAATGGCAGGTCCTGGCCCGAGGCTCCAATCTGCCATTGAGCAGAGAGCACAGCACCACTGCTCCTACTGCCATTTCTCCACCATGAACGGGTATTTCTTCAACTGAACAGAGCACAGCAAATGCCAGCAGATGGGGTGTTTTCAGTGATTTTGTTCTGAAAGTTAAATCTGCCATTATAAGATTATGCTAATAGCTAAACCTCAGCTGTACGTGTCAATTTGTACTTCAGGAAGGCTGTTACCCCTGCATCAATTCAACAGGAGCAGACTGAGCTTTAGGCACATATACACAGACAATGTACATACAGCAAGTGCCACTACCGCACGATGCTGCAAATCAGGAGTTCTGGAAACACTGGAGCGAAACCTCCAAGAGGTGATTATAATCCCCAAATGCTGACTTGTAGATGGCAGACTTCTTGCACTAGCATATGCAAGTATAGCAAAGACTTAAAAAATTTATTGCCCATTAAACATGTAGTGTAAGTATCAATAAAGATAATTTCTCTTCTTTTCCTTTACTACTGATCTGACCTTGTTGTTAATAAAAGTAAGAAATAGCTTTTTTCATCAATGGAGGAACACATGTAGATTGATATTTATCACTACATGGTCTGCTTAAAGCCCTTCTAGTTTTCCTTAAAGGCTCGCAAATTATTCACAACATAGCAGGGTTTCTTCAATGATCACATCAAATGCATTTTTCAAAACATCCTTGTTTTTGTATCTGAAATCAAACCCTATAAACCACATCATTTTATGGGCACCCTGAAATTGGATTCCTCTGCAACAGAACATTTCCTCCCTCAACTGAATGCAGCACTTTATAAAATATTTATTGATGGGATGCCTAAAAAAACACATAGGCCAGCACAGCTTTAAGATGAGTAACTATTCCGCAGCCACAGACTAGATTTCATACAGCAGGGTTCTTATTAGGCGTAGTTGCCTAGAAATGACACTTATTTTCTGACATTCAATTATAAATATTTTCCTTTAAAATGAATAATTCAGCTCGTTGCACAAAAAAAAATTACGTAATTTTTACTTCTTGAAGGTTCCCCAGCAAAAGCTGTGCTCCAAAAACATATGGAGGAACCAGGTGAACAAGTCTGTCTTTTTGCCAATTTCTCTTTTATTTGAAAACAGAATTTAATTACTCTTTCCGTGACACACATCACGTATTCCTGGTTGGGCTCCAGGATGAAATGCAGAGATGATGTTTTGGACCAGGTATTTCCCAATATGACTTTGCACGGTGCCGAAAACTCCCATCCCCTAAATCCCCCTGGGCTTGGCTGCCTGCATCTGAACAAGCTGGGGATGCAAATGGCAAGGATGCCTCTTTCCTGGCTGTTTAAGGGACTGACAAACATGTTCTTGCTGCACTCGGAGAATCATGACTTCCTCAGGGCAACATGGCACCAGGTTTTTGCAGCAGCAAGGGAGTCAGGCAGAGACCTGCCCAGCATCTGTCCCCCCCAACAGCAACCTTCTGACTGGCCCCTGACACCATTACATGGCTGCATTTCCAGCAAAGCATCAAGAAACCACCCACTGCTTCCATGCTATTTGGTCCAACTGGCCTCCCCAAGTGCAGACGGCAAACAAGAGCCAGCATGTCGACACCATGATGAGAGGAGAGCTCCTGCTATTTGCAAACCTTTGCTTGCAAGAGAGGGATCGCCACAATTCCCACTTCTTCTATTATGAATGCTGAGGGGTTCATCCTTCTCTGCTACTTACTAAAGTTACAAAACCTTTAGATTTCCCTTTACTACACCTTATTTATTTTTTTTTTAAGATCAATAATTCCCCTGTGATACAGGGATCCCCTCCCAGCATTCAGTTTTCCACTCTCAAGTGGGGTTCATATGAAACACACCAAGGTACCATTGATTACTTGTAAGACTGCAGTAGGCTGAGTCTGGCTCTAACACAGTTTCCCAGGCTGTACTCTCCAGAAAACATGCTCCATATGTTACAGACACATCTTAACACTACAGAACACACCCAACCCAAGCATACCTGCAGTGAATTTGCTAGAGTATTTTATTCACAAGAGCATCTCTCGTATGAGGAAAAGCTGACAGACCTGGGTCTGTTTAGCCTGCAGAAGAAAAGACTGAGAGGGGATCTTACTAATACTTCTAAATACCTACAGGGCAGCTGTAAAGAGGATGGGGCCAGTCTCAGTGGTGCCCAGCAACAGGACGAGGGGCAACAGGACGAGGGGCAACAGGCATAAACTGGAACACAGGCAGTTCCATCTGAACATAAGGGATTTTGAGGGTGACAGAAAAGGCTGTCCAGGGATTGTGGAGGCTCCTTCTCTGGAGATGTTCAAAACCCACCTGAACAGGATCCTGTGCCACCTTCTCAAGGGGAACCTGCTTTAGCAGGGGGGTTGGACTAGATGATCTCCAGAGGTCCCTTCCAACCCCTACCATTCTGTGATCTGTTGCAGCATATTTTGCCAAATTCAAGGGACTATATAAAAACCTGTTGTCCGCTGCCTGTGGGCATATAATGCATCCATCTAATGCAAAATAACAGCCTTGTTTTCCTGAAAGGACTGGCTAGAGGAATGGAATGCTTGATGAGTATAGCGATTTTAATTGAGATTTAATGTTTATTTTACCTGGTTATACACAGAGCAAACACCAGAGAAATTATTGTGAAACAAACAAGAAATTGTTCAAAAGCTAATTAACAGTGGTTGAAACTTGCTCAGTGCAAACAATAACCTGCCCAAGCAATGGGTGTTTTCCAGCACTTGCAGCTAAACCTTTGAACTCACTGTGTTGTTTCAGGCATTTGAACCACTAATTAAAAAAGAATAATTTAAAAGAAAGTGTAATCTTTGCTGTGGAAGAGGAAAATTACTTAATATTTAATTCTCTCATACACAGTGAACTAGAAAATAGGCAGAGTGAGTGTGTGCGCTTGTGGGTTATTCTGTGTTTAATCCATGCATTTAATAATGTTTAGAAAGATACAATCAGTGTTCCACAGCTGCTTTTACACAGGTCACTGCTGTATGATTCAAAACTTAATTAAGGCATCAACAGTTGTATTCAGCTTCAGATCAGGTCCTAACTTCAAAGTCTGCGCTGCTCTTCCCACATCAAGAAGGATCTAGTTCTGGAGATGCCATGACTGCATGAAATGGTTTTAACCTTGCCACTTTTACTTGCAAAGGACTATACACATTTAGAAGCATCCAAGATTTAGTAAACTCATTGTTTCTGTCACAAGTCCAAGCATTTAGATCGACCTCCCTCCCACTTACACAACCTTATCTTTTGCAAAATAAAATTAAGTCTCCCTACTTCTTTTCAGATAGGGCAATCACCCATGTTCTCCAAGAACCTTCATCATGCTTTCTTTTTAGCCCCTCCTGCTCTGCCTGTTCTGGTAAAAGACACTTCAGCCTAGAAAGGTGTGAGCTGCAATACTTCTGCACACAGTTGAGAGACGGGGCCAGCATTGTGTACAGCCAAGAGAAAACCAGCACTTTGTCACAGCAGCAGCAGCTCACCACTAAAATACAGAAACAGGCAAGCAACAAATAGCCCTAATAATTCTAGATAAGAAAATTATCTGCAAAGTGGACTCCCAGAATCTCAGAAATACATGCACACAACCTTCTTATCAGATATGGTATCTCATTTTCTTAAGCAATCAGGCCCTCCTTCAAGGACCCATTCTATTCGTTATGGTGGTTGGTCAACTTTTTTCATTCCCTGTGTTTTTAGCTACAGGGAATAATGAGACTACGGCTGATTTTAATGTCATGTAATACGGTAACATATATATAATACATTAATTATATAAGAAACTGTCTCTGTAATAATTTTCAAGGAATCACTATCTACAAATCTGCCACTCTGCCTTTAAAAGAACAACCCTAACCTGTCAAGATCAAATTAGATTTTCATTAAAATACTGCCTGAGTTAAGAAAATCAGCTATGGAACCATGCCTTGCAACAAATCAGTATGTCATGCTGTAATTTACACTGTGGAGAGGAAATGTAGAAAGACATTTATATAAAACAAGAACTTTAATTTTGGTTTGTTTGTTTCTTTTTTCTTCTTTTCCTCTCCCACAGAAATCCAGTGAAGCTTCAAAGGTGTCAACATGTATAGCCTTTCCTGTCAGGGCCTAAGATCTACTGGGTATTGAAGAGATTATGGATGTTAACCATGACAAACAGGAATGCCCATATTTGAGTGACACTTCTGCTGTTCATTGCAGGACAGATATTAAAGCACATCATCTTTTAAAAAGAAAGGACACGAAGGAATATTTTGTATTACCATGTAAAATGCTCTCAAAGGCAAGAATCACTTTAATCAACACCTCAAAAGACAAAAATGGTTTCAGCATTGTACACCAACCCCTGCATCAAAGCCTTGTCTTTGTAATGAATACAATTTCCCCTCTAATGGCAGCATCTAATTTCTTGTTTTCATTAAAGGTTCAACATTCTTAAATGAAAGACAATTAAAATAATTTCAAAATCAATCTGCAAAAAGCCAGAACTGCTTTACAAGCAAACTCTTCGCTATTTGCTCTTTCAATTAATCTCCCACTTCTGCTGTCCTCCCATAATGTCAACTGCATTTAAGCAGAAGTTTTCAGAAGCAAGGATGAATTAATCTGTTGCAATTTCATTGACTGGGTCTTTAGGTCTTACTAGGCATTACTCCCACTGCTGTTTGAGGGAATTTTGCTTGGATAAAGACCAACAGATCTACCAGCCTCTATGTCCTCCACAGGTTCTGCAGAAGTTCAGATCATTAAGAGAGGAGCTCCTGGATTAGCATTATTTGGACAATTTTCCCGCTATTACTGAGACATCTTCTTAAATGGACTGTTGCTAACAGGCCACTTTAGAAAAAATAATGTTTTTTCTAGATAATGACACAGTTCATGTACAGAAATATTTCTCGGCTAACGGATGTCTTCCTTAAGATGCCTGTGAAAAGCCACCCCACATGTCATGAGAAATTTTCAGAGTCAAGCATTCTTTGTCAATGTTTTCAAACCCAGATATGCAGAACTAGAACATATCATGTAGCCACCAAAATTACCCCCCAAAATGTTTTACTGTCAGTATAATGAATACAAAACGGTGATGAGTTTTAAAAAATAAACAATGCTGAAGAAGGCATCAGTGACTTGAAAATTGCTTGTGTCAGAGAGGAAGCATCTGAAAAATGTTCAGTAACAAGGATCTAGCTCACGCTCTGTGAGTAAATAGCAATGCAAATCCTCATTATGGTATGTAACTGTTTATGCTTATGTTCTGTACTTGTAATTTCTTTGGGTCTTGCTGTATTAAAACAATGCTCAGTGAAATAATAGAAAAATAAAATAGAAAAATATGTTCACTTTTCAGTATTACTAAAAAAATAATTTAAATGGCTGAATGAGCACCTCTGGGCATTTTTTCCTGCCTAAAGAAATCTAATACATATCTACTGCTAGAAAAATCCATCTAAAACTCTAATGCTAGAGAAGAACTTTGGAAACAGACTGGACTTTACCACTCACACATTCTTTTCCAATCTTATGTTCTCAGCTTAGGTAACTCTGAATAAGTGCCTTTGTGGGTGAATGAAACACTATGAGGTTTTGTTTAAACTTTGTGTCTTGAGCTAAATTTCCCCGACTTCAGTTAAAGGGGTCTTTTAACTGAATTAAGATTTTGCTAGCTGGAAAAGGCTATGACATTTCTCCCATGCCAGTTATGGGTGGAGACTCTATATATTGGGAAATTCAATAAATTTGTTTCTGGATTAGAAGTAGCAAGGATAAACTGGATTGATGTCCAGTGTTTGTACTTAATAGACACTCCCTCTCCCCAAAAGCAAACAGGCAATAAAAATTCAGGTACTAGTCTAGGCAAGGAAATCATCACCTGTAACTTCCCAGAGGAAGGGGGGAAAAAAAAAAGGAGGGAAAAAAGGGGTTTTTTTCTCCTCATCACAGATTTTTGGTATGGAGACCTCTCCAGCCTGCAACACTAACTCCCTTCCAGTTTAACTTCCAATTCTGCTGCTGTTTCATGATGGAGGCAAGTGCCAGAACACCTGCAAATATCCACCCCTCTTTCTAGCAGCTGCATTTTTTGTGGTGTTGTGCCTGACCATCTTATCAACATACACCTCAAAATGTGACCTCCCCCAGGTACTCTCACAGATTTATAGTTTTCATAGGCTCTCCCAACCATAAATCTGTTGGCAGGTGACAGCCTGCAGCAAAGCTGGCCCAGTTCTCATTTTCTTCCAGCTTCCTCCTTTTCACTTCAGGTAACACTTTAGTGCTCTTTCATCATAACATATCACAGAACTTCTGCAACAAATCCACTCATTATGCTCCTTCACATTCAGAAGACCCAATCCCCACAGAGATAAGTTTTCAGCCTTTTTTTTTATTCACAAAGAAGTCATACATTGAAAAGTTTTTAAGACCTTGCTAAACTATTTGTTCCAGTCTACTTGGCATAATTTCCTTTGCAATGTTACTTCTGACATGGAAAAAAGGGTTTATGAAAATAAGGGCTCAAACAGTTTATTCTCACATTTCAGGTTTTACCATATCATTTTCATATTTAATATAAACAGGTCCTAATGGCTACATTGGGTAAGGAACGTAGAAAGGGTATTTATTTTATTAAACCTGGAAAAAACTTGGCTTCCAGCACCTGGCAGATAAATGCCAGATGTAGTGTGAACATCACCTGCAATGATGCCACCCTGTCCTGCCTCAGTCTTCTCTGGCAAACACTGGCATCAACCAACTGCACGTTCAGCTACTCACCAGTTTCTCCAGGCTGCTTTCACTCCTCCCCAAGCCAACCAAATTCACACCTGTGTATGTTCTTTCTTGATATGGTTTTGGGAAAACACAAACAGTATTTAAAAATCTTCTCCAGCATCACTACAGCCCTTCCTGGGGACAAACACAAAAATCCCTTATTTTCCAGACTGCCACTAACTGCTTATCTGTTTAACCCTGCATTTTGGTAAATCTCACTGTGATATGGAGATGGAACGTAATCGTCAAGGCATGTGTGCTATAATCCATGGGGTCAAAGCCTGCCTGCAATCACCTATTCAGGTGTTGCTGGAATTAAAGTTTTCATAAATTTAGATCAAGAAGAAAATAAAACTTCCCTGTTGCCTGCTGCAGCCCAAAACCTCTCTTTGGCAGTGTTATTCAGGTATCCTTCTCATGCCTCAGAATACCACAAAGATAAACTGAAGAGATTTGTCTCCTCTTTCATGATGGTTAAGATGCCCTAGTCTTTCTTTGGTTGCTTTTTTTTTTTAAGGGTCTACAGGAATTTCTAAGACTGGTTTCCCAATCACTGCCTCATATAGGAAATATTATGACTTTCTACAATTTATTTCATTCTCTTTTCCACCAGTTCCAAGACATTAATCAGTGTTCACTATACTGTTTTACGGGATGCTTTTGAGGATGTTCTCAACTGAGAAGTTTGGCATAGCATGTCTGGGTAGCAAAGAAGATTCTCTGTCTCAAATCAGATTACTCCAATGCAATGTTTTCCCTTTGTATCAGGGCTGAGAGCTATCTATGATAATTCTCAAATACATAAACTGTCCTGCACAGCTGAATCACTGCAGAAAAAATGGGAGATTACGTATCGAGTATCTTTACAACTCTGCCCGAGTATGAAAATAGGCACACACATACTCGTTGCACAAAAAGGTCTCATTTTGAAGGAGAAGCTGCCAATTAGCTGTCCCCACAAGGCTAATTTATAACTCTCTAGGACTTCCACAACTGTAGCCCACAGCTGCATGCAAATTTCAAAGTACCTGCTGAGGGACGAATCCTTTCAGAGACTTTTCACTTTGTTGTTCTGAATAGCCCTTCATCAAGTTTTGTAAGCATAAAAGCACTCTGGTGTGTGACCGTGGGAGAAGTGCCTTCTTCTCATAGTGTGCAAGGGCATGAAACAAAGCCAGCAAGCTTGCGAAATCCTGGTGGCAGACGGATGGTTGTAGTGTACTGGCAGCTTTCTTTCAAAAACATACTCAAGGCAACCTCTTGCTCTGAGATCCCTTCCCCTATATACTGATACAACTCTAAGCAGGACTACTGTGTGTGGGCTACTGGCCCAATGTGCAGCTCCACAGGGGCAGGGACAGATGCAATGATGCTCAGCTGAATTTTCAGTCAGAAAGAAACAACAGCTAGAGGCAGTAGCAAGTATTGCTCCCTGATACTTGAGGGGTGCCAGTTCTGAAATATAACACTCAGTCTTCCACTGTAAATGACGTTAAAAAATAAAAAGAAGAAAAGCCAGCACTACCAAGAGCAGCAGAAACAGTTACAAGAGTCTTACTTTGAGATTTTAATTGGCATGAAACTGATGGTAAGGAAAGCATCACTGTTCTCTTGATTTGACCTCTGCAGTGCAAGATAAACAAAAATTCCCTGATCAAGACTACGATCTCTACCCTTAAAATATATCTGGTAGTCAGTCAGCCACCTGCTTCATATAGAAAATATAATAGAATTAGAGCTCCTTGGAATGAAGCCAGCATTCTGCTCAGTTCAGCATCCAGACCTGGCTGGCTCCCTCAGTCAGGGACAACGTGGATTGGACACATGCAATACACTTACAGCTCAAAATCAGGCCACCAGCACAAGGAGGAGCATCGGTGCTTTGATGGCAGATGCCAGCCCTCTGCATGTGCTACAGTAATGTTCCCCACTGAAACCCCTCTTCTTCTTTCGGAGACTGGAGCATCCTTTCCAATACTTCAGAGCCAGAGCAGCTCACACGGAAACTAGATCCAGCAACTTACACAGTTACTAACATTTCCATTAGGTCTACGTGAATTTACAGAGACGAAAAAAATTAAAATATTTTTAATTGTTGACCTCACTAATCATCACAGATCTGAGGACCATATTTAGCAGCAGTGTCTAACTTGCAGGACCACCCACTGAGGACACTCAGAGACAAAACTCAGCATATACAGACCATGTAGTAGTTTCCTTAACTCCCACTCCCAATTATTTTGCATGGGTCACAGGATATTCCTGCCTTTCCTTTCTTCAAAGGATATCTTTCCCCCTCCCAGATATCAGCACTAATACAACTGAGCATACATCCATACAAAACCATTGACAGGAAGAACAAATGTCACCTCCAAATTAACAAACTTCCACTGGAGGAAGAAGTCCACCTGACCCCAAAGTAGTAGCTCATTGAATTGTTGACTTACTTCAGGTCATACAAATACTTGCAAAACTCTGAATCAAGAATAACTCAAACAGCACCTGGAAAATGCAAGCATGATTACACTTTTTCTAGCATATTTAATTATTACACAAGAAAATTTCAACTCAAGACACAATTAATTTGTCAATCCCAATGCCCTGTATTAGACAGATGTCCTGTTCTGGGACACTGGTACTGGAGGGAGAGCGCAACAGAGAATAATTATGGGAAAATAAAATTATTTTTAATATCTGAAAATAATGGCAGTAATGTTTTAGTGTAAGACCATGTGAAATAAAAGGCAGTTTGGAAAGCTCACCGTTAATTGAATGTTCGTTAAATGGTGACACAAACTTTCTCCAAAATGCCAGAACAATGTGGTTACTAACTGTTTTGCTCAACTCTTGCTTGGATCCTCAAGTTCAGGTAAAGCCTAGAAATTATTGTATTCATAAATGAATGAGGAATGTGAAATTCCTAGAAACAGATGCAGGAACCGAAGCTTCTGTCTTCGAGCTAGAAATACAAATAATCCTGCACTTGCACATTGATTTGGCAAGGAAGCGGGGCCAGAGAGAACAAGACCCACAATGCCAAACCCTTGGCTAAGAGAGATGCAGACTCTAGTCAGGCTCTGAATAACACCACTTTTCATATTGCGAGAGAACATTGTTTAACCAACATTTTCCATAGCTTCATCTGCTCTTACTCTACTTATCAGTATGGCTAAGGCAACATCTTTGTTTTGCTCTCTACAGGTCAGCAGTACTTGAGGCATATGTCATGCACTCATAGTCTGACAATCAACTGAAGCTACTTACAGTTTGTTCAAAGGAAATAATTATTCTCCAAGGTCATCTTATTATTTAGTAAACTGAGATGGTTCTGTCTAATTAATCACAAATAAATGAAAATCTTCTCTTGAAACTGAAATGAACTACAGTTGAGATAGGCTTTCAATGAGAGTTAGTCATTTCCCACTGTATTTTTAGATCATTTACCCAGGTTACTTTCAGTTGCTTTACTTCCACATAAAACAATACCTGAAGTTGAAAAGCTGACTTTAATCCCTGAAGTGGTCTGGATAGCGGGCTATAAAAAGAATAACACAAAGTCTACTAGAGCAGTTGAGTCAGTCCTGGCACAGTGCAAGGCAGCAGTAAGGGTCATGGATCAGCTGCCAGAGCTGCACTCATCCTGCCATGGCTCCACACTGCAAGAATGCTCCCACTGTCATAAAAGCTGCTGCTCTTTCCTCGTTTAGATAAATCATGTATACAGCAATGGGGAACATATATTATAGACAGCTTGGT
This sequence comes from Hemiprocne comata, assembly GCA_020745705.1. Classification (NCBI taxonomy): domain Eukaryota; kingdom Metazoa; phylum Chordata; class Aves; order Apodiformes; family Apodidae; genus Hemiprocne; species Hemiprocne comata. The sequence continues at coordinate 61,951,229 of CM036588.1, read as the reverse complement.
CTCAAGAAAATTGTCTCCGACTTTTTCAGGACTAGGTTGACCGTTTAAGTCACCTACTTTAGACTGCCAGAAAACAAAGATTAGACAAAGCGACAGATAAATTCCTATGGGCTTAAAAGTTGCTATTATTTCCTTTGTAACTGTCTGCTGCACAAAACCAGTGAGATCTGAATGTCAGTCTGTATTCTTGCTACCTCACACATCATCACCAGTAACCCTGAAGGTGTATTTTGCAAAGTTAGACTTTGCAGCCTTTTCAGATATCTCTGTTACCACTTTACTTATATTACTCCCTAGATAACCCCAGTAGAGAAGAGGAATTAGGTAGTGATAGAAATTTTCTGCACAGGTAAAAGCTGCAAAAGGAAGAGTTAGCACTGGTAAAGATGACAACTGTCAGTGTAGCTTACAGAAAAACATGGGGTCTTACTTTGTTATGCCTCTAGGTAAAAATGGCATAGTAGCAATTTAGCACTTAACATACAGGCAGAAAGAAATAAATTACACTGATTCTCTCCTAGCCATTTTGTGCATGCTGATCCACGCAAGAGTTAGCAGCTTAAGTTAGTCTGTTGTTAGGTAGAATAACTTAAATAAAAATTAAGAGAGCTAACAGAAAGCCTCTCCCGTTAAGTGTCTTCCTAACCAAAATTGAACAAGGCGATCATAATCCAACACACACTTAACATGTCGGGATTCCAGCAGAGATCTCCCACTGACCCAGACTGAGTTTAAACTCATCTAAAGGACACACACTACATTTTTCAGGGCTAAGCCTAAAGATGAACAAGGGCACAGTGTCCTCGCATTGTGCCCTTTATGCCTAGGACAAGAGGAGAGTTATTCCTGGCAGGGATGCCACGTGTGCTGAAATTGGTCATGGATCCTCTCGTGGGACATGGCAGTTCCATGGACAAAGCTGTCAGCGATGGCCTGGGGCTGTGCAGGCTGTTCGGTGCAGATGGACATCCTCTGTGAAATCACAAGCTACATTTTGAGCTTGGCTTTGCAAACCGCTGTGAAGCTGGCATGGGCTAGGGGAAGTCAGCTTGCCCAGGATATGGCAGTTGACGTTGACACCAACCTCGCAGAACATATTTGTGTCAGGGAGTGGAGCTTACTGGAGGGGAATTGTTTTGTACTGGCCCACTGTGATTTTGGCTGAGCAGTCTCCCACTCCCTCCTCGCTGCTCTGAAACGCAACAGAAGTTTGTTCATTGTCAAACTCCGTTGTACCCCTTCCTCAGCTTCCCCATCTTTGGTGCATTACTGACATTTAATACCAGTATTTAATATACCTCTGCTATATGTAAAGTAAAATTATGACTATTAATTTGCCATCAGATCCCTGCTACTAAGCAGTTGTAACATGAATGAGGAACTCAAAATATGCTTTACTCCTAACGGCCAGATGAACCTAATTTTTGCTGTACATATACACAAATAACATATATTTTCTCATTTTTTATGTACTGTCTGGGCAACACATTTCTTAAAGACCCTTTGGTCATGCAAGATAAAACAGGAGAAAACCAAAAGCCATCCTCCACTTCTTCGATGCAGCTGTGCCCCAGGTGTATATTCTGCTTTGCGGAAGCTGTAAAAATGGGTCATTGTGCAGACACACAGACCAGGGCCCTAACCACCCTTTTCCTGACACTAAATTTGCTCACCAACTTTGCTAACTTCTTGGTTTCGGTTAACAGTTCAAATAACCTCACAGACAAATTTTGAAAATCCAACAAAACCCCTGAAAGACTAAAGTTAAGCAGCACTGACCAACATGACAGAAAGGCGAAGTGCTTCCCTCAGCCTCCAGCACCAAATAATATAAAAACAGCATCCGTGATGGTTTAGCCTTCACAGTAAGAGTGAACTAGGGAGGGAGTTTTGAAAACACATAGAAAAGGAATAAAAGAAATCACAAGAACTGCAAGAAAGGTATTTAAATATATATATATTGTGGAAACTTAAATAAAATAATAAAATACTTTACATCATGTAGTTTAGTTTTTATTGGTCTGCAGCCATACCACAGCCAATATAGAGAAACCAGCGAACAAGGTGCTAACATTATTGTGACCAAGAAGTGCAATTTACTCTGTGCTAAAGCCCACAACTTACTGTATTTGTTTCTGGATTTGTGTAAAAAAAAAAAATACAGCCAGACTCAAACCAGAAGGTGTTCCAAGGTCCTGGATGTTACAGATCATCAGTGTGAGAAACACCTTACCACCTTAAAGCTCCCCAGCTCTTCACTAGCAAGTAATCATTTAGTTCATGAGATGGAATTTAAAATTAATAATTTCTGTGAAAATACCATCTTGCTCATTCTCCACTTCACTTCTGATATACTTCTAGCAATGATAGATAGATTTAGAAATCAATTCATATGTCCCCTACCTACTTGGACTTTGTGCTATTCAGACTTCTGCCAGGGATAACATCAATGTCAATGACAAAACCTCCACTGACCTTAGGGATGGTAGAATTTCACCCTAAATCCACCTTCTTTGGAAACACACCTGCACTGCTGCACAGGACTAACATGTGTGTCTACAATGCCCACATTTCCTGCCCATACAAAACACACTTTCTAATCTCTGGCCTTTCCTCCTTTTTTTGAAAGGTTGCACACAGTTTTTCCTGTGTGCAGTCTAATGCATTAGTAGAGATGTATGGGCACAGAACCCTTAATTTGACCTCCTCTGCAGCTTCCCATCAAAGACTAACCAGCCACAGCATGTGGGCTGCACAGAAACAGCCTCAACAGCTTGGTTATTTTTGAGGAACGACAGATGAGTGACAGCAAGGGTTTTGTTGGCTGCCTGTTGACGTACAGTCACCCCACACCCTTTCAAAAAGCTGTTGGCTATCAGTTTTGCCCTTGGCCTCCAATATGTCTTATCTTGACATAGTACTTAAACTGGAAGCATTACCTGAAGTTTCACACACAAAAGGGATTGCAAGATACGATCAGAATAAAAAAAAAGGATTAGCCCTACTTATTTGCTTGTGACTATATAGCTAAATCTAATTATGCATTCTACAGGGAAAAATAAAGTACAATTCAGATGCAGACAAAGATAAAAAGAGAGAGGCAATGCAGAGAAGCACAGCAAAATACTGTAATAATTCAAGCTACCCAAGAGAACACTCTCATGATTTTGTCAACTCTTCCTGGATCTGCTACTTAAAGCAGCTTGCAAAAGCAGGACAAAATAATTCCCTGTAGACTGAAAAACCATGTCAGAAATGTACAAACAAAAAGATAATAGAGCCAGAAATCCAAAGTAACTACTGGCAGAACATGCAAACCAATGGTAAAATTATTTTTTGTATCAGAAAACCGAAAAAAACCTTAGGTAATTAGTAAGCATTAGTAACATGAAACACATAGAATGACTAAACTTTATATTAATATACACAACTAAAAACAATGATGCAATATTTCAAACTATTGAAAATGTCAACCAAAAAGTTATGAAAACCATTTACTGTTTATCAACAAGTTCCAATGGATAGGCTGCTCCTTGGCTAAGACTGAATTTGATGTTTTTGTCAACTACTCATTGTGATGATTTCTTTATATACACACACCCCAGCTGAGATGTGATGCCATCTCTAACCATATGAACACCTAACAGTGTGAATCTTTAAGGAAAGAAACCAACTGCTCTAAGTGGTGTCAATGGGTGACTCAAGGCAAAAGGGTGACAACAGAGCAAGAAATCCTTTCACGACATGGAGCTGCTATAGTTTATATGGCCATTGAAAAAAAACATTTACAGTAGCTTTGAAAAGAGGGAGGACAGTTGAACAGGTAGTGGTTCAAGTATTCTCCTAGAGAATACTTCCCATTTGGATTGCAGCAGGTTAGATCATTCCCTCATCTGTCACCAAACTACCCTCACAATGGTATTTTTATTGAATCATCTACATGTTACAGAAGCAAGTTCAGAAGAAATCGATTTTTATTTTGAAGAATCAGTATTGTATTCCTTCTTGTGCACCTCTGTTCTTTGGTACTCCACAGGGGTACCTGTCATAAAGGCATCAGAGGATGGCTGAACCTCCTATGCATTTCTTCCTCACAGTAAAGCCATGCTGACAACTCTCAACTTTTTATGTCATCTCAAATGCTCTAGGTAAAAAAAGAAATCATCTCTCACTACGATAGGGATTTCTTGCTAAATCAGCATTACTCTGAGACATAAAGCACAGTTGAGTTTTTAAACATTGTCCTTAGGCTGTTTGTCTCCTCTGAATTCCAGCTGAATATGGATTTTTGGATTTAAAGGTTCAGCTGCCAACCTAATCAGGTTGCCCTGGTGTTCACAAACTTTCACTGATTAGTGGGTGATTTTAAATGTGCAGATACCTCAAGGACTAAAGATCATGGACAACACAGACTTTTCCTCTCTTGCTTTATGCCACAACATTTCAGATCAAACCACACCTTTACAGAAATGCAGGCTTGCCCTTCAAGATACAACCACCCATGAGATTTCGGGTGGAATTCTTTTTCAGAAACATGTAAGGCAAATTTGCCTAGCCTTGGTTATAAAACATGAGAAGTCACTTGATATTAAACTTGAGACCACCATGCCAGCTTTTGAGATATTCGTAACTCTAACAGACCTTCTCTTAAGGAAATGGAATTCATTTGTTGGACATTATCCGGATACATCTCTCCACAGGTGAGCTGCCATGTAGGCAGGTTTAATGGACAATTCCTTAGGCTGCCGTGACAATTACTTCTGCACTGACCTGCAAGGATCATCAATATTATAAGAGCAAATAGCAATTCAATTTCCACTCTGGCTCAGCCCTAAGCTTCTTCTAAGTTGCTGTCAGTTGTGTCAAATTATACATGACGCCTAGGTGAATGTGCAAGACTATTAGGAACAGAGCTGGGAATGGCAAACTCAGTTCACAAAGTTTTCAGCCTGAACTTGAATACCAACAGGCCAGAACCATTTGGCATGGGAAAACTCTAACAACCACCCAAAGTATATTTTTTTTGAGGGGAAAGATGCTATGGGAAGAGCAAAACCAGGCGTGGTTTATCCCAAGCAAGAAAAGAAGAGCTATTTTATAGAATTGCATGTTAAGAGATTTAAATGCAGACATACAATAAATTAAAAAAAAACCACAACACCAAACACAACTTAATGGCAGAACTCTGAGGAAGCCCAGCTAACAAATGCAAACAGGGTTACACAATACACCCAGTACACCAAAGGCTTCATCCTTACCCCCACAAATGCATTAAAATAAAAAAAAAAAAAGAAGATAGCTCAGACCCAGTTCAGCAGGTAACCTTTTCATGAGCATGCAAAAAGCCCCCCCAAACTGTAACTCCTCTCAACTGTAAAAAGGGGATACATCTGAACAACCGTCGGTTGTTTTACCATTCTCTGATTCATTTGAAAGAAAACAATGCATCCAAAAAGCTTTTCCCCTTTACTGTCTATCTAAAGAGGGAAAAATTAGACATTTATGTGCAGATAGAAACTGCTGCTTCCCTGCTCTAAAAGCCCCTTAACCTCCTTTGGCAACCCTTATCCTCACCTTTGCCTTTGCTCACTATCATGATAGACCCTGTCCCACCTGGTGCAAGCTCTGGTTTTGCCAGTAGAATTCCCATGGTGCACATAGGCGTGATAGTGCCACGGCATTTTAACTCTTCTTGGGGAGAAAAAGGAGTGAGAAAAGATCACGCACCTCCCAAAAGGAGCTAAGTGCTCCCACACAAACGTATACCTTCCTGCTTGTTCTCAGGTAACACGGAAAGCTTTGTAACTTACGCTCTTTTAAATTAGATGCCTTGGAGGTGTGGTATTAAAAAAATTAGTAAGTAAATAAATAAAACCCCCTTGCTTTTCAGTGTTAAAAACAAGCAAATGAACAACCAAATTTTAAAAAATACACAAACACTTCCATTGCCATAACATGCAGCAATTCACCCTCCCCCGAAAGATTAGAATGAACTCATCTTAAAAAGAAGGTACTTTGCATTATATATAACGAAGTATCAGTCAATCAGATATAGTAATTCATTTGTATGCAATTTTTCTTATCAAAACATGCATATAACTCACAGGAATTCCAGTTGTGCAAATGCTCACTGAAAAAAACATCGAATCAAAACAAATACACACATACGTACACACACACATACACCCATATTCTGAGCCAAAATGAAAAGCGTGCATGGTCAGGGTTTAAGCATCATTTAAGCAAAAATAACTGCTAGATTATAAAAAAGAAAGCAGCCTGGCAACAATTTGAAGCAGTTTTTATTCGTGCTTTTATTTGATCCTTCTCAATTTTCCTTTCCTTTATACTCATTTGTAGCAAACATGCTAAAAACCATCTCTACTGTTTAAAAAAGCGGAAGAGAAAAACCAGAAGCATTCATGCTGAGTACCAAAGCATTTTCTTGGAGCAGAAAAAAAATATTTAAAAATACAGTTGAAAAGCTCTTCTATATTTAAAACAGACAGCGTGCAGAAATTTGATCTTAATATTAGTGGCATGCAATCTCCAAGGAGACACATTCTAATTTAAAAAAAAAAAAAAGTCATTTTCAGTAATCGGTGCAAATGCCTTTTTTTCCCCCCCCTCCTCCTTGCTGTCAGACTAATGGTATCTTAAACCCTGCATGCTGCAGTGCTTCGCCTGCGCTCTGCATCGGCTGTGAGAGAAGAAGCTACCTGAGAGTTTTCACAGTGCCATCTCATATCCATGTCTGCCTGGCTACCCTGCGTGCTTACAGCTTTTTTTTTCTTTTTTTTTTTTTTTTTCCTCCCCCCCCCCCTTAATTCTTAATGGAAATCCTAGGAAATTTAGTCCATCCTCTGAAATCAATACTGATGACAGGCGCGCTCCCTTCCTCGGCGGGAGCCCAGGACGAACAGCCGCCTGCGCACCAGCCCGGCCTATCACCGACCGACACCCGGGCGGCGCCGCCGCCGCCGCCGAGCAAATGGCGGCCACTGGCACGTGCCGCCGCCCAGCCAATGGCTGCCGGCAGGAGCCTGAGCAGCCGCTAACACCCGCCTTGCGCTGCGCTGCGGAACAGAGCGAAAGGGGCACCGCGCTGCCCCGCCGCCGAGGGGAGGGGGAGAGGGAGAGGGAGAGGGAGAGGGAGAGGGAGAGGGAGAGGGAGAGGGAGAGGGAGAGGGAGAGGGAGTGAGAGCAGTACCTCCCCTCCCCTGCCCGGAGCTGGCTTGGGCAGGAAGGGGATGGGGATATGGGGGCGGGGGAGGTTTATGTCTCCGTTCCGGGAAGGCAAGGGTGGGACGTCAAAAGCGGAACTGCTCGGTGGCTTAATCCGTAGAATCACTGAATGACTGAAGAGGCCTTAACGATCATCTAGTTCCAATCCCCGTGCATGGGCAGGGACACCTGGCCTTGAACACTTCCAGGGATGAGGCATCCACAACTTCTCTGGGCAACCTGTTCCAGTGTCTCATCACCCTCACAGTGAAGCATTTCTTCCTAATGTCTAACCTAAATCTACCCTCTTCCAGTTAAAACTATTACCCCTTGTCTTCCTGCTACATGCCCTTGTAAAAAGTCTCTCCCCAGCTTTTCTGTAGGCCCTCTTTGGGTAGCTGCAAGGTGTCCCAAGAGCCTCCTCCAGGCTGAACAACCCCAGTTCTGTCAGCCTGTCTTCATAGGAGAGGTGCTCCAGCCCTCCTCTGGACTCACTCCAACAGCTCTATGTCATTCCTGTGTTGGGGACTCCAGAACTGAATGCTGTACTCTATATGGGGTCTCATGAGAGCGGAGTAGAGCGGGAGAATCACCTCCCTTAAATCTAACATTGTAAAACAGAGGTCTGAATAATGAACCTGAGACCACCAAACGAGCCCCCCCCAGACTCCACCAAATAGAAGCGTTCTCCTCCATGTCAAATTCTTGCTGCCCCCACCTTTGCCAAACTGCACAGGCACCTCAGGTGTGACACAGGAATGTTCACACAATGTGGGCCTGGTGAGAGGATCGGCATGGCAGGGCACATCTGGGCAGCCAGATGGCAACCCTGTCTGTACCTCACATCTGGGTTCATCAATCACTGGCCAGAACCAGATCAGTCACCCAGTGCTGTGAGGTGAGCAGGGTGCTGGGGGCAACCTCGACAGAGAAAGCAGCCTGTGAAAACATTTTGATCAAGCAAGTCAACAAACCCAAAACACTTCAACCGTTATGTCTATTTGATACACAACTTTTAAAACAATAACATTTTCTTTAGATTTGTCCCAGTGAAAATTTTTCCTTTTTTTTTTCCTTAACACTTTTAACAAATCCTGAGAGTTGCAAGTTATTACGTGCCCACCTACTCTCCTGTGGGGTTTTTCCAGAAGCCCTCAAAAGTGTTCTGCATAATGGATGTCTACACTAAGGAAAAAGACAAGTGAGTATCAAAAAGTCAGGTGAAATTTAACTTTGCTGTTCCCCTAACCGGAGCTCAGAGACGATAAGGTTGCCCTGATGTTCCTTTCCCTCTCACATCCCTTTTGGTGGCATCATGTGTTGCATGTTTCAAAAGGCATTTTGAACTTGAAACACCATTTGACAAACCACACGTCTGCAGGTATGTTATTGCTTATGGCCAAACCACATGGCAGTAAAACAAACCTAATGCTACGTCTGGATATACCTCATCATGGAAAATTTAGTTGAGATGGATTAATAAGATCTTATCTGTATGAGAAACTTCTCCTTCCTCTGAACACAGAGCAAGGTTCGACCCTAAGGTAGGGGTCTGTAGACAGAAATTTGGTAGTCTTGCACAGTAGCGCCTAGATTTTTAATATTCAGTTATTAAATTATAAGTATGTGTATAGGTGTCTGCAACTCTTGGCCCTCCAAGGACCAACACTAGAAATACTGAGACCTTGACTATGCACATTTCCCCTCTGTGAAGATGGGAGAGGATCATAACCAAGTGGTTCCCTGTGCAGTGTTTGCTGCTGGGGTTGCAAATGATCAATCCTTAAGCCTTTTTTGCCCAGCCCTCCTCAGGGACCTGGGTAGAGGACAGCAAGAGCAATGCTGGTGGTTTATAGCTCTGTTCTGACCACCCTTCTGGCATCAGCATCAGTTTCCCTGGATTGCCTGACAATATCCCCTGTCCGGGCTGTATCCTCAACAAAAGGAGTTCATCTAGGGGACAAGATGACTAAGAAACCACTCCTGTTTTCATTAAGAAAATTATCTAAATGAGAAAACTAAATACCATTTCAAGCTGTCCAAACAATGGGGTCCTTTCAATTTAGTAAGTTAAACTTTTATTACTCCCAGCATGCACCTTCCTAAAAGACAGGACTAAATTATCTGTAATATTTTGCACAAGGCTGTATTTTTTCAGTAGTGTGATTCTACAATAACAGTATTAACAGTAATGGACTGTCATATGTCCTGTGTGCTGTTATTCAGGGGACAAATGTAACGATAGCAGCAATGGTATGGAGGAGGGGTGACAGATCCCAACTCCTCTCAAATGCTGAGCAGCCATTTGCTATGAACTGTGCTAGGTCAAAAATGTACAGATTCTGGGTGCCCAGCAAAAAGCAGCTTATAAAGGAATTCCTTCTCTTAGAGAATATCCCCCCATCTAGACAGTTCAGGGTTGTGGTTTTTTATTTCATGGAGATGCAGATGTATGTGTATCATCTGACATGCTATGGTGTGATCTGGAGATAAAACAGACAATGTGGTTAGGGCAGACTTTACACAAAGGATGCAGAAACACTGTAAGCGTTATGAGCTTATCAGGGCAAAACAGTGATACATATTCACATATTTCATAGCAAGGGACATTGTAGTATCAAAAAGACAAATCTATATAGTTACTAAAATGCAGTAACAGCATAACGCTGGAAAAAGCTACCAAAACAAATTACATAAAATCCAACACATGCAACAAAGAACAGAAGCCAAACTTGAGATTTGATTTAAATCTAAATATGCTACATATTTCATTAACTAGACAAGAACTGTACAGACATATCATCATTAAAGTTCTTGCTACTGTACAGAAAAGGCAGTTAAAAGTATTATAATTTATCTAGAAAAAAGATCTACCCAAGAGAAAAAAGCCCCCCATTTTTTTTTGCAGATACTATTTTATCAAAAGCATTTGCACCTACAATTCAGACAGAGGTGGAAGCCTGAGTTCTTACACTTGAACCTAAAGGCAAGCACAAATTAAGCAGCTTAAGATGAGAGTGAGACTTTTTATATACTTAAATTTCTGCATGAACAAACAACATACTTTGTGATGAAAACCGGAAAGCACTCAGTAGTTTGTAGGAGTTTATCAATAAGTGCATATATACTGGTCCATGTGCACACATAGCTACAATCCCACATAGCCACTTGACAGGCTGAAATATATTACCTACCGCTTCCAACACTCTTTATGAATGTGAAAGTCACGTGAGTTTTAAATATGAAGTTTTACATGTGTGTAGAGAATAATTTGGCATTTCAGTTTGAGAGTCACATCTCTCTTAGGCTCAGATGAGCCTCTGCTGTCACCCGGACATCTGCAAACCCCCAAATACTGTCCTCCAGAAACATATTTAACAACTCTGAGGCGTATGGGGATTCACAGTCTACAGTGAGTTTTGACTTAATAATTACTCAAATTCATTCCTATCCAGAGAGAGCTAGTGTTAAGGAGGTAGCCTTACTCTTTTCACAGGAGAACTGGGACAGAATTTGGGATGTCATCAACATGACATCTTCGCTTCTCCCTGGAGACTTCTATACCACTCCACTCTGCAAATCTACAAAACTCTGGGAAATAAACATCAGTGTTAACGCTTTCTGTCATCTCTGTGACACTTAAGGTATTCTGCACCTGTGACCAAATTACCCCCTTCGTCTGTAATCTCCTTCCTGGAGGTCTGAACTTTCCCACCATGCTCAGCCAAAATGTGCCCATCAGGCTGTGTCTTGCAGACACCTCTGTTCCCATGGATTGCAGGAAAACAAGCTCGACAATGAAGAACTGCCTTCCACTGCTTGAAAGGTCAGTATCCTCCTCGTCCTTCAAACAAATGGAAGCAGAAAAACTGTGGCTGGAAGAAATTACCCTCTCAAGAAACAATAAATTTAGATCAACTCTACCTGTTTGCAACTAACAGCTGCCATCAGGCTAGTCCAAAAACCTCTACTGAAACAGATCAAAACTACTGTTTTTACCAGACACACAGATATTTTCAGTCTCTGCTTCCTATTATTTATTCCATACTTTTTTTTTTCTGGTCTTTCCAAATGCTTCTACACCTGGTTAATCAACATAGTCATAATAATACACAGGTAAAACTTGATGAAATGCAGCTACTATGCTAATTATATATAGGGCATGTTTATTTTATCTTAATTGTCTCCAAAATTACATTTCTTATCCTTGTAGATATTAACACTACCTGATTGCTCACACCTCTCTGGTTTAGTCATAAGTACTCATTGCTTTTTCTACGGTGGACAGGACAAATGACATGGGAAGATACATAGATGCAGATTTATGGAGGGGGAAGAAGTACTGAAATCTTTCCAAGGATGATTAAAAGGAAACAACAGCAAACCTTAGCATTTTTTGAAATAGCAAAATTAAACATCATTGGAAGCATGTTTAAGGCTGAACACCTGTAGAAGAATGAGGAAGAAATTTTGCTCCTAGACTGATCCTATCTACAAAAGCATATACAAAGAAACAGTGTATGAAACCTTTCACTGGAAAAAAAAAAAAAGGATCAGATGAGAAAAACCTATTTCAGCATTCTGAAATTTTGAAGGTATCATGCCCACGCTTTGCTAATTAAAAATAATATGGAATGACAATGTCTACTTATTCACAATGATCCATTTTGCCCCTATAACTACACAAAGACACTAAGTGTGACAGGAAGAGAGCATTCACTCTTGCTGTCCTATGCTGGCTAGCAGTAGGGGGTTTTTCCCCCCCCGTTTCAATCTTGGAAGTATTAAAGCTGCTTTAACTTGCACCTGGATGCCCACTGTCTAAAAGACTTGTAAAGACATCATTTGCCTTGACTTCCGTACCAACTGCACCTCTGTAGAGGTCACAATGTCCTACATAAACTAGTTTTTTCTTCCACATAGGGTATTCTTGTGGGCCCGCCTGCTCCTTTTGTAGGGGGAAAGGGAAGCACAGCACAATGATGGACCAAATCTCTTTGCTTGGTTATTTTAAACCAACGCTTAGTGATTTTACAGGTGCTATTCTTGTTTCAGTGGATGTGGATTCAGACCCTGGGTTTATGAGGGAACCCGTGTTACCTTCAGAGGCTCAGAAGGGTAGATGAGCCCCTGGCGTTTGGATGAGCCCAGGGGAAGGGTAGTGCTCAGCATAGCTGATGCAGAAGAAAACCTCTAAATTGCATAAATGTTTACTCCTCCTGCAAACAGTAACAGGATCCAAAGGAGAGGGGAGAAGGAGCTCCACTGCCTGCAGCAGCACACCAACAAGATATGTTTTTCAGAAGATGCACAAGAAGTTGTAAGGGGGTGAAAGCAGAAGCTGTGGCAGGGGGGACCAGGAGACAGAGCTGCACGTCTGTGCTCCTCTGCATGTCAAGAGATCCTGTTTTCTTCCCTCAAATAACAGAACAAGAAGAACAAGCAAAATAAAGAAACAGAAGTCTTTGTGTTCTTTTTTTCTGGGTACATAATGCATGTCTGTATGCACACAAATAAAAAAACTGGGAATGACTGCAGATGAGGATCTTCTGTAAATAATACAACTATTTATACCATTTCCTACCTTTGTCAACGTTCAGTACTTTAATGTTTCAATATGATTGTGTATTTCAGAAATTACTTGATTCAAAGTGGACATCAGCTTTGGCGGGGTCAGAAAACACTTTACCCCTTTGTGTCAGCCTCCTGTATGGGTAACAGGGTCAACTGCCTACATCAAAATGTATAAGGGATGATGAAATGCATACCATAAGGCACATACCTGTTGTACCAGATAGTTAGGAGAGCAGAAGGGAAGGTGAAGTCTTGGCTTCCAGTGTATTTTCCCCAGATGTGACTTTGCCCTGCTCAATCAGAGCCATTTTTAGCATCTGAGAAATTCTTGTGGCAATTTTAACATTTATAGAACAGTTTAAATCTAAAACTGACAGAGCAGAGAATGAAATAATACTGGCGTGATTGATCTGGATCTTTGGCATTCTACAACCTTGTTGGTTCAGAGAAGATTGCTAGAAGTATATTATTTGTTCTATTTCAAAATCATACCTTTTCAGAGACACCCACATTGCTTAGAAATAGATGTGCAAATGTATTAATTTTTGGCCTTGCTACATTTTGCAGAGTGGGAGTATAAGGAAAAAAATTACGAGAATGTGAAACCTTCCCTCTAAATTAAAGATTTCATATCCTAACAAAAAATGTCTGGCTGTTGGTAAATGCTTCCATTATTCCCTAACGTGGAAAAGCCCATAGAGACTAGGTGTCTACTGCTGCCTCGTTAATTGGAAAACTGTTTTGACTGTTCTATCAGGTAAACAGCAGACCCTGAGGCATGTCTCTTTTCTATCCTCTCCAGAAAAATAAAGCAGCTATTGAATAACTACACAGACACCCACAAAAGCGCACACACAATGTAATGTTGGCTGTTCACCCAGCTCGGTGCTTCCCTTTGTGAAAATAGGGTGGTTTTCCCATGACTGCAGTGGTGCTAAGGGCTTCCTCCAGCCTGTGGGTTGAATTTTTCCAGGAAGGATGATTGACATGGATAACAGATTCAAGCAGCAGCTGAAGGTAGCTGAGCTGACAAGGATGGAAGCAGCGAGAGAGAAACCTTCAAATGAAGAGCTAATTAATGGGTGCAGTTGTATGCTGGTTATCAGGAGGGCTATAATTACAGGCCTAGAGGAAGACAGCAGAACTAATGAAGGAGTTCACATTTAGTGGAGAATATCCCATCCAGGGAGTTGCAAAAGCAGTAAGCTCTGCACACTAATACTACTTCTGTTAAGGGCAAGAGGAGAGTAATTGTTACAGGAGATTCCCTTCTGAAGTGAAGTGAGGGTCCCACGTGCCAGCCAGACCCCTCCCACAGGAAAGTTCGCTGCCTCTCTGGGGCCCAGGTTAGCGATATAACCAGGAAACTTGCTGGTCTTGTACGGCACTCCAGTTACTACCCGCTACTCGTCATGCAGGTGGGTAGTGGCGAGATTGCCAAGGGAAGTCCCAAGGCAATAAAAAGGGACTTCAGGGCACTGGGTCAAATGGTTGAGGTATCAGGGGACAGGTGGTGTTTTCTTCTATTCCTTCAGTGGTGGAGAACACTGAAAGGAACAGGAAAGCACAACTGTTTAACACTTGGCTCAGAGGCTGGTGCCATTGGTGGAATTTGGGGTTCTTTGACAATGGGGATGTTTACATGGCACCAGGCCTACTGGCCGAAGATGGAGGGAAACTGTCACCAAGGGGAAAAAGGATTCTCAGCCAGGAATTAGCGGGGCTCATTGAGAGGGCTTTAAACTAGGTTTGAAGGGGGAAGGGGATAAAACCAGGCCCACTATAGATGAGCCATGGGGTGGCAGGAAGGTGAGAGTTTGCAGGGCTCATAGAAAGGGCTTTGAACTAGATTTGAAGGGGGATGGGTATATAGAATGCTGTGCTAGCAAAGACTCTCACTCTGCTATCTGAGTTAAAATGGGGGATAGAGACATAGTGGGAAACAAAGAGGCAAGGGTTCTTGATGGTTTAGAAATCATGGAAACACCTGAGAAGGGTCAGGTAGGAATTAAGGCCTGCGCCCACAAAAAGGTCGTGGGATCACTAGCCCATCTGAAGGGCATCTATACCAATGCATACAGCATGGGCAACAAACAAGGGGAGCTGGAAGCCATGATGCAACAGGAAAACTATGGCATAGTGGCTGTCACAGAAACGTGGTGGGGTACCTCACACAAGTGGAGTGCCACAGTTGATGGCTACAAGCTCTTCAGGAGGAATAGACAAGGAAGGAGAGGAGGTGGGGTGGCCCTGTATATTAGGAATTGTTATGAATGTCTAGAACTTGAGTATAGTAATGACAAGGTTGAGTGTGTTTGGATCAGGATTAGAGGTAAGGCCAAGAAGGCTGATGTTGCTGTGGGAGTCTGCTATAGACCTGCCAACTGGGGCAGTGAGGTGGATGACCTGTTCTAGAAATACCTGGGTGAAATATTGCGGTCGTTTGCCCTTGTTCTTGTGGGGGACTTCAACTTCTCTGATGTCTGTTGGAACTCCGACACAGCAGAGAGGGAACAGCCCCAGAGGTTCCTGGAATGTGTCAAAGATATCTTCCTGACACAGCTGGTCAGTGAACCAACCAGGGAAAGTGCCCTGCTAGACCTACTCTTTGTGAACAGGGACGGGCTTGTAGGAGATGTGACAGTTGGAGGCTGTCTTGGGCACCTCGACCACATATTGTTAGAGTTCTCTATTTTTAAAGATGCCAGGAGGGGGGCTGCAAAACTGCCACCCTAGAATTCCGAAGGGCAAACTTCACCTTGTTCAGTAGTCTGATTGCCAGAATCCCTTGGGAATGGGTTCTGAAGGGTATAGAAGTCTAGGAAGGCTGGACACTCTTCAAGAGGGAAGTGTTGAAGGTGCAGGAGCAGGCCATCGCCATGTGCTGTAAGGTAAGCCGGCGGCATAGCAGACCGACTGGTGCCTTGCTGAACAGGGAGCTTTGGCTGGTGCTTAGGGAGAAAAAGAGAATCTATGGCCTTTGAAGGAAGGGGCAGGCCACTCAGGATGACTACAAAAATGCTGTGAGACTATCCAGGGAGAGAATTAGAAGGTCCAAAGCCCAGCTAGAAATTAATCTGGCCTCTATGGTAAAGAATAACAAGAAAAGCTTCTATAAATATATTAACAGCAACAGAAAGACCAGAGACACCCTCCATCCCCTATTAGATGCAGGAGGAAACATAGTGACAAATAATGAGGAAAAGGCTGAGGTGCTTAATGACTTTTTTGCCTCTGTGTTTAGTAACAGAACCAGTTACGTTGAGGGAATCCAACTTCCTAATCCAGGGGACAGGGACCAGGAACATAATGATACCCCCCACAGTCCAGAAGGAGATGGTCAGTGACCTGCTGCACCACGTAGATGTGCACAAATTTATGGGGCTGGATGAGGTGCATCTGTGAATGCTTAAAGAGCTGGCAGGGGTGCTGACCAAGCCACTTTCTGTAATTCATTAGCAGTCCTGGCTGACTAGAGAGGTACCAGCAGATTGGAAATCAGCCAGCATAACCCCCATACTACAAGAAGGGACAGAAGGATGATCTGGGAAATTACAGGCCTGTTAGTTTGACTTCAGTAATGGGGAAGCTGATGGAGCAGATCATCCTCAGTGCCATTATGCAGTACATTCAGGACAGCCAGGGGATCAGGCCCAGTCAGCAGGAGTTCATGAAGGGCAGGTCCTGTTTGACTAACCTGATCTTCTATGACATGGTGACCTTTTAAAAGGTTTCCCACAGCATTCTCTTAGAGAAGCTGGCTGCTTGTGGCTTGGATGCACATACACTTTGCTGGATAAAAAACTGGTTGGATGGCTGGGTCCAAAGAGTTGTGTTCAATGGAGTTCGGTCACGAGTGGTGTTCCCCAGGGCTCGGTGCTGGGGCCGCTCCTGTTTCACATCTTTAGTGATGATTTGGATGAAGGGATAGAGTGCACCCTCAGTAAGTTTGCAGATGACACTAAGTGGGGTGGGTGTGTTTATCTGCTTGAGGGCAGGGAGGCTCTGCAGAGGGATCTCAACAGGCTTGACTGATGGACTGAGGCCAATGGCATGGGTTTCAAGAAGGCCAAATGTCAAGTCTTGCACTTTGGCCACAACAACCCCTGGCAGCACTACAGGCTTGGGGAGGAGTGGCTGGAGAGCTGCCCAGCAGAGAGGGACCTGGGGGTGGTGATTGACAGCCAGCTGAACATGAGCCAGCAGTGTGCCCAGGTGGCCAAGAAGGCCAACACCATCCTGGCCTGCATCAGGAATAGTGAGACCAGCAGGACCAGGGAGGTGATCCTGCCACTCTACTCGGTGAGGCTGCACCTTGAGTAATGTGTGCAGTTTTGGGCACTGCAGTATAGGAAGGACATTGAGGTGCTGGAGAGGGTGCAGAGAAGGGCAGCTAGGCTGATTAGGGGTCTGGAGGACAGGTCTTATGAGGAGAAGCTGAGGAAGCTGGGGCTGTTCAGTCTGGAGAAGAGGAGGCTGAGGGGAGACCTCACTGCTCTCTACAACAACCTGAAAGGAGGTTGTGGTGAGGTGGGTGTTGGCCTCGTCTCCCTAGTTACTGTCCTCCCTATGGACTTCTCCCCATAGAGAGGGACCTGGACAGGCTGGATCAATGGGCCAAGGCCAATTGTATGAGGTTCAGTAAGACCAAGTGCTGGGTCCTGCATTTCGGTCACAAGAACCCCATGCAATGCTACAGGCTTGGGGAAGAGTGTCTGGAAAGCTGCCCAGCGGAAAAGGACCTGAGGGTGCTGGATGACAGCCAGATGAACATGAGGCAGCAGTGTACCCAGGTGGCCAAGAAGGCCAACAGCATCCTGGCCTGCATCAGGGATAGCATGGCCAGCAGGAGTAGAGATCGTGCCCCTGTACTCAGCACTGGTGAGGCCGCACCTTGAGTTCTGTGTTTAGTTCTGGGCCCCTCACTATAAGAAGAACATTGAGGTGCTGGAGCTTGTCCAGAGAAGGGCAACAAAGCTGGTGAAGGGTCTAGAGAACAAGTCATACGAGGAACAGCTGTGGGAACTGAGGATGTTTAGTTTGGAGAAGTGGAGGCTGAAGGGAGACCACATCAGCCTCTACAACTACCTGAAAGGAGGTTGTAGGGAGGTGGGAGTTGGCTTCTTTTCCCAAGTAAATAATGACAGGACCAGAGGAAATGGCCTGAAGTTGCGGCAGGGGAGGGTTAGATTGGATATTAGGAAGAATTTCCACACTGAAAGAGTGGTGAGGCACTGGAACAGCCTGCCCAGGGAGGTGGTTGGGTCACCATCCTTGGAGGTATTCAAGAAATGCGTAGCTGTGGCACTTCAGGGCATGCTTTAGTGGCTGAGGTTGTAGGAGTTTTTTGTAGGTATTTTTTGGTGGAGTGTGTGTGGTTGTTTGTGTTTGTTTGGGGTTTTTTTGTGTTGATGGTTGGATTTAGTGATCTCAGAGGTCCTTTCCAACGATGATGATTCTGTGATTCTGTGACTAGTGATAGGAGAAGAGGAAATGGGGTGAAGTTGCACCAGGGGAGGTTCAGATTGGATATTAGGAAAAATTTCTTCACTGAAAGAGTGGTGAGGCATTGGAGCAGGCTGCCCAGGGAGGTGATGGAGGCAGCATCCGTGGAGGTGTTCAAAAAACAAGTAGATGTGGTGCTTCTGTAGATGGTTTAGTAGTCGTGGAGGTGTAAGGCTGATGATGGTTGGACTTGATGATCTTTAAGGTCTTTTCCAGCCTTAATGATTCCATGATTCTATGATTCTATGATCTTGTTCTGACATCAAACACCCCATGATGGTAGGGGGAGAGAAGTGATGGGTTGACAAGACTGCTTGCATCTGCAAAGCACTGGGCTGCTCACCTGCCTCTCTGCCAGTGGCCAGGTTTAAAAGGAAATTTTTTTTTACCGCAGAGCAAATCCAGACAAACTAGAAGAGCCATGAAACCACACCACAGCCAAATCAACCCACAGGCAAAAGTGAAAGCAATGGGAACTGCTTCATTTCTGAATGCGAAACTCATGTTCTCTAGAAGGGCATAACAGAACAGGAAACTCAGCCCTTCATTCTTGGATAGCTCTAACAAAACAAAACAGCAACAAAAAATCCTCAACCAAAAAGGAATTTGAGTACTTCATGAGAATTACATGATCTTCACACTTTAATTAAATTGCTGCTTTGGCTCAGCCATTTTGCCATGGGTAAGAACTATGCAGAGTTCTTGCTGAGGAATATTAGTTATTTTCTGTTTGAAACTCATAGCCTTTAAAGAAAGATACTAGGAAAAGATACTAGATACTATGAGCCCACAGAAATTCATGGAAAGACTTCTGTGGATCATGGAAGAGGCATTAAAGGCTGGTGAGAAATTCTGATCCTTCTGAAATCAACAGCAATTCTGACAGGATTTCCATTCTTCTTTTTCAAAACATCCCAAAGTCTGTGCTCTGTTTTAATACCACTTTGGGAAGCACAGTCACCTACAAGCACAAGTGAGAAGACCTCTTGTGAGCGCTGTTGCCATCACCCTGCCATTCAGCGCTAAGGAAGGAGGAGAGAATGTCAGCGTTACTCTCCTCCTAGGCAAGACTTGTAGGTTTGTAGATCTGCATCCTTAAAAATTCCACACATATCTTTAAGAGAAGCACTGTTAGAGAAATCTGTTTGAAGGTGGAATACTATGCATGGATTTTAGGGAAGACCAGAAGTAATTTGACACATTGAACCAGTATGGAGGAAGGTGATGCAAGTGGAAAGGTTTCACTACTTACTAGTGTTCACTGTTTTTCATGGTTTACTCTGACACACTATTTATATTCCTTCTTATCAGTACATACCTAGTTAAAACACAAATTAGCCATAACTTTCATTTCATTAGGACAAGACATGAAAAATCAAAATCACATTGCTCATCATTATGTTATTCTTCCAGTGCATATGCAGGGTATTGGAGAAAAAAAATTAATTGGGTTTTTTGGCTGATTATCTGTCAAAAAGTCTGCTTGTTCAGGTCACAGTTCTGTAAGCAGTCAAATAAGCTCATGATGATAAACTGGAAATTACAATACTCATATACAAGGCCACACACAAGCGTGTATATCCCTACATGTAGGAAACACCCTATTTGTTTTCTGCTTTGTTTACTATCAAATCTTCTTATTTCTCTTTCATGCTAAGAGACAAGTAATTAGAAGTCTGCTAATCAATAGACCATTTTATTATCCAGTGCAGCTCTGAATAATCCTTATAATTTAACTAGGCCAGCAGGGGATACACAGAGAAAACAAAGAATTTGACAAATACCAAGGGCTAGCCAGTATAAAGCAGCTTTCAAGAAAATAAAAAAGCTACCCGAGATTAGTTTTAAGTAGTGGAATCAAAACAAGAAAAATGCATATCTGCCTTTTTTTTCCTTTTCTTTTCTTTTCAGTAATATTCCTGGCTGCTTTGCCTCAGCTAAACCCTGGAGGGTCAGGCACACTCTGACTGCTGGAGGTGGCACCTCCTCCTGTGCCAGGGAAAGCTCCTCGGCCACAGGAGGGGATTTTTTCACAAATAAGGGAAGCAATACATTATCCTCCCTCAGGGCTCCCCACCAGATTTAGTTTTGTTCACCAAAACCTTGTGAAGAGAAGCCATGGCACAGCTATGCTGGACCAGCAGCATACTCAGGCAGCAAAGCCAGGTATTCCCTAGGCTTCACTGGAGTGCCCTGCTTTGTGCCACTGAAGAATTTGGTTTAACACCTAAACTCTAACAATAAAGCAGGAACATACTTGCTGCCACACTATGCATGTATTCATGGATTACAAAACCAGACAGTACCACTGCTTCATCTGCTCAGACCTCACCCTACTTTTTAAAAAATCAGTGTAATTGAATTTTATTTGACATTCTAGAAGTGTATGTTTATTTAATAGAAAGCAACCAGGATAATTATTTGTTGTTTATCAGAAATGTTTTCTGTGCTTTAAAGAAGACTACAGAATAAAAAGTAGGACAATGCAGAGTAAAAACATTAATTAAATAGTCCTGCGTATATTTTCTATGCTTTTTCATTTCCTCGAGAGCATACCTGCTCTATTTCCTCATTTCTTGTTAATAAAGTAAGAATATCCTTGCTTGGTCTTGCTAAGAAATTAAAACAGTAAAAATAAATAAAACCAGCCTAGTGTTAAATTTCAGCCTTAGATCCATAAGAAATATTTACAACTCACATGACAGTTAGGTTTAAATCACAAACTTTTCAATATTTAACAGAGTATTGCTGTAGCCAATGCATAAATAATCAAATGAGTAAGACATGGAAGGATGGAAGTAGAGTTAAAAAAAATGTAGTACAGGATACAGATGCAAATGCTTGTGTATGTGTAGTAAAATCTTAAAAGTCCCTATGCTTATAATTGGTGTAATTTTCATGTTCAACTTACTTTACTTTGGAATCCACGGCTGATGATCCAATTAATTTCATTAATGACATTATTTCTAATTGTTTACTTAGTGCAAAATTTGGTAGGAAGATCTCTGGGTCCTGCCTACTGGCCTAACATTTTTTTCTTTCTTAAGTCTTTTTTAGCTATATTTTGCCAGATGCCATGCCAGGTCATTCTTGTTTGGATCCGTCTCTCAGGAGGACCATTTCCTCTGCGTAGGAGAGGTTCTAGTAGAGACCATCCCAAAGACCTGTCCACCCAGAGTGATCCTACACGAAAGCAGAGCTGGGGGAGACCTCCTGGTTCAATAGGGCTAGTTCCTTATCACCACCAGCACAGGGCCCTTTTATCAACAGGTCACACCCGTTCACTTCTGACTGTTACTCCTACTGGGACATCACTCTCTCGATACCCTCTTTTTATTCCCAACCTAAGTTTATCTGTGGCCAGTTTATCTGTGTTTTCTCTCATGTCACTTCAGATGAGCAAGGATATGAACTCACAGCAGTCGTTATGCTCTACACCAACTACCTTAATGTCTTGCTTTATTGAAGTACACTGGGATAAAGACACATTTCCAATGGATAGAGTACTGATGTGCTGCAAGCTCCACGTAAAGCTGAGGTGACTGCGTGATGTAGCTATACCCCATTTTTCCCTTGTAGGACAGGATCATCACCAGTTCTCTCCCCTGATATGAGCCAACAATACAAGTGCCTTTTCCATGGCCTCAACACTCCAGCTTACTCATCCTGTTGTCATTTAGCACATCATATGCTTTTAGTTCTCCTTAATTTCTAACTGATGAGCAATTAACTTGTAGCTGAATATCTTTTTATTCTTAAGTATATGATTTTGCACTTGATACTAATGAATTCATCTCTGCTCCTACCACAGTCCACAGGGTCATTCAGCTTGATACCCTCATTTTCTCTTTATTGATAATGACTGCTTCCTATATGTCATGCATAATCAGCACAGTTCCATTTTTTGAGCTACTCCTGGGCTACATTTTTACTGCTGTTCATTAAAGTTAGTGAGTTTCAAGGAAGAGGTGAGACTTGCAATCAACCAGCTCATCAACTAGGAGCAAAATAATGGTTTTCTATTCCTGGTAGGTTGCATCTACAGTCCTGGCTTCATCTTATGGCTATCTACAGCCTTTATCCTAAATCAGGACTTACAAGAAGGTCATACCTACTGATTCATAAAGACAGCAAGAGCTACAAGAAAAGACTCAGGCAGAATGATACAAAAAAAAGAAGAGGGGAAGAACAGGCCAAAATCATCTGCCCACACCCCCAGAAGGAAGAAGGAGAAATGTCACAATCTCTGTAAAGAAAAGGAAATATTTTGAGCCATACCTTTATTCTGGCCCACAGCATTAGATCTCATTGATGCATAAATTTCCTCCTAATAGCAAAATACATCCTCAATAAAATTACCAACTCTATGTTTCTGCTGCAACTACAACAGAATAATTGATTAATAGTAAAGAAGCCAAGAAGAAATAGCATGTATGAGATACTGTTTGTACTTCATGAGACAGATTAAGTAAAGTTTTAAGCCTTTCAAAGGCTTCATGTTAGTTCTTTGCAGACTGGTGAATTCCATCTGTTAAGAATGAATTTCCAGTTGGCACACAGAAAATGACTGTGCTGTTGTGTAAGCATCTCCACTAAGATTCGTCATTTATTTCTGTAATTAAAACCATTTTGAGAAAGATGTAGTTAGTTTGAGAAAATTACATGTTAAAATAAAACAATCCTAATAAGAACCCAGAAGTTACTAATGAATACTCAGTTCAATATAGGAAATTATTAACTGGAGTAGCTCCTGAACAGAATTGTTACTATTTTTGGGATTCTAAATGTGTTTTCTGCACAGAATATGGCAGTTACATTTGCATAATAATAATAAATCCATTTCAGAAATGTAATATTATTTTTTTAATAACCGGTCCGTTAATGTATCCAGGTCTCTGAACATCTGAAATGGTGGATCACAGAATAAGATCATTATATGGCTTTTTCATGGGTTTAGTAACTAGAAACAAGCAGGGAAGTGAAGGATGAAATTTTTAAAACAACTTCTATTGATTGTAAAAGCAAGCTTTACAGTTTCTTAGATCTGTTTGCATTGTGTTTGCCAGCATCTCCTCACCTCTACAATTCTAAGAAAAGCAGCAAAGTAGTAATAGCTCTTCCTATTCTGATTAATTTTTTAGGAAATAAAAAAAAAGTTGTAACTCCCAGAGCCATTACTAACAGAATGCACTACGGCTAAAAGCCTACTGGCAATCATTACTACAGAGGACTTAAACATGTGCGCACACAAGGAGCCAAAAAAACAAATTCTGGGTGAGGGGTTTTACTTTTGTAAATGTAATTATTGGCAAATTCTTGATCTTTCCTTTCCCACTGTCAGGGAACCGTTTCTTCTTATTTAAAGACTGCTGCTGCCCCATTACCTTTAGAGGAGGTAACTCAACCAACCAACGCCATAGCCATAGGAACATCAAGCTCCAAGAGGACCATGCAATTTGGTCAAGAAACTCTGGAGATATTCAGCGGTTTGCCTCAGGACAAGACCTGAAGTCAGATGAGGCAATGGTGCAGCCCACTTTGGTCAGAAAAACATCTTCCCATAATTTCATCAAGCTCAATTAATGAGACAGGACTAAAGATAATGACTTCAGACATTTGTGGGAATTTTTACCTTTCAAGATCAAGATGATCCTTCCTAGATCAATTCTCCTCTGACAAGGACAGGATATGAAGATAAAGCCCATCATACCATAAATTGATAATGTTTTTCTTAGCATTCAGAAATCTTCTGTTAAAAAAGAGCTATGTAAATAAACAGCACTGTCACTGTTGTTCGAGTGCATGAAAACTTGTAACTTCTGCTACAAAATAACGTCCTTTTAAAAGCTCTGCACACAACATTCACAAATGAAATAGCAAAAATCCCTGATAGCTGGACCATGGGCTATATATGTATGTCATACAAGAGTCACTGTTAAACAGTAAGGTCCTGAGGATTAAGATGAGCTATTTGACAAAGTATGGGGCTCATAAGTGTACGTGTGGTTAAACATTTTGAAACTAACATCACTGTTCTCACATTTAGACCTTTTTTGCTTTGGTCTCCAAAAAAATTCCTATCACCAGAGCCTTCAAAATAGTCTTCTCTCAGCCTAAGAAGCAAAAAGAGGTAGTTTTATAGTGGCACAGATGACTGACTATGTTAATGCATTTTTACCTCTTACAAATGCTGGCTTCTCATAAACATTTTTACAGCTGAAACCCAAGAAATACACACCTCAAGTAATTATATTCCCAGTGTTGAAATTTGACATGTGTAACACATTCTTTGCTACAAAGAAGAAATTACCTTTCTCATAAGCTACTGCTATATCTTGCCTTGTAAAGTCAACACTATTTTTATTTCATGGTAGTTCAGTGCTGCAACTGCGTGGTGACTCAAAAGTCTAAAACTAGCTGATCCATCCCAAACCTGAGACATGTAATTCCACCTATGACATCAACAAAAAGTGGTACCTGATTCGTTTCCTTCTCTACATAATTGGAAAGCTTGATTATTTTTTTTTTGTTAAAAATAAACAAACAACACCTCCCCAAAACAAAAATTAGCAAATCTGTTCCCTTTATGACAGATGACTAAATCACAAGAAAACTCATGTAAAGCCCTAATTTTGCAGAGATTCAAAGGATGATCTTTTATGTGAGTCTTTTAAATAAGTTAATATTTTATGTTTGCATTCACTCTGTTCTTGAACCCTTTTCCCCTTTCTCCATTATTGGTTTTAACAGGCTAAAAGAAAAAAAAGCAAACAAAGGAAAGAAGGAAACAAACAGTTTACATCAAGAATGCCACTGCAGATGAAAAATCCACTGAAAGCAGAAATATGGACAAATAGAAAAGAGGTCAGGTTCCATATCAATGTGCTTCCACATGAAAACTATTCATCAAGCCTCTCTGAGGTCTTTTCTCCCCTTTCCTGGCAACAACAGAAAGCCTCAGCAAAACAACAACCTAACTAGGCTGGAGTGAATGAGCATCAGGTGAACTGAGACATCCGCCGGGACCAGCACAGATTTCACTGTCAGGTTGCCAAATACAGACTTGCTCCTGAGACACGTGTTCTGCACAAAGCAATAAAGTCTCCTTCTGTACCCATGCTTGTGTGCATCATTCAAAAAACTTGTGGCTTTGGCAAGAGTACCCCACTTCTACAGACACTGACTTAGAAGCTTTTTCCTGGAAGTTTCACTGCCAGTATCAGTCACCTCAATTTTCCCAGCAAGGAAAAAACAAAGCTGTTATTACTGCAAGAGAACAACAGAGCCATGGGGAATTTGAAGATGCGAGGATGCTGCTAAAGTTCAATGAGAAATGACAACGTGAGAAATGCTGTTGCTTCAGAAAAAAAAAAAAAGGTGAATAGGTTTTTAAGGGGAAAGATAATAATGATTAAATAGACTAAATACAAGGGAGGAGGGATGCAGACAATAATCAGAGGATTTTTCAGTATAGGAACAAATCTAGAAGTATGCAATTCTTTAAGGAAAATAGGATAATTAGTGAAAAATACAAAGGAAACACATATGGAAGAACTAAGAAATGATCTGTTGTGTGGGTGAGAGTGAACACAGAGAAAGATAATCAGATATGCTACTAAAGCTTTTCATTTCCCCATGTCCCTTTGCTTTTCATGCTCTTGGAAAACATTGCCTCATCTGTTAGTTGTTGGGGTTTTTTTTATCCCTGGTGTGCAAACTCACATTTCTCATCTTTGTCTTTTCCACCACGGACAACAAAACTCTTATCTAACCAAAGCACTATAACAGGAGACAATGTCACGCACAGCTGCCTGTGTCTTCAAGTACATTTGTTTGTATTTGCTAAACACATTTTGAATGTGTTCACCCACCTCTTCATAGCAGAAGCTCAGGGAGTTGAAACATTGAGAAACATCTGTTTTGAAATCAGTCCCAGATATATGCACACCTCCCACATTTCTATAGTGGGTTTTAAGTAATCAGAGGAAAAAGGATGTGCCACATATTGTTCAGTTAGTGGATAATGCAAAAGCATCAAATATCTTCTTTTAAAGTATTTTCTATAATCTCCGTAGCTCCTAAATGGCAGTTCTTTTAAAGAACAGAAGCTTCACACAATGGATTGTTTTGGCATAAAAACTGCACTAAAATTCTGAGTAAATTGGCTTATTTACTTACCCATATTTTTCCTAATTATATTTTTCTCCAAATAATATATTTACACTAATAAAAAAATGATTTACTTTTAAACTGTAGCAAGTTCCTTGTGTTTGTGAAATTTGAAGGATATCTAATGGAGTCAGTGCTCTCCATTATTTTAAAACAATCTGCACCTTCAACACTGGAAGCACATATATATTTACAGCTCTGCTTCCCCAAAAAACTGGTTTAGGAGCATTCACTATGCAGCAGAGTATAGTGCAAAAGACAATCATGGAAGCATGCTTGTGATCTGCAGTCTAGCACTGAGCTACTTCAGCCTGAACCGGAATAAAATGCAGATTTCATAGCCTTTGCACTAATATACATCTTTGAACAAAGAACAGCCTATTTGTGATTTATGCCACCCCTTCATTCACCGCTGAACCTCTCCCAGATGTCCTCATCACTTTAGGATACTGCCCTTCAAATTTGCTTTATAATGTGCCTTGTGCATTTCATAAATCAAGGCTGAACTCTTCACTTCTGTGCATTACTCCTGAAAATAACCTCACACATCTTCTTAAGTACGATCCATTCACTTGATGAAACACAAAGATTTTTCCTTAATGTGTTCTGGTCAAATTCATAATCATAGCACATATCCCATTAAATGTTCCATGTAATAATTAGATGATAATAGTTGATTATTTCACTGAATAAGGCAGAGAATGAGATCTGTGTGAAATCTCCTCTTTCTGGTGCACGGTCACAGGGCTGGAATCTGACTACTCACACATAAATTCAGCAAATTCAATGAAGCTGCAAAACTACCTAATACCATCAGGAGAAAATTCCTAGTAACTCTGCAGTGACAGGAGGTTCAGACACTATCCAGAAAAAGAAGCATCTACTGAAGAGAATTGTTGAAATTATTCAGATGCAGTTTAACTTCATGTTTGGTTCAATAGGGAATACTCTAAGCTAAGGTACACCTAGAGAACTCTGCCACCCAAATTTCAGAGCAAAATTAATTTAGGTGCCCAGCAGCTTTTTCCAAGTAGAGGAGGTCTGGACTACCTAGAAAAAAAATAAAAATATTTGCCCACATTATATCTAAAGCCCATTTTTAGATGTTAGAGGCCTCTAATGACTCTTGCCCTATACCCCTTAAAGCATGCTGTGAGCTTGCATGGCTTTTGTCATATTTTGCTGTTTACAAAAGTAAATAAAATAATTTTGAAGAGTCCGCTTAGGAATTTAAGGAAAACTAATTTTAATGTAAATAATAAAAGATAGTAATACTTCATACCTAAAAGCTAAACTAAGCATTGAAGGTAGAAGGGAAGGAAGAGATTAAGAAAAGACAAACTAGTGCACAAGTAAACGTCTATGAATAAATCCCATTTAATATTGTAGCAGTGTTATCCAAAGATTATATAAACATTACTATACCAAATTTAATTTGTAAACGTTTTTTGTTTTGTTTCAGTAGTTCCCCAGAAAATCCCAATCCAGAATGCTGTATTCATATTAAATTTTACAGGACAATTCAAAACATATTGGAAGGTTATAACTTTCTACTAAATTATATGGGGACCTTTTTGTAATGCTTCATTTAGGAAAATTTATGCATAGGATTTGCAGAACAATCAAAATTACTCTGCACTTGAGAAGACTTCAGTACATACGTCTATTATTGTAGTATTTTTTCCAGAGTGCTTGCTTCATGTCTACACAGAAATAGCCCCTGAAATGTCAAAGAATACGGAAACTAGGGTGGTTGCTTTTTCACTTTTAAGATCACAAGTTTCCAGACTCTCATGGTAAGAACAACTGCAAGGCCAGATGACAATAAAATTCCACTCTTAATTACTTCTGCCACAGAGTCTAAGTATATGCCCAGCTTGTGCTTAAATCATGTCGTGATACATCTAGCTGATATGTGTCAAGGGACTGTGTCCTTCATTCTCTACTGATATTCAGAGGTATCAACAAGGATAAATTCAGTATGGGGATTGTAGCAGGTGCTGAGACCTCACTTGATATATGTACATATGCATGTCAACCTAGATAATATACTTGGTCATGGTAGGCAAAAAAGAACATAAATCACTGTCAAGACAGGCAGCTGTACTCTCTGGAAGAGTCATGGTGCTTTTCTGCTTTACTGAATCCAGGTGCCATTTTTTTCTAAATGAGATTTTGATTAAGAATTATTATGTCTGTAAGTCTTTTAACCCCAAGCCCTCATCCTTTTGACTGCTACTTCAAAACGTGTTCTAAGAAATAAAGTAACCTCACAGAGATTACAACCATACAGACATTAGCTAAATCCAACTTGAAATGAACACAAGAAGCCAAAGGTATTTGTCAATCTGGCTTTCCTAGGAAGTCAGGCTACATTTTCTCTCTAAATGTAATTTTTAACCTGTTGGCTGCTTACATAGTTGCTATTAAGAAACAACCATACTTATTCTTTCATTAGGGTAAAGGTTGAAAATAATCTTGAAGTATAAACAGCATCAGACAGTAAAAATGCTATAGGGTATGAAAGGTCCAGAAGGTGTAACTGAGGTTGATACTATTTTTCAAACATAGAATGAATTTCTCCTAAGTGCCTGGTGCTGGAAGCTTAACTTTTAAAAATAGACCATTAGACACAAAAATAAAGTTACAACTATGTCTGTGAGATGTGGTCTTTCTCAGGATTAGTGTTTTGTCTGGTTTTGGCACCCTTAAAGATGAATACATAATTTGCAAACAAATCAGAATCTGATGACAAAATGATACACAGTTCTGATGTGTAAAATTTTACAGAACCATTACCTTAACATGTCTCTCAAAACTGAGAAATACACTGCACAACATACACAAATCACTGAATCACTCCAAAAATGTAAGCAGAGAGAGCTTTATATAGTAGCAATCCTATACAACTGTTCAAGAAAGGCAATCATATCTGTACTGTGCCTTATTTTCTAAGACCAAATGAAGCATAGCTTCCCTTCCTATCACTCAAATTGGCCATTTTCTTTCACGGCTTCATGTTCTATTATTTGTGTCACTACAGCTGGAAGTGCAAGATTTATTTAGGAACAATAGTTTATCAATCGTGAAACACAAAGCATAGTCCAATCTCGCAGCACATACACTTTAAATAATGTTTACACCTCATCTTACTTACAGAAGTGTAAGAATTTGTAGCCTGAATTACGGACTTCACTGGTAGCTATTAAACATTAAGAGCCATTTTCCCTATACATTCTCATCTATTTTATTTTCTGTTTCATTTTCAGTGTTATTTTATTGCATTATTTTATAATGGAAAGACAATTGCGAGAAATCTCTTATACAGTGCTTTTTCTCATCTAAATAGAGAACGTGAGTGAAGCACTTCAGGCCAGTAAAAATTTTTCCAAACTTCTACCCCCTTTTCCTCTCAGTTGAAAAAGTGGAAAGTACAACTTTAAGTTTACTTGAAAAAACTTCCTCCTTAAAAACCTTCTTCTACCCATTTATGTCTTATGGAGGCTAAAACCAAACCTATGTGGTTACAATTTAAGTGACTGCAGATAACACTAGCCCCAGGCTATCTGAAGAGAAAAGAAAAACAAACCTCAAAATTCCAAATGGATTTTATTTTACATGTTCTCAAGGCCTTTTAAGCATCACTGACACAGGGGCATAAAAATGACATCTCTTTTCCAGTTGAGGGACAGGAA
This sequence comes from Hemiprocne comata, assembly GCA_020745705.1. Taxonomy (NCBI): domain Eukaryota; kingdom Metazoa; phylum Chordata; class Aves; order Apodiformes; family Apodidae; genus Hemiprocne; species Hemiprocne comata. Next base: position 61,921,062 of record CM036588.1, on the reverse strand, counting down.
ACTCTAAAATAAGGTCTTTCTTTTGTGGATGTTTGGCAATGAATAACATCTGCGCTCCTGCACTACTTATGGAATTACAGATCTCGTGGCTAGTGCTTCCTGTGGATGGGCTACAGGGCAGCTTTGCTCACCTGCTGACCCAGGCCTGGCATCAGCACATCAGCTTTGTTCCCAATAGCCATCTCTGTGGTATCTCTGGAATTGGTTGGGAACAAGGACACTTTTCTTTAAGGGGGACTTTTACTACATGTTAGGAGGAAAAAATACTCAAGTGCTGTGTTCTCAAGGTAACTCTTCTCATATATGTGGGATAAAAAGAAACTATTTGAGAGGCAGACCACATGGCAGAGAAGATCATTCATTAGCTGAGTTTATGCACTGGGGTTGGAGGTAACAGCTAGGAGAAATACAGAGAACTGTTATGGGTTCAATGGGGAGTAACTGTGAAGAGCTAAAGATGCACAGAAATGAAAAGGTTTAGCAGCTGGGGACCGGAGAAAGATGGTGAGGCAAGTTGAAAAGTTTATGTTTCAGCTTTCTACAGAATTAGCCTGCCTCTCTGTGCACTAATATTAATTCTCTTGGAGAAGGTTTCTATTTTAACATTGGTTGGCAGCAATGCTAGAAAAAAAATGAAGGAACACTTTGGCTTTGACCCTACACTTGAATCTCATGAGTTTAACTAGTAAAGGATATAAAATGAATTACCGTCAAGCCTCTGTACCACAGGACAGGTGTTTCTAAAAGCATCTCTGAAGCCTGACACAGCTGGTTAGAAGAATAGACTTGTCAAATAAAGGCCACAGAGACAGGAGAAACACTTGATCCTATGTCAAGGAGAAATATATAGTAAAAGTCAAAGAAGGGAAATAAAATTAAAAAAAAAAAGCTTCACAGGTCTCTTGTCAAGTGGCTAAAATACATAAAAGGATTTTCAATGGTAAGTTTTTCTCCCCATGGAGAAAGGAGACTGACCAAAATTTTTGTTTGCATTTTACTCAGGTAGTTTTCTTCCAGATGCCTATACTCACAGCTACTCATATTTACAGCTCTGCAATTCAGCAGTGAGTCTGATCCCATGTGATCCTTTACTTTCCAGAAAACAGGAATAGAAGGCACTGGAAATCAGGCTTGAGTCATGATCCCACTTTTAACTACATATAGGATGGTTCTTTGTAACCTCTTATATCAAAGCATTTTCAGTGTCCACAACCATTAAGACAAATATCAATTGAACCAAGCTAGTCACATCAAAAAAGATGTTGATTTCTCATCTGCATTTTGTGCTATAAAGATAAGGACATCTGCTTTTTGGACAAAAATGGATGGCAACCCCAAGCCTGTCCAGACGAAAAAAAAAAAAAAAGGGGGAAAAAACCCTCCAAAGTTACTGCAGTCACCTCCTTATGTAAACTCACCATACTTCACTGCCATCTGCAAAAACTGTAAGGCATTATTGAAAGGGCAAAAATGATGAGGTGATGCTGTTCAAATGCCTGGGGTTGCTAAATTCTGGTTTTTCTTATCCCATATTCTGCTTATTATTCAAATGCACCCTTCTTCTTTGACAAAATCAAGGTAATTTTGGGGGTTGTTGAAAAATGATAGCCCAGAAAAATGAAGTAACATCAAATATCACGTCTTGAATGATATATATATACACCATATTGCCAGGCTTATGTAAAAGACGGAGCATCAGCAAGGCATAAATGCTCAAACCCAGTACAATACAACCATAAAATATCTTGGACAACTCTCAAAACACCAATTGTCATACAAACTATTTGATAGCTAATAAAATATGTGAATAGAAAAATAAGTATTTCAAGCACGGTACATACAGGAAAACAGTTGCAATACTTTGCACTAAATTGTGCATTGCAGATAAATACTGGCACACAACATTGTCAGAATAACACCAAAGTTCATGCTGTGGCACTAGTTTGAAGTTCAGCCATTCAGCATTAAGTATTAGGACAAATAAATTTAGTTCTCAACTTCAATTTACAGTTTGCAGGAGGAGCTTTCCTGCAATGAAATATATCTCTGTCATCAACAGTGGGCCATAACAAATAGACCCCATTCTCTGGAACACCCATGACAGGAGAAAGATTAAATCCAATAAAATTGGAACTCCCCAAATCGCAGCAATTGATTCATGATCTATTATATGAGGCAAATGATTTAGGAAGGTCTCTGTTCAGACAATTAAGGGAGTTAATATCTATAGGCTGAACTAGCATGCACAGTTTTTCTAGATTAGCAAGGATGACTGATCTATTATTTACTGGCTTGGGCATTATTATTCTTTTGAAGCTTACATTTATTTCAAAAGACAAGCTATAAAACAGAGCCTAGTGGAGCTGTTCAGACACACTGTTTGTTATTAACAGATGACCTTCTCATAGGTATTAAAATATCTTGAATATGCAAACTCCATTTTACCAGAACAGCTTCAGCCCCACAGGAGAGCAATAAAAATGACTCGGGAAGTCTCCTACTACAATAATTATTCTAGATTAAAGTACCAGCCATTTGCAAAGTTTAGGTGTATTAGAGTATTAATAAAATTTTATAGCAACACTCCTGTGAAACCCTTGTTCTAGTCTTTTCTAGCACATACACATGTGGCCAGTTTTCACTCTAAGATCTTCAGGTCTTACAGTATCTGGCACTGTTCTTTAGGCTCCAGCCTTTGCAACTGTGTGTATCATAGTCTCATCTCAGTTTTCAGAAAGCTGAATTTCTAGCTCTCTGGTCTGCAGAGTAAAACCTGACAATAGGAACTCTAAGTTGCAGATAACAAAAGACAGATTTAAAAAAAAAAAAAAGAATAATGAAGTTACCATTATGGCAATGCTACCAGGGTTGCACCTAATAGCATTTACCTGAAAATGTTTATCCTATTATTTATGTTTGGGTTGCATCACCTAAAAAGACAGGAACTTGCTGCAGAAGAAGAACAAGACACAAATCAATGCCATGACTCCTGATACAGGGAGAAGGGCTTACATTTGGTCCTTTTCTGGAAACAACAGAAAATATCCTCACTGCTGCAACTGCAGGGGTCAGCACCAATCTGAAGGATAACTTTGGGTCTAGCCCACTGCAGGACAACAAGGAACAAGAGGTGTTTTTAGCACACAAACAGAATTTTAATCTCCAGACACATCCTGCCTTGCTTTTTATCTGCAAACCTCTCCTTGTATTAGTAAAAGCATCAGCAGAATCCAGGGAGACCTACAGGTTCTGTAGGACTCTTCCCTCCCACTCCCTAACTCCTCATCTCAGGCAGCTTGGTTTCCAAACCCAAGGCTTCAGACCTGGGCAGATAAGGATAGGAATACCAGATGCTGTGGTTCAGTGTAAACATATAAATCCATTTTTGATGCATTATAACAGCGGCTGTGGACTACAGTAAATTATACTTAATATTAAATACATTTTTCCATTTACAGAATAAGAAAAACTGTAAATTTGAACAGAGAGTCTGGAATTCCATGAAACATAATTACCTATCCAAAGTGGTACTAAGATGAGGCAAAAGCACCCTTCAAAGCACACTATGACCTTCCAGTGGAAAGATATCCAGCCAATTAGATGGCTGCTGTGGAACTCAGACTCTCCAGTGAGGCTGGTGGCACATGACCTTAAAAGCAAAGAGACCACCTGACATTAAAGAAAAAAAAGAAAACAGCTGGAGGATAGTAAAGGGGAGCATAATCACAGTGCACACTAGGTAAGCATTAAAAAAAAAAAAAATCACAATTCTTGCATAAACAATGCTGATTATAGAGGCAGAAGAACAATTTAGAGAAGGAAAAAAGGAATAAGTTGGAATAGAAAAAGAGACTGAAAGCCAAAGGCCGTGTCATTGCCAAAACAAAACACAGCTTTGACATGGCAGTAGTTTATTTAAGGAGCATAGGAACACAAGAAATCAGAGTCTGAACCTTATTTCTGGACTCTCAGCCCATTCATGGGTTTATTTCCTCTGTTATCACACTATCCACCATATGTTCATCTCATCTTTATTATCCTGACAAGTTATTCAGGAACTCAAAGCTGTGCCAGCAGGAGCTCACTGCCGTGCTGGGCTGGGCAGGCTAAGGATGGGCAAGTCCAAAGGCTGCTGTAGGACAGCAGCTGAGCAAAGCTGATCTTCACATGCATGGGATAGGACACAGGCTTTCTCTGCCATCGTGGGGTGGCTCTTAGGGACTCAAAAGCTACACACATGCCTGAAAATCTTATTTTCTGTGAACTCTAACCTTTTACAGAACACCCTTTGAGAACATGCTCATGCTAGTCATGATGTTGTAGCCACTAAACCACCTTATGTGCCAGATGTTCGCCATTTAACCAGCATTCTGGGTAAATATTCTAACAAATGCAGCTGCACATCAACTCAAATGCTTACAGTTTACTTTATCTAGGCAGACCTTTAAAAGCAGCTTGTTTTCAAAATCTGTAGGCAAATCAGAACAGGCAATGATTAGAAATGTGTTTTTAGAGTCTTTGGAGATCTTGATCAGGCCCTCAGCTGGGAGTTGTGAACAACAGATAATGCCTGAGGGGGAAAAACAAAACAGTGGGTGGATTTACTGTATGTGGCTTGATACAGTGAAAGCAGATGCAGTGACATGTCTTCATTATTACTTAATCTTTCCACCTCATAGATGTGGGGAGGGGACAATAATGGGGATTGAAACTATGGTGCAGAATACTGAGCTGAGATAATCTAATTTACTTTAGTGTCTGCATCTGTATTCAAACTCAGCTGTTCATGAAGCAAAACAAGAAAACACATTTTGCCCTTTGTTAAACGATTTTTTTGGCTGTATCAACTATTTAACTAAGCTTCTCAGTGAAAATAAATGCCGAAACAGCTTTGTGGAAACCTCCCTTTTAAAAAAACACTGAGCCCAAAAGTGTGAAGAACCACAGAAAGATTAAAAACTATTTCATTCCAAGCATGGACTGGCTGCATATAAATTAATTATACAACATAGGGAAGGTAAGAGCAAATCTTCCTGAGATATAATTGTGTCATGTATCACAAAACAAATTCAGTGCACACCGTGGTGGAACTGAGCATAAGTGACAGCAAAGGTGCAGTGCTGTGGCAAATGCATTTATTATTAAAAAAAAAAAAAATAAATAAAAAATTACCTCCAGAGAGAGAAAGAAAAATAACTACAGGACTTAACAGCACCTGCTGCCAGCCAGTCTATGGTGAAGTGCTGATACTTTCTCTCTTACAATGAGGGAGGGGATGCTACTTTTCTTCCTGCAGAGAAGGAACATGAGAAGTAATGCAAGAACAGGATCTGATAGCCAAAAAATCATAGAATAAGATGAAGACTTAAAGAAAGCACTTCAGGTGATTTACAGAAAATAAAATATGTTCTTTTATAATGCCAGATTTGTATTTCTAACCATTTAAATCACAAGATGCTGCTTTAGGTTTTAGGAGTGGAACGGAGCCCTTGTAATGGCACTGTAATGAATATTGGACAAAGGAATGTCATCAGTAACAAATATGTCACAGTGACAGTCTTGTAGACAAAGCAGGATCTCAGGGCATATTCAGTATCCAAAGAAAAGACCACAAACTGCATCCAGCCTCTGCAAACGTCCACTAGAGGAAAGGAACAGGCTACTTTGCCCTAATTTACCTAGCCTACACGGGAGCCAGATAGTGTTTTCCTCACAAATTACACCATTATTCTCTTACCACAAAAAAAAAAAATAAAATAATCCAAACCCACATGGGCAAATTGCCAGAACTAGCTGCTGCTGCCCACAATGTTTTGCCGGGGATATGGTCATTCATAACATGCCACTTACTTTCACGCTCAGCTTGCAAATCATCCCATGGTAAGCAAGCCTGTTCAAACCTAAGAGCACAAATGCACAGAGGTTGCTGTGAGTGTTAGGAAAATCTATGTTATAAGCAGTCCCTTCTTATGTTCCTGTTCAATCTCTTTTAAGGGAGGTAGGCTTCCTGGAGTTACTAGATAGCAACCTGAGGCTATTTTTTTTTCCACCTACAGTTTTATGTATGTACAAGTTTCACTTAGGAGGAAACCTCATAAATACTTAGTACCCAGTGACTTGACATCAAGAGACTGACTAAGGAATTAGTGTTTTAAGTCTTTATAAAGTTTTTTGATAGAGGAAGGTTCCTCCATTATCTTTTTAGAATTCAGTATTTGAAAACTGAAGGCTTTTGATTAATTTGTAAAGGAAATTCCAGATTTACAGCTGCACAACAGAGAAAAAAACAATAACAAAAAAAAAAACCAACAAAAAAAAACCCCAACAAAACAACACCTTACTCCAAGGTAACACAGGAGTCTAGAAAATCTTCTGAGTTAAAAAAAATCAAAACAAAACAAAACAAAAAAAAAGCCCAAAAAACCAAGATAATGGTCTTAGTTAAATGCAACTGAATATAGCAGTTCCTTTATATAAAGGAAATAAGGTGTCAGCATGCTAGCCAGGTTGCATTTTGCACTTGCACCTCCTCAAACCTCAGAGCTACTTTTCAAAGCAGCAGGCAGTTCACTCACCCTATTTACTGCCAGGGAGGCCCAGATGCTTTTGTCAGCTCTTCAAGCACAGAAGATTACCAGCAGACAAGCCAGCAGTAGGATCAAGGATGGCTCCTAACAGGAGACTTGTAAAAAATCCGCTAATACTTATGTTCTTTACTGAATGGAACAAATCTAAAAACCTTATAAAGCTGAGATCAAGCCTGATTATTCATATACAGGATTATCTTCCATGCTGAAGAGAGAAATACAAATGCAGGCAATTAAAAAGAGAGTTATTGTAATGAAACCATTTTTCATGTAATTTGGCAAGATACAAAGCCCTGCCTTAAGCAGATATAAAGATGCAGCACTGGCCGTTCAGCTGACATGCCTGCTGGCCAAAAGGAATAGCTGTGGCAGAAAATTCTTTGGGGTACAGCATCGCTCACAGACACATGCAGCTTCAGCCTCCCACTGGCTCCAGCGGCAGAGGTGGCTGGGCCCAAAGGATGCCGCCACTTACCTACACCAATACTCTGAATGAAGTAAAAGCAATTACTATTTTCCACATTTTGAAATTACATGGAGAGGATCCTCCATTCTCTTGCAAATTGAATTTTACAAGCCTTCAAAGGAATTTGGCTTAAGCTTGAGAAACAGACTCAGCGTCAGCTCTTTATTTGGTGGTATTGGGGGAGGCCAATAGCTTTTATCACTGATTTCAGCAGCTGGTTGAAGCCAGCACAAATCCCCTATCACCATAGAAAATTTTGCATGAGAGAAGAAAAAAATATAACCGTGTTTGTTTGAAAATTAGGACTGGAGCTTAACCTTGGAATAGTTTATGTTCAGCTCTAAGATTTTAAAAAATTACAAACCTGATTAATGCAGCTCAGCGTTGTGTGTGTTGTAAATCTGTAACCATTTACTACTTATTTTATAAAGTGAACTTTGGCTGTGTCAAATACAGCTTTTAACTACAAAGGTGGCCTCAGGAGACCAGAGTTCTCCCATGCCCTGTCTCTGCTGATTACTAATTTTGAACAAGTCACTTGAGCATCTGTGTGTCTGCAAAATAAGCAGAGCAATCCCATTCCTTTGCGAAAGCCACAGAGGCACACTGATTGGAAAGGATTTGTTAAAAGTCAAGTATTAGTATTATTACCATTACTTTGTTAGGAGCATGATCCTATTTTGGACAAAAGAACATTTTAAAATTTGGAGGGAAGAATCTCTTGTTGCCACAAAAGCTTCTTTAATGGTCAGGGCATGGCTTCACAGCGGCATGTCGACCTTCCATGACCCAGGGAGCGCTGGCTACCCTTCACTCACCCCTCCAGAAGAGTGCAGGGCTCCCACAAGCCCCATGCAAGTCTCAGATAACCCAAGGCATCCAAAATAGCACTAGGTGCCTCAGTGCAGGACACTGTGCTGAGTCCCACATGACTTCAGGCAATGTTCAAGCAGTATCTGAAGTAAAAAACTGGTCAGCAAACTAAATGCGCTACCTGAAATGAGGGCATAATATTCAGGGGAAAGAGCATCTTATCCCAGGACAAATTCTACTGCTCTTAATTTGTCTTGTATAAATAAACATTAACTTTGGACCTAAATCTTTGATCCTTTCCATATTCCATAGCACACAATATTGGCACCTACCAGAGTAGCTTGTGGTTGACAGGGCTGCTACTTTGCACATTTGTTCATTTGAAATTCTCTGCTTAATAGCACCTACTTTCTTTTTTCTTTCATAGCTGATGTGAGAGATGGACTCTATAATGGCCTTTAATCCAGCGACATTCACTGACCAGTCCTGGCGATGCGCCCCCCCGGCACTCGTGGGGAGAGGACAGAGGTACCAGGCGCATGCGCACAGGACTGCAGACTACAGCTCCCAGGAGGCACGGCGGGGCCGGAACTGGGAAAAGAAGGGAGGAGCAAGAAGACGCGCGCTCTGCGAACACACGGATCCAGCCGCCGCGGTGAGCGTACCACTGCGGAGGCTGCCGTGCCGTTACGGCGCTGCTCCCTGTGGTTGTTGGTGTGTGGACGTACCGAGCGGACCGTTTGCCTGGAGTCTCAGGGGACAGGACGTGGATCCCGACCAGGGATTGGCTTCAGCCGTACCCCCCGGTGGTGAGAATTGCGAACATCTTACTAACATTCCTACAAACATTCCTACATAATATTCACACATACCAGACACTCACTTCTCTTTCCCAATATTCTTCTATTTCCCAAAGGCTCTCTCCAGGCTTTCCCTCTTATCCCTGTCCGGGAACGGGAACAGGGGGGGAAGGGGGGAGGTTCTCTCTTGTTTTCTGTGTGTGTTGTTATTGGTATATAGATGTATAGTTGTATAGCTGTTGGTATATGGATATATAGGTGTGGATATATATAGAGATAGACCCTGTGTGATCGTTGATATCAGACTTGCCAAACCCTCAGTGCCTTTAATAAATCTATTGATTCTTAAGCGTTGTTTGTGGGTGTGACGGGGAGTGGTCTTCAGCTCTCGATCCCCTTGAGGTGGGGGTGTGGGTCGCGGCTTTACCTATCTCGGTCCGCGACATTATTGGCGTAGTCGGCAGGATTCGAGGGTCTGTTGTAGCCCCTGCACACAGACGCGGTGATAGTGAGAATGGAGGACAAAACAAGCGAAGCGCTAATTGATATCGACGCTTCTGCGGAGGAGGCGTCTGGCGCTGGCAGCCCTGCGGGGGAGGCGGTGACTCCAACGGGCGCTAGTGTTCCTAGCAGTCCGATCTACCCCGAGCTATCGGTGGACTTGTCTCGCCCCTCGTATGCTGAGGTTTTGGCACAGCCACCCGGAACATACCCCCTTTCCCGTGACTTTGAACGGCTGATGTTGGATATGATGATGCCCCTGAGGCAGGAGCTAAAGACCCTGAGGCAGGAGTTTGAGACACTACAGCAGGAAATGCAGTTGAGGAAGAAAGATACAGGGGCGAGACGAAAGAAGGAGCAGAACGAGGGAGACGAGAAGTTGTTACAAGAGATTACACAGCTACAGGGAGAACTGAAGGAGCGTGAAAGGAAATACAGGGAGTTAAAAAAAGATCATACTGATATACGAGCAGAATACGAAGGGAAGCTGCTTGACCTGCAGAGGGAACTTGCAAAGACGTTAAAGGCATTGGAGAGCATGGAGAGGGATGTCAGGGCAAAGAACCGAGATATCTCGAAATTGCAGCAAGAGAACATAACATTGCAGCAGCTCCAACAGGGACCTCTTCCTCTTCCTCCACCCCCTGCTCCCCCTCAGGAAAAGAAGGTTGTCGATGACCTCTTAAAACAGGAAATCGACCGGATGTTACAAGAAAGGCTAGCACTGATTGGCGCTTTTCACGAGCCCCATAAAGGTGGGTAAGAAAGGGAAAGCCAAAGAGGGAGAAACGTGCAGGGGTTTCTGGACACTAGTGCATATGGCTCAGGGATCCGGTATGGAGAGGGGGAGGAGGAAGAACAGGAAGAAAAAAAGGTGCTCCGGCCTGTTAGGCTAACTACCTATACCCAGAGAGCCAGGGCTGCACAAAGAGATACAGAGATAAAGGAAAACCCCTATTCACCTATTGATCTGGGTAAACTCAGAGAAAAATATAGTAGACTGGCTTCTGAAACAGAAGCTGATTATGTCATGAGAGTATCACTCACAGGAGGGGACGATATCATGTTGACTGAACAGGAGGCTCGTGGTTTTTGGGGACCTGGAATGGTGTTACTAACCGGAAATACAAATCACCCATGGTCCCTAACGCAGCGTGCAGCCTGGAACGTAGGTAAAACTGAGGCGGTGGAGCGAGGAGAACCGACTTCCCTAAAAGGGAGCCCCCGTGACATCATGGAAAACGTTCAAAGGGCTGCTGCACTCCAAATGATCTATGATCGTGAGTTGGTAGTAGAGCATGCAAGCCCCATGTCCCTTCAGGTAAAAGAGAGGAGAATGATTGTGTTGATTAAGGGGCTTTCTGGGGGGCTCCAGGTGAAAGCCATGCAATGTCGAGAGGAGATTGCAGCCGGACGATTACAGGTCACGTGGGGTGACCTGGCCCAGAACCTGATTGATTGCGCTAAGATATGTGAGGACTCTAAGTCCTCCTCTTCTACACCCAAAAGGGCTGCTCGACTGTCTTGTGCTGAGGTTGCTGCTAAGCCACCCCGAGACCCCCCCTCTCCCAGACAGGGGAGGTCACGGGGTGACTGGAATGTGGTAAACAGGGATAGACAGAAGAAAATACAGCAGAAGTCACCCAGGAGACAGGCCTTTGATACACAGCATTCCTCAACACAAGATAACAAGGGGCCTTATGCTAGGCTTAAGGAGGAAGGCAGGCAATTGGGAGTGCCAGCTTCACTCCTAGCCAAAACCTGTCCCTATGAGGACCTAAAGGAACTGATTGATGCTTTCCGAACAAGGGAACAAACCCGAGGCAGATCATGATCACAAACTGGGGCCCGAGGCCGGTCACAGTCTAGAGCTTGGGATAAAGCACAGGGAAGGTCCAGTAGTTCGGGAAACTAGAATTCCCTCCTCCTGCTACTACTAGTAAGTCAAAAAGGCGACGGAGGAGGGGTAAAACACAGAGTCCTAGCACAGAATGTCAACATGACTTCCACATAAATCAGGAATCCAGGAACCCCATAATTCTGGAATATTCTAGTCCCCCACATGATTGGCAAAACATATTAAGACTCGTGTATAATAAGGATGGAGATCTGGTACTCACTTGTGCTGTTGGTCCAAAACGTTATCCTGTTACTTTTGTTGTAGACACAGGGGCCCAGATGTCCACATTGAATGCTGAGGAGGCAAGGTACTGTGGTATTACCACCTCTGCAAAATCGGTGTGTGTAAGCGGAGCATTTGGCAATTCTACTTTACAGAAAACAGCTATGGTCACCATGCACCTTCCAGGAGATGACAAACCGATCCGAACTAAAATGATTGTAGGTGATGTTCCTAACTTGTTAGGTTTGGATATTTTGGCAGGTCGTGCCTGGAGAGATGAGCGAGGCCGCTACTGGACATTTGGCACACCAACACTGGAAGTAAAGTTGTTACAACGTGCCCCACGTCTGCCACAGAGCAAAACAACAAAAGTAAAACAATATTCTATTCCAGTTGCTGCCAAGGATGGCATCAGGGAGGTAATAGCTGATTTAAAACAAAAAGGTATAATAGTGCCATGCCATTCACCATACAATGCCCCAGTCTGGCCTGTGAGGAAACCAGATGGGAGATGGAGACTGACTTTAGACTACAGGAAATTGAATGCCAATACAGAAGGCCTCACTGCAGCCGTACCAAACATAGCTGAACTGGTGCTAGAAATCCAGGAAGCAGCACATCCTGTGCTGGCAGCACTGGATATTAAGGACATGTTTTTCCAGGTCCCTATTGATACCGAGGACCAAAAGTATTTTGCCTTCACTTGGGATGGAGTCCAATACACTTTCACGAGGTTGCCACAGGGATATAAACACTCACCCACGCTGGCCCATCACGCACTTGCGTGTGAACTGGAAAACGTTCCAGAAATCAAAAACAATTCCAAAGTGAAAGTTTATCAATACATAGATGACATACTGATAGGGGGTCAGAGTGAGGGAGAAGTGAAAGTCGTGTATGATGCTATAATTAAGCATCTGACTGATATTCAGCTAGAAATCCCTGAAGGGAAAAGGCAACCACCATCCCAAGAGGTAAAATTCCTGGGAATAAGGTGGAAAGGGGGAACCTGGAATATTCCATCCGATACTGTGTCCCAATTGACTCAGATGAAGGTACCAGCTAATAAAAAAGAATTGCAACAATTGCTGGGAACCCTTCAGTATTGGAGAAAACATATCCCTGATTTCTCTGTTATAGCACGGCCTCTTTATGATCTCTTGAAAAAGAATCATCACTGGGAATGGAACAAATTTCATGATGAGGCCCTTGAACTGCTAATACTGGAAGCACAGACCTTCCAGACTCTGGGACCTCTTTACCCAGAGGATCCAATAACAATAGAATGGGGATTCTCAGCTAGTGCCTTATCATATCACTTTTGGCAAAAGGGACCTAGTGGGAGTACACGACCCATTGGCTTCTATTCACAATCTCTTAAGGACTCAGAAAAACGATACTCCACTCTGGAGAAGGGATTGCTAACAGTGTGCACAGCACTAACAGAGGTCAGTAAAATTGTTAAAAAACAAAAGGTGATACTGCAGGGTCCTTTCAAAGTAGTTAATCATGTGCTGTCTGGGAAAGCCCCTCCAGAGGGTATATCCCAAAAGGGGACAATCAGGAAATGGTATAGCCAGATTGAGTGCTACTCTGGTCTTTTCAAGCTAGAGGAAGGCCCGGACAAACAGCTAAAAATCCAGGAACATATTGAATCCATGGAAGAAAAAGAGTTAACAATGAAAACTCCCAGTCCTATTAAGGAGGCCCCCGAATACAAAAGTGAAATGATTAATGCCTGGTTCACCGACGCGTCAGCCAGAAGAGAGGGTAAAACCTGGTTCTTCAAATCTGCTGCAGTCAAACCCTCCACGGCTGAACGCATAATAAATCATGATAAGGGCAGTGCACAGGTGGGGGAGCTGGATGCTGTTCTCAATGTGTTTGTACGGGAAAAGGCCGCCAAGGATGCTGTGTACATCTACAGAGATTCCTTTTCGGTCTTCAAGGGCTGTGTGGAATGGATAACTTTCTGGGAACAGAACAATTGGGAGATTAACAGGGTGCCAGTGTGGCAGAAAGAAAAATGGCAACAGATCCTAAAAATTGCCAAGAAAAATCCTAACTTTCATGTAGGGTGGATTCCTGCTCACCAGACCAGTCTGAAAAATGATGCCAGCAGGTGGAACAACTATGTTGATGAACTGGCCAAAATCAATGTAGTGGAAATCAGAACAGCAGAAGAAAATCAGGAGTGGGAGCGATTGCTTGAATGGCTTCATTGTAAAAGGGGTCACTCAGGGATCTTTGATTTGTATAAGGAGGCACAAACCAGGGGATGGCCTGTTACCCGTGAACAGTGTAAAACGATCATTTCTGAATGTGATCTGTGTAAGATTCGGTTGGGGAAGCATCCCCTGACAACTGACACTCTGCATATTCGAGAGGGAAAGTCCTTGTGGTCTACTTGGCAGGTGGACTACATTGGTCCTTTCCGCAAATCAGGTAACAAACAGTATATCATTGTGATGGTAGAAGTGGTATCAGGTCTAACTTGTGCTGAAGCTGTTTCTAAAGCAAATGGTGAAAATACAGTTCGCTTCCTGGAAAGGGTATTTGGGGTATTACCTAAACCTACACATATTCAGTCTGATAATGGCACTCACTTCACTTCACATCTGGTACAACAGTGGGCGAGAAGTGAAGGCATCCAATGGACATTTCATATGCCATACTATCCCCAAGCAAATGGGATAGTGGAACGTACTAATGGGTTAATCAAAAGCCTTATCTGCCCACAGGACTCCAAATGGGATGAAAGGTTGCGATATGCAGTCACCACCATAAATAACAGATGGGGGGTGAACGGGTGTCCTCGTCTAACTGCTTTCTTTCCTACATCACCCACTCAAGAAAAGGAGACACAAAGAAAGCCTTGCAACAAGAAAAAAATTTCCCTACACCCAGGACAGACTGTACTGGTACACCTGCCAAATATTGGGAAAGTCAAAATGACCCTGCAAACGCCTGTGAATTCAAACACCTGGGTTGCATCCGACCTGAATAACAAACAACTTAAAATCAGTACAAATTGGATACTTCATGTTGAATGAAGCAAGACAGATTGTAGAGATAGGTTGTAACTGTGTATCTGTATACTTGTATATAGCAACGTGTATATGCTAAACCAACAACCCAAAGAACCGGAGACATCCCAAGCCAGAATAGGGTCTGATCAGCCCGACACTGGTTTTCAGGGGTGAGGTACCTTGTGCATACTATGGACTTGATCACCCCATGGTTTGCACAACGCCTCCTACTACACAGCATCATGTCTACTATACCTATTTCCCCTTTGGGTTTTGGTCTGTAAATAAGATACTAATGGTGCACCAATATATTCATTATGGGTTTTCTATTTATATTTTTCTTATGTATTATATATATGTATGAGTTTATAAGTATATATGTTGTATAGGGAATTGTTCCCTCAGAAACATGCATAAAACGTTATAGACGTTGTTTTAGATGTGTAGATATGAAATATGTGAGATTGTATATATGTTTGTCTCAAACAGGAAAAGAGGTAAGAGTTTGGACAAGAGCCTACTAGGGTACAGATGTACATACATATACAGACACAAACACACACCACATAGGAACCAAGTCACTGTCATAAAAGCCACGGGGTGAGATGTGAGAGACGGACTCTATAATGGCCTTTAATCCAGCGACATTCACTGACTGGCGATGCGCCCCCCCAGCACTCGTGGGGAGAGGACAGAGGTACCAGGCGCATGCGCACAGACTACAGACTAAAACTCCCAGGAGGCACGGCGGGGCCGGAACTGGGAAAAGAAGGGAGGAGCAAGAAGACGCGCGCTCTGCGAACACACGGATCCAGCCGCCGCGGTGAGCGTACCGCTGCGGAGGCTGCCGTGCCGTTACGGCGCTGCTCCCTGTGGTTGTTGGCGTGTGGACGTACCGAGCGGACCGTTTGCCTGGAGTCTCAGGGGACAGGACGTGGATCCCGACCAGGGATTGGCTTCGGCCGTACCCCGGTGGTGAGAATTGCGAACATCTTACTAACATTCCTACAAACATTCCTACATAATATTCATACCAGACACTCACTTCTCTTTTCCAATATTCTTCTATTTCCCAAAGGCTCTCTCCAGGCTTTCCCTCTTATCCCTGTCCGGGAACGGGAACAGGGGGGAAGGGGGGAGGTTCTCTCTTGTTTTCTGTGTGTGTTGTTATTGGTATATAGATGTATAGTTGTATAGCTGTTGGTATATGGATATATAGGTGTGGATATATATAGAGATAGACCCTGTGTGATCGTTGATATCAGACTTGCCAAACCCTCAGTGCCTTTAATAAATCTATTGATTCTTAAGCGTTGTTTGTGGGTGTGATGGGGAGTGGTCTTCAGCTCTCGATCCCCTGAGGTGGGGGTGTGAGTCGCGGCTTTACCTATCTCGGTCCGCGACAGCTTTATCAGTCTTGGTGGTTGCAGTAGTGTATGTTAAATACACGTGTACCTTTGTTTAAAACTTTTCTTGTTCTTCCAGTCAAAATTCTGTCTCCCTAATCTTTGGTGCTATCACCTTTAACTTTTAACTTACTCTTTTGTGCTTCAAACTCATTATTTGACTTGTTGCAAATTTATTTAATGAAGAAATAGAGTATTGAGTGTATTTTCAAAACACAGGCTACCTTCGAGATAGCACACAGAAACAGTTTTGTGATTTACAGTCAATAGAGTTGTACCACTGTGACTGAGAATTTGGCTCGATGTAGGAAGCATTCATTAAACGTTTATTTAGCCAAAGTCAAGGATCTGTTACCCTTTCATTTCCGTCCATTTCTGCTGCCAAGATAACACACACTTCCGATCCAAGTCTCAGAGCATATTCCTTTGTAAGTAAAATGAAATTTTAAGAATTAGTTACTTGGCTGCTTTCAATTGTACTTTTTTTCCTTCTCTGAGGAACACTTCCTTTCAAAGAAACAAAAATGTAGAAGCTTTGGCAATACCAAGAAACTTGCCAGCACAGCTCAGGGAATTTGCAACAGCAGTTCAACCTCTCTAGTCCACAAGTTACAATCTCCTCTTGGTCAATAGTGGCTGCAAGTTATTCCGTGCAATGACTGCTTGTCACCCTATGTGCTTCCAATGGGTGTTGTCACTCCAGTTCCCAGAGTGCAAGTGAAAGATCCGCTGCTTCCAGCATTAAATGAGAACTTGCTGGCAGCCTTGGCAGAAAGGACTGACATTAGTAGCAGGATAAGCCACATTTATCCCAGCTTTTCTCCAGGAACTTGGAGAGAGTCATGGAAGTTTGTACTGGGGAAAGTTATAGCAAAATTAATATTCTACCATAATTTGCCATATCATTTGCAGAGCTGAGGTTTACTTTTATTCATAGTTGGGTGTATTCATGTTTTATGTGCTAATACCCTGTAACTTCTTCAGCTTTACCAGGCCTACTATAACTATGAGATTAATTTATCCTAACTTCTCAAAATGTCTGCATTGTCCAAACTTCATCTTTATAAAGAAGGGCTTTGCAGCCCTTAAATACCTTCTATTCAAGATCCCACAGATGACTCCCACAGTAAGATACAGGCTCTTGTGGCAAATATGGCAGCAGAGAACACAGTAAAAAAATCTGTGAATTACTAATGTATTTTTAACCACCAGTAGTGCAGTACAGCAAGTGGAAAAAGTAGAGAAGAGCCAACAAAGTAATGAGCCATCCTCTCTGCAGATGACCAGTAAATGCTCTGTTGGCATTAATTATTAAAGAG
This sequence comes from Hemiprocne comata, assembly GCA_020745705.1. Taxonomy (NCBI): domain Eukaryota; kingdom Metazoa; phylum Chordata; class Aves; order Apodiformes; family Apodidae; genus Hemiprocne; species Hemiprocne comata. The sequence goes on along the minus strand of CM036588.1, from coordinate 61,904,019 downwards.
CTATTTAAAACTACCAAATCATATTGCACCTTACATGCCCTATTCCCTGTGGGTGAGGTAGAATCTAATTAACAGACATCCAACCTGCACAGAAATAAAGCAATTAATTCATTTCAAATTTTTATTACAAAGCAGTGGCTCAGATATCAGAATCACACCTCATGTCACATTTTAATTATAAAAATGAAAAAAAACAAAACTCCTTCTGTAGAGAATGAATGAGAACTGATTCAGATTTTACCTTTAGTTCAGTCCTACACTAAGATGGCACTGGAATGGGCAGCATTTTTCCTAATTCGGCTGTTCATTCAAAAAAAGACTTGAAAAACGTGTTTAAATCCCTTCCAGTTCCAGCATTTACTTAAGCACATGTTTAAAGAAAACATATATTTAAATGCTATCTTGAATAGGAATTCTTCTGTGTACTCAGGCCCAAATGTATAACCTGAAAAATCTCAAATAGGCCTTATTCATCAGCAATAGATTTTATAAAATTTCCTTTTACACTACTGAAAGAAAATAAAGCCATTTCAACTATTGCAATCAGTACTCAGATAATGCAGCACTAAAGCTCCATCTTACTGCTAGCATTTGTAAATAAAATCATACCCATACTGTAACTTTCACCCATGCCACTGGATTTTTCTCTTCTTTGACCAAGAAAGAGGTAAGGGAATGCCAACTGAGAGCTTTACTCTAACTTCCTATTTTCTTCTGTGGGTGTACAATTCCTCCTTGTTACTTGACTGAAATACCTGAACACAGTTTTTTTAATGTTTCTTTTTTATTCCTTGACTCCACCTACCCAGGTCATATGGGTACAGTTTCATACTGATGAACTTGCCAAGACTTCAAAATGAAAACCTGCCGTTTGATTTGTTTTGCTAAACAGCTGATCAGCATGAGCAAAGTTTGCATATAATTCTGTGGAAACCCTGTGCTTAAAACCTAACCATTAACTGAAATATGAGCATCTATCTTCAGAAAAGCAGAAAACAAACAAACAAAAAAGAAGCCATACCATGTTATAAAATGGCCATACTTGGTCAGTTTAAAGGTTCAGCTAGTCTGGTATTCTTTCCTCATAATGCTTAATCGCAAATATCTTGGGAAGAGCATACAAATATGGCAAGCAGAAGCTAATACTTTCTTAGAATACCCTCCTAACCTTCAACAATTCACAGGTCAGACTTCTCAACTGACAAATCCAAGAACATCACGAACATAGAAGGATAAACTTTACATAAGACAAATGGTATGCTTTGATGTTGAGAGGTCTATATTAACTGTTGACGACTAGAAACAATGTGAAAGTGATGTGTAGGCATTGCATCAGCTTCCTGGCTCACTGTTACCAGAAAACAGAGTATTTACCCCATGAGCTTCACTAGCATCCCTTGAACAGGGCTATCATCCTCACCACTCTCAGGATCCTGCAATTCAGAGGTGGTGAAGTCTTGTTATGCTAAGAGGCGAAACCACCAAACACCTCTTGTGATGTTCAATACCAAGTTCGAATCACCCCTTGCTGCTTCTTACACATTGGTGAAACTTCCACCTACTAAGATGAACAATATTATTCAGTGTATATCATTATCATTTAAATATTGCACTAGAAAGAAAGTGAAATTGTCATATGGTGGAATTATCATGTCAGATATCTGTTAACTTCCTCTTATGAAAAACAAAGCACTTTAATGTATTCACAGGGTAAACAAGCTGATAGCTATTTTTATGGTATGAATATATTAATTTAAGTATTTTGCCCCACATTCCAGGATTTTCTTTAGAGGCTTACCTCTACAGTTTTACCTGTATAACACTGGAAAAATAGATAATGGTCTCTGTTTCTGTGGGAACTCATAGCATCACAAACCTATTGCAAAAGTTTAAATGCTAGGGTCAGTTAAGATTACAGAGAAGGCACTGCCACAACAGATTTGTAAAGCTTTTCAGATAGCTGATTGGAAACACTGGGCTGATCTCAGCCATTTACTGGTTAATGTCTATAGTTAGATTAATATACACGCAAAATATTTTTTAAACACTGTCTTGTTTGAATTTTCATTTTGATTTTTTTTTTTTATTTCCGTGAACTGAATGATAAAGAATTAAAAAAAAACAAACCAGAAATAGACTTGAACAAAAGAGTTTTGTTTCCTTTGTTCTTGTCATGTTGCTGATAAAAATGGAAAAACTATTTTGGGTCATCCCAAATGATTCTTCCATTTATTGTTTCATTGAGGAAAACAATAATCACATCCTAAACCCTCCCCTCCTGCCACGTGTGCATATGGTTTTAACTGTGACTGCCCTTTCATAAAGAAAAGGCTACAACTGCCTTTATCTCTTATTTAATTATAACATGGCTGCTTGGATTACTCTAGAAAAGATTGGTTCTTAGACTATTCCTGCACATGGTAATTCAGGCTACCAGCATCTTCCTCACGGAGAGGAAATGTTAATGCCAGTTAATTATCCAGGAAATATTTGAAGTGTTTATGGTATCCTGGTTGCCATTGGACATCACTACAAAAATGTAACTAAAAGATTATGTTTATACACTCAAATACATTTGCAAATACTTGTAATTTTTAGAAGGCAACACACATCTAGCTGCCACTGACATCCTACAGTGCGGTATGATATCAAAGGTATTGGTTAATGCTTTGGTGTGGATTAAATCAGTTAATTAGCCAGTCTATCACACCTAGAGAAAATGTATTCAGACTGTCATATTCCATACCTCTGGGAGCCTGGAATTAAACATTAAGTCTTAGTATTAAGGTAAGGAATTATCAGCTTTACCCAACATATTCAGTCTAGCTGGATCTCCCTAAAGTATTTGGTAAAACTTTCAGACTCTTAATTTTAGGGAATTTGTGGCCTCGTGTAACATGGAGGCTGGATCTGCAGTATTTTTTTCCCAAAATACGACCAGAAATAGACGGAAGGCAAATATTCTCTTAGGCCTTTATACTTATTGACACCAGCACATTTTTCAAAGTCACAGGAGAATATGGATAGGAAAAAAAAAGCAAATTACCAACTCCTGGAGCTATTAATCAGTGGAGTCACCTATGGCTACATAGACTCTTGCTGTTCCCAGCATTATCACAGCATCTACTCAGCACAGATACTAATGCTATGCTTTCAAAACCTGAAAATAATATGCAAGTGTAATTTAAGATATGTCTAAGGCCATTTATTCTGACCTCATCCTCTTTTTTAAAGCAGGAAAATGTCAGAATAAATGTGTTATCTGTATTTATAGTGTTATGCTGTGGGCTGAGCAAAACTTCATGCAAGCTGATGGGCATTTCAAAAACCTTGTCAACCTCTTCAGTCTTCCTTCTTGACAGAATCCACCCACAAAATTCCAAAGATTTAATATGTGGCTAGATTAAAAGATGTAGCATAATAATATGGTACATTATACCTTCATATGTTTTTTTCCCTATGCAAGCCTTTCTTCTTCCTGGATCTGAGGGTATGTTAGCATCATGAAAACACTTCACATGGACTTCCTCCCACATAATTTCTACTCTTTCCAGAACTACTTCAAATTTACCTGGCTAAATGTTCTCCTAAAATCTGATACTTCCACTTCTTTGTTTCTGGATACAGACATTACCCTTAATAAGCTATCTGAACACATCAAAGCCATTAATGGATTTCATCCTCGCCCCATCATCATGTCACAGCAGGGAAGTACTCAGGTAATTTATTAATGAGAGATGAACTTGAGGAAGATAGTATAATTTCCACCAGGTCAGAATACAAATTTAGGTCTCTGATTTCTGTTTAATTGGTCAATGTATTTTCTCATTCTCTGGAGCAGATTTTAAGGAAATGGCTCTTATTTCTCAGTCCATGGTTCTATGCACTTATAAGAGACAGTGGTATAGTTAGATCCATGGGACAACTTCAGTTCTTCTCTTCCTCAATGCAGATGTCCCTGCCCATCATTTATGCTCCCTCATGGGAGAGACTGGCTGTCTCACAGGTTTCTTCCTTAAATCACTTCAGAGACTTTACTGTTCACCTTTGCATTTAAAAAAAAAAACAACAAAACTCCAATCTTATAACTTCCTCTGACTTTTATAAGTGTGTATATATATATTAGTAATTACCTATGTCTGAAGCAGGGACCATAAATAAACAAAATCTGAGCACCAGCTATTCAGATCAAATGCTAAACACCAAATGGAATTAAATACTTAAAGACAACTTTATCTAACAGATTAAATCAAATACGTAGTAAAATCATGGAGATGATTCTTTCTCTCTACTCAGTCCTCATGAGAGCCTACCTGGAGAACTGTGTCCAGTTCTGGAGCCCAAATACAGGAATGACATGGAGCTCCTGGAGTGAGTCCAGAGAAGGGCCATGAAGATGATCAGAGGGCTGGAGCACCTCTCCTATGAAGACTGGCTGAGGGAGTTGGAGTTGTTCAGCCTGAAGAACAGAAGGCTCTGGGGAGACCTCACAGTGGCCTTCTGAAGGGGGCCTACTGGAAAAATGGGGAAGGGCCTTTTACTAGGGCTTGTAGTGAGAGGATGAGGGGGAACAGCTTTAAACTGGAAGAGCGTAGATTTGGGTTAGATATTAGGAAGAAACTCTTCACTGTGAGGATGGTGAAACACTGGCCCAGGTTGCCCAGAGAAGCTGTGGCTACCCTGTTCCTGGAAGTGGTCAAGTTGGATAGGGCTTGGAGCAACCTGGTCTAGTGGGAGGTGTCCCTGCCCATGCAAGGGGATTGGAACTAGGTGATCTGTAAGGTGCCTTCCAACCCAAACCATTCTATGATTCTATGTTTTATTCAAGACACAAGATGTTTGTACTACCCATAGGGGAAAAAAAAAAGCAAATGTTCTTTGAATAAATAATAAATATTCTATACTAACTTATTAACTGAACATATTCACAAGAGTTATTTCATTAAAGTGATCTGCAGTCTATGAAGCATGCAAGCCTGTGAATTAAGCTTTGTTCTTAATAACAGTGAGTGTGCAGAAAGGCTTTACACATTACTGTCACCGTCATCTTTAGAGAAACTTCCAGTACATAATATGGTTGTATCACCTGCATTTTGAAAAGTTCTGATACATGTTTGATGTTCAACCAAACACCAAACAACATAGTGTTGTAGATGGGCCCTTGCCAGCCATACATAAAAGAACATTAAATGCTGCAACCTTCAGTAATTAACCTGAGCACCACTTATAGACATCTAGCATGGAAAATGTTGCAATCATCTTTGCTGCAGGAGCAGAACTGACACTTTGCTTCAGTACACTGGGGATGGGGGTCTGCCAGCATAGCAGCACATTTAGGCTGTGCTTTTTCAGAAGTGGGTACCTGCTATGGGTTCCCACCACTCGGAGATGACAGGCATCTCTAGACTCAATTGACCTTCCTTTCCCTCAGCTCTGAGAAATCATACACAAAAGCAAAGAAACAGAATATATATATAATGCTTTGTGAAAGGAAATTGTGTAAGCCAAGTATGTAAAACACACAGTACTTCAGTTGCAGAATTTCACCAAAGGAAATGGTGAACACGATCTTCAGGCTTACCACAGCTCCAGTGGGTGAAAAGAGCACCAAAAGACTATCACTTTCTTTTCACAGGAGAACAGAAGCTCTCAGACACAATGCAAGGACTTCTATCCCGCAAGGCTATTGACAATAAGTAGGGACTGTCACACCCAGGCCTTTTCAGCCATCCCAAATGCAGAAAAGTGACTGTGCAGTGATGGGTCACCAACTCTGCAACAGCCTTTTGTTCCATCTGGGTAAAACAATCCCGTTTCTATATAATTTCAATGTAGTGATGTTTGTTTAGCATGATGGGAGGCACTGAGGGGGAAACGGCAGAGACATACAGAGTATGAGACAGAACCAAGCACCCCTTTGTATGAGACCATCCTTCATAAGATAGTGGTTGGAAGAAAGAGCCTATGAATGCGAGGGAAATATTTACCCAACAACAAATCACTGGATAAATTTGGGGATGACTTTGCTAAAATACTATATCTCATACTGTGCAAAAGGTTGTTTTAGAAATAGTACAATGCTAATGTGACATGAGCAGCATTAAGAAAAAAGAAAAGCAGCATGCTATGAAAAAATGCTAGTATCAAGATAATGTTTGCTCTACTTGAAAAGTAAAATTCACCATATTTAAAAATACAATAAGCCACAATTTGAGAGTAGATAACATTAATTTGTGTTAAAAAAATGCATATAATAAAGCAAACTTTTCAATAAATGAGCTTGGTCATTTGAACATGAAAGAACAACAAAATTGAAGCTGCAAGTGGCCTCAGATACTTTTTACCCAAATTGAACTTAAAAGGAAACTTTGATTTGCAACCAATTAATCAACAATTTAGACAAGTGTCTTGAAGGTCTCTGGATACTAACCATGTTGTAATTTAATTTACAAACATTTTTTTTCCCTGTGGATACATACTATAGGGGGTATTTTCAAAGCAGCTCAGGGTTTTAGACGTATCTCACCGACTTAATGGAAATTGCTCAGTTTGGCTTCCTTTTCGAGTGTCTGGAAACCTATCCCAGTCAGCTTTTGCAGTGAACAACAACAACAAAAGGGTATCAGTGGAGGAGCACCAGTGTGAGAAACTCCCAACTTTCCATTAATTCTCTAAAACTCCGTTGCCAAATCAGAATAACAATTCACAGAGTGAAATGCAGAGGGTCCCCTCTGTACTTCTCCTTCTTAGGTAATACCTGTGAAAGGCTTGGCTTCGCAGCACAGCTCATGACCAAACCGCATCATACCAGGGTGGATGGTGCCTCTTGAAGCTAATTCACAGTAGAGCTAAAGACAAAACAGCCCATGCAGGAGTCGGTCTTCTCTGGACTGTATAGTACAGCAGATGAGAAGTATCATTGCTGATCAGGTCCAGGTATTTTTATGCCTGTAGTTCCTCAAGATTTGCCTTTGGTGGCCCAACCTGGTGTGCTACAAACTGTCTGTATGACCCCTTCTTCTCTAGTGAATGCTAACAATTAACAGTGAGTCATCCTCTGAGACTGGCACAAAGCTCTGGTTTCAAATGCAAAATTCTCTGTAGACTATAAAGCTAATGGCAATCGCTATTATTTAGGAGCTCAATGGCAAGGCTGCATGCACAAAAACATGTATTTCTTAAGTAACTTGCACATGAGGATACTATTATATAGTATCTATATATAGAACTGTCTTGGATAAGATTTTCAAAAACATTGAAGTACTAAAGAAACATCAATGAGTTTGAGGGAACTTTTGAAATCCTCATCCTAAGCACACATTTACTTTATTTTTCTTTTTAATATTCGCTTTTAAACAAAAAACAGGAAAACATGGCACTGCAGTATGTATCAGAAGACCAGGTAGGCACCAGAACTCATGCAGTTTGGTTTCTCTGTGAGCTTAATGTCCTTGAAATCTTTCTGTCAGTGAAAGATTTGACTGAATTGGTTGAGGGATTCAATATTTATTAAGAGGGATAGACAGACAACCATGTGATTACTTAAGTCATACTTGAAAACAACAAACCAGTCAGCTAACCCAGCACGCCGGACTGCTGAAAGCTGCATTTCTAAAGCCACCCTATTTATATAACCTCAGTGCTCCAAGTAAAGAGCCAATATTCCATATGCAAATACTTTGCAGGAGAATGGGAAGGTCAGATATCATTGGGTAGCAAATACTAAAACATAGCTAGAGAATTTTATTGTTTACAGTATCTCATTTTATTTTTTTGGAGTTTCTAGTTGAGTGTCATTAACAAGCAATTATGGTTTCAAATAATCAATTGAATAATCAAAAATAATTAGAAGAAACTAAAAAAGCACAGTCTGATACTGTAAACAAAAAGATCAGACAAAACCAAACCAAACCAAAACAACCAAACCAAACAAAACCAAAGAAGGGTGTGTGTTTCATGCACCATGATTTTATGTCTACCTGCAATTAAAAGATGAGCACTTCCCACTTCCACAACTATTTGCATAGAGATCCTAGTGGAAATGAGATTTGTCCTTAACACTTAAATTCCCCAGGTTCTGTTATCTAGTGAGCATGTCTGGGTGCTTAGCACTATGATTCTGGAGGCTACAGGATTCCTTTTACACTAGTGAGCATCTGTTGAGTAAAATCCTTGTGATTTGCCAAACCCCTCGGGAAAAGCTTTGCCTACTGAGGCCAATGAACTGTGGACTTGTTGGTGTGAATGTCCAGAGGAAGAAATGATGGTGGTGCAGAGGCACTGAAAAAACCTGACCCCTGTGTATAGGAACAGGCATTGCAAAACATAAAATATTACACCAAGATAGATAGAAAATAATCTTCCTCCTGTTAACTACATTAATTCAATGATTAGTGTGTCTCCATAGAATATATTCACATTTACTACCCTGTGTAAAGGTCATTTACTAAACTACCATTCTTAAAATTTAACTCTTTCCATGGAAAATACCCCTGTCTTTTCCAAATGCTTGTTTTTATTTGGCAGGTGAAGACACTGAATCAAGCCTGTCATTGTCCCTATTACAATGAACACCATTTAAATCTGCTGCTTCAATACACATAAACATATCCTTCACCTGATGTATGCCTGCCAAGGCAACTGACCAAATTTCATCTCATCAATTTAATATTAAGTCAATTTAATTCTGCTTGACCAAAAATCAGTGCCTATTGTTCCAAAATATGCAATCATCTCACAGTATATTGCAATTGCTGGTTAAATGGCTTAGTGTTATTGATAAGAGCCTAGTCTGATGAGAACAAAAATGACTGCAAGAATTCCTTATGAAAAATAAAAAAGCTATTTTGCACACAACTTTCAGAAGAGGTTTCCAACGCATGAGAGCAGAGGCTGCTCTGTGGATGGGCTGTCATTATCAAATCCTTAGAAATGGATGAGAAACAAGCATATAATTCTTGATTTACCATCACTTCATTTATGATTTCCAGTTAATACAGATGCATAAAGCTATGCCAAAGGGATACTAAAGGCCTGATTGTGCTATCCTAATACAGGGAAAACTCATACTCAAAGTCTTTCGCCATTTTCATACTTTTGTAGCCTATCTGCTTCTGCCAACCCCTGCAATTTTTATTGCAAGCATTGCAGTACTTGATGTTTTGCTTAACATTCCAGCTCCTGGAGGTGTACAACACGTGAATCTCTTTTATTTTCAATTTTAAAAGAGGTTTATCACCTTCATGATATAATAAAAAAAACTTGCAAATGAGACTTTTTTAAAGTGTCAAAAATAAAAGAGAAAAAGAAGAAAGAACTTAACCAAATCATTTTACTGAATAACTTAATAACAAGGATGATATTCTCAGACCAAATTAATGATTTCTGAGCCCTAGTGCATACTTTCAGCTCACCAAAAGTTAGCAAAACATAACTGCATCTTTTCACTTAACAGAAGTCCTGTTCTGGTAACACTTAAGGTTGGCGATTTCTTTGTGTGCTCATGAATGTATGCAAAATTTTGATATGCAAAATCCCATCCCTTGTGGGGGGAGTAAAGGACCTCTCCCCCAGTCAGCTCCAGTGCCAGTGGCCATGGCTTCTCCCACGTCAATGGCAAAGTGAGAAGCAAAGTAAAGAAAACCTCTCATCAACCACCCAAGTGGTGCTGATTTTACACCACCTGCACAACTGGGACAGACTGGGCTACCCAGTACTTAAATTGCCTGCTCCAGAGTCTACCATAAGCTACATGGTGATTCTTCAGGTCAGCTGCAGCTCAGGGGCTGCTATCTGAAGACCCTGGATCAAAAACTAGGCAGTGAACTATCCCTCCCACGATGGCTGTAAATCCACATGTAGCTAGTTAACACTGAAATGGCACAATGCTTTATTTCACTCTTCCTCCCACCTTCCAATTTCCTTTTATTTTTTTCCCTCCTGACCTGATCCCTTTTGTTTATTTGGTAAGCTATTTGAGGCAGGGGCTGTCACTTCCTATGTGTTTATGCAGTGCCTTGCATGAAGGCTGACAGCTCTAGATGCCATTATAATCAAAGCGGGGGGTGGGGGGCGAGATTTTTAAGGCACTAAGAAAAATGAGGCATTCACCTACTATTGACATTCAATAGGCTTTGAGTACATTTCTCCCCTTTGAAGAAAAATCTACATTTGCAAGTATAATAATAAAGATGTCGATCATCACCAAAACATCCATTGTTAAAACATGACACAGCCTTCAAGTAGTGAAAACCTTCATTTAGTGCAGAGTCACTATCAAAAAGCATGTGTTTTTTTTCCAGAAGTACTAAGACCTCATTTGTCTAAAATCATGCACAGTAGTATTCAACATACTTTCTGGAAGTATCATGTCCATCTTGTATCTTATATTGCATTAGTTAGGTATTTGCCAAGAAGCATGCACTCCATCAATTTAAGCACTAACACTGCAGATTTTTTAAAGAACATTTCCTACAAATAGAGATTTAAATGATCTTCTTTAAGTATTGTAGTCTTTAATTGAATTCAATACCTCTGCAAATGGAGCAAACAATCTCCAACTGATTAGATCATTTGCCTCTTATTTCAGACATGCACTGGTTTGCAATAATTTAAGGGTTTTTTTCATTAGCAATTGCTGTTCAGCTGCTTATTGTCTTCACTAACCTAATTAATGCTAGAAAGGTAACTTTTCTTCTTGTGCATTACAGTATGTCAATGTAGTTGACACTGCTTGTAGAGGTTATATGTAAATAAAAATCAGAAAAAATGTGAAGAACAAAAATGAAAGGGAATGCAGAAATTAAAAGCAGGTTTTCCATAAGATAGTTAGTGCCTTCATCTCCCAGTGTCATTGAGAGAAAATGATTACTCAGCACCCTGCAGGACAGACCTGTGGGAGTCCTAAGGGTCACTAGCACAGCAATTATTATATGCAGGTTGAATAAAAAAATAGGTACTAATTAAGAGAAGAAATTATGCCCTCAATTTGATTTAGTAGCTTCCTAGGTCTGTTTGTTGCATGAATAACAAAGCATCTTGCAGACAACTTTCAGTTTTGACTTTGGAATGTTATCGATCTGTTCAAATCAAATCACAGGCCTGATTGCAAACTGCGTTCCAGTGCAGTCTCTGACTAATTAAGTGTAGAGTCTTAAAGACAATACAGGTCCTACCAGGCAGAATATTTAGACATAGCTGAAGTAAACTACTGCGTATTATTAACGGCAAGAAGGGCTCAGGTGCCACGTGCTGTAATGGCATTAACACTGCACACTTTCCTCAGAAATATTCATTTCAGGCTCTTAGACACAGAAATATTTCTACCAAGTTGTTTCAAATGGGCTGCATCAAGGATATGCACCAGCTAGGCTAATAGGTGAGAGAGGCTGATCTAGACCTTCACCCTCAGAACATGCTTTGGTGACATGCTGTGCCCTTCTGGATGCTCCTGGAGCTTACCCAAGGCTTGCAATGGTGGGACATCAAGGAGCAGGAGTTCATGGCATTGTAGTGTAGCCAGCTCAGCCAGGAGCAAATGAGGAAATGGCACAATTGCATTGAGGTCACTTTGCTCCAGTGGCAGCAAGGTGCTCCAGAAAAATTGTGCAGATGCTCCGATAAAGTCAGTAAGGGACACACTTCATTTCAGGCACCAGTCTAAAGATGGAAGATCTTTGGAAGATCTTTTTGCCTAATCATCTGTTTTCCCTCTTAAGAAAAAATTACACCTTGCCATAGTTGTTAGCTTAAGAAACTTTCTTCTTCCCCAAATATGCCAATGGAACACCTCAAAAATAATAATAAAAAAATAATAAAGATCTCAGTACATAGACATCCAAGCAAATCCTACTGAGTAAATCCTACTGAAGAATATTCCTGGAAACTGAGGCCAGATGGCAAAGCAACCATACCAATAAACTCTCATTGCCAACAGGTCATGCAAGGTGCCAACTGGGAATTGTCCCTGCAATGTTCTTCCCAAATTGTGCCTCGGAGTTACCTGAGGGACTGGCAGAGGCCAAAAGCATTCTCAGAACTGTTAGAACAGTTTAACTTCGTTTAAAATTTTAATTCAGTAGCATTTGGTTAGCCCAAATTCTTCCACACTATGAGGATATCCTGCACTTTTTAGATGCATCTTTGTGCAAATTTGAAGAAGTCTTATATATCATTTCTTCAAAATACCGAGGTCAGATTAGTTGGATAATGAAGTGGGAGATACTATTTAAAACAGAGTTAATAACAAATAATTTGTTATTAATTGCCTATTTAATAAAAATGCTGTAGTTTGCTACAATAATAATTGAAATAAATGCAACCTGTTATCTACAATGGATGACGGTTTTTGGAGGCAGCTGGTTCCATGTATCTCTAGTCGGGTTTTAGTTGCCCCCTGTCCCCCTTTTTTTTTCCTCTTTGGATTTTCATGCACTTTAAAGAAACAAGGAAAATGCACAAAAACAATTAAATGTTCTGCTTCAGTTCTTCAGTTTATAAAATAATAGTTTTTACTCCTACATTACTGTAGTTTTCAGTCCATAGTATAAAATGTACTAAAATATTACAGACAGAAAAGCTGAAGTGTCAAGTTTTATGCCCTGATCAAATTCAAATTGAGGGTTGAGGTTTTACACCAAAACCAGGCAACTTGACCACAGCCTCCCAGCTTAATCAGTATGTTCTCCTTCATTCTTGAGAAAATTAACCTCATTCATCATGTTGTGTTCCTGCTCCTCCCTATGGCTTCTGACACCTTCTTTGCTCCGTGTTCTACTTCTGGATCTCAAGAGCACAGCTGTCATAGCTTGATGGTACAGTGGGTACACAAGCATGAGAACCATGTGAACAGTGGAAAAATTTTTAGCAGTGTACCACTTTTTTGTTGGGCTTTTTTTAGGCAGAGTAAATATAAAAGAATTTTCTCAGCCATAGAAATGTCCTGGTAAATTTTAGGTTTTTAAAGCGCAAAGTTTGAATGCTGTTACTCAGGGTATCCATAAGGTGAAGGTACTTAATTCAGTCACCTGTTTTTACCCCTCCTTTTCCCAATAATTATATTCCCCCACATATTATACAGAGATGCTGACAAAACCTGCAAGCTACTAAATATATCACTAGATTCATTAGATGCAAATAATGTCAACAAACGGTAAACAACAGCCTCTGACTTGAAGCCTGAGTCACCCAAGGTGCAGAGTGCTTTTAATTCCCTCTGCTCCCATTGCCTCTTAGGAGGAATTCTGCCCAAGATTATGATCAGTTATGGGACTAGAGAAACTGCTAATGCCTTCTTTTCCAGCCTCTTCCAACTTTTTGTCTTCGCACCTCCTTCCTGTGCCCTCTTCAAACTGGGTCTCTTTTGTCTATCTCTGGGATAAAGTCACCACTTAATGTCATTATTGCCATTTCCAGACATCCTGCGTTCCTACACTGAAAATCATTTATATAAGCCATCAAACAAAGAAAGAGTATTTTAAAATATGCACCACTATGCAGATGGGTGACAAGGCAATAAAACTCAGCACAATAAAAAACTGAAGTGGCAAGTTTGCCTAATTTAGAAGAACAGCAAATCCTTACTTTCCCTCTAAATGCTGATCAACATTGCATCAGTGAGCATGTAGTACAGAACTTTTGTCTGTAATTCATGCATTTCTTCAGCAGGAACAATTTCTGCAGACTGAATGCTATATAGGAAGACACTCAAAGATGGGAAAATATTTGCAGAAGGTGAGGAAGCCCACTAACCTGACCAATAGGTTCTTTTGTGGGGGTCTTTCCTCTTCTAGCGGTGCTTGTGGCCAAAGTGGTGGTTGTTTCCATGACTGACGTGGACATCTCAGACTGCATCGCTGTGGCTGTGGACTCAGTTGTCATAGAGGAAGGCACTTCACCAACAAGCCTCACATTTCCTTCTATCACGATGTTGGCATCATTTTCTGCTGCCATATTCAGAACTTTCAAGCCATTGTAGTAAAGACCAGAGAGCTGGCCTTGGAAAGGATGGCCACGATCTTTGCCTCCAATTTTTATGGTTGCTTGGCTATTGAAGATTGTGAGCTGACGCCCTGTGAAGATAATATTATATACATGCAAAAATGTTGACTGTGAACACTGTACTCTACACGAGTGATAACAGATTTTCATGGGGTGAATAATGAGAGCAATAAACTATAAGAAAAGGATTTGACTCATAATTCATTGCTTTTTAATGAAGTGTCCATGAAATGCATAAATTTGAGAGCATTTGATTTTTTCTTAATTTACGACATTTTGGGATTATTTTTTTTTTGCTAAAAGGCCAATCAAATACATTTGCAAATGTGTTTAGTTCTACAAATTATACCCCTTGCTCAATGTTCAGCTTTTTTGTGGGTGTCAAGAATGCCAGGTTTCCAGTTCCTTAAGATCATTTTTTCTACAAGTCTGCCCACATTTGGAAGTTTTTTTGCACACAATACAGCATAGAGTCTATAGCTTTAAGTGTGAGTTTATGTATGTATAGACATAACAAATATGTATATACACACAGAGGGATTTTATATATGTGCCAACAAGTCACTTGGTCCAGTGAATTTTAAAGAATGTTATACAGTAATCTGTCATATCTCTATATAAGTGAATAAAATATTTTCATTTTTAATTAAATGTTTCCTTTTTATATTTCAATGTTTATTTTCCTTCAACATTCACACTGAAAAGAAACACATGGTTCACACTGAGTATCTCAGAGGCAGATTCAAAAATAGATGTCTGATTGGCTTTCAGCAAGGCTATCAATTAAAATAAAATATTTTAGATGTAAAAGCGGCTTCAGAAATGATACACATACCAATGGAGAAAACATGGCACATTTCCATTAAACAGAGAAATCCTCAGCAACAGTACTACTCTTGGTAAACAGAATAGTCACTTTAGCAGATTGGTTTCTGCTCACAAAAAGCATGCACACAACTTTAAGTTCTGTTTTAATTAGTGTTTGTTCCAAAATCCCCTTAAAAGGTTGCAAACGTTAAAGGGACTTCATTTTGATTGGCAATTCATATTGCCCACTATTTAAGAAACCTACAGTTTAAACAATTTTTTTTTTTCAGGACCATAACGAAGATATAACTACATAGATTTTTAGTTAATAATTTAGATGCTGGAACATGTGATATAATCTATGAATGATTTATAATTTTTGGTTAATGTTTGCTATGAGTACCTTCATAGATTGAGTTAGTGGATTATATTTAACAGTCCCTTTAACCTTAAGTTAACAGGGTAAGATTATTAAACAGCTGGTACTTCTAGAAATGTATATAAATTATTATACAAGGTATGCAAATATTACTCTATATTTTACTTTTTAAAATTTGTTTTTAATTTAGTTTACGGAAATTTATTTTTTATGTTTATTAGTGTTACAATGAAGTACGACTTGGTTATGTTCAAATTATTTTTTATTTGAAGTTTTAATGTTTTTTACCTTTGTCGAGTAGCCATTCATCAACTACTCGACCAAGTCGATATGGAATTCGCTGTCTAGCAATCGCCAGGCGCTCGTTATCATTGTTTCCTTTAAAGTTTAAAAAGACATTTCATTGGTTAAAATCTGTAAGGTCAAAGGTTAAAAGTTAATACTTAAAGCTTGAGCTATACAGTTGCCACATGATTTTTTGAAATTTGGAATTTTAAAAAGTGCTACCTAGAACATTTCATGGTTCAGACTTTTCATTCATTCATTTATTTTATTTTAGCAAACAAAATTATTTCTATGTTAATTGAAAATTAGAAATCTGCATTTGAGCTAGGTTATTAAACTTATGTTATAGACAGACCCAAAAACCAAATTTAAACATCATCAAATGGCTTTACAAAAAATGATCATTGACCTCAGGGTTTTGTCTTTTTTGATGTTTCTTATTAACTAGTTAAACATTTTCAGGTGAAACAGGTTTAAGTTTTCAAAAGACATCCAACCTCCAGGTTAGTCATGTAAAGAAGAGCACCACAACTCTTAATCACTATCTAAGGAACACTTACTTCTGCTGTCTAGAAACAGACCTGCTGTAACTTATTTCCTAGTCAGAAAAAATACATCCTTATTCACTTAATTTAAAGAAATTCCAGAGATTCAAATATATGGTACAGAACAGAACAGAGTATTCACCGTTTGTACATTCTCATAGGACACGCTGAAAATGTCTTGAAGGAACTCCAAGGCTTTGACAAAAGTGACTTGCTGAAAGGTAGCCTGGTTCTGAAATGTGGAAGCACTTTAAAATTTAGCAAGAGGCTATCTGTAGTGGGGTTTCATAAATTAACAGCTAACCAGAACTTGGTAATGCAAAACACAAACATGTCA
The DNA here is from genome assembly GCA_020745705.1 of Hemiprocne comata. Classification (NCBI taxonomy): domain Eukaryota; kingdom Metazoa; phylum Chordata; class Aves; order Apodiformes; family Apodidae; genus Hemiprocne; species Hemiprocne comata. Next base: position 61,887,668 of record CM036588.1, on the reverse strand, counting down.
TTTTTGCAAACAGTATCTATTTTCAGCCTATGCAGAGATCTCTGACTTCTTTAAGTAAAACAATTAGATAAAATAAGGCTGGGACAGTCAGAAAAAATCAGACAAGGAAAAATTACCATATCTCTTTAATTATTTATTTTGAATAATAGCTTTTTGGTTTTGAATGCTATAGGTGTGATCCCTTAGAAAACCATGTATTCTTAAAACTTTTCTTAGGAGAATGCTGAACCTAAATATTTCCTTCAGTGTACAGGTTCTTGGTGGTAGTAGTATTTTAGACCAACAACAGCTTTTTCTTCCATTTTAGTGGTTCATATTAGTAAAGAACCTGAGAGATAAGAAGAGCCAGATAAGTAAAAAGCAGTCATTCCTAATTCAGGTCCAAATAGAAAGTTGATCTTACTAGCTCAAATGTGCATACTGTCTTTGACTTCAAAATTCACCAATGAACAAAGGCTTGTAACTGCACTGGAAATATAAATACAGGATGCAGTAGCCCACATAGTGCTCAGAAATACATTTTCCTGAGCTAAAAAGAACCGATTGCTAATTATCAAACCAAAGCATTATCCAGATTCAGAAAATCGATGTTCTAGTTTGCCAGATGTAGTGAGAGCAGCAGCTTCTGTGCCAAAAACTGTGCTGGTTTTATGCAGATACATATTCTGCAATGACATGAACTGCTACTTTCCATATTTCATGTCTCCCTCATTTGGTTTAGCTTGGACACAGTTCACTACGCCAAAAGCTCATCTGTTTTCTTTTGGAAGGTTTTCCTTTCCTATTTACTTTCCAATGTAGAATCATTGAAAGGTTTGGGTTGGAAGCAACTTTGAAGACCATCTAGTTCCAACCCTATTCCATAAGCAAGGACATTTTCCACTAGACCAAGTTGCTCAAAACCTATTCAGCTTGACCTTGAATACTTCTGACGATGGGATACCCACAGCTTCTCTGGACAACCACAGAATTTGGTTACACAACTTCTCCGGGCAATTACACTGTGTGAACTTCTACATACATGTCAGTATTAAAAAGTGCATGGTTATATATTTAAAATATATAAATTCTTTTCATATGTATATTTTGCTCTGTTCTCAACTTTCACAAATATTCTCTGTAAAACAATATTTAACTGAAACTCTAATTTTTCTGCCTTTCCAAGAAACTGAAAATTTAGAATAAAAGGCTTCAGAGCACAACTCTTGTGATGTGAGAATACAGAATGCACCTTGTGCTATCATTACATGCTTTCTTGTAGCCCCTTCAGGTACTGGAAGGCTGCTATAAAGTCTTCCCAGAGCCTTCTCTTCTCCAGGCTGAACAATCCTAGCTCTCTTAGGCTGTCTTCGTAAGAGGGATGCTCCAGCCCTTTGATTACCTTTGTGGCCCTTCTCTGGACTTGCTTCAACAGCTCCGTGTCTTTCTTGAAAGAATTTTCACAACTGCATCCCTTGGGAAGGCATTGAACTCTATGTTCTTTATTCAACCAATGGGTATAAATCAGGTGCATTTGGTAGAAGGACTCTCTGCAGTCACCAGTCTGGATCCCTAACGCTATGGCATCTCTCTACTGTAATTCTATTACTAACACAGGATTTACCCTACACAAGGTTTATTCCTGTCTCCACTTGAACTACTTGGCAGCTCCTCCAGGACATCTCTATGGTGATCCTGGGAACTCCCCTATGAATTAACAGCATAAATTTAGACTCGGCCAGCTTACACAGTTCTTCAAATTATTTCATTAAAAAGTCCATGCAGTATGTACATGTTTTGAGAATAGTGAGCCCTATTATAATGTGATTCTATCTATAAATTATATTTTATACTAAATGCAGTGATCTTGCACCACTGGGAGCAAAATAAAAATGAAAAGCAAGAAAATAGTAATTTGAGTTGTAAAGGTCACACAAAAAAAACCTGCCGATTACATTAGCCCGTCCCTCATCAGAGGAAAAATGCATCACAATTTGACACTATTACATTAGCTTAAATTCTTCTAGTCGATAATATAAATGGAAGGGCTAGGGAAAAATGGTGTGGAACTTATTCAGCTTTAACTTCAAGGAGACAGATTCAGTGATGATGAAACTAGTAGACACATGGATAACTTAAGATCTACATTACAAAAATAAGATACGTAGCATCGAAAAGAATAGAAACAACAATAAAGGCAACAACATCCTATTATTACATTGTGAAAAACACATCTTTCAGAAACAGCTTCTTCCAAAACAGCTGGTTTGGGTCATACATTCAGCTACAACAAATCTGGATAGCCCCACTGAATTCAGCAAAATTATGTGCATTTACTTCATCTGGCAATCTCATCCCCAGTAGGGAAAACAGAAATACCACAAATTGCTTTTCTTAGTAGTATTCAGTGCCCATTTTTCATGCTTCCTTTATTTATGATTGTTTTTACCAATACGGTAAACCACAAGGATTTTTATTTTTGTTATACATCTGAAAGATTAAGTGCTCTGGCAAGCATGCTTTTCAACCATAGTTCATAAAAAACAAATGATGTGTCTAAACTTTAAGTGTAGACAGCTGTGTGACCACCCAGTGAGACACTTCCTAGTTATATGGCTGAGATTTCTTTGATTAAAAAAGTTAGGTAGGAATGATTCACCCAGGATGGGCACCATGAGATTGTCTAACCTGACTAAATTCTACATGGCTTCACTCTTCTGCCAAATAGAGAACATTTTGTCTCAACACAGTGTTAATTTTGTATAAGCAGAATGGCTTCAAGGGAATAACAATAATTTAAAAGAATCAAGGTAAGCAGGGAGGAGCAGCAAAGGTCAAACTTTTGAGTCGGAGCTAAATCGTGTGGCAAGGTTGAGAAGGAGCAGCCCAAAAAAACTTTAATCATACCTTTATATCTATAAGTCAGATGGGACAAATCAACTATGTGAATTTCACTAAAATGTATTTTATCCCTCCTGATTTATTACATTGTCAGTGCTGGAGTGTAATTCTATTTTGTTCTCTGAAATAAAGGTGTCAGTTATTGATGTGAAATAACAGCATCCTTGAAAGAGAGTAAGTAAGAAGTTTGAAAATCGAGAGTCTGTGAAGAACAATCTAGACTAGAGAATTTTTTCTTTAAAACAAACCCTTTAACAGAATACAAATTCACCTTGTTAGTCTCAGTGATCTGCTAGGGAAATAAATGACAAAGTGATAAAGGTCCATCTTCATTTATAAACAACCTCTCTCCCTAGTTTTGCCCATCATGATCTTGACACTGCTATTTCTGAATCATAACTTCCCTGATACCTGCAAAGGGAAGGCAAAGACCCATATAATTCCTCTAGATGCAGTTAGGGATGAAATCTGGCTGATGCATCAACTGCACAGCATGGGAGGAAGCCACAGCAGTTCTCTGGTACAGAAGCAAACATTCCACATAGAGTCTCACATGGCTAGGCTAGGAAACAAAAGCACCATCTTGGCAATGGTCCATACTAAAGTTCTTTTGAATAATCTATTACTATTATTGTGCACACACTTGTGTATATAAATACAGATTAATGTTGGAGTTAACTGGAGATGCAGAGACCATGGACTAAAATTTGTACAACAAATGATTTTGCACATGCAGCTTGCCTCTTCCCAGCAAAAGAGAAAGTGATATTTTAAGTACTATCAATTGCAAGCACAAACTTCTACAGGATTTGCATTCAATATTATCATGCTGGTGTTCACACTGTCTCTATGTCTTGGCCATATGTGGATGCTTCCATTGTCATCACAGTCACAACGTAAATTGCTGTTAACACTACAACAGCTTCAGACTGTATCTCATTTGAAATAGCTCATATGAAGATGTTCTCTAAAGCTATATTAAGATTCAAATTGAAATAGTCTTTAACTGTTGTCTAAGGAACTCAGTGGCTCTGTCTACATTGCTGTTTGACCAAAGACCCCTTAGAGAAGTCACTCTAAAGGGCTCCCCACACACCTGTATGCTGCAGACTCGGAGTGTGTTCCCAGACTTTACATCTGTGATGAGTGGAATAACCTAGGGCATAACCTTACTTCACCTGTCACCACAGACCTCTATCAAGTCTTGCTTAGCTCCCAAGTAGTCTGTAGCACATCCCACCATCTGATCCCGCCTATTGTCTTCATAACCAAGCCTACAATTACACACAAGGATTTCACCCTCAGAAACCATCAGTAAGCTTGCCTTTATGCCTGCAAATAAAAGATCACTTTTTCCATCACAATGCCCTGAGTCCAGTATAGAGGGGCATGAGACTGGGTTGGATGGGGCAGAGGACAAGAGGTCCAGGTCCACTCCAGGAAATGATTGTTTTTGTGGGGCACACTGACAGTGCTTCGACCTATATTTTTGCTTACAGACTTGGCTCTTTGGTATTTGATCCAGGAATGAATTCTGGATGGATCAGATTAAGCTGTGTGTCTTTTTCTCTTGATAAAATATGACAGCTCTTCCTGTTACCATGTGCAGAATGACAAGTTGGGAGAGATGAAGGATGATACAGGAGTCAGCCTCAATGACTTGCACAAGTTGGCATGGTAAGAAGAAACTCTAAAGCAGAAACTCCAAAGTTAGAGAAAGAACCTGCTGCAAATAAGGAAGACTGCAACTCTACAGTGCCTTACCTTATTCCAGAAGTGCTAACCTATAAAAAAAAGAAACCACCATGAGGTACGACTTCTCCATGAGGTATGACTTCTCCAAACTTTAAAGTGTCAAACCTGGCAAGTTCAAATTAAATGACCACATAATATGGCCCTTCTCATCCTAAAGGGACTCCCAGATTCGTTATAATGAACAGTAAGTATTCCAAGAGGATATTCTGCTCACAGAATGACTGACAGCAGTCTTTGTAGCAGAGTGAAATCTTTCATTGGTGGTTTGCAACACTGCTAAACATAAAACAAAACCTAGGTTGCTTTAAAAAAGCATTATCAGATTTATCAAAAGATGTATATGTAACTTGATTCCCATTCCAATGATAGTACAGACTGTATCAAAACATCTCAAGTTCACCTGTAAGCTCCTTGTTTCATGCTTGCATATTAAACAAACTAAATAATATTTTTACAACTTTCTACAGGATAAAACCGAGAACTCTCATTTACCTCTCAGGGAGATCTGAACTTTCACTTCAAATCAACTACCTTCTGCCCTATTTTGGTTTCGATTATTTTTCACTGCATTAAACAGCAGTTAAACAAAGAGCGTGCTCTTCCTGACTCTCACTTCCTCTCTATAATACAGTTTCTATCTCAGTTTGTCCAGTGTTGGATTGCTTACTTTGAGAGATCAGTGTACTATATCAAAAGCAAGTAAGAGAAGATGAAAAGCAACAAGGACATAGGACTTGTCTGATAAATTAAAGGTCATATTTTGTTATCAGGAGTTTTAAAAAGATCCTTTGTACTATCTGTGCAGCATTTAAGGAGCTAATATTGTACAGCTGCTGCTAAAATAGGCAAGAAAATTTATAGAAATCATTAAAGGGAAAGATTAAAGCATAAAAAATTAATTAAGTACAGCACCAAGACCCACATCGCTCCAACAGTGACGTTTTGCAGTTCTCCAAGGTAAAAGGACTCTGAACTGCTTCTAAATCATAATGTCACAGCATTTAAGGTTACTTTTCCTGTTGAAATTTAACTGGAAGTTGACTGTAAGGAGTTTCTCATTCAATATGTTTTCAACAGCTGGGAAATGGAGAATATTTCAACCTGCTGTATCTAAAATTAGCTAGGTCTGAGATAGCAGCTACTGAATGTGCTGTACTGATTTTCACCCAGGTGGCAATCTGGATGATCTTCATTTCATGTTAGCAAAGAGTTCCTATACAGAATGTCTCTTAACAGAAATAATATTCACATGAGATAAATGAACAATGGCAAATGGAAAACAAAGGGCTCAGCTCTTATTTTAAATTTGTATTGGTCTGCAACTCCATGAGTACCCAATATCCAGGTAGAAACCATCAATAAGAAAGGTCTTATTAACTATGTGCAAACCTCCTAATTAAGTTCAATCACACTGCAAGTTCTGAGGACAAAATAGGACAAACTTTCAAGACATCATATCATTGCATTTTATTATAGTCAGGGGAGGCTTTGAGAAATTCTGTATGTTTTCTCCATCTATTATTTCTGCACCACTGGCAACATGAAAAGTTATTTGAAAAAATTTTAAAAAGTATTCTGGGGTTAAATTCTCTTCTTGGTTCTGTGATTTATAAGAGAAAACAGAGTTTGGCCTTCAGTTGTGATCGCCAAAGCCACTGCAACTGAACTGCTCTAGCAGACTGTTTGGAGGCAATGCAGGGAGCACTGAGGATAATTCCATGCACATTACATGACCAGAGACACAAAAACGTAAGAGATCCAAGGCAATCAGCACCAGCCCTCATCAACAGTGCACAAACTAACTTGACTGCAACTGCAAATATTAAAAATGTTGATTTCCTGTTCATTCACAAAGCATGTAAATGCTAGATTCAACCACAGCTATGCCCCAAACTCCTGGACCATGCAGGTGCTTTGTCATATTCACTACATCTGCTGAAGTTGTGTCAGCTCCTTCTCTTAGGGATAGGCATGATTACACACAAGCCAATGGAAACAACAAAAGTGAGATTATTTGTACAAGCCTCTGCCAAGCAGAAAAAACCAAATGCACCTAGACAGATAGAAAATGGCATTTAAGAGATCATAATCTGTTCTGTGTCAGCAGTGTAGCAAAAAAACAGTAGCCCTTGGCCAAAGCAAGCTCCAGACACTCAGTACTGTCTCAAAGTGGCATTTCAATTTGTGTATTTATGCCTTGCAGACATTTTACTATAAAAGAATAATCTATTTTAAATGGAAAGGTTTAAACTTGTATACATAGGGGTTTTTTTAAATGCTTTTGGCGAGACATAGAAACAGAAACTGTAAATAATAGAAACAGATGCTCACAGAGATAAAGCAGAGGAGTGCTTTGGGACTGCAAAACTATAATGGGCAGTCCACCATGCAATAGCATAATGGGTAGACTCCCAGCACATCACTGTAACTTGTAGGAAGCACAGCTCTTTTTTTAAAAAATCTGCAATGTTTCCAATCAGCTAAGTATTTTACCCTTGTGATTATGTTTCTCTTCAGTTTTTTGTTTTTTCTGAGTGTCACGGTTTGACTCAGGATCGGCAAATAAACCAGAGACAAACAATGCTCTCGATCCCCTCCCCCTCCCACCCAGGGGCAGTTGTCTTCTGTGATCTCTGACCTTTCTTGGAGCTTACGTAGATATATGGAATGGAATACTTTTGGTCAATTCTGCTGTCTGTCTAGTCCAGCTCCCCTACAGGGGGGGTCATAGATAAAACTCTCCTGCCCCGGTAGCCTCTGTAGCGGCAGAGCTAAGAAGCGACCTTGGAGTCTCAGCAGAAACATAAACATTCCAGTGTTATCAGTCCACTAGCTGGAACACTTGCTGCTAGTTAAAAGAAAGCTTACTGAAGGAAAAAAATCAGTAAAGGAAAATTAGCTTCATCCTGGCTCAAACCAGGACACTGAGAATACTGAGATTCTGATTTTGAAGAACTTCATTGCTCAAGTGCTCCAGATTTCTATCTGCAAAACTTTCTTAGTTTCCTTTTGTGCTTAGGGACACGGTTTAGTGGTGGACTTAGCCATGTTAGGTTAAGAGTTGGACTTGATGATCTGAAAGGTCTTTTCCAATTAAAAAAAAAAAAAAGTCTATGATTCTATGATTTTATTATTTAGGAAGGTCTTAAGGATGGGAAAAGATGGTTACCATAACATATTCATAACTTTCCTGAAATCTATGCTTCATGACTTCTTGTATACTCCATTTAAAAATGGGATAAAGACCCACTGCTGAATAAAGCATCTATGCGAATAAAGCACCTCTTCTTGGATGGTTTCAGATGACAGCAGGTATCAAGGTAGCCTTGGGCAACTAGAAAAGAAAGCCACTGACTCCAATGACACATCTAACATATGGATCTGATCTTCATAATCTAAATCAAGATATCCCAATTCTTTAAACCCTTGCCCAGAACACACTTTCATATGAGGAGCTACTCTGTTTTAAAGTTAACATTTAAGATGGACAATGCAAAGCTGGCTGCTAGACTTCATGTAGGTCTAAATTTATTGGCTTGATCTTCAGAGTTAATCTGAGTTAAAGCACCAGAATGAAGAAAGTAAATACTGAACTATTTAAGTGTATATGAATTTGCAAGAAAATATGTAATCGATAGTCAACTGTCAATACGTTTAATTTTTCATTTTCTTTTACAAAATTCCATTTGCTGATGCAATATCCAAAAAGTAGACTCTACTACTTTGAAATACTTATGAAATGTTAAAAGGGGAAAAGAACAACTTTTGAAATAAATAGTGCTCCTAGCACAATACACACATCCATTTTTTCTCAGGAAATCACTTGACCTTTTAAAAACATACTGAAACCACCTATGTTGACGAAATTAGATATTATCGTCTTTCCAGCTTTATGAATTCCAGTAGTTTCTGTAACACAAAGCACAAATGCATTATTAAAATATAATGCACTATGCTATTTAAATTAGTTTTATTCTTAAATTACAGTACTGAGAATAATGAAGTATTAAATAAACATCTAATTCTAAATAGATAGTACACTAACAGCTAAAGTGTGCAGATGGCTTACAAATAAATATTTACATATTCCAGTTTAATAAGCATATTTTCAAGACAAAATTCAGGACTCTAAGAAGGAAAGACTACATCGTTCCATCAATCCTTTGTCCACAATCACCCATAAATGTATGGCCACGGAATCAGTAGATTGGATGGAAAAAGGAAACTGCCTATAGTTCTTGCTTTTGTTAATATGTGCATGGACTTGCCACTGCTTCCAAAGCAGAACACTAGAACGTATAAGGAAACTTTCATGGCTAAAACTGAAGTAAATCCAATTAAGAATAAAATATGTTGAACTGCCTGGATAGATTATTACCATCAATAAAACACAGGACTAAAACAAAGTTCTGACTAAGACTGGAGTAACACTGTTTTGTTTTCTGCACAGAACACGCATGGTGCTCATGTCCACAGAGCAATGGCAGATAAGGAAAGTGTACAGACAGCAGATTATTTTTGACTCTTGCAACATAGCTCATCTCTCCAGCTCAGCTAGAAAAGTTGTACGCATGCTTACTCCATAGAATGGTAACTAAAGTCAGCTACTGGAAAAAATACATAGAATCATAGAATCATTTATGTTGGAAAAGACCTTACACCAAACTGTGAGACATCAGATAAAATGGCTGAGCAAGCAGCTAACTAATAATAATTTTCCTAGGTACCAGGTTTTATGGATATATAAATATACAAAGGTGAGAAAGATAAATGAAATGTTAGGATTGGGATAATATTTTCAGTATTCTCTTTCTGCTCTTTTGCAAGCACATTCTCAGTTTAATGTAATAGGACTGATATGTTTAAGGTATTGCATAGCTGCTGTTTAGCACAGTAATATAGCAATAATTTTATACCTGAGAACATTATTTTTTCCCGTGTGATTTGGTTAATTCCTGGGAAAGTATATTATATCTGCAGAGGGATCTGGACAGGCAGGATCGATGGGCCGAGGTCAACTCTACGAGACTGAACAAGGCCAAGTGCCAGGTCCTGCACTTGAGTCACAACAACCCCATGGAACGCTAAAGGCTTGGGGAAGAGTGGCTGGAAAGCTGCCCAGCAGTAAAGGACCTGGGGGTGCTGGTGGACAGCCGACTTAACATGAGGCAGCAGTGTGTTCAGGTGGCCAAGAAGGCCAACAGCATCCTGGCCTGCATCAGGAACAGTGTGGCCAGCAAGAGTAGGGAGGTGATCGTGCCCCGTACTCAGCACTGGTGAGGCCGCACCTTGAGTCCTGTGTTCAGTTCTGGACCCCTCACTATAAGAAAGACATTGAGATGCTGCAGCAAGTCTAGAGGTTGTAGCAAGGTGGGTTTTGATCTCTTCTCCCAAGTAACAAGCAACAGAACAAGAGGAAATGGCTTTAAGTTATGCCAGAGGGGGTTTAGGCTGGATATTAGGAAAATCTTCACTGAAAGGATTTTCAGGCACCGGAACAGGCTGCCCAGGGAAGTGGTAGAGCCACCATCCCTGGAGGTTTTTAAAAGATGTGTAGATGTGGTGCTTAGGGACATGGTTTAGTGGTGGACTTGGGACTGCTGGGTTAACAGTTGGACTTGATCATCTTAAAGGTCTTTTCCAACCAAAATTATTCTATGATTCTATAACACCTAAATATTCTTATATTGATAGTGCACTCCTAATACAATCTGATCTGCATATCACAGGATATGAACACTGAGCCACTTGATCCTCTACTCAGACATAAAATATTGTTTGGTTAATTCATAACCTGTAACAGGCTCAAATAAGTCTTCAATGAAAACATTTTCTCCTAATGGGATGACACACAGTAAAGGAAAATCTTTCAGCTATGAATTCCAAGACTCACTGTTGAAATCACATTCTTTATTTCTTGCATTAATTTCTTAGCTCTTGTTATGGCTTTCTAGGAACAGCTAAAGAGCACTGTAAGCATCTAGTGTTTTCTCCCCCTTGAAAGCACTTACACTGAAATCACGTGACTGCTTAGTTTTCATTTTGGGCTCCAAGGAGACCTCATAGTGGCCTTCCAGTACCTGAAGGGGGCCTACAGGAAACATGGGGAGGGACTTATTACAAGGGTTCGTAGTGATAGGATGAGGGGTAATGGTTTTAAGCTGGAAGAGGGTAGATTTAGGTTAGACATTAGGAAGAAATTCTTTAGTGTAAGGGTGGTGAGACACTGAAACAGGTTGCCCAGGGAATCTGTAGTAGCCCCATCCCTGGAAGTGTTCAAGGCCAGGTTGGATGGGGCATTGAACAATCTGGTCTAGTGGGAGGTGTCCCTGCCCATGCAGGGGGGTTGGAACTATATGATCTTAAAGGTCCCTTAAAGGTCAGTAAAAGGAAAATTTGCTTTATCCTGGCTCCAACCAGGACACAAACCTAGCCATTCTATGGTTCTATGATCTTTTGGACTCCTGTTACACATCCTCCAATTTTTCCCATAGAACCACAGACCCCAGGTGCAGACTTTGATACACATTCCAAAGCTGGCTTCAAAGTGCTGTTAAGGGTTTTAAAATCCTCCCCAGTATTTACATTTTAGCCTTTTGTGTCCACAAAAGCAATTTCCATAAACTCATTTGTCACATCTTCACATATTTCATATAGAGCAACCTGGAAGATGAGACCCCACAAGTGCCTTCTCAGAATTACACATTTCCAGGACATTGTCTACATGTCTGTAGCCTTCACTTGTTGCTTAGACCCATACCTTGGCACTTAGCACTGCTGCAGTCTAACTTTACTTAAAACCTCCTCAATTCCTAAGCGATCATGTTCACACACCACAATTGCCCTGGCCTTGCTATTGTTTACCACCTTTAAAAAAAAATTAAAAATCTTTGTAACAGCCACACATCAGCAGCAATGATTTAATGCAGACTTCCAGGCCACTTATAAAAGCGTTAGATATTTTTGAGCCCAGTAGAGAACCCTGTAAAACATCACTGGACATTTCCAGTCAACGAATGCTCCTCACTGCTATTTGTTGTCTGCAATACTGAGTTTATTAGCTCAAGCTGACTAATGAAAAATGAATTTTAATCACTGATCATCACTTATATGAGGAGTATCCATCAGTTTTGGGCTGAAAATGAGATGTGTGGCTGTGATATGCAGGCTCCCCAAAGTCACTGTAACATGGAACACTGCAGTGCTGCACCTCTAGGGATGGTAATTTTTTTCTCATAAATGATGATTTATACACCCAGGATACCTATGAGCGCCAAAGACGTTAAAAAGGGAGGACAAAAACTGAGCCTGAAACTTCTCTGTCCAAATCCTTCACCTGTACCTTATCCTACCACAGCTTTTTGGAATTCACAGTGCCATCATAGCACTGTCTTTAGTCTGAGTTTGCATTTTCAAAGACAAAAACACACGAGTTTGTATGAGAACTACAGTGCTAGGACCCTACAGTGAGATGATCAATAATCCTTCAATTGAAAAGAGCTGGGAGGCAATGCTGTGCTCTGAAAATGAGAGCGTATTTTCAAAACTTAGCCCTGTACCCAGCTGCAATTAAACTTTCCTTTCTGTTTGTTCTCTTGAAAAGGGATATTTGCTCATCTCTCCCTTTTGTGCAATTGTAATTTTAAAATTTTAAACCAGTGGTCTATTATACTAATGCTCATTAGTTCTGTAAAACAGGAAAATCAAAATTGTCTTTATATATACTTAACACTGACAACTTGGTCTTTCATTCAGTTTTTTAACGTCCACTAAACTTGATGCTGCACCAGAAAGTCCATTTAACTACTTAGAAATAGTCCATGGAGGAAAAGAAACCATTCACATCTCAATTAAACCAATTTGTAAAAGCATAATTTCACTGCCTTTAGTTCAGTTAACTTATGCTTGTAAGGGGTTGAAAGCAGGATGCTGTTCACAATGTTCTGTGCTTCTGATACAGCAATGAATGTCCAGTTTCTGCTTCAAATTTATTTGAAATCATGTATACTACACAATGTGACTCTTGTGAAGCTCACAGAGTTTTAGGTTATATAAATCATACAAGCTTTTCAGTCTTTTTCTGACAGGTAGGATAGACTGCAAAAAACCCCTTCTGGTTTAGCCACATCTTGCTAGGGTCAAGGTAACTCTTTGAACACTCTGAACTTACTTTTTAAAGCATGATAGAATACAACAGTCCTATAGAATTGGTTAAAACCAAGCTGCCATTAATCACAAATCCAAAGTATTAAAGCAAAAGTTATTTTGAAAGTGTGGGCACTGCAGTTTCAAGATGTGTTCTTTTTGTTACCAACAGGGCTGAAAACTGCAGAAAGCTGACCACACAGCAGGATGAAGAGATGGATGTATGTCCTCTTTCCTGAGTTCACATGGTATAAAGGGGAAAAAGGGAGTCTAAAGCACGTAAATACTCATACATTCAAAACAGCAATTATTTGTGTCCTTCTGGATACCTGGGTAACACAGATCAGTCTCTTGAAGATGAATCTAGGACAGAGCAGGTTGCCATTTTCCCTGCTGAAGTATCAATTATAGTGACTGCATCTGAATAAGTTTAATGGAAGTTCTTACCCTGAAGACATAAAGAACTATTCTGCTGTCACACCTCACAACACCAGTAAAATATATTTGGGGAGACATGCAAAAAAGTGCCCCAAATAAAAAAATACCTCCTCTTCTTAGAATACCTAAAACACAACAGCACTGCAGAGAAATTAGTTTTGTTTTCCATATGATAGATTGTCTTGTTGGAAGGCTCAACATTGCACTGATTTGTTCTGTCCTGAGAAAGGCTCCCTTTCAGACTGACTTCAGGGTTGCCCCAGAAGCTAATGGAAAGAAACTGCATTCCAGAAGGAACACATGGCAGAAGTACACTATCAGGCTCTCTTGCATGCTTTATCAGCCACTAGGAGCATTAATGCCAGTCCTAGAGCAAAAGCACATGCATGCCCATCAAACAAAGCATCTAAAGTGAGGGGCACAGTCAGAACCATACCAACTTAATAGTTCAACAAAAGTAATTTTACTGAAGTCAGTGGATATTGGTTTGTCTTAATGAGTGACACATTACATAAAGTCCTGTGCAGTCTTGGAGAGAGCTATGAACCTACTAGAGGGCAGGTTCAGAGCAGGTTCTCAGGTTTCCTGAGAGGAAAAAGAAAAAGAGGAATCTGGGGTTCAAAACTTTGCATTGACAACATAGTCCTGCCACTGGGAAAGAAAAGAAGAATGACAAATATATTTTCAGACATTGATTCTATCACAGATACCAGCATGGTATTCTTAAATAAGCTACTGAGTAGCTAAAATTCCATGGTAAAGAATTTGACTGAATAATTTTCTTTTTAACCAACAACACATTAATCCTCCATTTTGAACTTATCCTACTACACTGGATAAGTTGTGCTACTGCAGGTTACATGGAAAAAGTATGTCAAACCAAATAAAAGAGTGCAAAAGAATCCCTACGTATTGGCAACGTTTCATCTTTTGAGATCTGACTTTTACTGGGATTATTAAGAGATAATGGCCTTCCTGAAGAGATGAATGGGATCAGCTGTGACAGATTTGCCATGTGTCATTCTGAGATCTGTTTTCACTCCCACTTTCTTCTTCTAACTTGAATCCCTACTGCCTGTGGTCTTCAGAAATTCCATTTCTATCTCACCTTGTACCTAATTATGGTAAGCAGGTATGGGCACTGTCCCTTCCCACAGGACACAAAAAGAGCAGATATCTATTTCTTTCCAGATTTTAGAACACCTTTTCCTAAATCACTCTTCATTTGACATTTTCTTTCTTCTTCTAAACTAGATGCATTGTGTCACCTTGCTGTATTTAACTGGAAGGTGTTATACCTTCTGTGATCAAGTAATGACAACCGTGCTACACATTTTATAAAGAGCTGAATTTAATTACAGCATCTATCATATCTAAGAAGAGATGAGTCTTTGTATTTCACCAGGATATCCAAGATAAAAAAGAAAGGAAAAAAGAAAATCTGTCTGCCGATTTAGAGGAGCATTATTATATAGCATTATCTGACAGAAAAACCTGATAAGCTGTCAAATTAAAAAGCTGATTTGGGAAACTTTACCGAAACCACTTTTTGAAAAGAGACTTAAGGTAGTATCTTGTTTGGGTATCACCTAGACTCTTTATTTAAAGATGACAGTAGGATACAACAATTTCATAATCTCTCAAAGGGCAGCAATGCTTTTTTATAAAAATATTTCACTGACTTTGGATAAGCTGTGACAGAGGTTCACCCAAAAAGAATGGGAAAATAAATTACCATCTCTGTAAACATCAATCTTTCACATGAACAATAAAATTATACTGAAAGTGAGACCTAGATACATGCTGAAAAATACATTTAATCATAACCAAAGAGTAGTTATAGCTGGAAGAATCAGAAAAAGATACAAGAAATCAGCTGTGCAATCACAAGTTGGCAAAGGTAAGGTAGCATGTTCATCTAGTTAAATCCATCACTTAACTTGTGGCTCAGTAACTAAGTTTAATTTTTAATGTATTTCGATTCCTACTAAAAAAATTTGTTTCTTGCATCTTACTACACGCTAGAGAACTTGTTGAAGTGCCTTTCACAGGTTTCCTTGTCTTATTTTTAATTCTCTGTGCCATTCTTTTACACAAGGCTATAATGCATTATTTTATTCATAGTATAATTGAACATAATTGTATGAATACAGGTAGATATCAGCTTCCTGTAATACTCATTGAAGATTTTTTTCCAGTTGAAACAAACAAAAAACAATGCTATTTTAGCCTTGCTTTGAATAAATAATTAAAACAGCATAGAAAAGTTAATTGTAGGAAACATTTTTTGATTGAGTGATCATAAGTTGACTCAAATCAATACAAGGACAACTAAAAATAAGTCTGTAAATCAGATTCTTGATTTCAAGAGAACCAAATTTGATAAAGTGAAGGAAACTTGATTGTGTAATCAGTATGAGGGGCTGGACTCAGCCAGGAAGGACACCTGGAAATTCTTTAAGGTAAAGTAAAAAATAAAAAAATAAAAAAATATTTGAACTTGCACCTGCAAAGTTAAAAACATACAGGGGAGACACTATCATAGACTATATTATAGGAAGTTAAAAATCCAGACTAGCCGAGCAAAGAAAGCAGTGAGTTTCAGAAGTAGAAACAGAAATAAATATATAAGTAAGGTTGTCAAAACTCAAACTCAAAGGACCTTTCAAAGTAAGCAAAATAAATTTAAAAGCCAGAGATTCTTAAGTGCTATAAACAAAAAAACAGAGAAAGAGATCTTGGAAAGAAGGGGAGTCGCTTTGCAGTAAGGTTGATGCTGATCCATGGGAGCAGATTGGATTGACTAACAGGAACTTATTTCTGAAAATGTAGATCACCACAGCTCAGAAGAAAGCAACATACTTATTCTTAGTGAGCTTGGGGGTGGTCAGAAGGTGAGGAAGATGACCTCTGTCCCAGAACTTAAAAATAACAGCCCTGGAGTTTTAAGATACAGCTATCCAATAGGACATGCTACATATTGTCTTAGAAAACAGAAAACATAATAGCTTTACATGAGAAGGGAAAAAAACCCAAAAACAGCCAGTCAGACTATTTAGTCTGACCTTGGCTGTACATGGTGATTTAGAACAAATCCAAAAGGAAAGAATTAAAGACATGGAAGGGATTTGAAAATGAGATAAAATGCAAAACTTCACCAAATCATGTTAAACTAATCTAATAGCTATATTTGATAAGTTAACTGATTTTCTAGATGAAGGAAATGAAGTATATCTAATTTATCTGTATTTCAGTAAAGCTTTTTATATGATGCCATGTAGCAAGTAATTGATTAACTGTGGAAAACATAGAGGAGTATAAAAATTATATGGTAAAGAGCTGAATAAAAAAGACAAGGGAAAGCATTGAACAAGGAACTTTTCCTCTCCTTCTTCCTCTCTCATGTAGAAATCGCAGCCTGAGATCCTGCTTCTGTATCTCTTGACAGGCTTCTGAACACAGGGCTGCTTGTTTTAGGTCCCACTAAAAGTGCTCATCTTCCCAGTACACAAGCTCCTTCCAGGAACCAGCTAGTGCATTGGAGTCTTCTCCTCCCTAAATACTTCAACTTCATTAAGGTTTCTTCTTCAGCTTCTTGGTGAATCCTTCACACAGATGAGAAAATGTAATTACTTGTCACATTCAGACCTGACAATGTGTCAACTATACCATATTCTGGCCTTCACTGTTCCCCACTATATTAATTACATTTGAAAACTAAAAATCCTCAAGAGATAGAAGTTAAGTCAGAATTATCAAAGCTCTCCAGGTATTTTGGAGAGCTGATGCCATCTAGTCGAATTGCTGGAAAATCTACATATGCTTAAGTCAAGAAAATATAATAAAATAAATGCTGAGTTTGACATTAATTTAATGAGATTAATATCAAGGTGAATTCTGAAACTGCATTAGACTATTATGCCATAGGAGCTATTAGAGGCCACTGCGGTATGTAAGGAAAATCAGTGGTTTTCCCACAGGAAAACTACCAGGGTGAAACTTCTTAGAAAGTGCCCAAGATGAGTTCCAGGACCAATCTTCTTTGGTGTTTTCTTCACTTATCTCAGTATAAAATGTGACCACACAATGAAATCTGCAGATGACATAAAACTAGACATATTGGCAATTCTGAAGAGGCCGCAGGTATCAGTCAAGAGGAACTGAGTCCTTCTGAGTTAACAGAAGTGACGCTAAAGCTTTTACTACAAAGTGCAGGTCGCACAAAAATATAGGATCAGTCACACCATTTTTGTGATAATATAGGATGAGAGAGAATTCATGAAGAAAGACATTCAATGGGTCTACCAGTCGGCTGCAGAATTATATTGAGCCAGCCAGTTTTGAGGTATGAAAAAGGAAAACTAACATCTTAGCATGCATCAGTGGAGATGGGTATCAAGAAGGAGGGGCCAATGTCTTCTCAGTCATGCCCTGTGACAGGACAAGGGGCAATAGATGCAAACTAGAACACAGGAAGTTCCACCTCAACTTGAGGAAAAATTTATTTACTGTAAGGGTTACAGAGCATTGGAACAGGCTGCCCAGAGAGGTTGTAAGGACTTCTTCTCTGGAGAATTTCAAGACCCACCTGGATGCGTTTCTGTGTGACCTGCCCTAGATTCTGTGGTGGTCCTGCTCTGGCAAGGGGGTTGGACTTGATGACCTCCAGACGTCCCTTCCAACGCCTACCATTCTGTGATTCTGTCATATGTCTTTACATGAGGTCCTAGTGTTCTCACTATTGTCCATTTCCAGTTACATGTGCTTTTGAAAAAGGAATTCAAAATGAAAAAGCAGCAAAAGAAAGGCTATTATGATAAGCAGAGAAATGTAAAAACTATTTTGTGAAAAGACATTAAAAAAAAAAAAGTGGGATGAACTGGAAAGTGTTGGGACTCGAAACTGGAAGAAAATGTCTAAGTGCAGGTGTTTTCTCCAAAGTTACCCTCTAAGAGAAGCAATTTATGTGAAGAAGCAAACTTAATCCAGCACATTTTTCTTTCTAATTTCTTAAGCTCTTCTATCACTAACTTAACTTTTAAATACACATGGGAAAAAAAAGAAATGGCACTGAGAAAAAAAAAACTAAAACACCAAACCACTAATGCTTTAGAGGGCAAATGGGCCATTGATTTAAATACAGTTCCATTAATATTTTCTTTAGCATTCTAAACATTTGCAGAACTTACTTCTTTTTTGACTGCTAATGAAAATAATCCACGAGCTATCTACAACATTAAACCTTTATCTTGAGCTAGTGCAATTAATTTAAAATATTTTCCATAAAAATTTAATTATTTCACCTGTCTGCATTTTCTTTTACTGTTATGATGCCTATTCAACAGAGAAAGTTGATTTTTTAACTTTGGGACAAGAATGTAGAATGTTTACATCAATTAAAACTATGATTAACCTAATGAAGATTTTTATAAAATCTCTCACTCTAGAAAATATGCACATAAACTGCATAAAACACTGATTTCTTTCATTTCTGAACTTCACAAATGCAAAAAATTGGGGGTATTAAATCCGTGTAGCTTTAAATATGTTTTTCTTATTTTTTAAATACCTTTAATTTTTTAATTTTGTTTTTTTATTGCCTGTCAAAGCATATACTGTTTTTTTAATTCTTCATTGACTAGTCTTTGTGTTCTTTAGTGATCTTGAAATCTTCTCTAGTACAGCCAGTATGTATAGTTTCTAACTATTTCTTTTTAATCGATGTTAATGAATATATAACTTCGGGTGTAAAAATTGATACTTCCATTGAAAAATCAATTTATTTAATCTGTTGATTTCCATTAGGTGGGAATATGTGCCTCTCTTCTCCCTAAGCAAGAATCTGATTCATGAAAGAACTCTGCCTTTACCACCAGGGTTGTATAATTTTTTCTTTAATGTTTTTACATATGGAACTTTGTCAAAGATTTGGAGGGGGGGGGGAGTTAACTCATTCATCTTTATGCCCCTTCATCTCCTATCAAGCCAGAGAAGGTTTATCTATAATAGTTACCAGCAGACATTCCTAGACAAGACCTCAGCATAAACAGAACACCAGGGAGACATGACTCTATGTACACATTAAAGGCCATAAAGAACACTGATGAGTTTTGCTGTCCAGATCTGGGAGGGTCACACATTACTTGTTAACCAAGGAACAACTGACTTAGCTGACATTTTTCCCTTTCTTTTCTTACTAATTCCATTAACTAAATATTTTAGATCCACATCTGTAGCCTCCTTTTATACACATGGCAAATTTTATACATAAAGTGTTCACTTGCACTGTGTAAGTCATCTTCTACATATTCCCAGATGGAGAGCTCCTGCGAAATCCTCCTGTTCTTTCTAAGCAGCCCCATTTATCTGTTATCTTCCAACAGAAGTAAAGTGTTATGAGATGTCCGTGTTTCATTGGAATTGCTTGTTTCTCATAGCAGGAAAATGACACATAAAACAGGAGACATTAGGCAGTACCTGTTTAACAGATGTTTGATTGCTGCGAACAAAACTTAAGTCTTTTTGATTGCATTCCCTTCCTGGGCAGAAAGGGAGTATTTATTTTGTCTTTGGGCGCATTGTCCCCACCAAGTAACAAGAGACTGCTCCAAGTTTGCAAGCTTTGTAGCTCATCAGAAGAGGGCATTGTTTCTCATATCCTCTATGTCTACCATTGGGATTGACTTACCAAGGTGACAGATCTGACTGTAGAAGTGTGAAAACTCAGACCATAGCAAACAAAAGCACATGAGAGAGAACCAAGATATATTCTTTTATCCAAACAAAGAACAAAGTGAGAAAAAAGGTAAGGATGATGTGTTGCTGGACAAATAAATGAATAAGAGTCTGAAAGCTTATATGATTTCAGTTGAAAAACACCCTGAAAGCCTAGTGGCCTAACAGCAGTGACCAGGGAGGTTTGAAAAATTATCCTATGCAAATGCAAGGCAAGACAAATACTGAGTGACTAGCAAGTTTATTTGCTAGGTTTCTATCTCACTTTGACCCTTCTAAGTTTGCGTGGATGTGGTGATAACAGGCTGTCTGTCCACTTTATTACAATATCCAAAGATACCTTTGTGAAAGAGTTTGAGATCTCTCCTGGCCACCACACTTATGCCTGAGAAGCAGATGTTTGATTCTCTTCCAAAGTGGCTATAGAGGCTTGAATTTGGAAGGTATTTCTAAGCCAATAGCATGCAAGTTAGACAATTACCTGGACGGCCTGGGAAATACTGATACATTCTGGAGAAACAAATGTACTGACACAAATGTCTCCTGTTAATTCTATGGTCAATCTGAACACACAAAACCAAGAGAAATGGATAGCACTTATCCTAAATAGGATACATGGTAATAGCTGACTCTTAGCATTTTCTTAAAGTCAGATGTTTTCCATTAAAAGATGGCAGATGCTTTGTCTATTTTCCAGAGTACAGGAACCAAGGGAAACATTTAAATGAGATGCCCACTTCTGCTAGCCCTTGGATGTTCTGCAATAACAATCTTTAGTCCGCAGATGCAGAGAAAGACCCTAAGAAAACATGTGTTCTCTCAGATGTTTAACCTTACGTGATAAAGCAAAAAAACAAAACCCAGAACAAAATTATTCTATATTACACCAAAGTCCTAAGAGCTTCAGCTGCTAACTACCGTATCACAGAGGTACTCAGCACTAAACATAACATCAGCCTATGGTTTGATGTTCTGCCAACACACATGGACTTTCACACAGAATCTTCTTTGGTATGTATGCTCAATCATAATTTATACTCCCCAATAACAGGGATAGATCTGTTCCAGTAGCCTGGCAGTGTTTTAGCCAATCTTTTCTGTGTGCACAACGTGTGCAAGATGCTCAGACACATCCCTGACAATGTCTGCTGACCGATGGGGTATATGAGGACAGCTACAACTAAATTATGGTTTCTAAGGCTGACCAGAGGTCCAGAGATGATTGGAAAGGCTTTGTTTTAGGCATTTGCCTATATCTGACTGTATCTTCCAGACTGCTGCAGGTCCCAGGAACTGCAGAGTCTGAACAGCTTTGAAACCATATACCAGTTGGCCAGTATCTTACAGATCCTGTTATGTCCAGAAAATTCTCCATCAGCCTGATTTTTGATTGAAGTCCTGAAGAGTAGGTTCCTGCTGGTAAAATGATTGGTTTTGCTTTGTTTTTTAAAAGAACCAGTGCTGTACAAACTCCCTTTGACTGCAGAAAGTGTGGTTATTCCCAGAAAAATTATTCTGAAAATCCTTCACAATAAATGGTGATTATTGTGGCTTTAAAAAGTCATCTAGCTTGTTTCAACATACTTTCCCAGACCAGTAAAATGCATACCCTTCACTACTAAAGAAAGAAAATAAGAACATTGAAAAAAATGTTTTTCTTGTTAAATAGATATGGCTATGAGCACTGCTGTGAGAAAAGGTTGGGGTTTTTTCCCCATTTGAACTCATTTAAAACAGATTTGCTTTCAGGTAAGGAAGAAAAGGTTGCTTCAAATTCAACTAAATGCTTCATTCTCAGATTACCTAAATCCCCTATAAATACTGGGCAGTCTCGACATGAAGAGTCAGAACATTTTATTTAGCAAATACCAAAATTGTTATTTTTACATTACTACATAGTTTCCTATGAATTTGTTTTTCCCTTTGGCCATAATGGTTAGTTCAGTTTGACCCAAATGAACAAGTTCTTTTGGTTTCCTACCATTAATGACTTCTTCACAAATCTACATTTCAGTGTAGAATTATTATCTAACTGAAGTTGCAAGAGCAGCTTATTCAGAGTAGCAGCCTGCGTTGGTACTACAGTGCAGTCCCATCACCACAACAGCAGCCAGCCAGTTGGGAAGGGCAATTAAAATTAAGTTGTGAAGTAGACAAGCCAAGCCATAAGGAGTAGAAAGGATCTGCATGGAAAATGGAGTTAGTCTATTGATTAGGAACTCTGAGGGCACGGTCAGCAGTTTTCTCATTCCTCTTTATTATGATCAAAAAGTAGGCTGCATCCAGATAAGTTAATGGAAAACCACTAGCTGAAAAAAAGGCCAAGGTGAAACATTGAAGTTCTTTGGGAAGGTGCAGAGAGACAATATTCAGTAAGGAGACATAACATTGAACTTAGGTAAGAAACTGGAATATACAAATCCAGCACAGATCTGAGCATCTTAGTAAGCTATCAAAAAAACTACAATATGCCATTCTCCATCATAGGGCTACCCACCAGCCACTGCCACAATGAGGAAGTGGGAAAATGGAACAAATGTTTAATGAAGGGCAGAAACTGAAGTGTGCATCCTCATAGCTCTAGCATTGCACTCAGAGAAATGGCAAAAGAGAAACTCTGGAGTAAAAAGACTTTAATGGGAGACAGGATAAACATACATACCTAAATCTAAACCTGTGTTTCTGAAAATCATCCAGCCATTTCAGGACACTGAAATCTTCAATTTTTTTTTAAAACTAAACCACATTTTTTCCCACTATAATCCAAAAAACAACTAGCCACCTTTACAAGGATAATAATCCTCTACCACTGGCCACCCCTACCTATTTTCCTTTTACAGCTCTCTCATTTCACATCTACTCAGATACAAACTGAAGGTGCATTGGCCCAGAGAAAATATAACACTTGAGTCTAGTAGGATGGGGAACAATGTAAGAGAGAAACATGCTAGATCCTACTCATCTTCCAGGGTTATTTCTGCATTTTATGTAGCTCTAGGATAAAACACACAGAACACCAGGGGAAGTCTTATGGAGCATTGCCATATGATACTTTTTACAAGGTGTCTACCTCTCTGAATGCTCCTAAAGTAATATTAGAGGATCATGTGTGCTACACCAGAAAGAAAACCCTTTGCAAGAGCACCGAACTCTGGGCAGCTCCTGAGACCTAGGACTGAGTTCAGAATCTCTACAAATCCCACATAGATCAGCGGCAATCAGGGCCACAGCTCTTTCTCAAAAGATGCTCATTTTGAGTATCAACAGGGGTGCCCACAGCAAACTCAGAATCACAGAATCACTTACGTTGGAAAAGACCTTCAAGATCATCAAGTCCAAACATTAACCCTATTCTACCAAGTCCAGCACTAAGCCATACTCCCAAGCACCACATCTAGATGGCTTTTGAACACATCCAGGGATGGTGACTCAACCACCTCCCTAGGCAGCATGTTCCAATGTCTGACAACCCTTTCAGTGAAAAAGTTCTTCTTAATGTCTAGTTTAAACCTCCCCTGGTGCAGCTTGAGGCCATTTCCTCTTGTTCTATCACCAGTTAATTGTGAGAAGAGACCAGCACCTACCTCTTTACAATGTCTTTTCAGGTAGTTGTAGAGGGCGATGAGGTCTCCCCTCAGCCTCATTTTCTTCAGACTAAATAGCCCCAGTTCCCTAAGCCACTCCTCATAAGACTTGTTCTTAAGACTTGTTTACCAGCTTCATTGCCCTTCTTTGGACATGCTCCAGCACCTCGATGTCTTTCTTGTATTGAGGTGCCCAAAACTGGACACAGTATTCGAGGTGTGGCCTCAGCAATGCCAAGTACTCAGGGATGATCACCTCCCTGGTCCTGCTTGCCACACTATTTCTAATATAGGCCAGGATGCCATTGGTCTTCTTGGCCACCTGGGCACACTGCTAGGTCATGTTCAGCCGCCTATCAATCAGAACACCCAGGTCCCTCTCCACTGGACAGCTTTCCAGCCACTCTCCCCCAAGCCTGTAGTGTTGCATGGGGTTGTTGTGGCCCAAGTGCAGGACCCAGCCCTTGGCCTTGTTGAACTTCATACAGTTGACCTCAGCCTATTGATCTAGTCTGTCCAAGTCTCTCTGTAGAGCCTTCCCATGCTCAGGCAGATCAAAACTCTCTACCAACTTGGTGTCTGCAAACTTACTAGTGTGCATTCTATCTCCTCATCAAGATAATTGATAAAGATGTTAAAAAGAAGTGGTCCCAATACTGAGCCCTGAGGAACACCACTTGTGACTGGCAGCCTGCTGGGTTTAACTCCATTCACCACCACTCTCTGGGCCCAGCCATCCAGCCAGCGTTTTACTCAGCAGAGCATGTGCCTGTCTAGGAAGTACGTACTTCTAGCAAGTGATGCAACACCAACTGGTTATGGGGCCTTGGCTGCCATTATCTACAGCAGATGGGGTCGTAAGAAGGCTACACAGGTAATGAAACTGGAAAATCCTGAACCTCTGACCAAAAACTCCTCTCACAAAATCTCCACCCAATATTTTAAGACACCAATGACAAGTGATGTCTTGTAGTCAGACACTCCAGTCAGAATTATAATTCAGAGTAAAATTTTTCCTTGTAAAGAAAGGAGAATTATTCAAGTGGTATGCTTTAGGCAACCAGCTGATTTTTTAAAATATTATTTTATTTAAAAAAAAAAAGAAATCTAGCACATTTAAGATTAGCAAACTTACTAATTAAGATGCTAATCTTGTCTCTATTCTTAATTTTAAGGGAAAAAAACAAAACAAAAAACAACAGAAGGAGGAGAGAGAAGTCTATGCTTATGTACAGTGGTGCAGGCACATTAAGATATTATGCAGAAGGAACAATTCAGAAAACAGGCACAAAGTAAAAAAGAATATTCTTTCTAGCACTGAAATAGAAGTTAATAAGCCCTCCCTCATGCAAACAGGATCAAACTCGGTCCATATTGTACAGCTGCAACATGTCCTCCATCCACACCATGAGCAAAGAGCAACTTAGCTGGTTAACCAGTACTGCCAGGTATTACTGTCAATCCCTAAAACAGCAACAGCTGTTTTAACACATCGAACTTGGATGCAGCAGCATTTGCCAAACGGTGTTGTCTGATATCTTTATGACTTCACTTTTACAAATACTACTTTTAGAACTGGAATGACAATGGTAGCTTTGAACATGGTCCCATTCATATCTTCAGAGCAGTATTAACCTTGCTCAAATGCAGTACAGTCTTCAGGACAAGCCTGTGTCTTTCCTAAAAGGTCCATCAACACCAGTCTGTGAATAAATGTGTGTTTAAAAAGGGTGTGAATGAAGAGTGCCAAATCTGATGGAGCAGCAGGGGAAAGTTAAGAAAAAGGTACGGCTAGATGCTCTTGTGCTGGGAAGGGAGAAAAGATGGAAGGTCAAAAGGGGAAGGATGGATTTCAAAAGCGATACTATGGCATACAGGAGCCCTAAAATACTACTACGGGAAAGCCAAGGGATTCCGTAGCCCGGCTGATGAAGCAACTGAAAATGCCTTGAAATGCAGCTTGTGCATAGATTACTATAGGCAGCTCAAGAAGCTCTATTTTTTTGTTTTCCTTTTTTAAATAAAACATCCAACCTCCTTCCACTCCACTAACCCAATAAAGGAAATCACTCTGTTTTCTAAATTGACCTGTGTTCATTATAAACAAATTCTTTGTGTCACTATCTTCAGAATACAACTGCAGTGTCTCCTTGTTATAGCCACTTTGTATTTTCATGAAGAAATAGAACAGAGAAGAAAAAGAAAACTATTTCCATGCTCATCATTGAGGTATAAAACAAATGAAAAAAAACAAAACACCCCAATCCTATTTTTTCTTTTCTGCCACACAGGTCTTCAACACAAACTAAGACACACTGCTCCCCAGCTTCCACCTTACTTCAGTTACCATTTACCAAACATTGCGCAAGTTAGAAAACAAGGGGGACATGGGGGAAACTGGAGTATCTGAAAGATCACAGGACATATTTCATTCACTATCCCCCTTTCCCTTGAGAGTTTATCACCTCTCAGAGATGTGTCTAACTTAAAGCCATTAATGGTTTCTAACTGCCAGGACGGTCAGTCATTCATAATGCAGTAGCATACAGGTGTTTTTTTTAACAACTCCTGCTATACATAATTTCATTTGCAATGCATACTTTCCTTTTTATTTCAAATTCTAAATTAATTCCAGGAAATTATCTGAAGGTTTATATTTCACCCGTGGATTTTTTTTATTATTATTTTTATTTTTTAAAATATCAGGTAAAGAGCTGGAATACAACTCAAACCACCACCAACAAAAAAAACCCAAATCAAAACACCTTAATACTAATAATTAATACAGGGAATGGCTTGAGCATTCCTTATTAGTGAAACATACCCTCCCATCCCACTCCACCTCCAAGATGAAGCATTTTCTACTTTTAAACAGATAAATCAGAACTGTCATTTATGTCAAAGCAAATATGCAAACTAGAATACCTTTCACTTACATCTCTAGATTTGCTGCCTTTTGTTTCATACTATATGCACACACATCAACTGTTAACAGATAACATGCATATCTATAAGGTACCATTAATGGCCCATTAGTCCTAATCAATCAGAAAGGGATTGCATATCTCAAAAACCTGTTGCCTTTAAAAATGAAAAAAATAGGAACAGCGTAATCTTCTGTGCATGGCATTTGTATAAAATTAAATATAGGCCTGATTAAGGTAATTCTGTATTCATGTGAGTGGTCCTGTTCAGTAACAAGCATCACTTACATAAGTAATATCCTGTAGCTTCCATTTTAAGTTAAGGTATCTTAATTTGGTTGGTTGTACAAATGATAACTGATACACCTTTTGCCTGCTGGAACACTTCTGCTAAATTCTTATGCTTCAGATTGCTTTACTGAGAACTTGTAATTAAGAGAACACAGACAACCTTTTCTTCAGTAAATGTTTTACCCCATCGCTTGGAGATAGATTTGGGAGTCACTTTACTGTGTAGCTTTTGTCAAAGCCTTTTTTTCCCCCCTAAAACAATAATCCAATAAAACCAAATGAAAACAAGAAACAAAACCACTATTTCATGCCTTGATAACCGTATTTTTCCACTTCCAGTAATAACTTGAATTTGTGTTTCTAAACTCTGTTAGGAAATGCCATCATCATAAAGTGCATATTTCTGAGGACTCTTTAACTACTTAATTAGCTACTAAAACACTGCAAAAGAGTTGACAATGTATTAGAAGAGAAGCAATGAGCCAAACTCCACGCATCCCCCACCTTCTTAGTCACAGGTGGTTGCATAAGCCCTTACCTGCTGGGTAACGTTCAATAACTGGCCAGTTGTCCACCTGTAATGTGGCATTGCCACCACTTCTCGTGAAACGTACTACATGATATTTTCCATCATTAATGATTGCGTTGATCTCTTCAATAGAGATGTCATCAGTTCCAACATTAAATTTAACTCCAATTTTTCCTTGGTGCTGCATATTTAAAAAAAAAAAAAAAAAAAGAAGAAGAAGAAAAAAAAAAAAAAAGAAGAAAAAGAAGAACTAATTAATAATTGTTTTAGGAAGAAATACAGACAGTGTGTCATACAGGGAACCATTTCTAACATCATCTTCCCTCCTCAGATGTAACTTCTGAAGGCTTGCATGTGGCAAGCCTGCTGACACCTCAGTAAGTCTGGGCCATCTCTTTGATGGATAATTGATATTTCAAATGAGCTATTTCAACAAATTGAGTTCTTTCCTTTTCCAGGCGATTCAGGCCAACATGAGGAGAGAGGAAGGAGCCCAGGTGTTCTTTCTTTGTCCCCTCCCTTGCCTCCATGATGATTAAACACCATTTTTCCTTTTAGACTTTCAACATTGAAAGCCTTTCAGTGTCACTTGGAAGAGGTAGGAGGATTTTTGAGCTATAAAAGCTAAGGCCAGGCCCTGCATCTCCTTTTTCCAAACCTCACTGATACTCAGAGTCTTCATGAATTATAACAAAGGAGGAAACTTCTTTTTTTCTGATGGAGTTTGTTTGCATCGCGTTGCAATAGCCCCAAATCATTAAGACAAGAACAGACCAATGGACTAACAAGGACTTCCCTGACCAGAGCCAGACAGGAGCGACACAGTGACAGCATCTTGTTCCCACTTAGGACCAAGACTCTGATTTTTTTGCTGGTATTTGCCTGTAAGCTCCTGTACTTGAGTGCACCTAGCGTTAAGGGGACACACATTCATAGTCAGGACCAAGGCTGTAGATTTTCCAAATGATTGGCATTTTCATTTTTATTGTCTTTTAATTATTAAGATATTCACTCTAATGGGACATTTACATTTTAACAAAGTCCTTTAATGTTATTAGAAGTTTAACTTAAAGACTTTGTGATAGGTTTTCTTTTCCTCCTATAAAATCAATTCTATTCCTGAATAAGGATATCTATTACATTGAGGAATAAAAGAGAAAAGCACAGTATGAAATTAGGGGCTTGTGCATAATAAGTGGCAATTCTAAGTGAAATTTCATGTCACTGGTACTGGTACCTCCTTTTTAAAAGATACTTTAATACTTTAAATACTTTAAATATTTTTCCATGCCTATAAGGGTGTCAATAAGGGATCTACCTCATCCAGCAAACGCTCACCTTTTGCCTCTCGTTCAAGTTGCAGAGCAATTTCCCAGTTATCTTGGGAGAGTAACAGTAGCTCCATTTTATTTCAACTGGTTCAGCTATGACTAGGAATAGATTTCACCCATTTTCTCCCATGGATGCAGTAGCTTATTTACTTCACCTGTTTCATTCATATGCTTAATCTCTTTATACAGAAATATATACAAAGAAATATAACATTGTCCTGGCTCTAAGGCAACCTCTTCTTTTACTGATTTATGAAATGCAGGTACACAACATGTAATGACAACCGCATATGCACTTTTTCACAGTACTTTCAAGAAATCAAAGGCTTTGAGGATTAAAAAAGCTTACTAATTTTGTGGTGATTCATAATTATACTATTCATAACGTACACTTTACATACCTGCTTTCCTATTTGCTCTATATATGTGTATACATATATTATTTTAGATTAAAAAATGACAAGAAAAAAAAAATCTTTGAGTGAATAGGACAGGTGCAGGCAAAATGAAGTGGCATAAAAGGTGAATATATCAGCAGCTTTTCCAAAATAAGAGAATGTGGTGCAATGGTTACCCAGTTACTATTCATAAATGGCCAGGTATTCGCAAGTGAACTGAATGCTTTACAGACTTGAAGGCAGACCTTTAGCCTTGCTTGTTACATGTATACTTTTATAGTGAAAAAAGCAAGTTTCCCTACGTTTGTACAAAAATACTGTGCACAGACACCTAGCACGCAGCTGCAATATCAAAGAATATTACCCTTATAGTTGATAACATACTATAGTGATTTTTGGGTTCTATTTCTAACATATTTGTGTCACTGAGAAAATTAAAAGCTCCATATTTAAAGTATACATTTCTTTTTTTCACAGTTCTTCAGCACCTGTGGGTATTTATGTAACCTCCCATAAAACAGGGAAGCACATCTAGGTTTCAAGTTTAAGTTTTCTATATTATTATTTTAATATTTAAGTTTGACTTTTGAACATCACACTAAACAGGATATGGACTACAACCCCACTGTGTACACCCCTTTAGAACCACAAAATAAAATACGACGCAAAGATCTGATGGTACATGGGTCCAGATAGAGCAGACAGAGGATGACATTATCAGAATGCAGTATGTCACCAGGTCAGCTGAGTTGCAATAAGCACCTGTGTGTGTAGATAGTGGTTTTTTTAAGCCCTTGCATAATCATGCAGCAGTTTGACTAACTGTACTTAGTCACTGCAAGATAATGTAAGTCACGTTATGTTTTGTTTGTCATTGAGTAAGACCGTATTGTGGATCAGTTGATGTACAGTAATCTGTGGAGATAACCTGATCTCAGCCCTTCAGCCCTGGGATGCTTAATAAAATGGGCTGGTAGCCCATTAGAAAAAACTGCTTTTTGTTTTTCCTTCTTTTTGGAGTAACATGATGGTGCAGAAAGGGAAGAGACTGCCAAAACTGAAGCATATAAAATCCCTAGTTCCACTTCGCCAGCCTCAGCTGCATAGTGCAGTAGTAGAAATGTTCCTTTATTGCTTGTTCATTCATAATAACCTTAAAGTTATTCTTCCTGTCAGAAATGGCCTCAGAAAAATGCTGAATGAGAGGTTCCTTCTTCAGCACTCTGATGATGGGCACTGTAGAAATGCCTGTGCATTACTAAGTACCAGAGTAAGGAAATATTATTGTTGCATTATGTTATCCTTGACAGTGACCTGAAATAGTATAGCACTTCAAGCTCATATTTCTAGGAGGTTATGTTTGCCCACTAGCAAAGGTTATAATTTCTGAGCACCCCTGTAAAAATAAGCTCTGTACACAGGGCCTTAGAAGTCCATCACGCTGTTTATTGTTCTTAGCCTGTGTTTTATTTTTCTCAAATTCCCCCAGTTGTGAGAGAACATAGAAATGAAATCAGTTCCTTTTCTTACTGTGCCTTTATTTAATCTGAACTGGGAAGGTCCCAGTAACAGAGTGGAGACATGTAGGAGATGGAACAGTCTCCAATATTCTTTCCAAGAGAGGACAGAAGAGAGGACACACATTAAGCAGAAGAGTGAAGCACTTTAGAAGTAGTGTTGTTTTCTGTCTCTGGAAATTATTTTGAGCTTCAAATGAGAATGTGCCATGTATACTGCTACATCATCACCACTGTTCCCTGGGACAAAGCTGGGCAGGAACCTCTGATTCACCTACAGACAAGCTACCTAGCAATCTGAGCCCCAACCAGCAGCTCTTCAGAAAACCTACACTCTTGGTTTGGAGGTGCTTTGCCCACATAGCTCTTCCATTTCTGAGGCCAGAGTGACTTTCTCTCCACAGAGGCAGAGAAGTTCATTTGGTGTTACCTAACGTACCCCTACACATTACCTCAATGCACAATATAGACTTTGTCTACAGTTTAACCTCTGCTACTCAGCCACTTGCAGGAGTACAAAGTCATGGGGTAAGGATAAATATGTTGATGGCTTCAAAGCAGTTGGATAAAAGCATGAGAGACACATGTTTAGCTCCAATCCTATGCTCCTAATGTGCTCTGGAATGCTAGGAGTTTTGACTGCTCAGACCATAGTGGGGGGGGGTGGGGGTGGGTGGGTATGTGTAGATACCAACATCTCAAAACATTTTGTCTTCAAAAGCACTGATAGCTACTATTGTAATTTAGTATCTCTAGTGGAATATTTGAAAGCATTTTTTATTAATTGTGTATTCTAAAAACCTTGGCTTTAACAGGCTTCTGATGAAGCTCTGAGAAAGCTGACGAACCTGAGAACCAAGTACCAAGCAAGAAATGTGAAATGCAAATCAAGCCAGCAGCTGATAGCAAAATTTGTTCCCTATTGGACCCTGGCTCAGTGCTACTGATCTGTCAGCTTCAAATGCTGTAAAAGGTATTCTGATATAAAATACATATATATCTCTCTCCAGAATGATGATACTTCCTATAGCATCAGCAAGTTTTTACTGCTCTCGGTAGTAATAATTCTGGAATCAGTCAAACATGCGCATGTGCAAACTTGGCGTAACAGTAGTTTAGAAGGGACCACAGACAACCTAAGCTCATAATACTTGCAACCTTTAACCACTTGCAAAGAAAACTAATAATACTGTGACTCCCATAGGTGAACAAACAGAGGAAAAAAATTAAGCATGCCAGCTTGCATCTTACAGTGTCAGTCCCTGAGGAACAACTTTCTGGCAAATATGAACAGAAAATCTTAGAACTGATGGTTTACTTTGATTTTATTGACAAACAATTTTCTTCAGTTTTAATTAAAAGAGTGAGATAATTTCCACTCAAGTGTAATCAGAGGCAAATATTCTACAGTATAGAAATGCATGCAAAATAATTAAAACAATTTCTGGTCTTCTGAATCCTGTAAAAGAAAATGTATATGTAAAAATAGTATCTTTTGGCTCAGGAAGTGAGGGGAGTGGTATGTAATGGGCAGGAGATACATTTAAACTACAAGATTAATTGAGTAACACTGTATATTTCAGTCAAATAACCCATCAATACTATCCTATTACCATGTAGTATCTTCCACACAAAATGTTTCCTAGGAAAGACACAGAAAATATAAGAAGTCTGGGATGAGTTCTTTGAATTAATCCACCTTTTGTATTCCAGTGAAATAACTTAACTTGCTGGCTATCAGTTTTTAAATTTATACTCTCAGGTATTATGTCATTAACCCAACATCATAAATTATTTTTAATATTTTTTGTTACTGCCTTTCTCTATGAGAAGTTATAAAATAGTCAAACTAATTTTTACCAACAGTAATCAAATCTTTTTACTCTTTGGTCAACTGCAGGACAACACAGCATAAGAACAGGCATTCTCCTGTCAACCCTTATCTTGAGTACTTACAGTCAAGTTTTGTGTCCCTTCATGAATTCAGAAAGGTAATAATTTTCAGAGATGGATTATAGTGTTCAGTGTATCAGTGTTTGACATACTGTAAAAAATGTAGGAGGGGTTTGAAAACTCTATCAGAGGACTAGCAGGCAAAGTTATCAGTCATAGGTAGGCACATCAAAGCAAGCAAGCAAAGATTTTTGCTGATTTCTGATAGGGTGCATCCACCAGGTATTCAGTGTTTAATAAACTGGCATCTGACAAGTGGGAAACTGTTTTGTTTCTCCTTCTTTCCTAAAAGCTGGAAATCCGTAGCTACTGTGGAGAAGGAAAAAGAAGGAGAAAACAAACTAACAAAAAAAACCTGCCAAAAACCACAACAAACCAAACTTCTCCCTTTCCTGGTTGCCTAGTGAGGAGACTGAGCTATTCCCAGAGTTCCTTCTTGCCAGTTCTCACCATTCCATTTCTTTGCAACTTTCCCAATATTTGCTTATTTCTTAAATCCATGGATCTGTAGACCATAGGTTATGAGAAAATCCCTCTTTCCATTTTAAACCAAGCTCCTTGTTCTGATAATTGTACAGAAAAGCTTAAAATCCAAAGCCTTGCAGGCTACTGCATTGGCAGGCTAACAGAAGGAACTGAAAATCATCGTAAATCCCATTATTTTGAACTAAATGCTTGACTTTTTTCAGCTGGAGGTATACTCCGCCAGTGACACTGATTTTCTTACCATTGTATCAAATCTAAGCAACATGCATCAAAGTGGGCTTCCTCTCCATCCAGTCTCCCAGCAATTTTGACTGTTTCTCCTTTCTCATTGGGCTTGCTTCCAAAGTTTTCTTCTGCTCTACTTGATACTTAGCCTCCTGGTCCCTGAGACAGTGAGACTGGCGGGATAAACTGAAAATACTTACTTCCAAAATGCTCTGTGAGACTTTATCTACAGCTGACTAGTCTTTTTGAGCCTCCAGTACACAGCATGCTGCATTCAGGAAGTTTTTTCATGACTTGAAGGGTATCACTACTTGGCTTGAGTGGTGGCTGGAATTCAAATGTGACCCTTGGATTCCTGCAAAAGACGCAGTCAGGTGTGTGGTACCTGTTTGCACACACCAATTTGAAATGTGATCCTGGCAACAAAGTGCTGCCTAACACTATGCTAAGCCACTATTCATACTGTTCAGAGAGGAAAAAATACTGTTTGCAGAGCCAGAAATGTTACCAAGATTTCCTGCAGAACCTGTGCATGCTGACCTAAGTGCAAACCCAAGCACCTTTCTCATCTACACCAAGATCCTTCCAAAGACAGTACAAGGCACTTGAAAAACAATTCCATAATAATAAATATACAGCAACAAACTTTTTTCTCCTTCCCTATTTTTGGGATCCTCAATCAGTCGTTTCATGGAGTTTGTTAAAGAGAGAGAGAGAATTTGCAACACATTGTGCTCTAGTGTTTTACTCAGAGGCTCTGAAAAATAATTCTGAAACCTTTACATTACCCTAGTTATCTAGATTTTCTTAATCCATACAGAAATAGTAAAAAATCATTGTCCACCAGATGCCCCTGGTGGACATATAAGAAAAGCATTGGCACTGTAACAATATTATTTACGCAAATGTACACAGATGCCACCAGAGCTATCGCACGCTTAAATGTTGCTCTATAAAAATTTAGCAGCTTGTAGCCTTAAACCAATGACCCTTAAAAAAGCTAAGTGAAATATGGCCCCAGCATCACACTAATACACAACTGAGGAGTACCTGAACAAAAAGCTACCTAAGTGGCTCACTAAGTGGAAGAAGTGATACATGACTTAAAACAGAGGGGTTTTTATGCCACAGAATTCCATAAAAGCAATCACAGAACAAAAAGCCTGGGAAGAAGGTATCATAGAAGTGTTCACTGCCCCAGGAACAAGGCAGGAAGCAACTGCTCTTTACTACTATGAAATAATTACTTGTATCACTTTCTGCTTTAAAATAATTGTCCTCACAGGCTGCTTTAAGTGTTGTAATAGCAATTCAATTTATACCTAAAGCTCCGTAAGTAGAAAATGTAGAAATACTTACAAACCTACAAGCTGACACTTCAGCTCTCAGACTGCAGTTTTCCTGTTTAGCTTTAAACATTGTAATTCTCACTGCTATATATCCTAGCTATTATTTCAAGTTACTCTGATGATGAATTACCGAGATGGTACCATTACCCTAACCACCAGCCCCCCAAAACACAATAGCTATGAAAGACATATGGTGTAGAGCCTGCAGGAGCAGCATGCTGCATCTTATTGTACACTCAGCATCATTACTGCAGTACACGAAATTATTTTTTTTTCTGAGAAAACACGCAGTAAAGAACAATTTAAGTAGTTAGCCCTTAACATGGTGCTTTCTGTCAAAACAGCATGTAGCACAAAAATGTCTTGATCTTGCTAGCATCTCACCAAGGATTCCCAGTTGTGGTGAGATGGTATGGATGTGTTGAAGAGACTACAGATGCTATTATACCAAACAGAGCCTAATTTGAAGGAAAATAAAATGTGTTTTTTTAACTACTGGCTAAGGTACTTCACATACCTTGACTTTGTTCTTGCATGCTTATTTTCCACATAGGCAGACACCTGTGAGCTTGTGCAACTCAAATACAGTATGCCCTGCCTGAGGAATGGCATATGCATTGGAAGCTCCAGCTACTCAAAAATGACACTGTTTCTCCCCACACATACATCAACACGTGTTTCCAGAGGAGCAAAGATTTGAAAAATAGGCTTGCTTTCCAGTTTTTTATAGTGTTTTTATACAGAGATGATTAAAATAGTGTTCCTGGGACTGGACACAGTCATCCAAAGGTGTAAAGGTACTCTTTGACACAAAACAAACAAAACAAAACAAATGAGTAGCACCTTGATATCAGTATAATCTAATCCACAATGGAAATTGAGCTGGTTCAAGTGTATTGATTTCTATGCTTAGAAAGGCTTCACAGAACTCTTCTGGTAATTTGCTTGTCTGAAACAAATCCAAAATCAGAGTCAGAAGGAGGTGTAACTGGAACCAGAAGTGAAGAATCAGCAAATTCTCAAGCAGGCTTTCACGCTAAATGATTAATAGCCATATGATCAACACACATGCTCATGAAAACAAAAGTAATCAATTTTTGAGAATCTGGGCCAAAGGCCTTTGCGTATTAAAAAACCTGTAGGGAATTATTAAAACCCAAGAATGGTGTTAGACACCCAACTCCTACTGAGTTTAATGAAAAGTTATCACCTACCTGTCATTCATACTTTTGATAAGCTTTACTTCGATATTAATGACAATATTGAATATTTCCACTGGGACAAAGTACTTTTAAAACACTGTTTAAATGCAGACTGGGCATTCCTTTATTGTTCTCATTGCCTGTATACAAGTGCATTTCCAGAACTGTTTCCTAACCTTTCTTCTCTTGCTTTGGAGTCTCCAATTCGAAACAACCTATTCCTCATTCATGTTGGCTGCTAAGTATTCATTATTGACATGGACATATGTGATAGAAAACTAAAAGAGAAAAAAAACCAACAAGCAAACCAGCCCACAAAGTGATTTAAAAGCCAAGCGTCCAAACAGTGGACCTAGACAGATATTTTTGCTTCCCATCGGTAAAATGAAGACAACAACACATTCTCATTTCAGAAACGTACTGTCTAACTGAAACCATTAATAACTGCAATGTAGTTAAGCAGAACCAAAGAAACCCAACCAAACAAAAAGATCAGTTACTGGTCTGTGAGATAAATGTTCAATTGAAGTGAAAAGACCTCACACAAGGAAACATGGCTATGCTATTACCAGACAGCAGAGTTACAACATGCCGTCAGTTGGGCTTGGGCTCACTAGAGAAAGGCAAGTCCTGGTTGTCCTATTTTCTCAGCAGTTCTATTGTTTCCTTTGCCAGCTTTCTTTTTCCTATCATCAAGTGCAGAGTCAACCTACAGCAAGCTTTAATACCATATATATTTTTCTCAATGGTAGTAGTTTCCTTTACCTTACCTTTCTTCATCTTGAAGATCTTTCAGAATCAAAACTGATTTGGCAATTTCCATGAATGCTCTGCTGAGATATGCAGTGCAGAGTAGCCTACTGTCAGTGCTACAACAGAAGATCTCACTTCCTTTGATCACTTAATGCTGCAGAGCATGTAGAAATTCTTACACTGAATACATGTAGGATATGAAGTGATCAAACACCTTTAGTTGACTGGACTGTGAAATCCAATGGGTAGTTGGAAGGGGAAAGCAAAATCTGATAGCTACCTGTATATTCTCCTCTGGTATTGCTGCTAACAGCCCCCAAATTTTGAATGACATTGCTTTGGCATCTTAAAAAAACAAAGAAAACAAAACAAAAACTGTGGAAGAGAAGTGCCACCAAGTAATGGAAGGGCTGTGTACATGACATCATTAGTGTTCATAAATAGCTTCTATAAGGAGGAAATTGTTGAAGAAAACATTGCAAATAGCACAAGCACCTTCAACAATAAGCTCTTTGAAATGCAAGAAGCT
This sequence comes from Hemiprocne comata, assembly GCA_020745705.1. Lineage (NCBI taxonomy): Eukaryota > Metazoa > Chordata > Aves > Apodiformes > Apodidae > Hemiprocne > Hemiprocne comata. Next base: position 61,850,644 of record CM036588.1, on the reverse strand, counting down.
TCCAAATAAACTGAATTGTATTTAGATGAAACCTGCCAGATATTTGAAAAGGCCAATCCCTGGATGCCTCTTCAAAGCAGGGAAGTCATGAATCATAGACTGGTTTGAGTTGGAAGGGACCTTAAAGATCATCTAGATCCAACCCCCCTGCATTGGCAGGGACACCTCCCACTAGATCAGGTTGCTCAGGGCCCCATCCAATCTGGTCTTGAACACTTTCAGGGATGGTGCCTCCCAAACTTGTCTGGGCAACCTGTTCCAATGTCCCACAACCCTTATAGTGAAGAATTTCCTTTTAATGTCTAAGGGAAAAGAGGGGCAATAAATGGCAAGGAAGGGCAAGGAGGGGCAAGGAAGGGCAAGGAGGGGAAATGAATAGTCTCAATTACACCCGTTTCACAGGTGCAGAAGCAAAGATGACTGAAGGGACCTGAGCAGTGCCACCAAGCAGTAGGGGTAGGAAAAGGGACACAAGCAGCAGCGTCTGTCACTTCGGTCTCTCAACAAGCAACACTAATGTTGGACAGGTGTTACATGCCAAGACACAACTTTTGCAGAAACATCTTCTCCCACAGCCACCTTCTGCTGTTTGGAGAGGTGTCTTCCATGTACATTCAAGCAATTCAAGAGAAGCTTTGAAGAAACTAGTTCTTTGGATGCAAAAACTACAAAGCATTATGTTTGCACAGCTAACTGATCTCCACGCAAACTTCTACGCTGTTGGTAAATAGTTAATCCAAAGCCTTGCAAACTGTTACAGCACTGCTCCAAGTCCAGCAAGGAAGAAACATGCCAAAATGACATGTCTAAGATAATAAAATAGGTAGTGTGTATTTCAGTGACCTGAGGAAAAAAAAAAATCTAAATCCTCGCAGCTCTCAAAAGCAAACATCTTATTCCTCATTCCTAAAGGAATGCTTTTGATGCAAAGATACCAAAGTGCTCAATGGCAACAATTCCAGAAAGTCTGGCCCAGATTCTCAAAATAAAGTTCCTGAAGTCCATGCAGAACTGAAAACTCTGAGGATTCATGTTTAACATTGGCACCTTGCCAAGGTGCCTTACCAAGAAAGGGACCAGAACGACTATTTTCTTTCCTAGCAGTGCAGAGAATTTCTCCATCTGAAAAGAAACTTGCTTTGGTGGTGGAAAGTTTCATAGAATCATAGAATGGTTAAGATTGGAAGGGACCTTAAAGATCATCAGGTTCCAGCCTCCATGCTATGAGCAGGGACACCTCACACTAGACCAGGCTGCACAAAGCCTCATCTAGCCTGGCCTTAAACACGTCCAGGGAGGGGGCTTCCACAGCCTCCCTGGGTAACCTATTCCAGTAACTTACTATCCTCATGGTGAAGAATTTCTTGCTGATGTCTAACCTAAATCTCCCCTCTTTCAGTTTAAAACCATTACCCCTTGTCCTATCACTGCCCTCTCTGGTGAAAAACCCCTCCCCAGCTTTCCTGTAGGCCCCCTTCAGGTACTGGAAGGCTGCTGTAAGATCTCTCCGGAGCCTTCTCTTCAGGAATAGCTCCAATTCTCTCAGCCTGTCTTCATAGCAGAGGTTCTCCAGCCCTTTGATCATCTTCGCAGCCTTTCTCTGGACCCTCTCCAACAGCTCCATGTCTTTCCTGTGCTGAGGGCTCTAGAGCTGGACACAGTACTCCAGGTGGGGTCTCACCAGAGCAGAGTAGAGGGGCAGAATCACCTCCCTGGCCCTGCTGGCCACACTTCTTTTGATGCAGCCCAGGATGTGGCTGGCCCTCTGGGTTGCAAGCACACACTGGCGGATCCTGTCGAGCTTTTCATCTGCTGCCACCCCCAAGTCCTTTTCCTCAGGACTGCTCTCTAGCCATTCTCCCCTCAGCCTGTACTTGTGCCTGGGGTTGCGCTGACCCTGGTGCAGGACCTTGCACTTGGCGTTGTTGAACCTCTTGAGGTTGTCATTGGCCCACCTCTCCAGCCTGTCAAGGTCCCTCTGGATGGCCTCCCTTCCCTCTAGCGTGTCAAGTACTCCACACAGCTTGGTATCGTCAGCAAGCTTGCTGAGGATACACTCAGTCCCACTGTCCATGTCTCCAACACAGATGTTGAACAGCACTGGTCCCAATACTGACCGCTGAGGAACGCCACTCATCACTTGCCTCCACTTGGACACTGAGCCATAGACCACAACTCTCTGGGTGCAGCCATCCAGCCAATTACTCATCCACCGAGTGGTCCATCTGTCATTTCAGAAAATTCCTACCCTAATGCTGGAATATCATGCATTATACAGGACCTTAGACAAATGCAAGAGAAACATTGAGCCCAACCTCCCCCTGCCTCTTGTGTTGCCTCACCCCTTCTCTTATCTGAAAAACACAAAAGCAGGAGGAGTCTTGTCTCCATGCCAACAGAAAGGCTCCATGGAGCCAAAAGAAAGGGTAGTGCTGAAGGCAGATCAAAGGATTAGTAGATGTCTTCTCTCTGAACCCTCCTATCCCACACTGGAACTGGAGGAAGTGGCTGAGCTTAGTGGCTTAGCACTTGGCTTGGCACAGTAATCCTTCACTGCTGTTTTATAATGAAAATCATCCTTGAATGCTCGTCCATATCAATGGAGCTTGGCCAGTTTAGAAGACACTATGGAGCTTGGACAGTTCAGAAGACAGAGACAAATTAGGCAGAATAGAAGGAGAAGATGTCTTCTTTTCCCCATCACATCAACACCAGCAACATTGTTAAAAACATCTCACCCTTGGCGTCAGAATTTTGTTGTCTTCACAGGAATCATAGAATGGTTTGGGTTGGAAGGAACCTTAAAGATTACCTAGTTCCAACCCCCTCCCACTAGACCATGTTGCTCAAAGCCCCATCCAACGTGGCCTTGAACACCTCCAGGCATGGGACATCCACAGCTTCCCTGGGCAAGCTGTGCCACTGTCCCACCACTCTCATAGTGAAGAATTTCTTCTGAATATCTAATCTAAATCTACCTACATTTTCCACTAAAAATAGCCCACTTAGGGGCAGTTTAGATCCCACCAGTTGCCAGGGCATTAGAGGCTCTTAATGGCCCTTAACAGCCCTGTCTGGCCACAACTGGGCCCTGCCCGCAGCCAGCTGCCATTTCCACTCAGCTCTGGACTTTCAGCTCTTGTCTCTGAGCCACCATTTGGCCAGACCTCAGACCTGCCTTGTCTCCTCACCTTTGTTTCCCAGAGCCGTCGCACTGCCCTGCTGGGGCCAAAAGGTCAGCATCAGACTTGAATGATGTCCAAATATATTATTTGTGTTCATGAACACAATGGTATTTTAAAAATCCCTAACAGTATATAAATACTAGCTTCACAACACGTAGTGCAACAGCCATTAACAGCTAAAATTGCAAAATGCAACGTTGTCTTCAAAACTGCACAAGGGAATGGAACAATGTCATCAAAGAGTTATAAATTCTTCACTTACATACTTTAGAATAGCCTTTTATTGCTGTTGGAAATTACCACGTTGCAAAATGGGTTTGTTAGGCAACCAACAATCAATTTTTAAGGGTATTATTCCAACCTCCTTGATAGCATACTGATTTCTGCCCTTGGTGCATCTTTCTTCTCTTTGTGTTTTTATATACATGGCAGATATTTACCTCTGAAAGTTAAAAGTCAGAAGTAACTCCAGTGAAGTTCAGGCCACTTTAGAAATAACAACATGGTAAAAACAGGGTATCTCTCATTAGTTAGCTGTCACTTTTTCAGAGCTTCTGCCTCTTACCACTATTCTCAAATATTTCAGTGTGGAAGAGATGTGACGGTAAAATATTTGACCGCTGCTGCAAATCATGTGCTTTCATTATTTTTATTAAAATTCTGGCTTTACCGAGATCAAGGTTTTCCTAGAAAAACCTTAGCAGAAACAAGACATATAACTGTTTTCATTTTCATGCTTCCACAGCTTTAATGTTAGTGAGGGACTATTTGAAAGGCAAAAAAGGGGAGGGGACAGGGTTCTACACATGGGAATACCCCCCACTATAAATTGCTGCCCTACAAATACATTGCCTCCCTGTAGCTCAGCCACTCTGAAGTGCAAACTAGCTGGCTGGTGTATCTGTGACTTGTGACACACAAATATTTGATTACTTAACAGCTGTGAATAGCTTTGCTTCTATTCGGTCAGATAAGCCTTTGCAAATGCATCAGGATGGCAGGTAAGAGAATGGACATCTTTAAAAGGGAGGACAAAAAAAAAAGGGAAAAAAGCACAGAGTCACTGGGAAGGGGATTCATGGACCTGTTGGATCAAGTCCCGAAGTCCCACTCTTAACACTTCCTAAAAACATAGCAGGGGGAAAATGCCATCTTAAATAGCCTTCTGGGTAGCTTATGTTTGAAATGCCTTTTGTTTGAAATGCTCTGCAGCAGATATCCAATGTCTTGCTGACTTCGCTAGTGCCATAGAGGTGAGGTTTCCACATGGGTGAACAAACCACTCTGGAGCAATTTATTCAAGAGTATTAGGCTCAAAATGGCTTTACTATAGCATCAGGTGAGGTAGGTGTGCATGCATGTGTGTGTGGCTGTGCACTCATACAGCCTTTCTGACATTGTTCTGTACTCAATGTGGTAACTTTAAGGCTATAAAAAGAAAACCTTATTTCTTTTTCTTCTCTGTTTTTTCCAAATTGTCCTTTGCCCAGAAATAGCCTCATTAGGCAGTAGTATCATTAGAGGACATCATGTACCAATTTTTTCACCTGAAGTCCAGCTAGCTTTTTGCCACTTCTACTTTGCCTGTGCAATTCCTAATGGATTTCTTGGCTCATTCACCATAGCAAAGGGCACTTATGATTGACAGATCTCCCCAGTAAGCATTCTCCCATTTTCTCTTTCAGCTCTGGACATCCTGGGGACTGCTCATGCAGAGCATCGTGCAAGTACTGTGCCTGTCCTGCTGTGAAGAAACTCCACAAACTCCAGCACACAGGACATACCACAAACAAGGAATCCATTGGAGCTGCTCTTCCACTAAGCTTCATATTACAGGATGACTTACTTTGCCTCCTAGATAATAATTATTTTCTGTGCCTCATCCTACACTGAGAAACTAAACTTGAAGTAGAGAGACAGGTACTGACAATCAAAACTTTTTCCTCTTTCTTTCGCCAATATATATACATCATGATCTATATATACGTATGCAGATGCCTCCATGTATGTATGCTTATATATCTATATGTTTTATGTATGCATACATACACAAATACATGAATGAGAAAGACATAACATCCTACTGCACACAAACCATTTATAGGGATAAGAATATGAAACTACCTAAGTATTTGCTATTACTGCTTAGTGAAAGGTGTTCAGGGACTAGGATGCTGAGCAGAGCAGGACAACCATGGTAAACTGGATTCTATGGGAATTATAATATTAAATAATAGCATTTATAATCACCTCAAGTCAGAGATAGGTGATGTTCTTTTTTTCTTTATAAGCAACAAATTACAGGAGGGTGAGGTTTGCAGAAGATGTAGATTCTTGAGCTTTGCAGTTTTTTCTTTGATTAATTTAACTAAAGTTGTTCTAATTCAAAATGTCTTCAGTGTTCCAGTTTCAGTGCTGATGGATGTTTGCCCCCTGCAGAATACTATCAATTAAGAGACTTATTTTAGCCATAAAAATAAAACAACGCTCTGTTTATTGTTAACACAGAGACTAAACTATAATAGGAATTCCTGATTAATTACTTATCAAGTATAATACCTTAATTAGGGTCAAGTTCTATGACAGCTTAATTTATTATTTGATTTCTGTGTGTGAACACATTTCTCTCTACAGAACAACTGATCCACAGCTCAATTCAAACACTTCAATTGTATTTTTATTTTTTAAAGGAAAAATAAATAAAATCAGTATCTTTGGAAACCACTACATCTGTTTGGAGTAAGACTAAAATTAGTGTTTACTATTTTTACTTCTGTTATCTTGCTGAAACAATCCTTGCAGAGACAGCATGATAAGTGGGATCTGGGCAGTTCTCAGAACCCCCAATATCCTTAAGCTACCTAGTTCAGGTGCTGATACCAGTGCAACAGTGGGGTGCATCTCCAGACAGATTAATATTCAGACCGTCACCCTATGCTGCATTATCCTTTCAGTGCCATTCTCCCACTGTTTGATGGGAATGATTTTAAACCAGCTTAGATATGTTGACACAGCTAACTGCTGTGCCCTTGACTGAAGCATAGGCAGCTTTTAAACTTTGTTCTCTGCAGATGTAACAAGTAGGAAGCAGTAAACTAAAATACAATGTCCCTACTTAATAAAATACCTAGGGATGTGCAAGTTCCACAGTCATTAATGAGACTGATATATAGCACAGGCTACCCCAGGTATGCACATATGAGGTGCAGCTGTGGAATTATAGAAAAATCAGGCTGCCAAACCTATCTAAGAAGCTGGGTAAATACTCAGGAAGTCTTGTGCTGAGATGTGTACTGTCACTGCTACATGTCTATTTCCACATACCCCAAGGGAGGGTAGCTGGATTGTCTTCCTTCTCATCTATCCTCATAACAATTATTTTGAAAGATTAATTTCCTAAAAATTAAAAAAAAAAAAAAAAAAAAAGAGAAAAATCTCACACTCTGACATAAAGCTAAAATGATTGTATTTGGAAAGGTCTCCTGGATTCACTGTTAGAACCTACAAAACTTGCCTACCAGATTTATCTTTATGTACTTATTAGTATTGAAATCAAGTGAGAAAAGGTTCTAACTTGAAACTTAGTAACTAGGAAGGGTAAAAATAGATAAAATAGATGTGTTTTCTTTGTGAACAAGTGTTTTGTTCTAGAAATTAATAAAACACAATACGAAGCCTTAGAATGCATCTCCTGAAGAGATGGCCTATGATCTACTAGAGAGGGTTGCTTTGAAAACTTTATATAAAAATAAATCAATGGGAAAAATCCATAACCAAATATAAAGCATTTAATTCCTTCACAGTTTTCTAATAAGGGACTAGTACCTTGAGGTTAACCTTCCATCTAACATCTTTGTCATCATCATCTCTGTTGAGCAATGGACTTCACATTTGTTGGATAAAGAAGCAAACAAAAAGTGCAGGAAGCAGTGCAGTATGAGTGCCCTTTAACCTTCAAGATTTAGTTTGCAATTTGTAATATCAGAAATTTCTTTGAGCCATTTATAATCTGTCAATTATAAATCTATTACATGAGCCAGATTCCAATTATTAGTGTTCTTTTACATACTGCTTATAGCTTAGAAAAAACAGTAAAAACAGGAAAAAAAATCCCAAACCAAAAAACAAAACAAAATAAAACCAAAACAACAACAAAAAACAAAAACAAAAATTTAAAACAACCCAAAAAACCCCAAACAACTGCGCAGCTCTTAGCTCAGAACGATTTAGACTTGGTTCAGGAAACACTATACTCTTATCCCATACCATGTCATTGCAGGCTGCAGTAATTCCCACTCCAGTGAGTCCAGGAGGTCCCACTTGGTGATTCCCATGAACCATCCTCCACAACCATTCCAAAGCCAGAAATACATCCTAACTGACATCCCAATACAATCTCCTGATTTCTGACACACACACACACACACACACACACACACCCCGGTTTCCTAGCTAGGTTGAAGTTTTCAGGTTTCACTTTCTGCAGCACAGCCTGACAGAATTGTGACCCCACTCCACTTCTCCCCTTCTTCCTGCAGAAAAAGCTGTATAAAATGGAACTGTAACACGAAGGGTCAGGTCAGCAGAGCATGAAGGTGACTTCAGGGATCTCTGAAAACACATTAATGATTAAAATATCAACACACTACTGAGTTACGGCACCTTCCCCACAGCCTGGTCCTAAAGAGGTTTCCTATTAATCGGTGGCATTGGATTATGAAATTAAGGCTTGCTCTCTACTTGCCGTCCTTCTTTCTTATGTATCTTGTAATCCATGTACTGGCCCCTCACCCCCTAAAGAACTTCCAAACATATTTTCCAAAGAGAATATGGCAAAATATATGGACATAAAAAGTACTGTGCCCAACTATTTTTCTGCCCCCGTTAGGCAATCATTTTAGGGATATTATTGTTGGGAGTAATTTGCTTTGCTTAAAAAAAGCAAGTAAGGGCAAAATAACAAATGCAAACATGGAAAAGATGGTGCAGAAATGTGTATTGAATTATTGTACAGGATTCAAAAATAATTTTGTATTATGTAGACTTAGAAGAACCATTCAATGTATATATTGGCTGCAAAATAAGTATTTTATACCTTCTTGCTGCCACAAGAATAGCTTCAGCAAACAGTTCTAACCAACCCAGTGAGCCAAATCATAAAACTTCAGGCAGTCATGAAAAGCTATTGATTTTTTTTAAAAAAACATTCCTTCAGCTGTAAATTTCTATTGACATGTGACAAAAATGTGCAAGTGGCATTTGCTAGTATAGCCATTGTGGGAAAAGCCAAGACTGCAACTTCTATGTTAAGTTATGTTGGTTAAGCCACTCAGAAGTTTAATGTGGTCAGCTTCAGACTGCTGCAGTCAATCTTGGAGCAAATAAAACACAACACATATGTTTCCCAATAGCAATAACCAAAACTCACATTTCCAGATTTTGCTGGAAACAAAATTACAGCAAAAAGAAATGGGCTGGTTATTTCTTTTTATTGCTGGGAAACAGACTCCTAACAACTAATCATGTGGATTTATTTTATTTTTTGCAGTTAGATTATCTATACCTTGTTGGTACACGATTGATACCTCCTCCTTCTGATACCTCCTTCCTTCCCCCTGACCTGCATTCAGGGATAAGGGGATGTGATCTTTTCTTGCTATGATTGGTGCATCTTCATTCCCTACAAGCAAAGATATTTCAAAAGCCAGGGCTAGGACATCCTAAAAAAAGGTAACACAAGGCTGAGCTACGTATTGCCCCTCCCTTCTCTAAACATTTTCCCTCCTCCTAACATCACAAGAAAGAGCTCACTCCCATTGGAGCTTGGGTCAGCTCTATTCACCATCAGGTGGGTCAGCTCCTGACAGTGCCTCTGAGATGACACCAACCTGTTCAGGTTGAAGGTCTGTCTGCAGTGCAGGTCAGGCCACTCTCTCCCGCAAACAAAAGCTATAAAGGTGGGGCAAGGAACTCAAATGCACAAAAGAACTCAAATTGCTGCCAGCAATTGGTGCTGCATACAACACTGCAACACTACTACTGCTCTCACTCATATGAGCTAGAGCAGTTTGCTTACATCTACTTGTAATATACTCCCAATTCTATTTGACTATACTGTAGTTTGCACTCAGGATCTCACCTTAAATGTGCTGTTGAGAAAATAAGGGTTGAGGAGGTCCCAGGAGTGCAAATTGATCATGGTTTCTAAAATCATAAGGAGGGAAACACAAATATTTATTTTGCTGCCTATGTAAGAAAATGAGCTACTGAAATTATATTATCAGAGTTTCCAACCAAATGCAGCAAAACATAAAAGAATTGCTTATTTGACCAGTTCCTGATAATTCAGACACTCAATACATGAGAGTAAATTAAATCTAGCTAGAGCTACACAGCAGCTAAAAGGATAAAAACAATTATCTGGAATTCAAAAGTTAAAGGATTTCCTTCCAGATCTCCATGTTGGAGCACACTACTTAAAAGAGAATAAGAGATGGGAAGCTCCAAAGATCCCCTAACCTTTGTACTGCTCTCCCCGATGCCTGGGGAGGCTGCATGTTGCTCCATTTCCCAGCTGCTACTGGCACCACCTTTCTAAGGGTGGTATGCGTGGCTCCTAGGAAGCTACTAAAAGCTAGCCCAGGTCAGGTAGCCAAGGCTGGGTCATTAAAAAGACAATAGATGTGCCTCCGCGATTAACATATGAAAGAACTGGCATAAGACCTGAGCAGAGAGCAAGTAGGGGAGAAAGAGCTCTGCTGGATAGGTGAAAGCAGTGCCGGGCTGAAGATCCCGAGGTTGGTAAGGAAGAAGGGAAGAAGGTGCCCAAGCAGGAGTTTCCCTGAAGCCCATGGCGAGATGGCAGGATGTCCCCCTGCATTCATAGAGGAACGAGGTGGAACATTCCCTGAAGGAGCCAGAAGGCACAAATGTGGACTTGCAGCCTGTGGACTTGGATCTGCAGCCGTGGAGGACGCCGGCGCCAGGGGAGGTGACAGTTCCCGAAGCAGCCCGTGACTCTGTGGGAAGCCCACGCTCGAGCAGCTTGCTCCGGACCTCGTGGGAAGTATTCACGAAGGAGAGGTTCGTGGAGGACTCCCTCCCATGGGAAGGACCAAGTGGGGAAACAGTGGAGGAATGTAAGCAATCCTTCTTCCTGAGGATGAAGGAGTGGCAGGAACCACCAGACTGTGAACTGACTCTAAACCCCATCCCCTGTCCCTCTGTGCCTCTGGGGGGAGGGAGGGAGAGAAATCAGGAACAAAGTAATTTGGGCCCAGGAAGAAGGGAGGGGTGGAGGTAACGTATGTAAACACTGCTCTGTGTGTTGTCTTTGTCTTGTGTGCATTTGATTAGTGTGAAATTAAATTAATATTTTTCCCCCAGTTGAGTCTCTTTTGCCCGGGACTGTAAATGGTGAGTGAACCCTCCTTGTCTCGACCCATGAGATTCCAACTGGGCTTTGTCCTTCTCATCCCACAGTATGTGTGTGGAAGGGGGGGGAAGAGGTGAGTGAGCGGCCACGTGGCTAGTTCTTTGTTGTCGTGTTAGGCCCAAACCACAACATTAAGTTAATGTTGTAATTCTTGGCAACAACTGTAGCCCTGTTTCCACCTTCCAGAGTCGTACTCTGGAGAGTTTCTCCAGGTCTGTTACCAGCAGCAAAGTGGTGTAACATAGCAGTGAAGGGGGCTAACAGAGGAAAGGGCACTACCATGACTGCCCCAAAAATAGTCGCCTCACTGCTTTTGACCCATGCTTCATATTAGAATAAAAAATGGATAATGATATTGCATATTTTAAAAACCACTTTCTCAGTCTTCAACTATATTATTGCTAGCATCCCATTACAGCTCCTGCAGACCTGCAAACTGCTGGTATTTATTATTAAATGAAACGTAATTTCAAACTCCTGGAAAAAAAACAGATACCGTGTATTTGAAGGACTTGCCTGCACCTGCCAACATCTGTCTCACTGTTGCAGAGGCTACAGGAAAAAAGTAAGTCTCAGTGTTAGGAGACTCTCAGCTTTTTAGTGCCATAGACTTCCAGAGTAACTTTATAGTATCTCTTTGCTTCAGTTCATCTTTTGTACAATAAGGATAACATCTACGATATCAGGGAGGATGCAATATGATAACGAAACCCACAGAGATTGGCAAGAACATAAAGATCTTTCAATCACAGAACTTGGTCTGCAAAATGTAAGTCTGACATTTGGAAAAGGAATTTATTTTTTTTCCCCATATTTTTCTTTTATGCAGAAAATTCCTAAGTCTTTTCCAAAGGAAATGTAAGGCTGTACAAAGAATATATATCTATATCTATTAATTGTGTTCATATTATATCTGAAAAACATTTCTGCCATCTCCTCTTTGAGTTATTTTTAGAGTTGGAGGAGGAGCATAGTAAGATGGAAGGGAAAACACACAGAGCTACATCTGCAATCACATTTCCTGATTAGATCTTAGCAGAGTGCTGCCTGTCTTATTCCTACTGGTAAATATAGGGCAGTAAATGCCTTCAGTACTGACTCTTCCTCATGCTCTCTGTCCCTGTCACCTTTGCAAGTCAAGAATATATATTTACAAGTACAGGAAAATAGGGTTCATAGGTGTGAATACGGGTTTTTTCATTCCTCAATATAGGTCACAAATCCAGGCACAGAAGCCCTTACTCTGTTAGAGAAAAAAATGAAATTAAAATCTCATTGTTTTATATAAGAACCACCTTAATAATAGCTAAAAAAGGTGTAGGGCTTTAGGCAGCTACATAAAACAGTGAACACAAAAGATGTGGAGAGGTGCATTTCTCTTGTTTGTATTTTAGAAAAGGTAAAATTGTCTCTAACAAGAAGTTACAAGGTTATGAAAGGAAAGTATCATGAAAATCTGCAGTAATCCAAGCTTACGAATACCTTGTTAGTAGAAATAGGATCCAAAATAAAACTCTGAGGATTTACATGCCTCAATAAGCAGTTATATTACTTCCATACCTTAATTTATTCACAGTATGTACTTGGATTGATAAAAATAAACATTTCACTAGCGTTTTTTTGTTCAGAATATGGGTGTGGGCTGAAAACTAAAGAGGAAGGTTCCATCTTCTAAGTTTTGGAATATTAAGAGCTTTGTTAGCAAAAAAGAGGATGTGAAGAAGCAACAATCAGCTTTATGAAAGGCACTTCATTAACCCACATACTTTATAATTTGCTCACTGAACTATCTGCTTTTCCTCTTCTCAGCAGGAACATAAATAGCAAAGACTATCATGAGATGTTATGCTGCTAGAAGACTGTTAATCTTACCAAATATACCACAGAGCACTTACTGCTACATATTTATTTATTTAGATTTAGAGTGTGATTGAAGAGAAAACAGAAACCATCAATTTTGAAGATGCATCTCAACTGATACCTAAATTGCAGCATTGCACTTCAATAAAATTCAACTGAGCTGGAGAATTTAAAGAAATTAAGTGCTGTATCCCTGCCAGCAATTTCTGCGCTTATTATCAAGGTACTATCAAAAATGCACTGCCAAGAAAATTTCAGCCAGCGTTGCAGGTAGGACCAATATGTATTGGGTGGAAAGAAGAGACGGAGTGGGAGCAGCAGAGCTCTTCCCTCCCATGCAATGGACAGGGAAATTTGTTTCCGAGCTTGCAGAGCAAGGGGATGATAATGGAAGAGTCAAGCCAAGTCTGCGTGGTGCAGCTTCCAAGAGAGGGTAGGGTTCTGCAGGCACAAGGATCTGCAGGGCTTCAAGTAAATCTTTTTTGGGACCCAGCTGTGATTTTAACAGCCAGGACTGAACTGGACTGAACCACCTGCAGCAAAACTGTGCATAATCTCCCTCTCCTCAAAAAAGAGCTTTGCAATATGCTGGGATAGTAAGACCACTTTCCACTGGGGAGAGGGGATGGTGGATTAGAGAGGAGCATGGGTATATGCGTAGCAGAGGTAGACAGTTGGGAAACAAAATAATTAACACTAAAAGAACGGTATTATTCAACTGCAAGAATAAAGGGCATTCAGCAGTGCAATCTCTTTGCTTTTTTTCTGTATTTATTTGTATTGGTCTGAGCCAACGTTCCTCACAGTGGGAGATTTCTTATGGCAATCAGTAGGCTTTGATGAGGCCCATATTTACTCATTTGCACAATGTATTTATCTGCACCTCTGGCTGCGCCGATCAGCGTGTAGCAGCAAAGTCCACTGAATGCTTTAAATAAGCCCGCCACTTATTAAACAGTTCCAAGCTTAGATTGAAAAGCTTCACATAGTCAACATCACCTGAGTCATTCCTCTGGGAGAGTTATGGCATGAATATTGAAAAGACATTTTCAAAGTGCATCAATGACTATTAATGGAAGCTGTGCTCCTAAGTTATTTAAGTGCTTTTGAAAATCCCAAGCAAAACAGAGCTTGGCAATGGGAATCACCAGCTGAATGTTTCTGTTATATTTATTGCAAAAACAATAAGACTCAAATTCAGCAAAAATGAAGGGTTTCTGCATTTACACCAGCAAGCAACTGACTAAAGCACTATGCAGTAGCATTATGTCTGCAGTATAATCTATTCCCATGAGCTCAAATACATTAAGACCACTGCACTTCCACAGCTGCAATATACCAGAAGGCTTTATGACCTCTGTTTTACAAGTTCTCATAACCTTATAAACATAGCCCAGTGTTCCGGTCACAACTCTGAGGCAACTTAACAAGCAGAGACATGGAGTAATGTCTTGGGTAGACTTTCCTAAAATCCCACTCTGGAACCAGGATGCCACCCCAGATTTCCTCCAGTTCTGCTGCAGAGAGGTTACAGAGCATGAAATCTTACTCTGTCAAAAGGACTGTGTGAGGCATAGCACCACTGAAACAAAGTGTAACATAAATTTCAATAGTAGTGCATTGTTTTACTGTTCAAAATAAGGTGTAGTTTTTCAGTCCTTAAGTCTGGCCTTGGTTAATACCTTTCCTGAGAAAAAATTTGTTCCAGAACTACTTTTTCATAAAAGGGGCTTATTTCTAAGGTATATTAGTTTCTGATGTCTCAGCATTTTAACCCCTCAAAAACAGGCTGTAAGAAAATTTACGACTGAGTTTTGTTTTGTTTTCTGATTAAGTACATTTGGAATAGGAATGCATCAAGCTGGTGATGCTGGTTTTATCCCACTAGAAACTGCATATCCTTTATGCATTACTGTTCACAAGGATACAGTTCTTAAAATTTTGGTACAAGAGCCAGTGAGTGACAGGCTGCAGAGAGAGAAGGCTTGTAGGGATAGAAAATCTCTTCCCATTAGACCAACCCAAAAAAAAGGCGGGGAAGGACAAATCTTCATACAGACAGGTATGTCATACTGTTTAGGTAGGAGCATCAAAAACCAATGAAGAGAAATAGGCTTTCCCTGTAAATCTTTCTTCTTTTGTAGCTTTACATGTGCTGACTGTACCACCGTTGTTACTGAGCTCCTGTGAGGGGTTTCATTTGTAAAAGTCTCTTCTTTCACTAATTCCATTAACAAGAAAGTTTTGTAGATTAATATTTGATTGACACATTAGGAAATGTATGAAAAAAGCACCAATGTCAAATTAAGCTCTGCCGCAGCAACCATCATCTTTCCCAGCATATCTCTGTATCTCCCCAACACAGTGAAAAGGCAAAACGAGATAAAAGACTATGCTCATTAGGAAAAGAAATGGAAGCAGCTCTTCTGAGCACCCGATCTGCTGTCATCATGTCAGAGACAACATATTTTACTGCTGTCACCAGCAGGTGCATGCAATTAGGTGACAGCAAAATGAACTATGGCTTCCCAGTGACTGTTCTGAGAAGATTTCCGTTTGTTGGCAAGTGCATGATAACAGACTATGGACATTTGCCTCCGAATAATTCCTGGAATTCACATGAAAAATGTACAGGTGACTCATTTCACTGTAGAAGACTATTGGAAGAAGCGACAGAGACAGCAACTGCAATGAAGCAGAGGATGACAGAGGGCCTGCAACAGGGTAATTCTGAGTATGCGCTTATGACAGCTAGGGCCAGCCTATTCAATTCTGATCTCGTTTACACTAATATATCAGGACAATCAAGCCCAAACCAAATGCTTAGAAATGCAGTGATGGTATGCTGAGGGACTAGGAAGAGTGCTTGGATCTTTTCTGCTAATTTCAACTAAATACATATTTTTTTCTCAAGATTGGCTGCTAATTAATAGAACTGTTAATGGTCAATAAAAGTTCACAAATATTCACGTGAAGGGAAAAGCAAAACACAAGGCTAATTCGGGTTGGATTGTAACAAGTCAGTAGCAATACAGCTAAAAGTCTGTTTTCCCTGCACAGCCTGTAGTGCACAGAAATAGCACACACCAGTAAATAAGACAGAGGAAGGAAGGTGCTCCTATGGGAGCCTCTCCCAGTCAAAATCTAAAGGGATCTACTGCCGATGACTATTCATACTCAGCTCTGCTGTGCAATGCAAAGATGCCCAAAATGGCTGTAAAGGTGAACCAGAAGCTCCTTTCTGAGGGTTGGGTTTTTTCTTTTTTCTTAATCCCATGTGTTTACAGGACTCTATTCACACTTGCTGAGGAGGATCCCTCCCTCCCCTCCCTCCCCTTCCTTCCTTCCTGCCTGCCTGCCTTCCTGCCTTCCTGCCTCCCTGCCTTCTCTGAATGTGACAATAAATCAAAAGTACCCTATTTTCTGTTATCTAAGGTGATAATGGAGAATTGCAGAGTCTTGCCAGTGGCTATGAGATGCCTTCACAGTGCTCTCAGAAAATCATCACCCAAAACTGGAGCAAAGGCTAATTTTTCCATGTTAAAAAATAATAATAGTAATCTCTCCCTGGGTAACTATGTTAAGAAGGACCACAGCAATGCAAAATTCAGCTGCATTTATTAACTCACTATTAGGAATTTTACCTACTGATGGCCAATTCCTGAGAATGACAATTATGTTCTGAATGATAAACTATTATTCTCCCAGTATGACAAAAGTGCTCCATTTCACTTCAGTGACTAGCCACATAAGCCACTTGAATGGGATTAGCACAGGACTGCAACATGCCTGGGCAACTTGCTTTAACTTAAGCCAATATATAAATCTCCTAAGAATGGAGAATTGTTTGTTTCATAAGGCACATCTTATTTTAAGAGTGATTACTTTAGCACAGCCAGAGATCATAATCTTTCTCCAGTCAAAAGTGTTAATGTCACCACTAGAGCAAAATTGCTTTCCATGAAGATGTTCTCTGCTTAAGGAGAAAGGAATGTATCTTTTGAAATCATATTTTATTCCATAGTTGGATACAGCAAGATAGGAAAACTGGGGCATTTCCCCCAAACTGGGAAATGATGGTGGAGCAGCCCCCTATATCATATCTTAGTAGGGATGTTGAAATTATAGACCTTAAAGTAACAAAAGAGGTTTCCAAAGAAAACAACAACTCGTTAGGTTATGTTTCAAACTCCTGTCATCCTACTGATAATCTAGTAATAGCTGGTCTTCTATGTTAAGAATTCCACTATTAGAGTCATGCCATGGTAAAATCTCAACTTCATTTATTTATTTAAAGTTACATTTTCAGCTATGGAAAACACAGCTTAAAGTTCAAGTCACCTGAGGAGTTTAAAAGGGTCAAATTTACTTTTTTTTGTAGAATCCCATAATGTAATGGTACAAATGTCATGGTTCACATGCTGAAATGCAATAAGGCATGTGATGCTTGAGGGGAAAAAAAAAGAATTGGCAATGAAGAAAGAAAAGCTTGCACTGATAGGCAAAATTCACACCACTAATTACCTCAGAATGTAACTCACCATTTTGAATAATCAAACAGAAATGTATACTTTTTTTTTCATTAATTAAATGTTTTCCTGAATCAGCAGATGGATTCAGTGCTGTTGCTCTTGTTCACAACTTTATCAAGTAGCAAGGCAGCTGCAGCTTTTATGGGAAGCTCAGAAGACACTGCACCAGACCTGTCTGCAGAATTGACACTATTTTGAGAACGGGAACGTGAAGGGAAAAGCTGCTCTTCTCCGCCTTGCCCTAGCATTAACCTAGGTAAACAGACACAGGGCAAGAAGCATCTGCATTGTATCACCTCCACACAGGCACCATCTTGTCTTTCCAGCTTCAAAACGTGCTCTTTGAGCACTTACCCAGTGCTCGGAGACCCCATCCTGTTAAAAATTTCCACACGGTATATGCATGTCTAGGAACTCTACTCTTTTTACAACAGCCCTTGCTGGGGAGAGGGAAGCATGAAGCAGTGAGGAGTCTTGTTAGTTAATTTCTGCAGGCTGTACTTGATCCCAGCCATTGAAATCAAGCCCAGGGTCTAAATCTAGGTCAGCTCTATGAACTGCCTATGCAAATTAGCTGCTTTGCCTGTAAACTAGGAACGTGATTTTTACCTCCCACTACACTGATGTTAGTGCCATGGGAATGCTCTGGGTCAGGACAGGAATTCAGAATGAAATAGCTTTGTTTCACTTCGACCTGTGCCCATGCAACAGCAAATAGATGCCTGTGTGCATGCAGCAATCAAGCCAGGCTGAAAAAAATCCCCAGCTTCTCAAGAGGACAGCACTTTGCACAATAACCAGGTCTCCTAGACATAAAATGCTTTGATTAAATTGGGGCAGCTATGAGGCAAGCAGGCAAAGGCAGTATCAATGTTTTCTCATATGTAAAGATATCAGTGAAGATTCTGACTTCAGTAATATTTTCCAGCACGGCTGAGCCTTAAATTTAATGAGATCCTCATTTATATTCTGGAAAAAGGAAGAGAACAGTAAACTGTATATGCACTGGAAATCAGCAACAAATAACATTGAGACAACCAAATAAAAACACATACTGGTAACTTTTACCCTTCTATTGTGCTCACTGGCCTTATTAAAAACCTAGCTGGAGCTGCTATCACAGCAGCTGCAACCCTGAAGTGCCATATTGATACTCTCCTTGTTCAGCAACAACTGCAGGGATCCACTTACTGAGTGATGGCTACAGGGACATACACCCAGAGGGGCTGCTCTGCTAGTTAGAGCCTCAGCACAACCAAAGCTGCTGCCCGAAACAACATGAGGAAACACGGCAGAGAAGAAACTGTTTTTTCCTTCTCCATCACCACTGCAGTTACAGGGGATTGCAGACTTCTTCAAAGGAAAGCAAGATCAAAGCAATGGAAGAAACAGCAGAAAGCGTGGAGCAGGGGGGTGGCTAAAAGCAGTACCAGCAATGAACTCCAATTCCATATGTTTGCCACCTAACAAGTTTTTAAATATATGCCTTTTCATCTGATGACTTCAATATTAAACTTGGCAAGTAGCAAGCCAAGCAATCAAAGAGTAATCTTCTGCCCCACTGCTGACCTCGAGGAACGAACAAGACAAGCTTTTTATTCTCTTTCTATTTTCTTTTGCTGTTGTGATTTACAATCTTATATATCTAGCAGACCTTCCTCCACTCCTAGTTCATTTTTGGATCATTACTTGAGGCTGCAGATGCAATTCAAACAGTAGAAAGGAGAACAAGTATTGAAATGAGTTAGGAGGAGTTTTTTAATTGAAAAAAATAAATAAACCCCAGAAATATTGCAGTTCTCTGGCTTGCTGGAGAAAAGCACTTCCAGCCCCCTGACAAAACATACTTTATATAATATTCATAAAACAAGCCAACTGGAGTCAATATGTACAACTCCCTTTCTTCAGCATATCTGCTCATCTAGCTCACATCTGCAGGTAGGTCATTGACATTAACAAGAATTATGTACCTGGAGAAGTGAAAGCATCAGTTAAGAAGACTTCTGGTTCAGATACACTGGCTACTCTCCTGGCTGCCCTGAAGAAAGCATGAAAGGAAATTGCTAAATATGTTTTGCTTCATTTCTTTAAGTTATAGTTGGCTGTAAATTACATTTAATAAAACCATTATTCAAAGTCTTCTGAGAACATTCAAGCAGCAATAATGTTTACCATGTCAATGTACTGTGAGGTCTTAAAAGCCATGTGTCTTTCTGAAAGTCACTGGGCCAGTTCCATGGCCACAATTCTCATGAGCATCCTTTCATTCTGCTATTAGGCCAAGTGCCAGGAGCTGAAATGATTTGCAATAAAAAGAAATGCAATAGCTATGCTTTGCAATCTCTTCAGTTCCCTTATCCACTGGGGGCACCATGAGAATCAGGTGAAAAAAGAACAGCAACAGAGGACACTGTAAAAAAGATGGAAATTTTAAAAGGAGCATTGTAAGGTCAATGTGAAAACAGAAAAAACAAACTCAACTTGTTCTCAATTAGATTTCTTTCAGAGCAGCACCAGGGATTTAATCACATCCCTTTTATTAATTTCACACACACTGGTATGCAGTAGTGTCTACCAAACTTCTACTCTTCTCTTGTTTGCTCAGTCAGGCATTGATCAAAACTATTTCCTATTATCTATGCATGTGTGCATTGGCACACATGGATCACATTCTTGATTAAGGCATTTAAGCACTGCTGTGATTCAAATAATAATACTAATAATGGATTAACCAGCAGTGGACATTAGTGTGGCTGATGATCTTTAGCCTCCTGCCTTGAGCCTGCAGGAAATGAGTCCTTGCCTGTAACTGAAGCTGGGATGTACAGAGAATGGAAATTCTGTTTGGCAAAGGACTTTGGATTTTAGAGTTCTGTTGTTTAAAGCAGCACGAAACCCACAAGTTTTAAAAACTTCAGAAAGAAAATTAAAAAAATCGAATACAATAACATTTGTTTTAGGGAACAGCATTTTCCAATGGGAAAATAATTGTATTAACCTTTCTTCCACTTAGCTGCAATATCAAAGAACACAATAGTATCAATGCTGCCAAAAATAATTATCTCTTTAAATGCCCTGGACAGTGCTGCTGAAAGCCAGAAGGCATTGAAGTGAACCGCTGGTAATGTATGGCACAAAATGATCCCCACAATTGGTCAGCAATTTCATTTCATGATGCAAATGTGGAAAGCTACCTTATTTTTCATATGAAAATTTTTAAAAGCCCAAAATTAATTCAAGTGCAAAGTGAGGTAGGACACATGCCCATATTCACTATGCCTTATTCCAGAAGACTGACAAAAGTTGACGAGTGATAAAATTTCAGTGACTATAAATATAATATACCAAAAAAAGCTATAATTTAGCCATGGAAAAATATTTATAGATCATTTATAAAATGTTTATAGAATTACAGCTGATCCTCCAAGACAGTTATGTGCACGTGCTCTCTTAACTGCCTCTTTGAAAACAGCTTACGTTCCTGCCTAACCTCCAGACATTATGTTCTCTTTGCAATAAACAAACAGATGTTCTCATTTTTCATTTTTATCTTTTAGCATTAAGGTCCTCATGTCTCCTAAAATCGTGAGACTCCTCTCCAGACATGGAGAGAATAGATACATTAGATGATAAACCGAGGGATGATCTTTTTGCTCTTTAAGTCACACAAGATGTCTACTACATACTCAATCACCTCTCTGTCCATCTAGTGTATCTAACAGGATGTTTCCTACCTGCTTCTCACAGTAATGTAAAAATACTGGATAAAAGTAATCCAGTCCACAGAGCAAAATCAAAGGTGAATGTGGAATAAACAAAATGGCCGTAGTTGTAAACACAACTTTTATCACATTATTCGCAATAATTTTTCTCTCTTCAACAGTTCACTGATGATGCAATAAACACGTTAAAAGTGCAGAACCTAATTCTCAGCAAACTTGGGCTTTGCATGGACATTTGCTTACCGTAACTGAAAGAGACACATGCCCCAAGATAATGTGTCAGACACCAGGATTTCACTCGAGGGTATTTGTTGTTAAACAGGCAATCAAAGGCAGTGGTTAGAGAAAAGAAATTGCTAAACATCACGCCACAATCATTATGTCTAGCATTTTCCATGGGAAAGGATACGGTAGCTTTTATATGAGCAAGAGATGTTGCAACCAAGTGCAGAACTGATTGTACTTGAAATGCTTGCTTTCTGGTATCTCTACTTTTTCTTCTTCCCACAAACTGTCTGAGTAAAGTCAATTGTAACACTCTATTTGACTCTTCTCGTAAAATGCACATTTGAACTGTTTAGGAATCAAACATTAAGCAATGCTATTAGAAAAAAAACACTCTATTTTCCAAACAAAATGCCACAAAATTTCCAAGGACAAGGGGTATGAAAAACTAAAAAACAAACAAACAAAATCACTGTCAAAGATGAAGTGCTACTCATTCAAAATTGCCAAAGACAAAAAGCAATTTTGTCGCACGTCATCACTACAAAGTGCTTGACAAGCATCAGTTGATGTTTCTTGAAGAAGCTATAAAGAATCTGAAGGCAAAGAAGGGAAAGATGTGGTGCAAAGAAGGGGAAGTGTTGGAGTCCCTGTCTTGGTGCTTTGATCCAGTGGTATCTCGACACCACACTGTCTCCTCTGTGCACATATTCCTCCAGGATCCTCATCTTCAAAGATACCATGCTACCGCTGAGTTGACGAGTTGCATCTTTTTGGAAGAGGCTGAGAAAAATCCTGATTTGCAGTTATGATTCAAGAAGGACAAAGATGTTTAGAAAGCATTAAATCCAACCTGAACAAGCCATCCAAACCAAAATGTATCTGAACACAGACTTCATCTTTATGTTAGGGCCAGAAAAACTTGTCGGGGAAAGAAGACTGGCACAAAAACCTCCTGTGAGCCAGCCACACGACTATGGTTGCTGAAGCTGATGTCAAGAGGCAGTTCAAGTTCAAAATTGATGCTTGGTGTGACCCTATAAATCTTCAAATGTGCCTGTGAACTTCATAGTTTTAATCTAACCTAAAACAAAGTATTATCTCCAATTACAACAACCTGGCTGATGTCAATAGTACTATACAAAAGGAAGTTCAAGCTCCAACTTTTTGTTTTTACTGCTGTCTTAAACCTAATAAATTATTTATCCTAGGTTAAATCTCTCTCAAGTGGTCTCCAGCTCTCTTTTGCAGGCAAAGGTGGTGTGACACTTCAGATGAACATCTCTCTCTACCTCAGCCTTTGAGCCCACTTCACCCCTGAAACCATTCAGGGCTCCTGTGGAGACTTCAGTACTTTGAGAGAGAGAGATTTTTTTAGCCCTGTTACAGTGTTGATACTTTTCATCACCATTACACTCTTCTCATCTAACCTACCAGCTGCACAGCTGCTTAATTCTTCTTTACCATCTATCTTCACTCATAAGTTTTGCCTGCAAATTGTTTGAATTAGGGGCTTCTCCACTCTCATCCCACATGTCATGACTGCTGCTGTGAATGTGCTAGTTCAAGTGCAGATGACATGGTTGTCATTGTCCAAAAATCCTACTACTCTCTCACTTAATCTTTTGTCTTTTTTAATTCCATTGCAACTCCTTTCCCAGATGCTACAGACCCTTTGTTAGCATTTTCTAAAGTAGGAATATAAAACAAAGGAAGCATTTTCAACTAAAAGCCACTGTCAATATAGAAATTTTACGAATTTCGCCAGAATTGGTCCTGGTCAAACCACTGGTTTCAACAGACTTTTAGATTCTACCTTTGGGCTTCTGAACATGCAAAGAGAAACAAGTAGACAGGCTTGCTTTGCTTATTACGTCTCATGTAATTCTGATCAGCACCACGACAAATCTGATCAAAAATTGAGGTGAGCCTTTAGAACTATGTGGCAGTGGGAGAGCAATTAAAACAATGGTCAAAAGTAATTCCAACAGGCCTGGTATCCGTAAGTATGAAAACAGGGTTACGGTTGTCCTTGTGCGTGCAAAGCTTATGCTGTCACAGGCTTTACCTTTATGGCGGAGACAGACTGAGATAACTTAGGAGAATTAAAAAACCAAAAAAGGACAAAATGAGACATTCTTCTGAACGTTTTCCTCTCTAGCAATCCTTTCTGTTTCACTGGGTCTCAAGGCCATTTTCCCCATGGGAAGAGTGGAAAAGCCACAATGACTGGAGGAGAACAAAAACCAGAATGCAATTTGTTGTGGTCAAGAGAGTAGGAGCCTTTCAGCCTAGGTACTGACAGTGGGAATATACATTAGTCATTTATACATTCATAGACTTCAGCCATACAGTAGTCAAATGTCCCACACTCATTCAAAATGTATCATTCAGGCACAGAGATAGCCCTTTTCCTTTAATTTTTCACTTTTACAATTTGTATGTGCTTATATCAGAAACAAATGCAAATTGTAATATGACTAATTATCATACGGAAAGCCCATAGCAAACTCAGCTTCTGACGTGAGCTATTTTACTGTGAGTTCAGCCCTCATTTCTATGATGCTGGTGTTAAAGAATGAAATCATAGAAAAAAAGGCAAGCTAAACAAACCTTGCAGAAACTACTTCCCAGTATGCATCCACAATCTACAGTGCGATGCAGAGAAACATCAGACAGCTTTCAGTGAGAATCCCACCTGTGACTTCTCAGCTCAGAAATCAACTTAAAGGAAGAAGCTCCATAGTGCCACAATAGATGCAATAAATCCATTAAAAAACACTTACTTGGAACCCAAGGATTGTAGCAATTGGCTGTGGAATACACACTGAATACAAAACATAATCTGCTCTTGGCTTCTGGTTTACCCAAATGGGAAAACTAGAGATGGAAAAAAACAATAGCATCTGATGTTTGTTGAGGTATCCACATGGGAAGACTCGAGTGTTGGCAATCTCAGACCACTGATAGTTGAATAGTGACTCTATCACAACATCTGCTACTAGTTTTGACATTATTTGAGATATCAGTCACGTCTCTGGGCATCTGGGCTAAACAGACCACTGAAAAGTACAGCTGAAAGTTACTTCCACTGAAGGCAGTATTCACTCAGATGGTATTTGATGATGCACTGAAGCACCTAAGCTCAAGAAAACATTTCAGAAAATGCTAGCTAACCTTTCCTGGCCACCTAAGACACCTCTGTTTTAAACAGATACTTCCCTAGACCGTGAAAGTTGTGTTCCCTTTCAGCTCTTTCTTAGCTAGCGTGACCATCAAGGCTATTTCAGATTCAGATATGAACCATCCTGGCACTCTAAGTGCTCTCTGGATTTTAGTCTTCCAAGCATGCTTAACATTGCACCAAACGACTTAAAAACATATAAAAGGAGGTTTTCAAAAGAAATTGCAAAAGTAGTTGAGTAAACTTGGTGAGGACCAAGGCTGGAACTATCTATCTTCTATCTGTATCACTGCAGAAGAACAAGTTGTGAAGGTATTGTTTTCAAGTAATCACACATTAAGGAGGTTCTCACAGAGAAATGCTCCTTTGCTTCTCCCCGTAGAAGCTTTTTACAATTTCATGTAGCTAGTTCTAGCCTCCAGTTTATTGCCACTGCCCAGCTGCAGCTGAGCAAATCCTATACCATAAGTTCTGCTTCTCCCCAGTAGCTCTTGAGCATCTCAATTCAACATGACTACACTAAAGTTTTCTTTCACACCTTGTTTTAGAAATGTCTTGCTCCATGTGCTGGCCAGAGGACAAACTGGGCTAAATGCTGCTAAGACCTGTGCTACTGTGTAAGAACTCTCATCACCCGCTCCTGATCTTCTGTTTCTTCAGGGATGACTGAAGGGATAACTGAAAGTTCACTGCATCTTAGAACAAGGCTCGGTGATGCTGCCAGACCAGCAACACACAAAATATCACACCAACCATTATTTCTGATCTTAGTACACTGCTGTTAAAATAACACAGCTGAGTGGCTAGCATAACGCCTGTCCCCTGAACAAGCCCGTGTCTAAAGAAGTGAAACCAGAAAACTATCCTTTAGGTAACATCAAGAGACTTGAGTCAGGGAAGTCTAAACACAGAGCAATATCTGCTTACTTGGTGTTTGTAGTGTTTTGCACCTCTGTGTAGGAGTGTGGCTTGTATATGATTTTTCTCATCAGTTTTCAGTCAAATCATTCCACTGAGAATCAGCTCAGAGCACTTGCAGGAGATTAGGGAGCTAGACTGGATAATAGAAACACTACTCGAGTTTTTTGCACCTGCATTTTCAATACTCCTTAGCTCCTGCTAGTTTTATAACTACATAATGGTTGAATGATGAACTTGAGTACAGCTTTACATATACTTTATTACACATGAAATTTAAGAATCATGTTTTTAAGGCATCTTTATTGCCATATTCTTCATTCCTGAAAGGAATGATTAGGGACAGAACAGAGCTTGAGATCCAAAAAGGTAAAGCGACTCATTGAGTGAGCAAGCTTGGGTAGTTCCAGTTCCTTTGCAAATGTGTCAAAGCCAGAGCTTCAGAAAAAGCAAAATGGATAAAACTGTATAAAAACAACTTGTCAAAGGCCCAAGTCTTCTCACATGATCAAGAGTGGTTTAGGAAAATAAAAGAAAACTAAAGAAAGAGACAAACTTTGAAACTAGGGAAAGTTTTTATTCTTGCAGTATAAAAGGAAGAGATTCCTGGAGGTCAGCCCCATCAAAGAAACTCAATTCACTGTTCAAGCTTTCAAAGCTACAATGCCACTCTTAAGAACCTGAAAGAGGCAGCTGCTTCTGCATAAATTGCAGTGCAGACAGTTGCTTTTAACACATCTATTTCTTTACCCATTTATTGGTTTGGTGGTAGGCTGCTTAATGGCATAAGGCTTTAAGTAAACCAGTAAATAAATATATATATGTTACACAACCAAGTTAAGGTAGAGAGATATAAGCATGATTCAAGGAGTAAAATGTAGATGATAAACACTTGTGGCAAAATATGACTTTAGTGAAATATTCAGTGAAATATGGGCTACAAGGATGATTAAGGGACTGGAACATCTGTCTTATGAGGAAAGACTAAGAGACCTGGGACTGTTTAGCCTAGAGAAGAGAAGACTGAGAGGGGATCTTATTAATGTTTACAAATATCTGAAGGGTGGGTGTCAAGAAGGAGGGGCCAGTCTCTTTTCAGTCATGCCCTGTAATAGGACAAGGGGCAATGGACACAAAGTAGAGCACAGGAAGTTCCACCTCAACTTTTACTGTAAGCGTGACAGAGCACTGGAACAGGCTGCCCAGAGAGGTTGTAGAGTCTCCTTCTCTGGAGACTTTCAAGACCCATCTGGATGCATTTCTGTGTGACCTGCCCTAGGTGGTTCTGATCTGGCAGGGTGGTTGGACTCTATGATCTCCAGAGGTCCCATGCAACTACTAACATTCTGTGGTTCTGTGATTCCATGAAAGTAAGGCACTCAGTTTGGAGGAACAGAATGAAAAATCACTGACAAGGAAATAGCTCCCTTTTGCAATGGTAAGTTATTTGAGAGAATTTCAGCAGCTCTTTTCTCTTTGTTTCTCCCGATTTTGCTTCTTTCTTTCAGTTATGCAGCTAATAATAAATTTTTTTAAAGAAATGGAGAAACCTGCCAAATGGAGCACAATACCCAGCACAGAAATTAAAAGGTGGAGTACATTTCACACACCCTCCCCCCAGCCTTGTGAGACAAATTTGCAGTGGGAACACCCTGAGATCAGTCTTCAGAGAGTGCAGAGGGCCAAACTGAGCTGCCTAGCCAATGTCACATGGAGGAACTCCCCTTTCATAACTCATTTTCAGAAAATGAAGTGGGACTGGCACAAAAAGCCACCAGAGAGCCCTGAGACCATGAGGCAATGCACTGCAATACTGAGATAGGCCCCTTGCTGGTGCTACTGTGGGGCAGCTGGATACATAGAGATGAGGGGGTGTAAGCCCAGCAAGATTTATATGCTACTTTTTCTCAAACAGAGCCAGACTGATCCCATGGACAGACAAAGCATTGTCTTTAAAATACCACCTTGCTTATTGAGGAACTTGCACAGGGCAGGGAAGACAGAGATCCCTTGCACTCGCTATTTCAGCACCCAGCAAGACAAGGACTGAGCTCAGCTCCAAAATACTAGTGTGGTCAGCAGGTCAAGGGAGGTGATTTTCCCCTCTACTCTGCTCTTATGAGACCCCACCTGGAGAACTGTGTCCAGTTCTGGTGCCCTCAACACAGGAAGGACATAGAACTGTTGGAACGAGTCCAGAAGAGGACCACAAAGATAATCAGAGGACTGGAGCACCTCTCCTATGAAGACAGGCTGAGACAGTTGGGGTTGTTCAGCCTGAAGGAGAGAAGGCTCCAGGGAGATCACATAGCAGCCTTCCGGTATCTGAAGGGGGACTACAGGAAAGCTGGGGAGGGACTTTTTGCCACCCTGTTTAGTGGTAGGATGAGGAGTAATGGTTATGAACTATAAGAAGGTAGATTTAGGTTACACATTAGGAAAAAATTCTTTCCTGTGAGGGTGGTGACACACTGGAACAGGTTGCCCAGGGAGGTTGTGGATGCCCCTCCCTGGAAGTGTTCAAGGACAGGTTGGATAGGGCTCTGAGCAACCTGGTCTAGTGGAAGGTGTCCCTGCCCATGCAGGGGGGTTGGAACTACATTATCTTTAAGGTCCCTTCCAACTTAAACCATTCTAGGATACTACAGATTTCCTAGGAAAAAGGAGAAGTCAGTACACTTTCAGTACATACGGCTATTCAGGCAATAATTCGTGCTTGGGAAAGGGCTAGCTGAGATCCACGGCTTCTTTGTCCTTTCCCTCCTTTATTCCCTTCTCCTTCTACACTACAAGGCAGAAAACATGACTGTGAAATGTCTTGGTACTATCATAGTTAAGAGGAAGACTTTGTCTAACTGTGCATTTTATTTTCATCTAACTGTAAATAAAATGTTTTAATTAGTCAAGCCAGCCAAACATGCCTGCAAGCAAACACCACCACTGTCTTTCATGGAAAAAGACTTCTCTAGTGGGAATTTACAGCCTGAGGTCTCACATGCTGGACTGAGAGGGTGTGAAAAGCAAAGGGCTGCACATGAAGGTAGAGAAAACCAGTGTTTCAGGCTTGCACATCATGCAGCAGTTGGCTAGAGAAATCCCAAAACATGGAGTGGCTAATAAATGTGCGTTATTTCCTGCACCTGTTACCTTTGATTTTCGTGCAGCCATTGGCAGGAGCTAATGTGCATAGCAGTGCTTGAATAATGCTGTAGCAGAGGCACACAGCTGGGCTACTGCTCCAGGAAAGAAAGAGATTCAAAATCCCCAGAGGTTTGAGTGAGGGCAGGAGCACTGCAAAAAATTAATATACTGTGGACAAGGTGGGTATTAGTAACACACAGCAACTATAAACTGGCTGACAAATGGAGCCAAGTGAAGCTCTAATTTATACCTTCTGCTGGCTCTGTCAGTGAGGTTAAAAGCACCCCTAGCCTTTTCTAGGTTCTATTTTTTGGGTAGGTGTATTTGTGGTTAAGACTTGTGAAAAGGCAACACTGTACTTGATCAGTATTTGACAGAAGCAGCAGGGATGATCCTTTCTACATTAAACATCCTTATAATGTTTTCTGGATTTTTTTCCTTAATTTACTATTGTCCTAGCAGGGAATTCCAGTCCTCACAGGGGCTTTACATAGGGTCTTTTAGGTAAACAAGTCATTTAAGTGATGCCACTGACTCAAACTGCAGCTGCCAAATGTTTGGACCAACCCTTTCCAACTCTGCAGACATATAAATGCCTCATATGTCTTTATGGGACTCTGTTTTTTGGTCCTTGCAACTCATGAGTTTCTAAGAACTCAGTCTTTCTTCTTCCTCCTTTCTCCCTGTCTTGCTACAAGTTAATTATTACTTTTTTTTTTTCCTCATCTGTATATTTGGTGTTATCCAGTGGCTAACCAAGTAGTAGTTTTAAGCTTCTAACTGAGTAGTAGTTTTAAGCTTCAAGGGGGATAACGTCACTCAACTCAACTGGAATCTTGCTTTTGGCAACTGCATAGCCGGGAGCCTGAAACTTTAACATCATCCTTTGCCCCACAGCAAAGGAAAATGTATTCTTAGCTTTATAGGAATGCAATTGAATTTAACAGAGTTCATCCCAAGGGTAAGGACTTACTTGCATAAATGCTGAAATTTCAAAACAAGACGCCTTGAAAAACTTTTCAGATCGTCTCTCTCAGTGCTTGCATTGTGTAAGTGCTGACATAGGCATGGAAATCGCAAGATGAGGTTTTGCAAGCTTGGTCATAAAACAGATCTACCTTAATGAGTACTGAGAACGGAAAGACACTGCACTTAGAGCTGTAAAAAGGTTCAAAGATAAACACTGCTGAAATACAACAGCATAAAGAATTTAAAATAAAATTTTAAAAAGATACAAAGTGAACCACAGTTGCCTGGTCCTGGTTTGGGTTTGTTTGAAGAGAACATATGCTTTCTGGGACTGCCAGAACATAAAGCAGAAACTGTGGACAGGACTTCTGATTTAGAAATAAATTAAAGCTAAGTGACTAAATGTTAAGACACCAAATGAACTGATGTTACCACTTGGAAAGAACAGTCATTAGCTTTATGAGCTGATATTAATTAGCTATGTTGTTTCTATTGGTATCAGTTAAGCACTAGGCAAATACGACTTTCATGTTAGATGTGACACGTGTTTCAAGAAGAAAAGTTAATATAATGCTCTTTATAGTTAAACACTATGCACATCATCATTGATGCTGAGTGATTTTGTAGTTTTTAACAAAACAAAGCAAATTGAGTTTCTGGTTTGAGAAATAACTTTTGTGTGCCCAGTTTGGTAATGGACAATTAAGGATGCTTCAGTGTGTAAGGAGCATTCCCCAAACATATCATTCCCTTCACGCAGCTATGTTTGCTGTCAATAACAAAGCAGGGCAAATAAGGGCGAGGTATTTACAGTCTAGGTGAAGAGAAAACACTAAGAATCTGATAGGAATATTTCATCCTTTTGTCTTGGTAGGTTGTTTTTCCTCTTTGTCTGGGTCTGCAGCATCTCTGTGCTGCATACACACCATACATCCATACCATACATCAGTACGGCTGTGTCCTGGGCTCAGGGTATAACTGTGGCTGCCTAACCTGAGCACCACCAGTGGTACTACTGCAAGATGCCTACCTGCAAAAGCTGTAACAGGAGGTTTAGCCTCCTCTTCTGTAAAATGAAAAGTGTTCTGCTTGGCTTCTTGCAGGAGTTGGGGGGAAAAATAATCCCTGAGTTTCAGAAGATCTCTGTTGTGTTTAACAGAACCTTTGTGATTTTGGTTAATAAATATTTTACATTGGGCAAGAAGTCATCCAAACTTAGACTTGAGACAGAAATCTAGAATGTTGGGAAAAAGAAGGCATGAGAAAAAAATGCAAATTCTGCAACTTTGTCAGTAGCTGCAGACTCAGAGCCTTCATTTCATTATCTTTACGTGCCTAGATGTTTGTGCTGCCGAGAAAAGACACAGTAAGAACAGGAGCACAGATGTTTTCCTATACCAGCCTAGGAGAAATAGTCCTTTAGCTATATTTCTTGGCACCATATTTGAAGGACAAAAAGACAATAGAGGAGATGGAAATTTAAGAAATCAAAGTTTTCGAACAGGTACAAAACCAGAGGTCTGTGTAAAAAAGAAGAGTAGGAGTTCTATCCAGGATCAGTCAAGAGAAAAGATGTCTGAAAAGAAACACAATGGCAAGAAAGGGAGCGGGGGGTGGGACAAAAAGTATGAAGATGTTTTAAAGATGGTGGGGGCAACCTAGGAAAAGGAATCTTAGCAGTTACCCTGAAATCAATGACCCAAGTTTGGTGATGCCCAAGAGAGGAAAGGCTGATTTTCAGATCCATAAAACACACAGGCAAATTTTTGAACTTGCATAATCTAATAAATGTGGTTCTTTCCAACCAAAGAAAATTAGCATAATACAGTTGAGTAAGTAGTTTACCAGTGTAATAAAAAAATAACAATTCATACATGTAGACCATGCAAAATCTTACAATAATTTTCCAAATGTAATGGCAAGTCTAGAGCCAGTTGCAGCTCAGACCAGTAAAAAATCTGGCATTTTCTTTGGTGTATCTGCATATTCTATAGAAACAATAATGAGAACTTGGATTTCTTTGTGTCTGTAAGACTCTCAAAACATCACTGAGAAGAAACATAACTTCTTTACACACTGGTTAAGCAACCATCATAGCTTTATGTTCAGATATAAGCTACAGAAAATTATTTTTAAAATCTAAGTATGAACTGTCAAGGTCCAGAAAATTATAGAGAAAGGAAGAGCAATAGCTGTAAAATTCTGGCAGTGTGCAAGATAAACACTAGTTTAGATATCAGCCATCTAGCTTTGGCATCCCATTCAGAATATAGTTCCACAACCTCAAATTGTTCTATAAATGTGCATTTTTCACTCAGACTGAAAGAATAGAAGCATATTTTTACATTACTGAAACAAAGCACCAGTGATGCAACCCCAGGAAAGTGCAACGCCTTGAATGCAGCAGAATTTCTAAGTTGGTCTGTGTATAGAGCCAGAGAGAAGAGTAAGCTTGGGTGAACCACTACTCTCTCCTTCATTCTTACTAGTATTCCTAATGCCAATGCAATTAGCACTTCTTCATAACTTCAGTCAGTGGTTGCTTGTAGAAATTTACATAGGTAAGGAAAGCTTTTTTTGGACTCTGACAGTCTTTTATAAAGCTAACTCTATACAGTAGAAATTCAGCAATAAAGACTCTTCACTATTTAGGCTCTATTCATTAGATGGAATAAGTATAGTAACTCAAACACTCAGAAATAATGAACCACACCTCCCAGTTGCACGACTGGATTAAAAATATATTTGCGTATTTGTTTGCAGTTTTCTGGACAGCAGACCTCATGTTTCCAAATTTGTTTCCAACATAATAACAGTGACATACATACACCCACTTTTAAACCACAGCTGAGATTCTCATAAAGACACACACCTATAGGGACTAGGACTTACAGAAGCATCAATTTCTATGAAGTCCATGGCAAGGCTGAGTTAGCATCAGAAATGAGAAAATCCTTCCAACATCGACTTCTTGCAGAAATAAGAAAAGATACATAGAGCACATGTTCAGAATACTCATAGAAAAGAAAAATGAAACTGTCTTCTGTGTCTTGATAGATTAAATTCCCCAGTTTTTCGACAGCGTACCACACGACATTCTGGTATCAAAACTGGAGCATTACAGTTTGGATGGATGGACCACTCACTGGATAAGGAACTGGCTGGATGGTCACACCCAAAGAGTTGTGATCAATGGCTTGATGTCCAAATGGAGACGTGGTGAGTGGTGTTCCTCAAGGGTCGGTACTTGGACCAGTACTGTTTAACATCTTTGTCACCGACATGGACAATGGTATCGAGTGCACTCTCAGCAAGTTGGCTGATGACACCAAAGTGTGTGGTGAAGTCAACATGCTGGACAGAAGGGATACCATCCAGAGGGACCTTGACAGGCTTGAGAAGTGGGCTAGTGCAAACTGCATGAAGTTCAAGGAGGCCAAGTGCAAGGTTCTGCACCTGGGTCGAGGCAATCCCACACACAAATACAGGTAGGGAGGAGAAGGACTGAGGGCAGGCCTGCGGAGAAGGACTTGGGGGTGATGGTGGATGAGAAGCTCAACATGAGCCAGCAATGTGCACTTGCAGCTCACAAAGCCAACTGTATCTTGGGCTGCATCAAAAGAAGTTTGACCAGCTGGTTGAGGGAGGTGATTCTCCCCCTCTACTCTGCTCTTGTGAGACCCCACCTGGAGTACTGTGTCCAGTTCTGGAGCCCCCAACATAAGAAGGACACAGAGCTCCTTGAGTGAGTCCAGAGGAAAGCAACAAAAATTATCAGAGGGCTGGAGCACCTCCCCTATGAAGACAGGCTGAGGAAGTTAGGGTTGTTCAGCCTGGAGAAGAGGAGGCTCTGAGGAGACCTTATAGCAGCTTTCCAATACCTGAAGGGGGCCTACAAGAAAGCTGGGGCAGGACTTTTTACATGGATATGTAGAGAGAGGACAAGGGGCAATGGTTTAAAACTTGAAGAGGGGAGATTTATATTAGATATTAAGAGGAGATTCTTTACTATGAGGGTGATAAGGCACTGGAACGGGTTGCCCAGGAGGTCGTGGATGCCCCATCCCTGGCACTATTCAAGGCCAGGTTGGATGGGACTCTAAGCAACCTGATCTAGTGGTAAGTGTCCCTGCCTGCGCAGGGGGGTTGGATCTAGATGGTCTTTAAGGTCCCTCCAACCCTAACCTTTCTATGATTTCTATGTTTCTATGAATCTGCAGGAGACTGAGCTGAAATCTAAGTGCCTGTGAACATGACATAAAATAACTTAAACAGCATCATCATGATTCATTAGCTCTCTGAAGAAAGGAGAATTTGACTTTGTGCGAGTATAGTAAAACCCCTCACATACATTAAAATGTTCATTAAAAAAATCAGTACTCTACTAATTTATGTAAAATAAATAAAGAGTAAAGGACATAAGGAAAAATATACAAGTCTAAATTATCAGATGGTCCAAGTTCAGTGCTTTCAAGTGCAAAACTGAAGGCATTGAGAACCATCGATGTTCAGCTTCCCTGGAAATTCAAACACTGAAAAGCATGAATCTAAAGTTGTTTCAGTAATAGAACTGTGAACAAAAACACCTATGAAACAGTTAAACAACTGTTCTTACTCCCAAATCTGCGTATAAAGAAGAAAAGAAAATAAGAGGAAGATGGCCCAGAACTTACTAGGAACAGCTGCTTCAATTTCTGTATTTGATAATTCTCTAGTCTATTGTGCATGCCTCTCTTCAAAAGTTTTCAGGTACTTACTGAAAAGGATGATATCAGGCACTCTACAGCATGACTCCATGGCTCAAGCTATTGAACTGGTAAACTCCTCCTCATAACTATCTGGTTTGAAGAGCCATGTGCCTTCAATATCAAGAACCCTTTTGTTTGGTAGCTATATTCAGGAAATCACTCACAAAGTTATTGCTTGGGTGATTTACACCTATGAGATTCTACTCTAGGAATTTAATTTCTTGAAGGTTTTTAGACTGATTAAAATGCATCCTGCAGCAGAAGAAAGGAAAACCACCACCACCACAACAAAACACAACCCACAACCTAGCAACAACCAATGAATCACATGGAAGAAAATTATTCCTGAGGGCTACAGAGGTAGTTGAGAAAAAATTCCAAAACATTTCTGTTGCAGAGTTTAATAATACTGGCATGCAAAATTTAACAGGATATACAAAGAATTAATGATCTGTCCTTGAAAAGATAGGCTTGCTCTGTTGAAGCAGGAAGAACTGAGAAAATGTTCACTTATCTCAGAACAAGAAATATATTGTGAGAAAAGAAAAATGAAAAAATAGGAAAAACAAACCCCCAAACTAGCTCTACGAATTATAAGTCTAAATTTCTTAAGAGAGAGATTAAAGAGCATATATCTTGTGTGGGTCCCTAAGGAACATTGTACCTTGCTGGGCAAATGTCATTTTCCCCCAGCAGAATTCCAGGGTCACTTTGATGTTTTTGAAACACCCGTGGAAGCAAAAAAAGTATAGTCTTTCAAAGATGGTTAGTGAAATCAGATATCTGGAGTACTGTGTCCAGTTCTGGGCCCGCCAGTTCAAGAAGGACAGGGAACTGCTTGAAAGAGTCCAGCGCAGAGCCACAAAGATGATTAAGGGAGTGGAACATCTCCCTTATGAGGAAAGGCTGAAGGAGCTGGGTCTCTTTAGCTTGGAGAAAAGGAGACTGAGGGGTGACCTCATCAATGTTTATGTAAGGGGTGAGTGTCAGGAAGATGGAGTTAAGCTTTTCTCAGTGATGACCAGTGATAGGACAAGGGGTAATGGGTGCAAATTGGAGCATAGGAGGTTCAAGGTGAATATCAGAACAAATTTTTTTACTGTGAGAGTGACAGAGCACTGGAACAGGCTGCCCAGAGAGGTTGTGGAGTCTCCTTCACTGGAGACATTCAAAACCCGCCTGGATGCGTTCCTATGTGATGTGCTCTAAGTGACCCTGCTCTGGCAGGGGGGTTGGACTAGATGATCTTTCGAGGTCCCTTCCAACCCCTAGGATTCTATGATTCTATGATCTAAGATCAAGATAGAAAGGAATCTTGGAAATACTGGAAGTGACATACCATATGATTTATTTTTATTTCAGATATTCTGCTATGACTGACGTCTTGAAAATACGGTGTAGAAGCTGAAGTTATAAAGACTGTAGAGGTACCCAACCACATAGCATGGGGAGATACATTTGGGTGAACACTACAAGTACTCCAAAACATTTACTCCAAATAGGTCAGGTTAGTCAGACTTTTTTTCTGCTAATAAATGTCTATTGATAGGTCTGTCTTCAAGATAATAGAATCATAGAATCATAGAATATCCTGAGTTGGAAGGGACCCATCAGGATCATTGAGTCCAACTCCTGTCCCTGTGTAGGGCACCCCAAGAATCACACCATGTGCTGACGGCATCATCCAAACACTTCTCAAACTCAGGCAGGCTTGGTGCTGTGACCACTTCCCTGGGGAGCTTGTTCCAGCGCTGAACCACCCTCTGGGTGAAAAACCTTTTCCTGATATCTAACCTAAATCTCCCCTGATTCAGCTTCCTGCCATCTCCCTGAGTCCTGTCATTGGTCACAGGAATGAAGAGATCAGTACCTGCCCCATCTCTTCCCCTCGTGAGGAAACTGTAGGCTGCAATGAGGTCACCCCTCAGCCTCCTCTTCTCCAAGCTGAATAATCCAAGTGACCTCAGTGACTCCTCATAAGACATCCCATCCAGACCCTTCACCATCCTTGTGGCTCTCCGTTGGACTCTTTCCAATAGCTTGATGTCCTTTTTATATTGTGGTGCCAAAACTGCATGCAGTACTCAAGGTGAAGCCACACCAGTGGAGAGTGGAGTGGGACAATCACCTCCCTCGACCAGCTGGCAACAGTGTCCTTGATGCACCCCAGGACACAGTTGGCCCTCCTGGCTGCCAGGGCACGCTGCTGGCTCATCTTCAGTTTGCCACCAACCAGGACTCCCAGGTCCCTCTCCACCGCACTGCTCTCCAGCCACTCATTCCTAGTCTGTACTTACCACCAGGGTTGCCCCATCCCAGGTGCAGAATCCGGCACTTGCCCTTGTTAAACTTCATGTGGTTGGTGACTGCCCATCTCTCTAAGCTGTTGAGGTCTCTCTGCAAAGCGTGCCTGCTCTCAGGGGAGTGGACAGCTCCTCCCAGCTTTGCATCATGAGCAAACTTCCTTAGAATTCCTTCGAGTCCTGCATCCAAGTCATTGATGAAGATGTTGAAGAGGACTGGGCCTAGGATGGAGCCCTGTGGGACCCCACTAGTGACTGCATATTCACACAAACTTCTGTTTACCTGGAGCTAAATCAACAATCTCATTTACTCTTGAAAGTTAACATCAGCCATGAAATAGCCTGTCTTCCTGGTCATTAACAATGCAAAGCAGAGAACCGTCCTCAGCAGATGCTTCTTCCAGCCTGCCATTATAACTGGGACAGGAATGCAGCCTGATTCACAGCAGGGAGAAAGTAGTAATCCAGACCTGGAAAAATGCTGGAGCAATACTGAAGGAACTTCATAACTGTGACTCAGATCTAAGTCATGGTTTTCTCTTTGCTCTGCTTCTGGAATTCCTAAGGTCCAAAGCACCTGTCTCCTAGGCCAGGAGGAGTTATCTTAGATAACACATTTATGACAACAAAATTAGCAAGTGTCCCAAATGGGGTGAGATAGCAGACAAGATGTATAT
The DNA here is from genome assembly GCA_020745705.1 of Hemiprocne comata. Lineage (NCBI taxonomy): Eukaryota > Metazoa > Chordata > Aves > Apodiformes > Apodidae > Hemiprocne > Hemiprocne comata. The sequence goes on along the minus strand of CM036588.1, from coordinate 61,813,745 downwards.
GCACAGAACAAGCATCCTGCTACAGCGATGATTAACCCATTAACAGCTACATAACCTAGTGGACCACCAACACCACAGTATGTAAATGGTGAACAGCCAATCCAGCAGAGTAAAAAAAGGGACAAGGTTATTCTTCTAAATATCTATTTATCATAGAATCGTAGAGTGTATGGGGTTGGAAGGGACCTTTAAGGATCATCTAGTCCAGACCCCCTGCAGTGCACAGGGACCATTCTAACTAGATCAGGTTGCTCAGAGCCTGGTCAAGCCTGACCTTGAATGTTTCCAGGGATGGAGCCTCCACCACCTCTCTGGGCAACCTGTTCCAGTGCTTTACCACCCTCATTGTAAAGAACTTCTTCCTAATGTCTAATCTAAATCTACCCTGCTGTAGTTTAAGACCATTGCCCCTTATCCTATCACTACACACCCTTGTAAACAATCCCTCCCCAGCTTTCCTGTAGGCCCCCTTCAGATACTGGAAGGCTGCTATAAGGTACCCCTGGAGCTTCGCCGCTCCAGGCTGAACAATCCCAGCTCTCTCAGCCTGTCCTCATAGGAAGGGTGCTCCAGCCCTCTGATCATTTTTGTGGCCCTTATCTGGACTAACTCCAACAAGTTCATGACCCTCATGTGTTGAAGACACCAGAGCTGGACACAGTACTCCAGGTGGGGTCTCACAAGAGAGGGGGAGAATCACCTCCCTTGACCTGTTGGCCACACTTGTTTTGATGCTGCTCAGGATGCAGTTGGCCCTCTGGGCTGTGAATGCACATTGTTTGCTCATGTCCAACTTTTTGTCCACCAGTATCCCCAGGTCTTTTTCCACAGGGCTGCTCTCTAGCATGTCTTTCCCCAGCCTGTATTGATATCTCTGGTTGCTCTGGCCCAGGTACAGGACTTGTTGAAGCTCATGAGGTTCACCTGGGCCCACTTCTCCAACTTGTCCAGGTGCCTCTGGATGGCATTCTGTCCCCTGGCATATCGACCACACCATCCAGCTTGGTGTCATCAGCAAACTTGCTGAGGGTGCTCTCAATGCCACTGTCTATATTATTAATGAAGATATTAAACAACATTGGTCCCACTACAGAGCCCTGAGGGACACCACTTGTCAACACTCTCCATCTAATCCTACTTATCTTCTACATTCTCCTTAATTGCTGCTACTCCTTTAGATTCTCCTTGTTATTCCCCACCTACCTATGTACCCTTAAGCCACTCATATAGAATTCCACAAGGAAATGATAGGCTCAATGATCACAGTATGTATTTACATGGGTTTTACTATAGATCTCCTGTCAATCTCCTTTTTGTTTAGCCCAGTGCTACTTCACTGTAGCAAAAGTATGCACATAAGTGTGAAAACTAACATCAGTGCATGCTTTGTACATTTATAGTTTCACTTTCATGATTCAGCATCATCTTGCATCATAAAAAGTACTGCAGAGTGCCTGGCTATCAGGAAGCTCCCAGAGGAGCCCAAGTTGGATTTTAATATTGATGTCACAGTAACACTTTCAAAGGAAATTGTTTGTCTTGGCTCCCTGATGTTCTGCAATCAATCTACATATTAAGCACCACATAGTGACAATTAGTAATATGTGTATATAATAAGGCAACATCCTCATACCAACAATAAAAATCAAATACTGAATTTACTGTGTTTTTTCTTGCCTGCAGACCTTATTCAACGGCTCCTTCTTAACACCCTGGAGCAGCTGAAGTCCTCAGCCTGTAAAAATATTCAGATGTCTCATGGACCTCAAGCGTGTGGGAAATTCAGATGGCTTGTTAGCTTCTGGGAAATTTCTTTTGGCTTGTTGGTCGAGCCTTTCAGATTCCATTCTATACAGTTTCTCTACTACTACCACAATTTTTGCAGGAGAGACTCAAACATCTTTCTAAATAACCTCTTCCCTCCTTCTTTCATTTCTGAGAACTAGCAAAAGGACTGAAACTAATTATGCTCTACCTGTCCATTTATCAAACAGATGAGCAACAAACTGATGACTTTTAGAGTACAATTGTCAAACAGATTTTGTGACTACTTTAGCCTAATGAAGAGAAGGAAAGCAATGAATCCTAAGGTAATTAAACAGATATCATCAGCTTCAAAGCCTTTCGTCTTGGTCCTTGTCCGCAGCTGACCAACTCAAGAAACAACTAATACAGAGGTTTAAGTAAGTCAGTGCTGTGTTTCTAAGCCAAGGGTTGACCAGCATAATGCAAAGCTGCTATGAAATAACTTGCACATACCAAATTAAATATTTGTGAGATATATATATTTTTTTAATCTGCTCCTCAATCTGTGATGCATAACTGGACACACAGGTGTTTTCTTAATTAAGAACTCAAGTTTTCATTTAATTTTCAGATGCTGTTTTCAGAACTTTTAGCAAGAGGGAACTACCCTACTTCAGTTATTTAAATAGTTAACATAGGAATCTATTCTGAAGTTATGAGTAAATTTTAAGAAGTAATAAAAAACCCCTCATCTTTCAATCTACTAAGCTACAGACAGCAAGAAATGGTCAGTTTTAAGTTCACAATTAAAACTTCAGCCACTATCTTCTATATACAAATATTTCTTGATGCAATGTTCATTCAAGGTCTGAAAAATGCATTTGACATCTGCAAATATTTAGACATAGTTTTATTCAAATGGATTCCCATTTTGAAAGCACACATTTTATTTATTATCATGAAAACATGAATATACCAGATGGAAAAGGAATACTCTGCTACTCTTATGAAAGCTTCTTGTACACAATCACGCCAATGTTCAAAATCACAGCCTAAAATACCTCCCTCTGTTTGTCTCACAGCCTACAGTAACCAAAGCCTGTCACTCAGTGACAGTTTGAAGAGACTTTATTCCATACCTTACTAGAAATGTACCACTGACTTAGCAAAAGGCAACTTTTCCAGGAAACCTTGTGCATATACTGTTGACAGACTGGCTTCACATAGGAAAATAAATCTTATCAAACATCTCTTAACGTCATCTTTCCCAGAATCAGGTATTCAAAGAACATACCGAAGGCAATTTAAAGAAACATTTTGACTCTGTATGAGATTTCCGCAACATAAAAGAAAGAAGACTATTCTCAGTTATATCTTGTGCAATATGTAGAATCTGTAGCAATCTGTTATAAGATAACGTGGGAGAAGTATTGTATTGCAATTTCAGTGAGTATGCAACTGTGCATGAAAAACTAATATACAACAATCATCACGGACAAGCATGTGTGATGGATTTCAAATGGTTAAATTTTAAACCTTTAAAGTTATCAGGTTGTTAGCTAAAAACAGCTAAACAGAGAAGATATAGCTATACCATCCATAAATACCTATAAATCTATGGAAGCTGCTGCTTATTAATCTCATAAATAAAACTACAAGCAAGATCAAAGCAACACAGCAGAAATCACTAGGGCTACAATAAATCCTCTAAAAATCAAAATCATGGCTGATAATTAAAGAACTGATTACAAATGGATATTTCTTAAAAGAGACAGGAATGGAAACAAAGGGCAGAGAAAAGCTGTGGGCTAGAAATAATGTTGGGCAAGCGCAGAACGATGATGTGACGCCTAGCGTGTAGGAAAATCCTTTTCAGTAAGTCAGTATTCACCCCAGTAACTCCTAAGAATTCATGCTGGCGTATCTTCTGCTTGCGGTGGGGATAAGACACTTCACAACCTGCTCTCCTGTCTTTGTGCTGCACATCAAGGGTATTCCTGCACAATCTCCAGTCCAGAGATCTCCAGAAAAGGAGGAAGAACTAGAGAAGATGTTCTCTCTTGACCCTCTCTGGATAGGGCAGAGTCAGCTCAGCTCTGGGTGACAGGGTCTCTTTCAGCATCTCCACTTGTGATGCTATGATTAAGCTAGCCAAGAATGATAAAGGACCGCTGAAGGACATGCACACAAAGACCATGAGATACATAAAATGTGTTTAACCCCATCTGCCCCACTACAGAAGTATGGAAAGGGCCGGATGCGCACAGGCAAATTCTGGTGTCATTCTGGCATGGTAAAAACTATTTATAATGCAAAAGAAGAAATAGAAACTGTTTTCACAGGCTTTATGAAGGACTTAGATACTAATACCATTGATTATGTCAGCAGACTTGAGTATTTAGAGGTATCATCTAGCAAGAATCAGACGCCTGTGACAGCAAGGGAAATCACCAGATTTGTCAACTATAACCAGACTTTAACTATGTATTACCATTTAGCTCAATAATATGCCATGGTGGCATGGCAGCAAATACGGCAAGAGTAGCTTATGTACAAGTCAATGATATGATGAGACAGTGTCTACTGCTGCATGACAGGTGCTGTAGGTAACAATCTGGACTCAAGTTCATGGCAGCAGGATACTAGCAGTTTCTTGTTTATTTTGTTGTTACTTTCATTAACAGTATTTCATTGTTTCATTAAAGAAAACATAACTGATTGCTTAGTGTCAAGGCTGGTATGTGGCCTACAGGCCTGTGTCACCTAGGAGAAGAAATGCCTCGAGGAAAATCAGTCCTTTGTAGCCTGGCTATTAAAGGATAAATGTATCAAAAGGCATCAAGATGATAAAGAGTTAAATGGTTTAGATGACTTTATTTATATGAGCTTTGTCCAAACTTAGAAGGAAATTACAGCATGGTATCGGAGACACAAATGTACACAACAGCTTGAAAAATTAAATGCCCAGGATCAGACAGTTTGCTGAGTCCCTGAAGTTTATATAGGAAAAGGAGCACAGCCAAGTAAAAAAGCTGTTAATTGTAAGTGAGGCAAGCTATTTCCAGATGATCCATCTTCCAAAACAAAAATAAAATTAAGTCTCACTGCCACACCAAGGAGCTAAGGGTTCAAATGCTCCCTAAGCCATGAAGCAGAGCTCTGCTTAGGATCAGGACTGGCAACATGCCAGTACAGTCACAAAGAGTTTTCAAGGTAGCTTCCTCCAGTAACCTGCAGCACCAGCCCTAAAGCATTAGGTAAAGATAGAATAATGCAGTCGTGTGATAAATACAGACTAAATAAACCGGAAGACTGTGGCTTTATAAAGAAGGCTTACAGTGTGCAACTTGTTTTTTCAAAGTGTTTTTATATGGTAAAAAAGTGGCAGCCTGTAGCTAAATTCAGAATTATTTATTTATTTATTTAATGCTGGTCAAGACCTTTTGTGAGAGACTATTCAGAGGAAAAGGAAGAAAGGATAATGAGTTCTGAATTAATAACAACCTAAGAGAGAGAAAAAAAAGCATAATTAATTACTGCCTTTTAGAAAGAAAACGATTTCATAGGAAGTCATTTTCATGATCAATATTGTCATATACACCTTTTTGAATTATTTGAGCTCTGAAATGGACAAGATTATGGAATATACCCAACAACATAAACTGTTAAACTAAAGAGAAATTTATTAAGAAATCCAAACAACTTTTGAGCAAAGAAGTAAGCACAGTTAAAGGCACTCACATGTACAATGAGAATAATGAGCTACTCAGGTATACTCTGATGCCATAACTTTGTGTGACTTTAACATGGGGCCAATATACCAGCATCCTCTGTGTGATGTGCTGAAAGAGTTGAAATAAATAAATAAATAAATGTTTAGGATTTGAAACAGAACTGTTCCTCCTTTGCATTCAGTTCTAATGGCTTCCATCCCCTCAAACGAGCTGATTCACACTCAGACATACTCATTAAGTCTGCTAACCATTACAAGGAAGATACTCTGCAGGAACAAGCAATCTGAAAGCTGTTCCCCCATCCCGTCCCATCCCATCCCAAAATTTTCCCAATATTTTCTAGACTTAAATATCTGCGAAAGCATAATAGAAAGCATGCAACAACCCTGAGAGTGCTTGATTCTCACGTTGGGAATAATCAGTGATAACAGGAGCAAGACTGATAGTAGAGCTCAATGGTTTGCGTCTCCTGCAAACACCAATTTGCCAGAAATGCCTGACTTTGCCCACTTGTGCCATCTGATTGAGTTTCACAAAAGGAGAAAATACCTGAAAAAGTAACTGAAATCCTACTACTCTTTTTAATGTCCTTTTAACATTGTTAATGGGGTCATTACACATTTGTAATATAAGAGCCTTATATATCTCTCCATAACTAATGCACTTTCTAAACTCTGGTGAACATGCTCACATTAGCTCTTCTTTTATGAACATCTAAATGAAAGACTTTTTCTTTAAAAAAAGGCCTTTTGGTTAAATTCCTCCGTCTAACAGATTAGCACAAACACTCTTCACCTTTCAAAGATAAATATATTCTGAAGTATACCAGGTCATATGCAGTATTACTTCCTTGCTGGTTAACACACAAATACACATTTGGTTTAAAGCTCAGAACAATAAAAAATTTTAGCTCACGACTTCTTTAAAATTCTGCTTTTAACCTAAATTTCCTGCAGAGGCTAAAAAGCATTGCAGTTAAATTCTATACGAATAAAACTTTTTTCACTTGACAGAGGGGAAACAAGACAAAGAGGCACTGTCAGCTGGAAAAAATTTTACGTGCATTTATTGTCACTAGTGAAGTCATGTCCATTTGTACTAAAAATTGCCCCACATGTAGTGACTGACTAATGTGTTCTCCCACTTTCTTGACCAACAGCTCTTTTCATTGTTTAAAATCCTTCTTTTATGAGGACCAAACTTTTGCAAAGGTGATAAAGAAGAAAACAGTTACCCAAGATATTTTACCATTTTATTAATCTTCTGTGCTATTGATAACACTGATTTTCTCCTTACAGTGGTGGCAGCATTGAAGAGTGCTGGCTTCAGAGCACTGACTGTATCTATTAGTGTTTGCACGTATTACCTTCTAAAGCATTACAGATTAGCAGAGTATTACTAAGTACAAAACTGAACATGCACATTTTTAATCCATCTATGTAGAACACATTTATTGGAGATGGTACTCATTACTACTTCGTAACTAACATTCACAGCCATAGTTTGTAGTCTTACATACACTACACAAAACAGCAATCAAAATGAAATGATGTTGAAATAGTCCCATTCAGCCTCACAAATTTTCACTTAAAAACAGTAAGCAAAGCAGTATTCTCTGTAACTTTTACATAAACAGTAATTCTCATTTTTCTCTCTCAAAAATACTGTGTTTAGTTTCTATTTGTTGAGCCCAAGTGGAAAAAACATTTACAAAAATAGGTATCCTTATAGACTGAGGAAAACACACAGAAAAGGGGAAAAAAAGAAAATGGTAAATGAATAAATTGCAATAAAATCTAATCTGTTTCAGAGAAGACAACTTGTTGTCTAGTAATACCTGCTGCTTGAACCTGAAACTCCCTTCTCCAGTAACACTGACATCATTGCTTGAGTTACTCTTTCCCTCCTGAATTCACCTGAGCGTGGCATAACAAAGTTGCTGTCTCTATTAGATAATTTGCTTTCTGACCCAATTCAGAAAAATTATAAATAATTAGTTCAATTAAATATTACTAGCAGATCCAGAAAGAAATAGAAGTTTTTTGCCAGGCTGAGACTAAACACTAGTAAGATACAGACAGGCAAGTGTCATAAGGCATTCATCACTTCTAAGGTAAATGACTTCTTCTGAATTCACTCAGGCAGAAAATGAACAGCTGCCAATGCTGATCAGAGAGAAGTAAAATGCTGCATCTGGGGATGAACTGGCCTTTTGTTTTCTTTTTCTTTAGTTAAAAATAATACTCTTCCTCTGTAGAAAGAGAAAGATTTGCTTGCAGATCAAAAAAAAAGGTTGTCAACCACAACTTCAGTGTGTAAAAGTGTACGAGCAACTCAACTTCCATATGTGGAAGAGCACAGACTGAAGTACTCATTCAAAATCTGTTTTGACATTACTCATTAATGTAATACATAATGAAGTATTTGGATGGTGACTAACATAAAAATGTAAAGAACATTTACTTCTTTTACTGAAACAACTAATCTATGGCAAGACCTATTAACCTCCTCATGAGCTTCCAAGGGGCACATCCTGGACTCTGCTCAGGAGGAGCACAAGCAGCACACACAGGCAGGCTCAAGCCAGCTTCAACTGACATTTTGGCAGCAATGAAACTGTGTTCATGTAAGCTGACATGACCTGCCCAAGGACCTCAGGTGGTTGACATACTGCTGCAATGCTCCTGGCTCACTGGGGAGGTCCCAGATGACTAGAGGTTGGCCAATGTGACGCCCATCCAGAAGAAGGGCCGGAAGGAGGATCCAGGGAACTATAGGCCTGTCAGCCTGACCTCGGTGCCTGGCAAGGTTATGGAACAGATCATCCTAAGTGCCATCAAGCGGCATGTAGAAGACAACCAGGGGATCAGGTCCAGCCAACATGGGTTTAGGAAAGGAAGGTCCTGCCTGACTAATCTCATCTCTTTCTATGACTGGGTGACCCACCTAGAGGATGAGGGGAAGGCTGTGGATGTGGTCTACCTTGACTTCAGCAAGGCCTTTGACACAGTCTCCCGCAGCATCCTCCTGGAGAAGCTAGTGATCCATGGCTTCGACAGGTGCACCCTTCGTGGGGTCAAAAACTGGTTGGATGACCGGGCCCAGAGAGTGATTGTGAATGGAGCTGCATCCAGCTGGCGTCCGGTGACCAGCGGTGTCCCCCAGGGATCAGTACTGGGCCCAGTCCTATTCAATATTGACGACCTGGATGTGGGGATTGAGTCCACCCTCAGTAAATTCACAGATGACACCAAGCTGGAGGGGAGTGTTGATCTGCCAGAGGGTAGGAAGAGGCTGCAGAAGGACCTGGACAGACTGGATCGATGGCCGAGGCCAACGGCATGAAATTCAACAAGACCAAGTGCACGGTCCTGCACTTTGGCCACAATAACCCCAGGCAGCGCTACAGGCTGGGGGAAGAGTGACTGGAGAGCAGCCCGGCAGAGAGGGACCTGGCAGTACTGGTGGACAGCCAGTTGAACATGAGCCAGCAGTGTGCCCAGGTGGCCTGGAAGGCCAATGGCATCCTGGCTTGTATCAGGAATAGTGTGGCCAGCAGGAGTAGGGATGTAATTCTCCCCCCTGTACACAGCACTGGTGAGGCCTCACCTTGAGTACTGTGTACAGTTCTGGGCCCCTCACTTCAAGAAGGACGTTGAGGTGCTGGAGCGGGTCCAGAGGAGAGCAACAAAGCTGGTGAAAGGACTAGAGGGAAAGTCTTATGACGAGAGGCTGAGGGAGCTGGGGTTGTTTAGCCTGGAGAAGAGGAGACTCAGGGGGGACCTTATCACTCTCTTCAGCTACCTGAAGGGAGGTTGTAGTCAGGTGGGGGCTGGGCTCTTCTCCCAGGCAACCAGTGACAGGACAAGAGGGCATAGCCTGAAGTTGCTCCAAGGGAGGTTTAGGTTGGATATTAGGAAGCACTTCCTCACAGAGAGGGTGATTAGACATTGGAATGGACTTCCCAGGGAAGTGGTGGAGGCACCGTCCCTGGATGTGTTCAAGGAAAGGCTGGATGTGGCACTTAGTGCCATGGTCTAGATGGTGTGTGTGGTGTTGGTCATAGGCTGGACTTGATGATCTTAAAGGTCTTTTCCAGCCTTGGTGATTCTGTGATTCTGTGATTCTGTTACTGCCCCAGCTACTCCCTGAGCAAGCCGACTCCTGCTTGCTCAGCCATCATGCCCACCCACGTAGCATCTCACTCCCAGCTCCAGTGTAGCTGTACCCAGATATACTGACCCTGCATTATTAGTAAAGCAATACCTCTTTTATCCCATAAGTCCTCTACGTACAGCAGAATAGGGAAAGAGAGAATACCCTCTCAGTCCTTAAAAACTTTCTGACACATTGACACTTGCGAAGTCCAACCAGAACCTACCAGTTATTTCAGGAAAGTATGTGACTGCAGGAGAGAAGCTTCTGCTGGGGGAGGGCAGAGATCAGACAATGCCTCTCCCCAAGCATTTTGGTACCCATTCTTTACACAGGTAAGTTAATTTTAGTGAGATACCAATCTGGGAAGATTTGCTGTCTTCAGAGAATCTCTCCCTGCCCAGGCAGAGCCTTTCCTATACTTTATTTGGGGGCAATACAGCAAAGCAGATTATGTAGAGGATAAAAGCAGACAGCTTTATGTCTCATTTTTAACTTCAGTAGTAAGCACTGTTTTGAGCATACAAAATATATATATTTGCCCTTCGATGAACTACATTAATTTCTGTTGTGGCCTGTATTTTATTTTATTCACAAATGCTGTAACAATAAGCATTAGATCACCTCTTAGAAAAATAATTAATTATTGATCCACTTAAAAAACATTTAAAATTCTTATAAAGTTCCCTTCTGTACCGACACAATTATTAATGAACATTTTGCTGCCTTTCAGACTTTCTGAAAGTGCAGTGGGGTTATACTAACAACGGATATGGTCAAAAGTGTATTTATCAGTCAATTATTTGCTCTGTCAGGAAAAATATCTCCAAATTTTAAACCTTTTCAACATGAATATCTTGAATAATGATTCCGTAACACATACTTGAGTTAACAAGAGTGATGTATTCAGGTCAAATCAGTTCTGATTTCTGAACATGTACTTTCCTGGAATTCTAAGCACTTTAAACTTCATGTAAATCTTACTGCTGATGCTTCTACCCAGTTTACAAAAACTACATTTATTGAAGGAAGGTTTGCAAAATTCAGCAAGTTGCTTCTAGATAAGAGCTCTCCTACAGGGGAAAACTGATCAGAAGTACTTGTACCACTTGGTTTGGGAACAGGGGTGGGAGTGATTTTTCTACACTACAGAAGGTCCCCTTATGAAGATTTTCTTCTAAGATAAAAAGACTCATATTCAGAAATACGGTGCTTTTTGTTTTGTTTTAAGGAGTAATGGGAAACTAATCACATTTATTTGGAAAAGAATTATAAGCAAAAAGGTATGGAATGGCATTTTAAAACAAGTTCTTTGGCAGAATACATAAAATTAAACACTTCAGATTAATAAAAAAGAAAGTTGTCATTTTTTCTACTAAAAATAAAATAATTCACTTCACACCCCAAGCATGTTCCATGAGAGCTCAAATGAGAAAGCAATCTGTTTTGTGCATGTCCTGCCTTAAATTTGGGAGCAAATAACTGAATCTACAAATTAGAAACTTGTGAGTTACCAAACCTGTTCTTCACACGAAGGCTGCATACTTCAGTGGAACCAGAAGAAAAAATAATGGCAAAACCAATCTATACTAAATTTAAAAAAATAAAGGGAGGAAATGAAAAGGAATGCAACCTATTCACTTACTTATTACAGAGGATGACCCTAAGATTCTTATTATGCTAGACTTTTATACCATACCCTGTTATACTATATTTTTAAAAAGCAGACGAAGGTGGTGAAATCTTCAGCCCTTTCAAGTAGATAGGGTTTGGCAGGCCAAGTATAGATTAATCCTTTTTCAAAGAACTGCTACCTCTCTCATAGATGCCATCAGAAGCTGCTCTTTAAAAACTTCCTCTCCAACTTGACATCATGCAAGCAGGCCAGTACATGAAGCCAGTTATGTAGAAACAGCAAAGCAGCAGGCCAGAAGATGACAGTGACTTCAAATACTATTACATTCTTAATAATTTAAAGAATTGCTATGCAGAGTGAAGGAAAGCATAACAGTAAGAGTGTCAAAAGAAGCCTCGTGCAGTCACAGAGTAATAAACAGTTGTTCAGAATCACAGAATCAAAGAATGTTAGGGGTTGGAAGGGACCTCTGGAGATCATCGAGTCCAACCCCCCTGCCAGAGAAGGGCCAATTCTAGGGCAAGCCACTCAGAAATGCATCCAGATGGGCCTTGAAAGTCTCCAGAGAAGGAGACTCCACAGCCTCTCTGGGGAGCCTGTTCCAATGCTCAGTAACCCTCACAGTAAAGAAGTTCTTCCTCATGTTGAGATGGAACTTCCTATGCTCTCGCTTGAATACATTTTCCCTTGTCCTATCACAGGGCATGACTGAAAAGAGACTGGCCCCTCCTTCTTGATGCCCAGCCCTCTCAGCCTTCTCCTCTCCATACTAAGAAGCCCCAGGTCTCTCAGCCTTTCCTCATAAGGCAGGTGTTCCAGTCCCTTAATCATCCTCACAGCCCTTCATTGGACTCTCCCAAGTAAATCCCTGTCCCTCTTGAACTGGGGAGCCTAGAACTGGATGCAATACTCCAGGTGGGGTCTCACTAGGGCCAAGTAGAGGGGGAGGAGAACCTCCCTCAATCTGCTGGACACACTCTTCTTAATGCACGCCAGGATACCATTGGCCTTCTTGGCCACAAAGGCACATTGCTGTCCCATGGAGAACTTGTTATCCACCAGAACTCCAAGGTCCTTCTCCACAGGGCTGCTCTCTAGCAGATCACCTCCTAACCTGTACTGGTGCATATTGTTGTTCCTTCCCAGGTGCAGGACTCTGCACTTGTTTCTTGTTGACACCTCATTAGGTTCCTCTTTGCCCAGCTCTCCAGCCTGTCCAAAACTTGCTGAATGGCCACACAGCCTTCAGGAGAATCAGCCAATCCTCCCAGCTTCATGTCATCAGCAAACTTGCTGAGAAGACAGTCTGTCCCATCATCAAGGTTGTTGATAAAGATGTGGAACAGGAGAGCACCCAGCACTGATCCCTGGGGAACTCCACTAGTTACAGGTCTCCAGCTGGACTCTGCACCATTGATCACCACTCTTTGGGCTCTGTTGTGTAGCCAGTTCTTAATCCATCTCACTGTCCATTCTTCTATCCCACATATCCTGAGCATGCTCATGAGGATGTTATGGGAGACTGTGAAAAGCCTTGCTAAGGTCAAGGTAGACTACATCCGCTGCTCTCCTGCACCTACCAATTCAGTCATAGCATCATAGAAAGCTACCAGATTAGTCAAGCATGATTTCCCCTTGGTAAATCCATGCTGGCTACTCCTGATAACCATCCTCTCTTCCATTGTGCTTTGAGATGACCTCCAGTACAAGCTGTTCCATCACTTTTCCAGGGATGGAGGGGAGGCTGACTGGTCTGTAATGTCCTGGATCTTTCTTCTTGCCCTTTTTGAGGACTGGAGTGACATTGGCTTTCCTCCAGTCCTCAGGCACCTCTCCTGTTTGCCAGGATCTTTAAAAAATGATGGAGAGTGGTAGGGCAATAACACCAGCCAGCTTCTCAACACTCTTGGGTGCATCCCATCAGGGCCCATGGGCTTGTGTATATTCAGTTTGCATAACTGATCTCTGACCCACTCTTCATTGATTAGTGGAGAGTCTTCCCTCCTCCAGGCTTTCTCTCTTATATCCAGGGTCTGGGATTCACAAGGGCTGGTCTTAGGAGTAAAGACTGAAGCAAAGAAGGTATTCAGCAACTCTGCCTTCTCTGCATCCTCTGTTACCAGGGCTCCCACCTCGTTCAGCAGTGGGCCCACATTTTCCCTATTCTTCCTTTTTGCTACTGATATATTTCAAGAAGCCCTTCTTCTTGTCTTGTACTTCGCTTTGCCAGTTTAAGTTCTAAGAGGGCTTTGTCCTTTCTTGTTGCCTTCCTACATACCCTGACAATGTCCCTATAGTTCTCCCAAGTGACAAGTCCCTTCTTCCATGAACTGTAAATTTCTTTCTTCCACGAGACTTTCTTGAGAAGCTCTTTGCTCATCCATGCAGGTCTCTTAGCACCTCTACCCAATTTTTTACTTGAAGGAATGCACCAATCTTGGGCTTGGAGGAAGTGGTATTTAAAATCTGACCAACTTTCCTGCACTCCTTTCCCTTCCAGAGTCCCAGCCCATGGGATTCCTGCAAGATCTTTGAAGACTACAAAGTTAGCTCCACGGAATCCTAACTTATTGCCCTGCTTCTTCCTTGTAATCCCTAGGAATCCCTGTGGATTCTTCCTTGAGCTCCTGTTACATACTTCCATTAAGATCCATACTGACTCCTTTCATGGTTCAAATAGAAGTGTCTTTGAATTCTAGCATGGAGAAATTTTCTCAAGTTTTGTAGTTCAGGGGAAAGTCTCCAAAACAAAGGCACATACAAGATATAAAGTTGTTCACAGTGTCTACCAAGTAGAAAACTGGAAAAGTTGGTAAGTGTATTGACGTCCTTCTGTGCCAGGTTAACTTGTGCTGTTTTGGTATTTGTGGGTGCTACAGGGAAATTTAGGATGGGGTATCTGCAAGAAGCATTTAGTTGCATATCGCTTACTTGCCAAGTCTAAGATTTATTTACTAAATGAGATGGCTATACTGGGTACTTCCATCATAAGATTTCAATAGCACATTCTGTTTGGACACCCTCACATCCAGTTATGCTCCTGTCTCTCCAGTCCACTTGTGACCAACACCATGGACTTGAAGGAACCCAACTCAGGTATCTGACTCAGCTCAGTGTGTCTTACTCCAGGCTGGTGGCCTGGTCCTTGCATGAAGTGGTTTCACCTTGGCTCAGCCTTCTGAAAGATGCTAGACACCTGCAGGTGTGCTACCATCTCAACTATGTATTGTTCTCCAGCTTGGGAGGGTTGGCATAAGCTGCTGACCCTTTGGCTTTTTACATTCCTAAAGCTCATGAGCAGTTGTTACTCAGATCATTATCACTTCTGGTTTCCCCATCCCAAGTGCTTTACAAGGATGTAAGGTTGTAAATAGCTGTTCTGTGCTGCTTCGTTTTGCCATGACTTCCAGAATCATTTGATCAGTGAAGAGCCGCACAGATACAGCCCCAGGCCTCATTTAATCTGACTGGTGCCTGAGGGTGTATGTATCAGGAGGTTTGTAACTAAGGATATTTTCAGCAGGGTGCACCCAAGTGCCCGAAGTCAGAAAATCAGAACAGGAGTTAATGTATTTCAGGATATAATTTTCAATTTGAAAAGCCCAAAATATGAAACCACTATTCAGAAGCTGAGAGAACAGGAATATCACCTCATCAGAACACACACAGGATCTTGTAGAATCGTACTGATAAGTGAGAAAGAAAACAGGCCACATTGTAACAGAGACACATAATGTACTTAGAAGAGGTCAATAAAAAATATTCCTCCATATAAGTAAGACTGACAACCAAGAAAATCAGTACAAGGGATTTATCAATCAGGAGTCAATTCAATCAATCGGGAGGTTTGTTTTTATAGCATAATAATCTGGAGGTTTGTTTTTATAGCATAATATACTGTCCCCCTCAGTATATATATATAGCATAATATAATGTCCCTTGGTGCTGGTCACATTATTTTTATTTCTATTGTCCTAAAGTTAAAAGAACCAGAACCAAGCTTACCACAACTGCACTCCTGTTAGGTTAGAAACTGCATTGCTCTTTTTTTTCAAGTAACCAGACATAATCTGTTTAAGATTGACTTATTTTCTTAGTGAAAATTCATCTCACAGCCTCTGTGGCTACTTCATTTGGTATAAGCCAACGGAAACAAAAATATAAGAAAAATACTTTTAAACAAGATAGTGGTGCTGGAAGAAAAAATCATAACAAGAGATCTAGATGCCTTTCTGATGGCATGAAGGCATCCTGGATGAAGCTCTGGCTCCAGGTCAGTGCTAGCTTTCCTACTGAATTTGATGGGGTAAGAATTCACTCCTTCCAAATTGCTAGCAAATAATTTTTATATACTTTTTTCCTGCACAATAATGATAGTGTCTCTCCATCCTTTTCTAAGACTGAAGTATTTTTGTGTGAGATTGCCACACAAAAGATGTGACAAAGAGAGCAGTATTAAGAGATAGGTGGGTCACACTTTTAAAAGTAATCTGATTACTGAACAAGAGACAAGAATATGGCTCCTTGGACTGCATTATTTTTAAGAGATACAGTGAACAACTTTAATGCTGAGCCAGTTGATTTTGTGCACCTTCCAGGTAGCTCCTATGTATTATGGTTTTGATCTGCAGTCAATTGTCCACTATAATAGCATTAAATATAAATTTAATTAAATTATTTTACTAGAAAATGCTTATGATAGCATTAAAAGAGTCTATTTAAGTCGGTATGGCACCCCATGATCTACAGATTAGTCATTAGCACTATACAAAAGGGCAAAAATGATGAAAATTAATGTAGACTAATGCAATACAAAATATATGGTTATGAACAACAATGTGGGCTGTTTGCAACGGAATAACAATAAACTAATTTCTTATGTTACTATTATTCGTCTACCACAGATTAGAGGTTACTCCTAATTTTTTGGGCAAATGGTCACTCACTGTCATCCTGTCATCAAGTAAAGAAAAGCTGCACAGTTGGCCAAGTATTTCTATCACACTATAAAAACATATTATAAAGAAGATGTTTCCCATTAATAAATTACAAATAAAACTCACTCTTTCTTAATAGGAAGAGCCAATATATCATCCATTTAATTCAACAGAAGAATGTGTCTCTAAAAATAAATGAAAATCCTTGTATAAAATTCTTGTAACTTCATTGCACTGCAAGGAAGAAGGAGAAACTATCTGTGCATTATTTTTGTTTTGCCTTGAAAGAGTGACTCACTAGCCTAAACTTACACCTTTGAGACAGGCTGGGTGTCTGAGATCCAGGACACTGGATCCAGGGATATCTGCAGCTTTCCGGACCTGCAGCTGGAGGCCAGGCAGAACAGTCCAGGATGTATACATAGCATTAGATACCTATGTTTAGGTGCCAAATCTCTCAGCGTCCAATTGCCTCTTTCTTAGAGCAAAGCTTATCAAGTAGCAAATTTCAGTTTCCCAAATCAGTTAAGACATCAGTTTAAGGACTGCTGAGCTTCAGATTAAGGCATGAAAAAACAGGCTGTGATACAGATCTGTTCTTACACCTCAAAGTGTAACAGGAAGGGGAAGCATTTGATATACCATGATTTTATTTATAAGCCAGGCATGCCATCACTTTTCTTGTACTGCCAGTGGGAACTTGGTACTAACAACTACCTACAGCCAGATACAGCTGATCAGTACCATCATAACAGATGGCAAATATAGATATCAGCTCTGACCCAGTCCTGAGCTCAACACCAGCTAGAATCATCTACTACTTATCAAAAGAAGGTCTGGCTGGCTGAGGGATGGGGGCACCTAGGCCTTGCCTAATGTCAAACTCCATGTCAAAGTCTATCACAGTTATCAGTCCTGTTTTGCTGCTGTGAGAGGAAGTAGCTGTTAAAATAAAAACCTTTTACCATATGAAGCAGAAAACCCCAGTTTTTCTTGACCACGACACCACACTATAGAAGTTTTCCCTACACCAAGTCATACATGGTTGCAGAAGGGCAGTTGGTAAGTTCATACAGCCATGGAAAAGCCAGACAGCAATGATTCACTGTGCACAGTCTACACCCATGTTAAGCCAAACATATGTTTATTTATTAATAACTGAAGTTCTTAAAGCTCTTCCTAGTCTGTTCTTAAAGAGTTTAAGCAGATTCCTGTGTTTTGTTCAAGAAAAGTATAGATGTTGCAGAATGAATCCCTGGAATGCTCCACTCTCTCTTATTCTGGCAAGTACCTTGCTCAATCCCCACCAAAATTTCTGACTTTCAGTATTTTTATTTACTGACAAATAAAGTTATTGAGCTGCTCAGATGACAACAATCTTCCTTTTCCTCTGTGGAAATTTCACATATCAAAATCAGCTTGTTTTCCTCATTGCTTTATAAGGACTTGAAAAAGATTATGTCAACCCTGACATTTTCCTGAGGTTTCTATTCATTTTGACATTTGCCTGTCAATATGAAGAAAAATTATGCAAAAGTGAGAGTTATTTGTTCTAAACAAATTGTAATTGTTTAGAACAATTAGAATTTAGAATTGTAACTATTCCCACTATATGAAGAAATGAAAGCTCCAACTCAAGAAAGCACATAAGCAGTTACCACGTGAAACAACTGATTTTTTTGTTCCTCCAGTAAGCTCTCTTTTAACTAGCAGCAAGTGTTCCAGCTAGTGGACTGATAACACTGGAAAGGTTGTTTCTGCTGAGACTCCAAGGTCGTTTCTTAGCTCTGCCGCTACAGATGCTACTGAGAGCACGGGAGTCGTATCTGTGACCGCCCTGTAGGGGAGCTGGACTAGACAGACAGCAGAACTGACCAAAGGTATTCCATTCCATATATCTACTTAAGCTCCGAGGAAGGTCAGAGACCACAGAAGACAACTTCCTTTCTGCTTCTTCTTCCCTTCTCTTCCGTCCATGGCCGGCGTCTGGGGAGGACTCCATCCATCCATCCCCATCAACCCCTAGGCTCTGACCTCATAACCCTCATAACCCAGCCCCTGTCTGCTCTGCCTTATCTCTTGCCTGTGGGCTGAGACATTTCGGGACTGCTCACAGCTAAGGACAGTGCCAGGGGAGTTGCTGGGGGTGGGGGGAGGCAAGAGGCTTTGCAGATTCCTGAACATACTTGTATATGATTGTACATATAATTAAAGCTGTCTAGTTTAGTTTTCAATCCAGCTAAGTCTCTCTCCTTGTTATCTCTGTCCTTCTCTACCCTGGGTGGGAGAGGGAGGGGATCGAGAGCATTGTTGTCTCTGGTTTATTTGCTGATCCTGAGTCAAACCATGACAATGGCAATGTATACCAAAGACATTTTCCTAGATTACAAGTTTTATCAAATACATAGCAATACTGCAGATACGATAAATATTTTTTTAAATAAAATACAAAACTAATTATAATTTTACAATATTTTAGAAGAAATATCTTTAACTGAGGTCTTTTTGTGTGCTTTCCAATTTCAGATCCTCTACTATAATTATACTTTTTTTAAAAGGTAAATGTCTCTTCTGTCACACGACCTCACAAGTTGCAATTTGAAGAAATACTCCAAATAAACTCCTTAGAAAAATCACAGTTGATCTGGAAAACAACTCCTTTCCTAAGAAAAGATAAAGATTCAGTGAAGTCCAGAGCAACACATGAACTTCAGTTCTCCTTCAAACTAAAAGGTTCCAAGAAATCAAATTAGTTGATGTTTCTTCCTGTATTTTGTTAGTACTTGCAATTTTTGCTCCCAGAAAGTGAATTCTGACCCATCCTCTCACTTGTCTTTATTTCAGTTTGGTTTTTCTTTTGAAAAATTTAGATTAAAATAACTGTACTTTTACATTACAATACTCATTTCAAGTTTGCACTCTCCTCCTAGCTTTTTCTACACCAAACCCACCAGCTCACTCAACACTTCTATTTGATCTGAACAAATGAGACTATTTGTCAAGCACTGCACTAGTTCTTTTCAACCTCCTTTTTAAAATTTAAATCAAGAGTAAGATATGCACATATTTTGTTCATACTCTTAATTATAAAGAGGATACCAAGGAAATTAATTAGAAACATATGGATAACATTTTTTTTTTTCTGCCCACCTCATTCAGACTTGTCTTTTATGGATCTGTCACTTACAAGCACAAGGTAAATCAAGACCTCATTCCTTAAAGAGACATGGCCTTCGGTTCATAAAGGAATGTTTACATAAAGAATAGACGATGAAGTTGTTCTGAGAAGAGGAAATGCTGTAAAATTCTGATAAGACACTAAAAATGTAACTTTTCCCAGTTCACTCAGCACATTTATTAATGACATTTTCAGTTCTTGTGGTGTTGCCAACAGTAAAAACTGGACATCCCAAAGTACTCAGAGGATTTTCTCTCAGACTAGCCTTTAATATCTGCTCACGTATTGTCAGCTTCATCTTAGAATGGAGTTTGGTTCAGAGGAGTAAGAGTGAAGCTGACAAACATAAAATGTAAGAAAACAGACACATTTTTGAATTAAAATGTTGTACAGCAGTGAGATAGGAGTCAGCTCAATGCATTACCCATGTTTTTGCTCTATGGCAGAATACATGGCCAGATCCTTAATTTGTGATGACCTTCTGATCAAAACAAGGTATTGCGAGTTCTGCAGACCCCTCTGAAGAGCTAGGCAACTGAGGCTCAGCTCCTTGTGGAGGTAGCTGTGGGGCCAAAATCCCACAGGATTATGACACTGCAGTGCACAAGGATGTTGCAGGGTACAATTCTGCCCACTTCAGAGCAGGACTGCAAACTACTCTGTATCATCTCAGAGAAGGGAGTGTGTGGGGTTAGACGCACATCAGCTACTCTGTTATTTTTAACAGACACAGGAATAAATGGATTATCCACCATCTATTGTGGATAATCTTCTCCACAGCTCCTTATTAGAGCGTAAGACACCTCTGCTGTCTAGAAATACTGGTAGGGCAAGGCTATCACCTCATAAGATGTCATGTATTATTTTGGACTATTAGACTATCCCATTGGGAAGTTCTGCTTTGATCTTGTAGTCAGTGCAGAAGAAATATTTACACTAACACACTACACAGAGGACTGAACTCTCTATTGCTCTGCACTTAGTAAAGACACGTACATAGAACAGCGGTAAACCAACAGCCCTGTTCTGGTACCATTTTAAACTGTTAGGTATCACTCTTTGCTAGTGAAAATGACCACACAAGGTACAATCAGCAAAACATAGTGCTACCAGTGAATCCAGAATGAATTCCCTGGACATTAGAGACCTCAGCATAAAAACCAGAAAAGACCTGGCCTCCTTTTCCTTGCTATAAGAGTACTTTTCCTTCTCATCTCTCTTGGCATTTAATCTGCATCTAGGGCAGACTTCAGGCAAGAAAACTGCCATGTAAGAGCTGGTAGAATGGTAAGGAGATAAAGATTGGATCAGATGCAAGCATGTGACATGCACGATGGGCAAGTCCTGGTAGAGTACACACATCGAGTTAGCTGCCATATCTTCCAGTTGCTTACCTGGCTGACAGCTCCGAACTGCATCCAGGTACCAGAGTCCATTAAAGCATGGAAAAGGGAAGACAACAGGAGCAGTGTAACAAGGACATGGTCAAAAACATGGTTACATCTGCTGGCTTTCTATCAGTTTTTATATGGATGAAAACCAAATTAGCCCCAAAAGATCAAAGGAATCTTCAATGTAAAAGGAAATCCAACACATGATAATTATCAGATAATGCTGTATGGTCTCTATACACAGAGATCCACAGAGATTTCTATCAGAGACTTCATATACCTTCATTAACTGTCAGCATTCACCCTCACAGCAGACATGGGATGCTAACCATAGCAACTTCCTGTACAAGAAAGACAAAGCACACATTGTCTACAGACAAACCTAGGGTCAAAACATCATTTTTAAAGCTATGCATAGCTCTGAAGGGGCATGAAGGGCATAACTCCAAGGCTGTAGGAAAGGAAGGCACTGCAGTCATACTGCAACCACTGCTGAATTTAGCAGCTATATACTGCCATCACTGGAGTTTGTTCAGCAGCACACCTGATAATGTATGTACACTGATAAACTAACAGAAGGAATGTTACGGTTTATGACACTGCATAACTTAAAGCTGTATACAAAAGCACAGTGCAAAGCAATTACTTTAGAAATACATTCTACATGGCTGCATCTGAGCCAGGAGCAGCTTGGATTCACAGCAGTGCAGCCTGCTCAGTCTGCTCCTCCCGATGCTTGCTCTTGGAGCAGTGAGATGCCACTCC
This sequence comes from Hemiprocne comata, assembly GCA_020745705.1. Lineage (NCBI taxonomy): Eukaryota > Metazoa > Chordata > Aves > Apodiformes > Apodidae > Hemiprocne > Hemiprocne comata. The sequence goes on along the minus strand of CM036588.1, from coordinate 61,792,203 downwards.
ATATCCCACTCTGGAAGGGCTGGGGCAATCAGGCAAAGGTGTCTGATTTTGATGGAACCAGTGGATGCATCTACACAGTTTGATGACGCACGCTCAGAGCAGACAATAGTCTGCCAATAATAGAGCTAATAATTCTAGTCACTTCAGTTCTGAAAATATAATTGTAAAAAACTTGGGAGGAATCCAAGCTTGATGTGGAGAAAGGCTTTTGAGGAGGATTTGGTCCTCTATCTATTAAGCAGTTCCAGCAAGACAGGCTAGTGAACATTCTAACACACCTTCTTCTCAAGTTAGACAAAGCCTGTTTTCCAAATAAAGATAAGGAACAAAATGCATTCCTTATATTGCTGAAAACAGCATTTGTGCCTAATGAGATATAAGGCAGAATTGATTGCTCCCACTTTTGCATGCTCCGTTTCATCTGCATAAATGGAGCCAAAGTTAGTAACCCATGAAGGTAAATATCAACACCACCACCACCGAGGTGTCTATGAAGACCCATGACATCCAAACATGGAGCTCTGTGGGAAATACATCTTCTCGACTAAGCATGAAATCCTGGCACAGCTGAAGACAGTGGGAAATTTGCCATTAACCTTGAATGAAATAGGATTTTATCTTCATCTTCTAAGTATAATGGGGAAGTCCTCAGTGAAGTACCAAAGAATGAAATGCTTTTCAATATTTTATATAAATTATCATACTGTACGGCTAGAGGATAAATAAAGCTTTTACATTGTTTATATAACACTTTACCTATATATCATAATGTCTACTCTAAATTCACTTAAATTTTAGAAGTTGCAATTTCTAGATGAAAAGTGATCCCTTAAGGAGATATGTATAGGAATTTAAAAGAAAAAAGCTAATCAAAATTTCTATTACTTTTACCATTAGAATTACTGCTACAGGGTTGAATATTTCTTAAGAGCATCTGCTTCTCATATGACACAACAGACTAAGAGTTGGCAACTGAAACACAGATGTTAATTGCAAACATTTATTATGCTACCAGGGTTTACATTTAGCAGCTGTCAACATTGCTGACAACTGTAACAGAAATCAAAAAAAACAGAATTTTTGCTTGCCAGAAGGCCAGCTGGTGCTTGATTTTCCTGTTATTGTTGTTGTTTGTTTATTTACTTTCAAAGTATATTAAAAATAAGTCTTTCTTCAAGATTTAAAAACATTTTTTACCCAGCAAAGAGGAATTTATTAGCAGAAAAGTACTAAAATAATACATTTTAAAGAACACTTGTATTACCTTCAAACTCTGATGCATGTCATTGCTTTTCAGCTTGGGTGAAACTTAGATCAAAATTTAATGGTCTATATATTCTGCAGCACTCTAGACTACCTTTCAAAAAAATAAAAAAATTAAATCTGGAGCTCACAAGTTTCTTAAATATTGTCAGAAAAAACAAACTCAAATGCTTCAACCTATAAAAAAGGTAACCAACTGATGCTGTCACAGTAGTGTCAGCATTTCCTTTCAAAAATCATATTTACATGGATTTATAAGTTGAGATATGGCTAAACTAATAAGCTTTATCCTTAGCGGAGCTGCAGCCGTTGTCAAGCCCTGTTCGTAACAGTATGTCCCAACAAAATGAAAGAGATAGGACCAGTTTAGAGGAACAATACTACTTCATTGGATGAAATACGTTCTTCCTCTACCGATCTGATTCACCAGTGTGCCTACAACTGCAGTGACTAATACCAAGGTGACATACAAGTTTGGTGCCAATAAGCAATCTTCCAGGCTACATTGTTTGAAGAGCAAGATGTACTGGCTTACTGGCAGATGCTCAGCCCAGGAAAGTCTGCTGGTTACAGCTGTGCAATCTATTAATCTGCAACTCCTTGGATCCAAGTAAAGAAACTGCAGAGATCATAAGGAATCTGCGGCTCTGAGCTAGCCCCCTCCCCAGGCAGTGGATCTCCTGCTCATGCTTGCAAGAGCCTCTCCTGCTCTGAATGTTTCTTTAAGAGTGATTGTAGGGGAACAAGACAAAGTTATTACACTTATTTGGTAGGACAGAAGAGAATTTTTTGCTCCCATCACACACTTCTGGGTCTTCATATTCAAATACATGCAAAAAGTTTTTCCTTGACAAGAACAGAACATTGCAACAGAGAACAAAGATTGGAAGGTTTAAGTGATCAAATAATGCTCCCTCAGTCTTCTGTGTTAAAACATGTAACTTCTTTCAATTTTCATGTCTGTCCAGCTAAGAAGAAAATATACCTGAAGACTATAGGCATTTTTCTTTTTATGTACTCATCAGCAACTTCTGCAGGAGAAGGGAACCGAAAACAACTCTGTTTCCATTAACTATCCAGGTTGCCTTCAGAAATAGCTTATATAGATCTCATGACAAAATGAAGGGTGAATGATAAACTCATGGAAACTAAACTAAGCACTTCAAGTTTCTGGTCTCCAGGATCTAGTATGAGAGCTGAGAATTACTGAGTTACTGTAACATTTTGAAGACGTCTAAATTGTTGACAGCTGAAGAAAAACAAATACGCACATCCAACCAGATAAAAAGGTGCTCTAGGTCAGTGATGGGCTTTCCTAGAACAGAGGCTGACCGCTTTGCGTGTCAGAAGAATGGCCACTAGTGGGACACATTTATACATCTCAAAAGATGTTCCAGCTTTTTTTTTTTTTTTACATTTTTTTCTTCATATTATAAGCTTACTACTATTTAAAACTTTGCAAACCTAATCCTTTGTAAAGTGAAATGAGTCTTACAGCATCCTTTAAGCCTTAGTATCATAGTCTTTATTATTATGATTATGTACTACTTAAATAAATAGAGCCTGAGGAGATTTCCTGCTTCTTTACATATCTTTTTCCATAAGTGCTATTTGTCTTAACAGTCTTTTTTTTTTTTTTTTCCCTCGTGCAATAGATTTTTATTAAATTTCTGGTATTTCTCAACAGGTTTTTCACATAACATCAATGAGTCAGAGAATAAGATTCAGGGTTGACATATAAGGTGATAACTTGCCTGCATTATGGTGGGCCAGAAGAACTTGACACCCTGGGTTGTGGTTGTTTCCTACTGACATGAATGCAGCCTGCATGACTGCAGAATCCTAAGCTTTCTTGCCATCATTTCTTTACAGCTGTGTTTGATGGGTGCACATGCTGTTCTCTTAGAGTACATTAGGCAACAGCACATGGTGTATTAGACATGGGTCATTATATTCCTTGTGAATGAACAATTTTAAGAACCTTCATTGCACTGGTTTAGTTCTGACTTTATCATGAGACCTTTATATATATTTCCAGAAGCTATGCTGCCTGCAGAGACAATAATTATAAGCATCTAGGGGAATTTCTGATTACTTTCCTTACACTTATTATTTGCCATAATCCTGAAGAGCAAGAAGCTAAGAGACATATTTTTTAAGCAAATTCTGTACTTTCCATCTGTAAATATGTCAAGGTTATTCGTATTTAATTTTACATGTCTACTAGCTTTGACAGATGTACTCGCAAGTGGAACAGTTTAAAGGAAACTGTAAGTTACCTAAGCATGCCTTTTGTGTTCAAGTTTTATTGCATTAAATTAATTAGGATTTCCAAAGCACACAGAACCTTCATTTACCATACAAACCCTCATGCATAGCAGCAAAACTGAGCTGCCACCTGAAAACCCTCATCACATCACATCTTCAAGTCAGAGAAATCTACTAAATAGAAACAGTCCAGTTCCTAGAGCAGCTCTTGAGGCAAAAATAAATACTACTGAAATAGCTAAATGACAGCAAGATAGGGAGAAATCTTAAATTAAACTACATTTCAGACAAAATTCGTAGAATATTTGGAAAGGATAAATTTCTTCAATTCTATAATCAAATGCCTTTTTCCTTTTAGTAAATAAAGGACTAAAAAACTCAAGAATATAGACCCATGGAAGCAATCTTTCTAAAAGACTTGCTTTTCCCACAAATTTCCTGCTCTGCCATTTTATAGAAAGCTTGCACAAAACTAAATGCAGATTGTGTGTAATTTAGTCATTTAAGAAGCTTTGTAATATGAAATACTATACTTTCCAATTCTCCGGCATTTATATAATCTTCCCCTAATCTTTAAGAGGGAAAATAGCAAATATTCAATTTGAGACTTGGAATATCGTTATTGTACATAGGTACATATGGTTTATGCAACAGTAAAACCAAACAAAAAATTCCACACTTATTCAGGAGATACTTTGGGTTTAGGGTCTCCCGTGTTTTGTGCATGTTCTGATCAAAATGATACTTTCCCCTCATTTTAGGCATCCTTTTCTTTGTTGCACAATCAAGGGGTGCTGGAATAAAAAAAAAAAAAAAAAGAGCACTTTGTCTAGAAGTATCAGGGCTGATATGAGATGCAATATAGCATCTTTGCACTGTGAAGAATACAGCACTTGAAGCTGGGGACAAGCAACAGCTTTATTTGAATTCTGCACCATTCCCCCACTGACTCAGTGGGCAGAGCCGGGCAAATCGCTTAAACCTTTTGCAGCTGGTGTCCCACAGAAGGGGTAGTCCAGGGTTAAGATGCTACTTTCTATACTTCAGAGAATACCAGGAAGAAATGTCACAGTACATTACAGTTTATATATTATATTCAATATAATAACCTTTGCAAAACTCATACAGCACGTGGCTCAGCAGCATCCAGTCAACAAGAGGATCCCTCATACACATGTTTTGGCAGTTAATTAATTGCTATTTGGACAGTGATTTTTAAATAACAATGCTTTAGGTGATTTTGCAATCTCTTGCAGTGATCTCTGCAGGCATCAGAAACTGAACAACTTTGTATGCAAAAACAAATTCAGTGTCTCATCCTGTGCAAAATCCTCGTTCTAGCTCTTGCTCCTCCCCGGATCTACATCAGAAGGTAGAAAACCATAAAACTGTACCTTCTAGCAGGAGGAAAACTCCCAGTACTTCAGTTCAGAAAAAGGTTTTGGTTGCCTGACATTAATCAGTAACTGCCTTCCCTGTTGATGTACTTCATAGCACACAAATATTTATGGGGTAAAAACAGCATTTACATGCAACTTTGAGCCAAGAATTCATGTAGTTTCTTCCTAGCCTAGCAAAATAATTCACACTATAAAAGTCATTTTTACTTCATGGCAAAAGGAACACTGCATCCAGAGCATTATTGGCACATAATGGTACATTAGTTATTAAACTGCAACTATATTATTACAACTATTAATTATAAAAGAGAAATTTCTTGCATGAAAAATCTGGAGTTACTCCCTTGTTAGCAACTTAAGCATCAAAGTCCATAAAGTATGAAAGATTACTGAAAATACTGAATGTGGCACTTAAGAGAAACTATCAAAATACTTCCATTTGCATATAATTTAATTTTTAGTTCACTATCCTGGAAATATATTCAAAGTACATAGTAATGAGGACAGGATTTCTTGACTGCTCTGAACTACCATCACATGGTATTACAGACTGCAAGGAGTGTCAGATCACTTTAACTTTTGATACTTCGCTGTGTTTCATGAAAAACTATGAGAATAGCAGCCTGGCTTCTTTTCCCTGCCTCAGATGTGAGCCAAGTTGTGCTTGCACCACATGTCTGCTAAGAGTTCCCAAAAAAATACAGAAAAACATACTATAACAATCCCCAGAAACATGATTCAATTCACTAATCATGCAAATTACATGGAATAAAAAAAAAAAAGTGCATGCTCAGTTACTGATGGCAGACTGAGGCCATAAAAATACAATAAAGCATCTCTGTTTATTAACTTTTTATGGGAGTGTTTTGACTTTGGATTTCAGAATCCCTCAGAAAAACAGATCAATTACAAAGCTGCAATCAGCACATGTGTCTTTTGCCTAAATCCTCCCTGTTCCTCAGAAGGTCTGCAGATGTGGCTCGGCATGCCTCTGCTTTTATTCAGAGGGTGTCAGCCAAGCTGCAGAGAGACCAAATCATAGAATCATAGAATCACCCTGGTTGGAAAGGACGTTGAAGATCATCAAGTCCAACTGTAACCTAAATCGACCTACCAAAGAGCACGTACACTCCATGGCTGTCCCCAGCTTTGTCTATGCATGTTGCCTGCACAAGAGATCATAATTGATGTTGGATTAGAAACACTCCTAAAGATACTGACTTCTCTTGAATTACACTTCTTTCTGCATAGCTGTTCTGAATAATCTGCTTCAGTCCTTCATGAGACCCCTGCTTCCTCCAGACTTACGTCTCCCTGATACCTGGGAGCAATATGGTACAACCATAAGATTTCTAAAGAACTATAGCAATCACTATACAAACTTATATGGGTTTTTTAAATCCCGTGTTAGTGATAACAATATATTGAAAATAGCTACAGAGTTTTGGAGGTAATGTGCTTTCCTGGGGCTGTCCGAAGGAAGGTCACACGCCCACCTCTGCCACATGTCCCACGGCAAGGCTGAGAATAAAAACTTCTCAGTCATTAAGTGTGTTCTAGCTGGTTTTGTAAATGTTTACAGACACTTGCATACTGCTGTAATGAATAGTGCAAAAACACAGAAGTAGGAAGAGACAGAAAAAGAGCAAGATGTGCAAGCATCACATATCAGAGGTCTCACAGCAACCTTGTGGAAGAAAGCAAAACCTCACTTCTGAGTACACTATCTGACCACAGAGCACTCACTCCCCTACATTTTCTGACTTTTCTGACATATTTCCTTTTAAAAATAAATTATCTTGTCCCATTTCAGCGATGCAGAAGGATGACCACAAAACGATGCATCATGCCGATATTTTGAAGCTTCTTGAAATACATAATTGAATGATGACAGTAATTTGTTCAGCACAGCTCCCTTCCACTGTACATTTTATATGTGTGCATTTTGTCCGTAGACGAAGTAGGTGGTTTGTTGACTCGCCATGGATTCAGTTTTTCCCCACATACTGTACATCTGCTGCACATGCCTGCAAAGCCCTCACTAGCTTCTCAACACCCACAGCACAATGATATATTGAGCAACAACATGTGAAAGATTTCTACTGAACTTGTGCATTAAAAAATCCCCAACCTGTTGATTTTTTCCCCTCTTCAAAATAAAATCTGTGAGATTTGTTATTTAATACAAGTCAGTTGCTCATTTCAAAGTAATTTTTTACTACTGTACCTCTCCTAAGAAAATCAGATCAAATTACACACTTTCAAGGAATTTTTCACATAGTTTTCTTCACCAAATTTTTTCCTTATTGAATGCTCTTAATACAGCCTGGCCCCAATCCTACAATTCACTTAACTTGCCAGCTGCTAATTGCTATGTGCAACTCCAATTCTGTCACTTATTGGCACGTAGCACTTCATTCAGATGAAAAAATCCTATCAAACATTTTTGTAATAATGTAACATGAAAAAAAATAAGAGCATCTTTGAGGTTCCATAGACTGAAATATCTGGCTATGCTGGGAAGCTCAACATTTTCTAAATAATATTCCAAGAGAAGCAGCAGATGGAGGGAATAATTTCTACCATTTAGAGGAAAGCATGGGAGGAACATTTGTGAACATAGAGAAGCTATGCATATTTTACATATGGAGAAACTTCGTCTTCTGAGCAGAGCTTGATTTTAAAGATGAGAACAGGTCAATTTGCTTCAGAGTTTTGCTGTGTCGGTTTTATGTGATACCAAGCAAGACCTGATTATGCACATGAAAAGAATAATTATGGTACTCCCTTTCTCCCACGTTTGTTGTCCCTTAGCTGTTAAGAGTGAAAACTGCTATAGGCTTCTCTCTCAGCATTATAACAAAAGGAATAACAACAAAATCATCACTACAAAAATTAGTGAGAATTTAAAAAATACACATGCACACAAATATACATCTACATGTTCACATACACACAAAGAAAACAGGTAATAAAACCTAATTCCTAAATTAGTGCATAAGCATACCATTTGTCAGTTTCAGATATATTTTACAATGAAATGTCTTGCTCAGGACTGCATACATTTCCCTCTCCATACATAATTAAAGTTATTCCTATTTTACATCCCATAAATATTCACTGATGCAAGAGGGAAAATAGAACACTCTCCTCCCAAGATGCTGATAGGACCAAGCAGAACATCATCAGGGATCACTTCAAAGATCAATGTCTCATGTCCAGAGAAACAAATTCAAATTATCTTATCTGAACCTACTGTTAGCAGTTGCACCCCTGAATTATGCATGATTTTTGACTGCACGTAATATGAACAAACTAAAGAGTTGCATTAATTTCAATTATTGTAGCCCTTCCTACTCGTTTGTTAATTTTAATTTTTAGAACATGCTTTCACACTTGCGATCAGCAATGATGTCATGTTCAGGAAGAGGCTTATCAGACTCCTTATACATTCTCTCTGTGCTGTTCCAAAGTGTACAAATATAACTGTAAATTCTAGAAAAATCTGCAACTTTGTCTCACATAGAAAGTGTAATAACTACCACTGGTCTCCCCTTATAGGAATAAGTTTTGCCTAAATAAGAGTTTGAATTTAATCCAGTATCTGAAACTTGTAAAGCATTAATATCACTTGATCTCTGTAGGAGTTTAAAACACACACATTACCACAGTACCTGCAAAATATAGCAAGACATATGTTAACTATAGCCTCATTTTGACCACCTGTCAAAATTCTTAACGTAAAATATGTCAGCAAGTAAGATGCCACTGGTCATAAAAATAATTACATAGCAGGATTTGCCTTATGCCAATACAAGGATTTTGGAGATTCACTCTTGCTTAGTAAAAGTTGTATTAATCAACAGAATAGAGCTGAATTCTCTGCTGGAGTCAACAGAGTCATGCTAATAATGGAAAATTTCTTGCTCCATCCATTAGAACCAGGAAAGGCCTTAATCCTCTGTTCTTTGGGTTATTTGTTGTCAAAATTAGTTTCTGCTCTATAAAACTGTAGGACGTAATTTAAAAAAAGGCAAGTATTCTGCCTGTCTGGGAAGGGATACCCGCCTCACTGAAGATGGCTGTTAGCCAAGCAGCCAGTGGGACTCATCTTGCCTCCAGAGGGGCTGGGCTTGGGTACTGCCTTACATCACATCAGGGCTCAGGTACTGCTTTATGCCACATCAGGGCTCCACTAGTGAAGAAAATTTCTCTTTTGTTCCCACTTCACCCGAGATGTGACCAAAGTATGATGTCTAAGCATTCATGAACTGGGGATCTTTGGAACAAAGTTAAACTGGACTTCAGGAGTGTAACCAATGTACATTGAGTTTACTCAATCAGACCACTGCTAGCTTGAAGAAAAATCTGCTGAAATATGTGCAGTGTTGGTTTAGGTCCCTTGCACCAACCACTCCCCTCTACAAATTTGCCTTTCCTGAGCAGCATTAGCTGCTTATGCAGACATAGCCAATATATTAAACAAGGCCTACATGCTAAGATGGAACACTGCTCCACTCTGGCCAATTCCCCACTGGTTTGCACTCAACGAGGAGTGTAAATCTGCAACCTAAATAAAAACTGCCACTACAATTTGAATTTGGACAGGGCCATGTGTCTGGGAATCAGGGAATTCCTACTAAATCTGCCAGAACCAGTGACTTGCGGAGGCAGAGGAGAATCAGATCCTGTTGGGCCTCACCACAGCATATATCACAAAACCATACTATCTCCTGCACTCTGACACGGACTTCAGCTGAGCTGATTTTCTATTCCACAACATTTCCTCCTGAGCTTTCTCATGAATAAATAAAGAGACTCGCTGCTAACACAGCTGCTCTGCACCTACCTAACCCCTTATTAACTTACAGGCACGCACACACATAACCACCCGCTCCCAAAAACCACACCACTGGAAGAGCAACACTGATAGAACAAAGATATTTTTAGTGTCCAAGCATTGGCTGTTTGTAAGACATAGAGTTGCAGAGGTCCTTCAGCTCTGCTCAGATCATTGCTTACTTCTGCCTTCAGTAGAATTTATTCCCTTCTTCTGTGGACCCTTGTCTCTCCTATCAGCCACATCTCTGTGCTACACCAGGAAAACAAACGTTGGCCTCCTCTTCTCCACTTTTCCTAAAAAACATCTGCAGTTTCTCCTAATTCTTCCCTGAACATGTAGCACTTTCCAAAATATTCCATATGGCTTTCAAATGTTTATTCATAAAGCACTACTGCTGTAATGCCCACAAAAATCACCTAACCTAGGTTGATCAATACATGTTCCCAGGAACTGGTACTAGATTAATTTATTCATAGACTTAAAAAGCTGTACACTTCAATTAGTTTACATAAATCATACAGTCTCATTTTTGTTAATACTGTTGTTCTTTTATTAGTTGTTATATGCAGGTATAGGCTATTTTTTTGGTTCATATATTTTTTCAGAATACTTAAGCTATTTACGAAGAGTGACTGGGGCTCATGATTATAAAACTTTTCAATATCAACAGCCGCTAGAATAATAAAAGCAAGATTTTCAAAGATGGATAAAAAAATTAAACTGACTCACTGAAAGTTAATTAACATTTGACAATTTACTAGCCTTTGCATCCATGAAAATCTCCACAGGCAACTTTGGAAAAGAGAATATAACCTCCTCAGCTACTCAAGAGGCTTTCTGGAAAATTTATGCCTCATCTTTGTGTTTAGTTTCACTTAATGCCCTTGTAACCTTTTCATAAAACACAATTATAGTCTTGGTCTTTTTAAAACTGATATAAAGAAAAATTACTAATGAATGAATCATTCTTCTAGACAAAAGCACTTTCACTTTGCAATTGCTATCTGCTGGGTTTTGTTTACTTATTTATTTTGGTTTTGTTGTTTTTTCCAATAATGATTGTAGGGAAACAAAAATTGTTTAGGAGTTGATGATAATTTCTGAAAATCCTGACAGAAATAGATTTCAAACTCAATAATGGAGACAGAAAGAAAGTAACAGTGAGAATGGTGTGTCATGCACTTTTATTTGACCAAGTGTGCCCATTTCATCAAAAGCTGACACAAAATTCTTACTTATGCAAATAGTTCACTCGCAACATGAGCTGACTTCAGCAAGTGCTCATATGCAATATGAATTTGGTTACAGAATCAGCTTTTTTATGTGATAATCAGTTTTTCCTCAATATGGCTGCTATGTGATAGAGTCAAAATTCCAGAGTAAATTCTGCACGTCTTGATCAGAATTGTAATCATAATTACTAGGGCAGGATAAAAAAACAAAACAAAACAAAAAAACAACACCCAAACCCTTTTATTTCCTCTTTTCTTAATTATTCTTTTTTATCTGGATAAATTCTTCTTGTGAATCCACTGAAATGTAATACTATAATTCACAGCTGCAGTGATAATGAGTAGAGAAAGAGGAAAGCATTAAGAGACAGCCTCTCTACTGCTTAATGCCTCTAATAATCCCACTATTTCTCATTTTTATGGCGGCATATTTTGTGAATGATAATCTGCTCATTACATATTGCTATAAATATTTTGGTTTAGCAACAGAAATAGGCATAAATAAACTTACATTCTATAAGCTTTTCTGCTAATACTTAAGAGTCTACTAATGTGTATCACAGCAATATTTTCACTGGACCTCCACAATGGGAAACTATATGAACTATTATTTTTAGCTGGAAGGACTTCATACATAACTTAGACACTCTCTGCAGTTATAAACCAGTTTTGTCAGTTACCTGAAATCATACTGAATCTGCCTCATTAATCTCTTCCCCTGCTCTATGATATAGCCTTCCAATATACTAATATTCCTACTGCTTACATAGTTTTGACTCACCAAAGCAATGAGAATACTGTACATTTTGCAACTGAGCTATGCACTTTTACCTTCATTCAAGCTATTAGAATCACAGGTGGATATAATTCAAGTACTTAAGAATTGAGGACAAGTTATAAAACCCACTGGATTTTAAAACCTATTTTAACTTATTTGAAGCTACTTTCGTTTCAGCTTCATGTATCTCAAGTCTATCTGTTATTTTGAAAATTCAGGAAGCACCAGGGACTCTTAATCACCTCTGCAACGACCTGAGGCTGATGCCATTCCTTCCTCCTGGCAAAATAAACTTTTATTAACCATTCTTTTGAATGATAACTCCCAGTACTAAAACCTGGCTTTAGATTTCTCCATGTTTCTTTTTTATTTCTTGGTTAGTACATATTACTGTGACAGCTGTCTTGGTTCATTTGTAAACCAATTTTCAAAATTAACCTGGTAGTTTGGTACAAGTTGGGCTAGGTGTGATCCCCAAATGAAATTAGGAAAGATGCAGCATAGCTCATAGGTTAGAATGTTTTATGCAGCTGAATTTTTGTAATAAACTAGCTTACAATTGTTGCTATGCTTCACAAAATCAACACTAAAAAAAATACTTAAATGCTAAATGTGCTTTGGGATTTCTGCTCTTATTATTGTGCTGCTTTATCAGAAGAATAGTTGTCCAAAAATTAAAATGTTACCACACTAAAAAGAAAACATGGAAATCTGCTCTTAGCTTACCATTTCTATTTCATGGGAATCTTTAGCAGACTGTTCTGTAAACATAATTAACCATGCCATTTTCTTACCATCTCTGATGGTCCTGTCACCATTCCATGTCAATAGCCCCTCTCAAGATGCCTACAACCTCTCAAAACACTTCCTTTTCCTGTTTCTCCTTTTCATCTTCTTATGTCCTGCCATGTCAATAGAAGACAGCACATGTCCTCCCTATATTGAAGTTACACATAAGCTGGCCAACTGGCCAAGTGCTGATTGACCATTCAACTACTGCCAAGCAGAAGAGATAATACCTGAGTTTTCCTTATGTTTCTCCCAGTGGGAAATTAACAGGTATCCTCCTATTTCTGAGCTGCTGATTTTCACCAATAGGAAAGAAAAAAAAATAAAGAAACCAAAATAAAACAAAAAAAAACAGAAAATACAAAATAATTTGGCAACTTAGATACTTCAGGCTTCTACTAAATTTGTAAATAACAAGGTTCAAATGCTGTTGGAGGAAAATAGGGTTGAGCGACATGATGATTACAGAAACCTGTTTTCTTTGGAAATCAAACTCTTCCTTGAAAATAAAAAGCCTCCAACAGCCATAATGTGCTTTTTGAACTACCACAATAACAAAAGGCCATTTCCGGACTAGGTATTACCCCTCTCAAACTGGAAAATAAGGGGGGAAAAAATAACCTTACTGCTAGAGGCATAAGCAAACATTTCACTGTTTCATCTTTTTCATTTACTACCCAGGTAGAACTGTATTTTCTCTTGGCCAAGAGAGAACTGTCGTGGTTATCAAGATGCATTGTGTAGGTCATCTTCTGCCCAGCCCTACATCATGCCCAAGGCTCAGAACTGAGAGACAAACACACAAGCATAGGCATAATTCCAGAAATTAATTTAAAGTGATAATAATAATAAAAAAAAAAAAGGTTCCTGCCCTAGAGACATTTAGATGAATTACAAAACTGTTGCTTTACTGACTTTATCTGGAGATGTTAGCGTTTCTGCTTGGGGTCTATTTTATAAATAAAGCTATAACTCAAGGAAAACAGTAACCCTTCTGTCATACTTTGCCTTAACCTCTGATGGACAAAATAGTCCTCCTGTGCATTAGTTTCTTACATACAAGGGTAAGAGACCAGAGATATTTTTGAGTCCATGTAACACTGCAAGGTACTACATACAAACACGCACACATGTAAATGAGAGGTATGGTAGTTCAAGCTCTGTTCCTGAAAAAAAATAAATATTGAACAAACAAACAAAAAAACCAAACCCAAAAACATTCTTAGTTTTACACATTGCCTGAGTGAAATCATTGCAACTGCTAAAAACTCAGAGGGCAAAGTTAAGCACTTGCTTTGCAAGAACAAATCTTAGTTTAGGGCAGATCACTGACGAAAACCATATGTATGAGTGTAAGAGTAACATCACTTTCCTATTTATAACCTCACTTGAGCAGTTGCTCTAAAACCACACAACAGCAGGGATGAACAAAAATTCCTCCCTAATAAAAAACATTATTTTTTTCCTAGCAGTAATAATATTTCATTTTAATGTTCTGCAAGTTTTATTCTCATTAAAAGTGCCTTTTTAAAAGTATTTCTAAAGATCACCAGCATTTGCAGCAAATCCAAAATGAGATGTTGTAATACTCGACCATTAAAATGCTGCTAAAAATTTTCATGGAACAATTCAAAAGTCTAAGAAAACTTAGCAAGTGGACCTAGGCAAAAGGGTTTCCTGGATCCTCCAGTTAGCTTACACAATGGAAGGGAATTTGACCTTGTCCATTTATTTATTTACTTTTACGAAGATGTTTGACATTCACCTCCTTTGGTAGAAGCTTGGCTGAATTAAAAACAAACAAAACCACTTTAACCTGCTATCCCTATGATAAATAAGCATTTTTTTCATTAATAAATTCAATAACTATATCCTGAGAGGGAAAAGCATACCCGTGTTTTCAATTTAGGAACTAGAGGGAAAAAAATGTCCATTAAAAATTTAAGTGTTCAGTTCTTGCTTTCTGTTCGGGTTCATATCAGATGCTCAATCATTTCTCAAATAAAACACATGAAAGAATTCAAGATCAGGGTTCTCAAGTCTCCATAGCAGGGCACATACCCACACTTTTCAAAAACAAGTCTCCTTTTTCCTATCACAATGCAGCAGAGAGCCCCTGAATAGTGTATGAGTCTGTACCATATTTGCTAATATGAATAAGAGCTGAGTGTAGCGTAACATTAAATTTTTACTTCTTGAAAGCCCTACCTTGTGCCCATGGCTATTTGAAATAACCAATAGATGTCAAGACTAGAAAAAGTAGTTGTGGGGAAAGGATCTGAAGGGAAGTTACTTCAGAGCTTTGTCTTTGAAGGTATAGGCCAAATTACTAGTTTGGATTTCTTGTACTTTTTTTTTTTTCATTTCTGAATATTTTACTCCCTTTTTCCAAATAGCCCTTAAAATACAAAACTAATTCATTTTCTTCCTCTTAAGAACATTTTTACACCTCTTTATGACTGATTTTGCTGTACAATCTCTTGGTGATCTTACCAATGTACCAGATACTCAGTTTTCATTAACATCTTGCAAAAAAAAACCCCAACCCTTCCTGAACAGCTTAGCAGAGGTTTGATGGCAAGCACAGCGGTTATATATAGTTATGAGTGATGTAGTACCCAAAGGATAAAATAATAAAGACAAACTGAACCTTAAAAAAAATAAGTAAATAACCATAAATATTACTATGGACATGTAGAAGAAGGAACCATTGTTAGCTACCTCTTAAAAAGATAAGTCCCCAGTGTGTAAAATTTAAGCAAAATAAATGACAAGGGACATAACTTTCAATTCTGATAGAACACAGCAATAAGGGTATTTTCTTTTCTCACACTACATTATGTGTTCAGGACAACAGTATAACTCCCAGTCAGCATCCTCCCTATGGAATTAAAGGACATCATAGAGCTTATCGGGACATTTCAAGGTTATATACTTGAGGTTTTTTTCTGTCCAGCCTGGGTGGTGTTTATACTCCCAAAGACCACGCAGCTCTGTGTGGTTGGCTCAAGCCATCTCTTCCTGAACACAACACACTGGATGGAGCCCACGACACATTTCATGCTGGTGAACACAGACAACTCATCTCTCTGCAAGTGATAGAACAGAACCATGCTGCTGGGCTCACATGAGATGGAGAAGAACCATGCTGCTTGGCTCACAAGCACAGGACTCTCAAAGGAGCCTTTCTGCTGCTGGGGTGGAGGAGCAAGGGCACTCATGGGCAGCAGCTTGCGATCTACCATTTCATGTGTGCTCATGTAAATCTCTCCAAGTCTCACAGAAGCCTGATGGAGCAGAGCTCCAGCATGCACAGACTACTGCTGCAGGGCTCTCAAACCCTCCCTTCCCACCTCATAGTAGATCATAACAATTCTTTCTAAGATTCCTGAGGGGACCAAGAAATTTCATCTTTTCTGCACTAGCGCAACAGGGACAAAATATTACCTGTCCTTTGAACAGGCTACCACTTATGTTTGTGTTTGTTATGACCCAGACACATTTTCAATTTAGGGAAAGGACAGCTTCACAACTAATTTTTCACCCCAGTAGTACTGGTCTCAATATTTTGATAACATGATTTATAGATAGGACTGGTTGATAGTCCAAGGTTTCTAGATTTGTAACAGAATTACTTCAATAAAACAAGTTCTAAGTCAGGTGTTCCTCTTAAAAACTTGCTGCATGGGGAAGAAATTCCAGAGCATTAAACAAATTAGCTCTGTCAATGCAATAGGCTTGAGAAAGAAGCACAGGGTTAATTAAACCTGTTAAAAATCACAATATAAGTTGGAATTTCTCCAGTTCCACCAAAAGCTGTTCTAATAGGTTATCTACTGTCTTTGCTGTGTCCTTGCCTAGATCAAGTTATCTTTTGCTTTTTTTTATTGAATGAAGAGACGGGGTAAGCTCTCTGAGGAGAAATATGTAAGAAGTATTTCTAAGCTCCAGATGGTGTGGGAGAGCTAACCTATGACACAGAGCTCATTCCATCTTGTTGCTCTGAACTTCTGAGGATTTGAAAAGGATTTTTCACCATTGAAAGCAAGTTAATAGAGTCAGGAATAAGTTTCAGGGACATTATAAAGTTGATTCCCCATCTGTCTATTTCTTGTCATCTATCCCTTGACTTACCAGCAGGCTTTTTCCGAGCTGAAGAACTGGTGGAGGCAGAGAGAAGCAGTGACCAAGAGTGGGGGTGCACACAGCACCAAGATGCCTCATGTCTATGCTGCTGGAAATGAGCAACTCAACAGCAAACACTGACCAAGAGATGAGTCATTTGTCCATTCTGACACACTGAGATCCAGCACTGTGGGATATTTTTTTCTCCAACTAAAATTTAGAGAGGGGGAGTGGGGGGCAACACAAAACCAAAAAAAAAAACAACCAAAAAACCAAAACAACCAAAAAACAACCAGGTGAACTAGGCTCAACTGCTTATGCCAACTGGATGAAACTCACTGTTTTGGTTTTGAAAGTTCATGCATTGTTTCATGCTCACATCTACTGACTTTCCTTTCTAAACTGAATGTGAAGAAGGAAATATATTGACTAGCCAATGTCATTCCCTGTTGTTAAAATCATCTATTGCTTCAGTTAGATCCTCCTGATGAGCTCATAACCGAATATTTTGTGAAAACATATCTCTAGAAGGCCAGTT
The DNA here is from genome assembly GCA_020745705.1 of Hemiprocne comata. NCBI lineage: Eukaryota > Metazoa > Chordata > Aves > Apodiformes > Apodidae > Hemiprocne > Hemiprocne comata. The sequence goes on along the minus strand of CM036588.1, from coordinate 61,774,967 downwards.
AATTTGTGTCACTACTTCTGATTTTTATCAATTTATCTACAGAGATGTAGAAGGAGTGTAAAATTTATATAGAAGCCACCACTATGTATTAAATGCACTAAATGGAAATTCCTTCCCCATTGAGAACTTCATAACTAGAGTAATGAAATCAGGTTGTAACTTAGAAGATTAAATGACTGATAGCACATTACTTTAAAAATCAAATCTGATTAATGTTTAATTGTAGCAATGTGCAGAAGTATTAATTAGGTGTACTTTCTATGAGTCATAAATAGCTATTAAAGCAAAAGCAAGAATAATTCAAAAATTAACATGAAGAGAATGGTATACTTGAGTGCTAAATTATATTTAAACTGAATGGACCTTCAGAAATAATAGTAGTTGTCATCCAATATAATAATTTCTATACATAATGCAGTTATAACAAGTTTTCTAGCAATCAAGTCTGACACCTTCTCCTCAGGATATTTTTTTTGTGCAGAAGCCACAGGTGTGAATTAAAAATTCATGTATGCTTTTCAATGAGAATCACAGGACAGACCTTAAAAGCAGTAAAACCACTGGGTTCTTACTGCACAAATGAAGCATTCATGCATGTATCTAGACAGGACTTTTAAAGGCAATCCCAGCTAAAGGCTCTGGATCTGTATATTGAAAGAAGTGTTGCAATTAATCTCGAAGCTCTGTACCTTTATACCTTGCACTTAGTTTTATTAATTAACGATCCTCAACGTCATACAGGGGTTAGAAATCTTGTTTCAGAGCTGCACTTCAGTGAGACGTGCTGTGTTTGTTACTGAAATGGTGGCTAGGCATATTTTCACTGTTCATTCACCCTCCTACAGCCTTGCAAAAACTGTTTTATTTCCATTATCAGAAGACACAACTTACACTACACTCCTTAAAACACTACTACTACTACTAATAAATAAGCACCTAGTGTTCATGACCTTGCACAGAAGGTTGAAAACATGACCAAGAGGTACCAATATTAGAAGGATATTCAATGATCCACCTTTTATGCTTATTTTCTGCTAACATGATGAATCTCATACATCTGCTTTTGGCATGAACTGTGTTTTCTAAATTTATTTTAACTAACACAGTTGAAACTGGAATTAACTTCTACTGTACTGCTCTGGACCAGCAACAGAAAGTAGAACAAATACATAATATTGTGTCTTAAGAAGGGAGGGGAAAAAAGGCATGAAACAATCTTTCCTGTCTAGGTCTATTATTCATTTCTGATTTCTTAAGATTGCCTGTCATTATTTTAAAAGCCTAATATTGTAATAAAAGAGAAAGTGAATGGTTGTAAGATACAAAATTTGAATTAAAAAATGTGAACAGTACAGTGATACAACACTGAAGAAACTTCTTTGGCTTGCTATTTTCATTTAACACTAAGATTAGTAACTTATATTAAGGAGAGGTATGTTAGCCAGGTGATCGTCTGGATTAGCTATCCCTAATGCTAGAACCATTTTTTTTGTTATGATGCAACAAAGAAGTCTTACGTGGAAGGTCCACAATCAGAAATAAAAATGTTTATGTTTATTAAAAGCTAAAAATGCGCACACACACATGCTCTGAATAACAGGCTTCTATTATGTGCTGAGAATATGCTACCTTAGAAGTACCTTGAAAATTAGAAAAAAAATATAAAGAAGCAAATTCATTAGCACAGTCTTCATCAAAAGAGTATTCTGAAGTTTCAAGGATCTATAGATGTAATACCATCCATTAAAGGACTCTCCAGTTGCAACCCATACTTACTTATTTTCTATTGTTTGGAGCATGTGAGGTGACGAAAAAGTGACTAAAATATTCTGCATGAATATTTACACTTATGCCACCACAAATATCCTCTTAATTTCATGATAGCCAGCAGAAACCAAACAACTTAGCCCTCTGTCTAGATTTAGAGCCTTATAATGAATTCCTGCTCTAAGTATTTTGAGCCAGATATAAAACAGGGAGTTGCAACTGGATTTAAAAGTTTATTTATTCTTAACCAATTAAAAAGTATTTTCAAAAACATCTCTTACATATGTACTACTGCTCATAATGCATTAATTTTTTGTTAGAATTACTAAATCTTTTGGAAGTTTTTCAACAAATTATTGATATAGAGAATCATTATGTTGCCTATGTTTTCCTGGAGGGAGGGTGTTAATAAATAAAGAAAATACTATATAGAATCCAGATGTAAAATATCTCAGGTGGCTAGAATTGGTAATAAAAAAAATGCATAAACCTCTTTTATAATTAAGGAAATCATAGAATGGGTTGGGTTGGAAGGGACCTTAAAGATCATCTAGTTCCAACCCCCCAGCATGGGCAGGGACACTTCCCACTAGATAAGGTTGCTCAGAGCCCCATCCAACCTGCCCTTGAACACTTCCTGCACACTGACATTAGGAAGAAATTCTTCAGTGTGAGAGCGGTAAGACAATGAACAGGTTGCCAAGGAAAGCTGTGGAAGCCCCATCCCTGGAAGTGTTCAAGGCTGGTTGGGGCTCAAGGGGCCTTTTGCCTTCACTCGTACATTCCATCTGAATCCTAAAAATTTTCCATGTTCCAGTTTCCAGTGAGAAACAAGACTGGAAAGACATAATCCCCTAATTTACACAGCACTAATCCCTAGATCAGATCACTGATTTTTCTCCTTCTGCATCCAGTTCCTGGTGGCGAACAGAAACACACGGACGGTTGTTGCATCTCCAAGGGTAAGATTGGGCAGTTTTAACCTATATTAGATCAAAACAACAGAAGTTTGAAAACTAGTTTTTCTTGGTGTCCAACAGGTGTGTGTGTTTAAACTGGAGGAAAACACCTAAATCCCACCTTGAACATTTAGAAAAGAGCCAGCCGAGCAGTAGGAGAAAAGCCCTAAACCTCCTAAAAAGCAGCCTTAAGAATCAAAATGCTGCTATCACCTCCCCAGCAGGACCAAAGGGATGAGTATCAGTTTTAACCTTGATAGCATAATTCAGCATTGCTCAGAACCAGTCAGCCTCACAGGGAACCTTGGTAGAGTAGGACAGAGGGAAAGCTCCATCACCTTCTCCACCTCCAAAAGTGGGGATTAGTGCTTCCATGTATATAATTTGCTTTCCCTACCCTCCAACTCCATACAGGTAAGTAATTTGCTTGTGATTAGGACCTCTCTTGCAAGCTAACAATTAAAAAAACAATTTAAAAAACACTCCAAGACTTCTAAAGCATAAAGTTACATGTGAAAAATTCAGATGAAGAAATCAATCCCATCTGTAATTTCAAGAAATACTAACAATGCAAGGAATGTGGGAGATTCACACAAGACCATTTCCCTGTCTCGATTTTTAATGTTACTGTACGTTATAGGAAAAATGCAGCATGAATCTCTCAAATATTTTCAGTGAGAAAAGGAAGGGCTGAAGGGAAGTGTGCTAGCAAACCCAAAGTGTTTGTGACCAGTGCCTCTGAGGGTCAAAAGTAATACATTTGTCATGCACTAATATTCCTTATATTATACCTGTGTCAGGGGGATAGTGAAGATCAATATCATAATTAGAAATTCTGAACAACATCTCCATTACAAGACAGATAAAGTGACAATCCTGACACAGTCACAGCAACTCTTTTACTCATTATTTTTCTTCCAATTCGGTGGAAGGACATACATTATCAGCCTGGATGACTTCTAAAATATTGGAGCGATAAAGCAAATCCATAACCTACCTTTGCAACTGCAGAAGTGCAAAATAGTTGGTGAAGCTGCCTGAAACAACTTGGGGAAAAGGGACTAGAAAGAAGGATTCAAGGAGGGAATGACACAAGTGGGGAGGTTTACCTTCCTTGGCATAGAGGCAAACACACGCTTGTTCTCTACTGCACATGGCTGACAGCAGAAGAACAGCAACGCTACCAATTTGCTGCAGAATGATAACCCGAAACCCAAGCTGGTTTAGTCCAGACCAAGTTCCTGCAGGTGCTGCATGGCTGGTGCTCAGGGCAATACCTTGCCTTAGCTCCAGAGTAAAACCCCGGCATACATTCTACTGACAAAGGCATGCACAGAGTTTCAAGATTTAATCCCAGAGAACAACACCAAAAAAGATAAAACCTCATTCACACATGCTTAAAGTGTACTGAGCTTTTATAATATGAGCCCAAAGTTTTGACAATTGTTAATAGCTAAGGGAGATCTGTGCTGCAGCAGCAAAGAAAGCCAACAGGATGCTGGGCTGCATCAACAAGGGCATCACCAGCAGCGATAAAGAAGTCATCATCCCACTCTGCTCGATGCTTGTCAGACCACACCTGGAGTATTGCATTCAGTTTTGGTCCCTACTATACAAAAAGGACACAGACAGGCTGGAGAAGGTCCAGAGAAGGGCCACAAGGATGATCAGAGGACTGCAGGGCCTGCCATATGAGAAGCTGAGAAAACTGGGTTTGTTCAGCCTTGAGAAAATAAGGCTTTGGGGAGACCTTATTACCATGTTCCAGTACTTAAAGGGTGGCTACCAAGAAGATGGAGACTCCCTATTTACAAGGAGTCACATGGAAAAGACAAGGGGTAATGGATACAAGTTGCTCCTGGGGAGATTCCGATAGGACACAAGAGGTAAACTTTTCACCATGAGGACAGTCAAACATTGGAACAGTCTCCCAAGGGAAGTGGTAAGTTTCCCCACATTGGACAGTTTAAAGTCTCAGCTAGACAGGATACTGAGCCGTCTCATGTAAACTATAGTATTACCCAAAAAGGTTAGACCAGATGCTGCTTGAGGTCCCTTCCGACCTGGCATTCTACAATTCCATGATTTTTCTTAATCAACGTTCTGTTAAAAGCATTAGAAAGCCTTATCACTGACAGTCACTAATGTTAAAAAAAACACTGTGTCTGTTTTAGAAATGAAACAAGAAAGCTTAACTTCTGTGATTTGTGAACGATTATTACCTTTTAGATAATAGCATGCACTATTGTGAAACTTTAAAAAGCTGTGCAGCTGTATCTGTAGCCAAGGAACTGGCCAAACAGTTCAAAAACCTGAAAAATAAATTCACCCCAATTGCACATTATTCTCACAAGATGATCAAATGAGTTTGTCTTAGTACTCTATCTATTTAGCCAGTTTGGCTTATTTTGGATTTACACCAGGACGGTTCAAATTACCTCACTACTCCCACACAGCAACTGAAGCAAATGCTTGCTAACATTTGAGAGGTGGGCGAGGAGGCAAAGTTAGTTACATCACTACCATCACCTTTCCCACAAGCTGAAGAGGAGGCACATGCCAACAGTCAGTGAAGAACACACCAACAGGCCTTTGCTCGGCCAGAGAACAATTCTTAAGATATACGGATTCAAATTTCTTTCCTGCATATAGCTGCAAAGCAGCTGGCTATTGTTACACAAGAGGGAATGGTGAAATATAGCAAAGTGAAATCAGGTTCTACCTTGTGTTGCTGTGCACCTCAGACTTTGCTGATGACACTAAGACCAAAGGATATTAAAAGAAAATGCTTAGCAGCAGCTTACTCTCTTCTTTCTCTGTCTTTAGGAATGAAAGCAGAGAGCCTCAATGTGCTTACATCTAAGCATTAATCTTAAATTATTTCTGGACCTAAGCCTTCCAGTTAAAAACTGCAACATAAATGGGAGTGTACAGCTTAAAAAGACCTCGCTACACCCATCACTCACTGGCTTCAGCAAATACATCTAGGTTAACTTTAGCAAACACATATAGGAGAAGCCTCCATGGCATTCCCATTACTGATGGGAGTGTTGACTGACCTTGAAAGCATAAATTGACAGGGCCTGCCTATGTAACCTGCTCCACTGCTAACCATCAAAACATAGCTGGAAATTTTTTCCCAATACCTGATAGCATTTTTGCAAATTAGACCACCTATTTCTTACTTTATCTTGACAGACTGGCGAAACAAATTAGCCACAGTCCTGTTTATAACAACCTATATGCATTAGAAGACAGTTTTCATGTCTAGTCATTCCATGTCTTCTCTTTTATAAAGAAAACAGAGCCCCTTCTTTCATTTTCTTCTTAGGATCTACACATTAATTAAACTAGAATATATTGCTGGTTCTTTTACTCGCTGCCCAATTTGCTTACCTTCTTTTCAGAGCTAACCTCTCCAACTGGACATACTTCTTTAGCTGAGCTTCCAGCAGTACTGAGTGATCAAATAACTTACTTGCCTCCTCTGCCGCCCCATATGTCATCAATACATCCCAGCCCAATGCCTCTCTGTCTCTGCAGCAAATTGGAATCATCTGTACCTTCCCAATCTTTTCTGTAGAACTGTTTCTTGGCCACAATTATTCCCCATTTTATAGCTGTGCATTTGATTTTTCCATCCTATGTACAGAACTCAAAGCTTTCCTTTGTAGAAATTAATCTTCCTGATTTCAGATTATTTCTCAACTTTATCAAGCTCATTTTTAATTTTAATCAGTTCTCCACAGTGCTTGCAACCCCTGTCTCCTCTCCTCCCACACTAGCACAGTTTGGTGTCATCATGTACCACACTACAGCTGTGACAAGGAGATGTGCCGGTGTTGGGTTGGCTTCTTTTTTTGAGTTTGAATATGCAGTGAAAAGCAAGAAAGACGACAAGAAAATCAATGCCTTAAGAATGTCAGTTTAAATAACAAGCAAATATTTAAAAAGCAGATTCGGAATAGAAACCTAGAAATCTTAAATATCTTCCAAAGGAGCATATCAGCTGAGCACAAAGCTGTCGGAAGTTTTTAGTTCTGGAGAGGGCACTGCCCATGAATTTAGACCTTGGCCACTCATAGCTTTAACAGTATAGCCACATTAATGAGGAATAGGAAATATAACCAAGGGAGTTTCTATGTTTATTTATGGACCAGGTAATAAAAGGTAGATGACATAATTATTGGAGCACTTTTAGTCTTGTTCCCATCTTTATTTTGGGTTTCCTGGAAACAAGTACCCAAATCATATAGCCAGGGTTTCATTATTATTATTATGTATTATCCCAAGATTTTTTAGAATATATTAAGTGCATAGCCATCTTATTTTAGCTTCACAGTATATATTCAGGTGTTTTTCCAGACAAGCAATTAGAAGACTGGAAAGTCTCACAAAATGCTCCTATGAATTATTCCATGGAGAGCAAATCTATAAGAACCAAACAACCACAGCATCCCTCAGCACCATTACAGCCAAGAGTTATTGCTCACTCTGCAAAGTGATTTGCAGACATATACACAAAATTCTGCAATTAAAGAAATAAAAAGAACAAATCTGCAAACCCTGAAGCCACCTCCAAGAAACAGCACAGTTGCTATCCTACAAGCAACCTCTGTAGGCAAATATATCATAATGCTAAAAACCAACCTTTTCCAGATCAAGAAACTTGGGATATTGGGGAAGCCTCTCTGGGGAGGAAATAAAACAACACCAACTTCTCAAATGGGACTCCCTGCTGCTGCACACCATGTGGTTCTCTAGTGAGCTGCATCTGCTCAGCTACTAAACATAGTGGTGAATATCATACCAACAGCAGTGGCATTATCAATATGCCGAGTGGTTATTAAGGCTCTATAGCATAATCTTTTCACTTTTTATTTTAATTGGTAGAAGTTACAGTAAAATAGTTTCATGTATGATAATGCTCTTTGTGCTTGTCCCTAAACGAGAAGGCACTGCTACATAATCCACCGCCAGTCTTAAAAACTTCATCTGCTATGCAAGGCTAAGGCTGGGTACTTTTGCTCCAGGAACTCTGTTGTCCCCTGAAATTCACTGGCTCAGGAAAAAAAACCCTGCATGGGGAACAATAAGGCTTCAGGACATTAATGGGATTTCACAGTGACAAGGAAGAATGCAGTCTGTAGCATTCAGTGAGTAGCCAGTAAGTTGCAAGTCCACCAAGGCTGAACAAAAAAATAACAAGAGTTTCCAGATCCAAAACAGAGTACCTTGAGATCCATTGAGGATGTAATGCTTAAACCCTGTCCTTCAGGCCTGAGTTGAAGAGGAGTACCCAACCCAACAGCAGAATATGCAGAGGGAAGAATTCTGAGTCCTATGTGAGCAGCTTTTCCTAGACCACAGAGAATGCATAATGCTGCAGCAGCAAGCATAATTTATAACTCCCTGAGGGAATATCTGGACTTACATTTGGTCTTTGACTGAACGTAGATTACAACCTACAAATTATAGCACAAGAAGTAACAGCCACGTTAGTAGTTCTGTGCTGATGTGCTGAAGGCCTTGGGTTAATTTCACACAGAACTGGCAAAAGTGAAGGACCTGTGTCTTTCCTCTGTTCCTCAGCATCTCTTATTCAGTTTAAGTTAGGTAATTACCAAAAGCCAAGAAATGCGTGAGTCAGTTCCTTCAGCTAATCCACCCTCAGGAACATCAGAATGCTTCACCGTGTAAATGGGCTTTCATGAACACAGAGATATTTAAGCCTCCCCAAACGCTTAACAGGAAGACTCACCTGTTGTTAGTGGGATTGTGACATTAAGCATAAACCACCAGAACACTGACAATACCAGTTCATTAAATCCTTATCCTGTCTGTTATTGTTGCAGAAATTCTCAGGACTGGCATGATCTAAGTGCAAAAACAAAGAGAGGCATAACAGTGGCAGCAGCCCACTGTCAAATGGGAAGAATCACTGTAAGATAGGGAAGGCAAATATTATACCCTATGGCTGTTGCTGGAACAGAAAGGGAAAAGACTGCTCAGTGATACATGAGCAGTGGAGATGCACCGATGTCGAGCATGTCATACTCACGTAAGAGAGAAAATTATATGACAGCATAGGCACGTTACTGAACAGCAGATGAAGATGTAACTGGTAACCTAAGTTTCAGGAAATCCAGATAAATTCCCTGCTCTGGCTCTACATCCTGCATAATCCTGGTGCAATGAGTTAGTGTCAGGGATTGTAAAAGTTAAGTAACTAAATTGGATGAAAGTAAGAACCGGGCCTGATGTGTTCAGTTCTACATTCAGGTAGACCAGATTAAAATCAGTGTTTTTACTACAGCTACTCCTCACTGACATAGTGGTGTAAGTGAAAAGTGAGAAAAGCTCAAGACAATAAAACAATCTGGAAGAGAAAAAACAAACTAGCATTCAATATTTTAAAAAATTCCAGTTTGGTGATGACACTGAGGCATAACAGAGCAAAACTTAACTGGTCTAATTAACTAATTATGAGTTACAAATAAGACAGTATCTCACAAAAACAGAATAGTACTTAGATGAGCTTTGCTTAATAGCACAAAGTTATTAACTCCAATAGCAATTTTTACTTAAACAAATGCCTGAAGCAAAGCAGGAGGGTCTGTAAAATTGCCTCTGCACCTTTCACCTTCCAGAAGGAATTTTCTGGCCCGATGTAGATCCTGCACATACTTGCTCATATTTCTGCAGTTTCTTCAGATAAATTAATAGTGGAAGTGGTGGGATGAGAATTGTTTGGAGTTAGGATCAGAATCTTTTCAGGCTGTGTGCAGCACTTTTCCCCTAGCCTTGTTCTGCATCAACAGGCTAATCTCTCTGACTGGTATTAAAAATTATATTGCTCATACTGCACATTCAATGAAAAACTGCTACACTGGTATTTTGTGCTGCAGTGCACACTATAGCCTTATCCTCACTTAAAGCTCATAAATTTAAAAGACAGGGCGTTAATGGGCCAGATCTCGGGTTCTGACTTATATCCATAAGAAACAAACCTTGATCTGTCCTGTGCAATCCTGGCCTTCTTTCAAAGGGTCATAGCAATCGGAGAGTTTCTCTCTCTTACTGAAGCTGCCATCAGGAGCTAAAAGCATAGTCTAGGGTACTCTGAAAGTGACGCCATTCTTCATGTCTGTCCTTTTCTTTTTTTTCCCCAAACCACACACTGTCAGCCCAACCTGCCTACACCTTTCATGGTCATGGCTTCTCACACACTGGGTACACTTCTCACCCACTTGGGTTTGAGCCCAGACATCCACAGGCATGCCTAATAGAGAGTATGGAGAGCAAACCTTCTTGTGCTTCTCTAAAATTAGACAAGAACTAGGCAGTAACAAGCTAGGAAATAGTATCAGGGCTTGCTCAATTTTGTTTCTAGATACAACAAACAGTATATGCTTAATAACATATACAATAGATATAATAAGCAGAGAAATACACAATAGATGGACAGAAGTGGCAGGCTCTTGGAAGTGATCCTCAGTCATCCACAGATCTCATTCCCCAAATAATCACAAAAATTAGCTACTATTTGGTGCTTCTTCCTTTGGGTGACCAGCCAGGTTTCAGTGAACATCTCAAATGTTGCAAAAAAATCAGGTATTCTTTAAATCTTAATAAGGTTGCTGAAATGCCTGCTAAATTTTTCATCAGCTCTTATTACACATGACAACGGTCTGGAAGATTTGGTGCCAAGTTGTTAAAATATCTGTAACCTTCATATGCAAGGATGTTGGCAAGCAGGAAATTTTGGATTAAAAGGACCTGCTTAGACTGGGATGAATCTAAAACATCAAAGGCAGAATGCAATGGTAACTAGGAAAGGTGCTGCTTTGGAGAAAAGATGGGCTATTTATTTATCTGTACATTATAAACTAATTCTTCTGTCCTCCCTTCTGAAGCCAGAAATTTAGTATTTATACGTAAAATACCTAGTCACAAAAGGATATATATCCTAATTTTGGCCACATGATTATTTACTTCATTCCTGCTACTTTTGTTCTTTAATTAAATAGAACTAATCAATGATCCTCATCAAGAAGGTCTTCCATACGAGTACACCATCCAGTCACCATCTGAAGGGCCTCCTCTCTTTAGCTATACCGTGTGCCTCATTCTGTGGGATAGAAAAAGTATGTAATCACTGAGATTCACTGCTTCCACTAGGATGCACAGGGACTGTGGAATATGCACAACACATGAAATTTGTGTTTGAGGACATGGCAGAAAAACAACTCAGGAAACAAGGGAAAGGAAAGAGAAAGAAAAAAAATCATTGAAAATTAAGACTGGACATAAAATACTTCAAGAGCTTTAAAAGAAACAATGTAAAAAATAAGAGCCGCTTTATGAAAGGTCATGAGCCTCTTCGAGTTTATGTTAGTTAAATATGCTTGCTCTTTTGCTTGGCTCTCCAAATTGGTCCACTTCAGTTCTTAAAGATGCATGCTTTTTGTTACTAGCATAACACGATTCAACCAAAACCCCTTTTATTCTTGATTTTTTCATCATGGGTTTTCTTTTTTAAGTTGAACAAGGCCCCAGAAAAATTAAGTTCCATGGTTTTGTTCTCTCCTTCTGCTGGAGCACAAGTCCCATTTGTGTACAGTTTGCAAGGGTAAAGTCAAAGGAAGGTTTGCCATCAAATACAATTACAAAGTTTTGGATCTTAAGCAGTTCAGCAAACAGATGGATTCAATTTACAGTGTAATCCTGAGATACGTGAGATCAGAATGGATCTTAGGGTCCACAGTTTGGTCTGCAAGATAATTTCATACAAAGCTATGGCCACAGGCAATTCTTTCCATATTGTTATCAGATTACCCTAACATAAGTGGGCTCACCAGAAGTGTTTTGAATATCTACTTATAGTCAGCCAGGCTCTACATCTTTGCTAGAAGAAAGCACTTCAGGAGTTCATCAGTGGTGAGGGCTGGGGCATTTAGCTACTGACACATGGTATTTTAGATGAGAACTTAGGTCCTCTTTCTCTTGCCAAGGGCCTGGCAGGTGGTGAACCCATCCCACAGTATGCTTTTTGCAAAGAAATCTTTTGTCCTCCCAAAAGCACAAAAAGAGCAGGATGCATAAAGGAGTTATTAGCTGGCTAGAGGAAGAATTGAGAACTTCTATTCATCCTAAGATAGAGGAAGAAGATGAAAGGAGTTGCTTCCCTCAAGCACATTTCTAGGCAGGGGAACTGGGAAATCACAGCTGGGAGAGGAGACTTGCCATGCTAGGACAACAGACCTTCCATGCCACCATCAGGATTTCTACTTGCAGCTCTCCATTATAGGAGTCATAGCCAAACTGTTTAATTATATCAACTGTCCAAATTCCATTCATATTTTTCATACAGCAAGGTATCAGTCTGTTCTCTGCCAGAATTAGCACATTTCCATAACCTTCTCTCAGAAATTTGGCCTGTTAAGGCAAGAACAGACCACTGTCAATCTGTGGGTAACAACAGACTGTTCAGAGTACTCAAGATGAGGCATTAACAAACAGCTTATAATATAAAATCTCTTTTCAGAGGTTTGTTTTTTTTTTTTTACTCTATGTCTCTGCAAATACAAAGGAATAACTTGATTGCGTGTTTTCAAGGCATGGATTGTCCATTTCATGGATTGACCAGTGATTTATTTTTTTTCTGTCCTACAAACTTAGATTTTTTAACCTGATCAGTGAGGTAAATGATTGCTGCATTTAGCACACAATCCCTAGATTAATTCATAGCTCCCATTCTAATCAATGTAATGTTTGTGTACATTTCATTGCATTCTCACCTGCCTGTTTAGTCCTATAAATGAGTATTTTTTGATTGCACTGCTTTTCATTATTCAAATCATTAAGCAAGTTTGGAAATCCTTATTTTTTAGTAATTTTTCTTAATTTTAAAGACTAACATATAGTCTGATTGCTGAGCTTTTTGTTTGAAAAGAGAACAACACTCACTGCCCACAACAGTTAAACTTCCTACAGCATTGTCCATACACTCATATTTATGAGAAGAAAAAAGCACAATTAAATATCATGTATATAAGCATAATAGGGAAATATCAAATATTTACATAATTTTGGTTAGGTAATACCAGTCTTAAGTAATTTTCTTGTGCCTCAAAGTAGCAGAATATTAAATATCATAACCCTGATAAACATAATAATCCAAAGTCTTTCCAGAGCTTCAGAGTGATCCCTGATGTCCACTGAACTGATGCAATGATGACCTGATTTTCAGAGTTGCTGACTCTATTCAATTTCCACTGACTTTAGACACTGATGTGCATGGTCAACACTTCTAAAATATGCGATTTCTGAAACCTAGTGCTGTTTTTTTGTGGGGTTCTTTTGTTTGTTTGTTTTTATTTTTTCCCCAGCTCTTCCTGGATGTGAATAATTTGATTTTAAAGTCATTACTGTTTCATGCATATACAAGCCCCCACTGGCCTTACTAAATCTTTGCATTGCACAGATACACATATATAATACAGAATTCTATCTACGAAAGTCCATTATTAGAAGAAACAATATCATGGGAATACTTTTTAAAAAAATGATTAAACTCTTCCAGAGAAAAATCAATTAGCTCCAATACAACCCACTAAAATCAAAGATGTTTTTACTATCAGTCTCACTGAAAATCCAAATACAATAGGAATCTTTCAATTGAGTTTCCATTAGGCATTAAGCCCAAGACATGTGAAGTATTCAAAAGAGAATATCAAATTCATTTACCTTAAAACTCTTTTCTCTAGTATGCTCAGACACAGAAGTCTGATGCTGACCTGAGTTTTACAGTTTCTGTTCACTTGAGGGAAGGTCATTATACTCACATAAATTAATATTATCCATGTATTATGTTTATGTACAATACAGTCTAACAAAGTCAGCTATTAGAAGGCTGGTGCAGAAAAATATTGCATATTTAAAACTAAGAGACAGAAGGAGGGGAGCAGGAAATACTCCTTAAAAGTTTGCCAAAAGTTTAAAAAACAAAGCAAGAAAAAATTGTGAGTGGATTTTTGCAGAACCTTTCATTAACTTACAGCTGAAAATCAAAACTGCTTGATATAAATTATTTTTAATACAAAATACAACATTTCATTTGGAGATATTTAATATTTCCCTTATTAATACAAAAATGAAGTATATAATCCAGAAAAACTGAATAAATAGCTCAGCAAATGGAAAAGTATTAACTTCCTTTTAAACCAAGAGAATTTTTGAACTAAAGCTGACAAAAACTCACAAAAGCTTTCACTTGATTTTTATCCACAACTTCCCCATGGAAGAAGTTTCAAATAAAAAATGCCTTTCCCACAACATATATTTTAATAGATGTAGTATATAAATAGTTGGGATAAGAAGCACAAACTGAATTTATTCATGATCCAAAACCCAGTTTTCCCTAAGACATACAGTATTTCCTCTTCTAAGACTGTTCATCTCAGTTGTTAATTGTAACTTTAAAGGCTTCACATTTTTAAAATCTAAGTACAATACTGATTAATCTATCATGACAGTAATGCTGCATCTTCAGAGGATTTCAAGTTAATTGCGTTATACTGTACATATAGAGATACTGTCTGTCTTTACTCATATCACACTTTTTCAGGTAACACGTTTTCCATGCTTTCCCATCATTGTATTAATCTTATCAGTTTACATTTTCCTATAATATTTTTTCAAAATAACATTAAAGAGAATTAAATAAAAAATATCTACCACAATCTACCTTGAATTCAATTTATTTTTATTTTTGTATGTTTCCTGTCTCCCAGGTAGGATCATCCCTCTTCTCTTGCTGGAATTGCTGGGTGTTTCTCCCCAGCTTCCCTCTGAAGAGGGTTAGGACAACATTCAGAATGCTGCCACATCTGCCTTATTCCTTACTTCAAACCTTAGGATGTTTGCTATGAGAATGATCTTCACTGCTTCACCTACTTCAGAAGATACATGATACCTGTAACTGAACTTAATTAGTAATTCCTCATCCTGCTTGAGACTATAGAAGTGAGCCCAGTTTAGCTTAAGCAGCTCGTGTCCTCTAGGCTGGTTGTGTTTTCTCGAACAACCAAGATGTAAGATCTAAAATTGTCTGCTGGCCTTATCCCCACCATTGTTTTTGTGCTCTCCAAATACTTCAATTTTAAACCAAATTACAGAAACAAGGAAGACACAGACACTGCTGACTCTTTTCATCAGCCACACAAAACATTACATTTTGGTCTAAAGTCTTTCATTTTAACAACGAAAGCAAAAAAAAAAAGAAAATATTTCAACAATTTTTTAAATTGAAGTCTATTGACTGAAATCTGTCTTGTCTTCCTTATCAGAGCAAATATTATTTGTGCCACATGGGAGAATGCCAGTATCCTATGCTGGCACTGCCAGAAAGAGCAATTTTAACAGGATTTCTTAGCCCTTTGAGGCAGTATCTTTGTCTAACTTCACTTCGTTCCTCACCATAGAAAAGCTGGAAACTGGAGGCAGTAACAGCACAGTGCTCGTGAAGGGGAATGCCATATATCTAAATATATACACACACATGTCTAATGACTTGGGAGAGGAGTGTGGGAAGAGAAGAAGAGCAGAGATAGGAACAGGAATCACTGACAGAATTACCTCAGGGCTTTATAAGTCAATGAAAAAGCCAAAGCACAAAAGTCACATGATGATTAACTGAATAGTGCATGAATAAGCTGCTGCCTTCTCCCATTGGCATGGAGATGGATGCAGAACATGCCAAAAAGAAGAGGAGAAAAAAAGGATTGTACAGTAATCCTTAGAGCTATCTGTGCTTCTTTTATCTATCAACAGGAGAAGGAAGTGGCAGTAGACTTTCAGGCATGACATCTATTTCCTCTTGAACCAGATCTCCCAGCAGAGACTGCACAGGAGACCACTTCCAAAACAAAAGTCAAGTGACAGCTATGAAAACTATTTGCTGTATCTCTGGATGACTAAAAGTCATGTTCAGCCCTTTCTTGAAGTACAGGCCTGCACACCTATCATACACACAACCAGTCCTTTATATCTAGGCTGCAACAGTACAGGTGGACTTTTAAAATCCTCTACCTTGGAATTTAGAATATTTGCACTGGAACTGTTAAGCATCTCATAGCAATGCAGATTACTCGTTTTTTGAAATGTTTTTCATGTTAAAAATTGTTATTTGGGGAGATTAAATGATTACTTTAAATAACTATGTTCCTAACCTAACATGAAAGCTGTGATTCAGATGATCAAGAAGAAATTTTCCAAATCATAATTTGTTATGAGCTTGATTTCATTATTAGGTTTATGTCATCTTAAAGTAAACAGAATAATAGAGGGCAAGCACACATTGAAGTATTACAATCCATCTTGTCATTTTCTCTTCCATTCTTAGAATGAAGAAGGTAACAAGCAAGCTACCTCATAGCTCTGCTCTGAAATATCCCACCAACATGGAACACCCTCCTCAACAAGATTTTGAGGACTGTGATTTAAAAATTTTTAACTGAAAGCAATAGTTCCACGTGGAACTTACTTATCCACCATTCTTCTGAAAATATGCATTAAGTCTATGCTTAAACATCTGTCTATCAATGAGGAGCATCAGAGTGATTAATGACCTCCTGGGTAAAAAGGAACTCAGTAACAGAAGTACCAGTTCCTACCATACTGTAAAACTGAATCCCAGCATCATTAAATCACAGCTATATCCTTGTTATAATGTTATAATTGATATAACACAGGGAAGTTATCCATGCATATGCACATCAATGTACACTGGCATTTATTGCTCATGCATATCATGCATTATAAAAACAGGTGAGTGGGTGCATGCAAAAGAACATGCAGAATTAGACCCACCCTTCCTTCCTTCCTTCCAGTTTTTCCACTATTCACAGCTTTTTCATGTTTCTGCTTAATTAGTAGATAGGACATTCTTAGTGGCATCTCAATATAAGTGCAAGAAGGAAGTTTTGAATAACACAACCCTCCCACTACTTTTATTACAGTTAGTTCAATGCAGTAGCTACCAATATTGAAAAACTTTGATGCAGTACAATATTTTGCAAATGTAACATATACATAAGCCTCTCTGTTTCTATGTTGTTCTTAATTTTTATAACTGTGGTGTCTCACAGTATCTTACTAAGCTAGAATAGCTCTCAGGGAAAATTCAGAAGTGCCTACAGTTCCACTGACTTTAATATGATAGATGGTCTTTGGTACTATAAGTGCTTTTGAAAATACTGCCTTTTAAATTCCTTTTGAAAACTATCCTTTTTTTGAAATAGATTCCAGGAAACTGTACCCCAGCAGTTTTCCAAGCTTTATCTAACACTTAAAAAACATTCTTGCCAGATGCCTTAGGATTTTAGCTCAATCCCTTAGTCTCCAATCTAGAAAGAGACTGAAGAGAAGCAACTCTCAGAAGGTCAGACTTCATTCCAGTGAAATTGCAGAGTTACAACGGATTTTGCTCTGAAGCGGAGCGGACTTCAAGGAGGTTCCCAAAGTCTCTTGCCAAGACAATAGGAGGATGCCAGGATCACCTCACAGAGCGTGATGATAAAAGGCCTTTAGCTGCTTATACAGACATTTCAAAAGACCAGTAAATAATAATTTATTATTTTGCCCAACCCTATTAAGCAGGTAGTGTTTCTGACCACAGAAATTCTCAATTGCTCTTTTATTTGTACTATCTGTTGCTACAGCAAGGGTGTAAGAAAGTTATTTGGAAAAAAACCCAACAACATACTATGAGCAGGCAATATTTTTTTATCTCCAACTCACAATTAATAAACCCAATGTTTGTTTTTGAAGGGAAAAAAAATCAAGGCATAGTCAGAAGACAGCATGAATATTATGGTTTTCATAGACTTCAGGAATATAATACTACAAGATAAACATTCCTTAGTATGCTAATAAAAAAGAAAACACTGTAAAAAGAAAGTGACACTGTTGACCACAGTGGGTGGATATAGTCTCAAATTGCAAAGAAGAGGACTAATGATGACTAGGCACCTGATCGAAGATGCAGCTTTGGAAAGCAAATTTTCAACTCTCTTCAGCAATGCAATACTTCCTTTGAACAGTGTAGGCTCTCTGTTTTTCTGACACATGGGAGAAGTTGCTTTGTTAACATTTTTGAATTAAGAATTTACAATACCAGCCAGCTGTTTTGTCCATGTGTATCAGTGTAAGGGAAAGGTAGAGACAACCTCTGAACTTTATTTAAGGCCTTCTTTCTTTGTTTACTTACTTAAGCCAGTAAATTTAAAAGAAAAAAAACTAAAATAAAATAAAATCACTGTGGTCCACAATGCAATTGTGTCTTTGTAGATATAAGGAGCATGGGAAGATTGAACACACTCTAATTTTGAAAATCATTGCTGCTGAATGTTTCTAAGGGTAAAAATGTAATTGGTTATAGATCAATAAGTAATTTCATTCAAAAGGAACTCTTCTGTTCCTGAAAGTAGAAAGATTCTTAAATCAAAATCAAACTAATATATTAGCAAAGTTGATAGTAATCTAAACAACAAAATTTTATACTGCCCTAGTTATATTTATCTCAACTGATAATTTATTTATGTTGCCATAAAAATGCTTTCAGTTTTGATTGCTAGTTATTTGCTTTAAGGCAGCTGAAATACTATTTTAGACTTCCTAGCTTGACAATCTTGCTTTCTGCATAAGATTTATCATCACACAAGAATAGCAAAATCAGAAGATAAATTCTAGTATTAACAATAAGCACAGTCAATTGTGATACACTGTAATTCCCCCAGCAGATTCTAGATTCAAACCTCCAGGATTAATGTACCTTCCTCTGACACTGCTAAATCCTGCTTTATGTCATTAGATTGCACTAAACCGCTACATCTGTACAGGTACCAAGGTATGATTTTTAATTGAAGAGCCATATAAAGTAGCACTGTATAAAGTAAAAGGCATTTTGGCAATGTCTGAGACCCTGGACACTATTGCACACTATAAACCATTATCGTTTAGTTCACTTTTGACCCTAAAAGGTTCATTAACAAACTGCTGTGTTTACATTAAAATAAAATAAATGAAACCCCACAAATATAAGAACAGTCATGACAAGAAGAAATAGAATGCATTTGTTAATAATACTTACGATATGCAGCTCTAAATAATCTCCCAGCCCAGTAGAACTGTCCACTCGTACCAACACAGCTTCTTTTTGAACAGTACTAAACCCTATTGCCAGTCTGTCCGCACGAGTGCTTGGCCGATCATTAGGAGGCCATGTGTAAGTGATTTGTCCACCACCTTTGCTAAAGATATATGTTGTTCCCGCTGTAAAACAGAAATAAAGATAATTAGCTCACTTGCACCAATGCGCACCCACATGGAAATCATATGCTCTACAAAAATCAGGATGTTCTCAGACAGCACAAGGATTTGTAGAACTAAACAGGACTGTATTTCAACAAGAAAGGTTCTTTATCTCTGAAAATTCTACAGCAAACGAAACATTAGTGCTTTTCATATAGTGCAATAAGCACAGAATATAACATAATTGCATATGCAGGGACTTAAAACACCATAGCTCTGCTTCAAAATTGCATATCTATTCAAAAGTGTTCTTAAGCATATGCTTGAACATGTTTCTGAGATGTGCAGAAGAGGGATGAGTTGAACCAAATGCTTTTCCAAACTTGGACTATGTGGAGAAGAAATCAAGTAATTCCAGTTAGCTCATGACTGACAAAAAAATGTAGTTCCTTATTTACACCACAAAAATTGTACCCACTATATGATACATCATCCTGCCCAGCAAAGCAAGATGTTAACAAAATACATTTAGATGAGACTTCTGTGGATCTGAGGTTTATCAGCTTATAACAGATGGGGATAACAAATGGAAACATACTTTAATTGTCATGTCAGCACAGAAACATATCAGTCCACCATCTAAGTAAGCAATGGCTTACTTGCATAATTCTCAACGTGTATCTTACAAGAGTGGAAACCTTTGCACATTATCTCCAGTGTGCACTTAGAAAATCCATAATCTGTTTTAAACAAGTGTTGTAATCTGAAACCACTTAGAACTCAGGTGCTTAACTTCATCATCAGTGTATTTCCTCTGAACTAAAACAGCACCACATCCAGCCATTTTCCGCTTAAAACTTGTATCCTAACAACAGCATCTAGCAGGAGAATTGTGCATGCATTTGATCTTTTATTTGTAAAATTGCTACAAACTGTCCAGTTCTTTTCTATGAAGACAAATCAAAGCCTAGGGAGATTTGCCAGTGCATTGTAAATACAGATGTCTAGTTTTACTCGCTCCTCTAAGCTGGCTCACTGTGTGGCTACTCTCAAATTTGTTAAATGTAATTCAGTTTATTCCACCCAATACTCTCAATACATACTTCCCATGTCCACATAAGGAGGTAACAACATAATTGTAATTTTCTTACTTCCTTTCAAGATTGAACAAAAATGCTGTGAGCATACATAAGAATCTAAAATCCCTCAAACATGTACTTTCAAAACCAAAACCAAGAGGGCTGTATAGCTACACCACTCCTTCAGCTTCCAGATGTCTCAGAATCTCACTGTACTGCTGAACAAGACTTCTTTGTGTCAGCCTCAAAGTAAAAAGGTCACCTGGTCTTTTTAAAAATATTTCCTATATTTATCTCTAAAATCATATTTCCTGGATGGAATTACATACCTACTTATTAGTTTTTTCCAAGTACCACCAATTTGTAATATTTTATGTACTGTGCATAACACTTAAAAACTGTCAAGCTCATTTTATATCAACACACATGCAGAATTGCACTGTGCTTCCAATACATCTCTTGGCTTTTCTCACGATTGCAAAATACCAACCTGCATGTGTTTTAGGAAGAATTGTCAATGCTCTTTAGTAAAGACAAACACAATAGCAGATCTGATATCTAAGGTTTCACTTACACTCCAAGTGAAATCAGGATTTATCATAATTGTACAGAGTTGTGCAAGATAAGGGAAGATAGAGTTTGTTTCTTAAAAAAGCTTTGCAATCAATGGGCATGGGCAAATGATGTCTGGTTTAGGAATGTGTGTGACAAATACCTAATCTCCTGCTCTCCCACCCTTGCATTCCTTATATGTGGTGCTCTGAAATGCACAATAATCTGTTGCATGCTATTCAGTAATGATGGTTGAATCTCCAGTTCTGGTACATCACAAAACAACGATACATAAGACAGCTAATATCACTCTTGATGGTCCCCAAATCCTCCTTTTTTTTACTAGTGTTGACTTCAAATCTTGAGCTAACTGAGGACTCACAGAGTTTGGACCTGCATACACCATGTGTCACATTGGTTTCTGTAGTGAAAGGATGCATTCTGAGTTTATGAAAATCTGCAGTATTGATGCAAAGCTTATTAAAAACAGTGACAGATTTTCTGATTTTCTGTTGACTTTATAAAATATTGTGTCAGGTCATGAAAGATGTTCTTATAAGTAACAAAAATGAGAAGGCTAAGAAAAAAAAACTCTTTACACCTCAATGTCACAGATGAAGCTGTTAGAATAGTACATAAGATTTAAGTGGGAGTGCGTAATTCTCCTTTTCTTGGTTGCAACAGATGTAGTTTACCCAACATAGAAGACAAAGCCTGCCAAGCAATGTTGGAGTCATACTGAATACAATGACCCAGAAGTAAGTCTCCAGATTTGAACAGTGAGAGAGACTGTTGTTTTTATTCAGAGGGAAACTTTGTCACGGTGTTTTGCCAAATACTGCCCTTCAAATAAATCAACGAAGAGCAGTTCTTTCCATACTGCTGCCACATTGAAGCCAAGGTCAACGTCAGTAGGGCTGGATAAATCTAGCTGTAAATCTTAAACTACATAGAATCAACATCGAAGTTTTAAAAAACTTCTATTTTATCCATGACAACATGTGGCTTATGGTCTTTTATTGCAAAGCTTTCCCTTTTTTATAACTGTCCATTTTGTAACTCTTCTAACTAAGTGCATGTCTGGTAATAGGCTAATTAATCCATGCTGATGAATACAGATCTGCCTCTATACAGGGAGTCAAGTTCTTTGAATTTCCTGCATTAATTATGAAAAAATGGGTCAGAAGCCATTTGAGAATAGGTTCTCTGGTGTTTATATTTCAAGAAAGACAAATATAATAACGTAAAATGTATTACTCTGGGACTGATCTCAGCTTATAGTCTGACCTCCCATTAACTATTAAAGCTAGAAGCTGAGCAGTTGTTCAAAACCACCCTGCTTACTATCAGTTTTGGATCTGTTAAGAAACACCTGAGGAAGCCTAAGTCACTTGCTCTACAAAGGCTTTCATGCTGACAAACTTTATAATGTCTCTGCCATTCTTTCAGAACATTGTCATTAAAAGCCAGTCATCCTCCCTCTCTCTTTTAGCTTATGGCACTATGTTGTTCAGGGTTTATAATTTCAAGAGAATTGAAAGCAGCAGAATTAGAATGTCAAGAATAGCAATGCCATCAGCACAGTACTTGTAAGCAGGCAAGTTCGTAACATCAGTTATATCTCTCAGCCACAGAATTTACTGCATAATTCTGTATGCGTCCATGCATCTACACAATGTTTAGGAAAAATGTCCATACAGCTCTTTGAAATTCTTAACTGTGAAAGCATGGTTCCTATTGTAACAAACTGCCAGTGGTCAAGATACATTAACGTTTTTCAATGGCCTGGGTCTCTCAAGTCCTACTTGTTTGCAAAATCAATCTTTCTGAAATAGTGAATTCATTTCAGCACAGCCTGGCAGCAACTCAAGGACATCTGCTTACCTATACAGAATTAAGCAGATAAATATTTTGTTTAGTACCCATTTACTGTATCTGTTACTGTGTATGACTGCACAGCTTTTCAGTATTTATTGCTTTGAAGTCACATCTGATGTAGTTTAATAGTTTGCTCAGATCAACAACAAATCAACAGCTTCCTACCTTCCTTATGTTCATCTGAATTTTGTAGTTAAAGTATATTGTACTGAAAGGTAATGTATGTAGTTCCATTTACATTACACTAGTACCTTAAGGTTTATTTTCAATATTTGCATCAGGTTTCAGATTCAAATTAAGTGAAAGAAATGCTTTGATTGAGCTCTGATCCCCAATGAACTATGATTCCCTCACACTCTGTATCTGGAAAACTAAAGACTGAAGCCTGTGAACATCAACAACAAAAACTATTAGTTGCCCTTTCATTAATAGTAAAGCCATTTTTAACTATTATAAAAAAGATGAAGGGTAAGCATTGCTGGTTATAACGAGAAATTACCCAATAATGTAATACCTTCCTTCTGTATATTATCAGCACTTGACTTCATTCTGAGCTAGAATGTGAACCCTCTTATTCCCACTGGTAAGTAATTACTTGCATTGATAAACCTATTATATCCGGTGAGACTATCTGTGAAGGCTGCTATTAATTACCAAGAGTGAAGAATTTACAATATTAATATATATATGCACATTTGCACAAATATCTATATGGCAGCATTAATCACACTTCCTATGTTCATGGGAGCATATAAATCTCCATTAATACTTCTTTTTACATTTTCATCTGTGTATTTTCATCCTGCCTTAGCTGAAGTTCCAGAAAAGACATTTGTTGGAAGAAAACACAGCAGCTCACGTATCATCCATCAAGTTCCTGGAATGCCTAGGAGACTGCTTCCTCATACAAATGTTAGATGTGCCAACCAGGAATGAGGCACTGCTGGACTTGCTACTCATAAACTAAGAAAACCTGCTTTGCAGTATCTCCGTCACTGAGAGCCTTGGTTGCAGTGATCACAATGTGGTGGAGTCTGAGATCCTACTAAGCATACTGAAGGTTACTACTAAGACAAAGGTTTTAGATTTTAGAAAAGCAAGCTTCAGCTCCTTCAGAGGTCAGTTGGGAGTGATTCCATGGGAAGCTTCCATGGAAGATAATGTAGCTAAGCGAGTGCTGAAAGCTTTTCAAGAACGGTCTCCTGGGAGCAAAAAAAGAGATCATCTCCTTTAAAGGTAAAGGAATGCCGTCATTTGGGCCTAACAAAGAAACAGCCACTCAACTTCCCCCCCTCACACACACTGTGGGATGGGGAGGACAAAGGCCAACTAGAAGCTCATGGGTCAAGACGAAGGACAAGGAGGGTTCTTCACTGATTAAGGTCCAGAGCAAAACAGACTCAACTTGGGGAAAAAATAATAATTTGATTTCACACTAATCAAATGCACACAGGACACAGACAACACACAGAGCAGTGCTTACATACCTTACCCCACCCCTCCCTTCTTCCCGGACCCAAATTCTCTCCCTCCCCCCCAGTGGCACAGGGGGCAGGGGATGGGGTTTACAGTCAGTTCACAGCCTGTTGGTTCCTGCCGCTCCTTCCTCCTCAGAAAGGATTCCTCACAGTCCTCCCCTGCTTCCCCATAGGGTCCCTCCCATGAGAGAGACTCCTCCACAAACCTCTCCTTCATGAGTTCTTCCCACGAGGTCCAGAGCAAGCTGCTCCAGCGTGGGCTTCCCACAGAGTCATGGGCTGCTTCAGGATCAGTCACCTCTCCTGGAGCTGGGGTCTTCCACAGCTGCATAATCCGAGTCCATGGCAGCAAATCTGAGTCCACTGGCCACAAAATCCAAGTCCACTGGCCAAATTCACCCCTCCTGGTGCCCCCAGGGAATGCTCCACCATGTTCCTCCATGAATGCAGGGGGACACCCTGCCATCTCGCCATAGGCTGCAGGGAAACTTCTGCTTGGGCACCTTCTTCCCCTTCTTCCTCAGAAACCACCGGGATCTCCACCCCGGCACTGCCTTTCACCGCTCCAGCACAGCTCTTCTTTCTCTAACTACTCGCTTTGCTCAGGACTTATATCAGCTCTTTCGTATGTTAATCGCAGAGGCCCATCTATTGTCCCTCTAATGGCTCCTTGGCTGGTTTTTGGAGCAGGGAGAGCTTCTCAGTTTGTTACAGGAGCCACTCCTGGGGCACTTGCCCCCTACCAAAAATCCTGCCAAACCAAACCAGCACAAGGAAGTAGGTGGAGCAAGAGACCCCCTTGGCTTAACTGCGAGCTTCTGAGTCTGCTCAAAACCAAAAGAGAAGCATACCAGAGATGGACAAGTTGATGAATATGCATTGAGAACTACAAGGGCATTGCCAGAACATGCAGAGATTCAGTTAGAAAAACAAAAGCTCAGCTTGAATTGAAGTTGGCCAGAGATGTCAAAAATTACAAGAAAGGATTTTTCAGGTATATAAAAAACAAGAAGAAACAGAAGGAAAATACTGGTCCACTGTTAAACAGGAGAGATGAATTAGTTACTGTGAGAGACTTTACCCATCTCAGTCCACAACAGTCACCAACAACACTGAGAAGGCAGACATTCTCTCTTAACACGTTCTTCAGCTCTGTCTTTACTAGCACTGTTGGGCCCCAGGCCTTGGGAACAAAAATCCAGTCATAGTTTTCCTAGAAATTCAGTGCTACTCAGAACAATTTCTAGGTAGGTCCTTAAACCAATCTAATTGCATGCTCACAGTCTGACTGTCGCTAGCACTCTTACTAGGCTGGTACAGTTGTCATCTCTAAGATCACAAGCTGCATAGTAGAATTCCTTAGTAATGCCATTATCTCATTTATTGATCTCCCATTCTACCAGAGTAACTGTAAGAAGACTCACTGACCAAACCAGCATTGATAAAGACCAATACTGGGTTTTCTTATAAATATGTTTATTTAATTATATCATTTTGCCACTTCAGGTGAAGACGCTGATGAAAATAAAGAGAACAGAAAATGTCTGCCTCCTGTCAGCTTTCTGCAGCACTCAGCTTTTACTGTATTACAGCTAAGCTCTAAAATTCAATTCTTCTACAAGACAGACTGAAGCCACATCACATTTATAGTGGCTGCTGCTAGCTGCATCTCCAAACTTTCAACACTATCTAGGATATTACTGAGGCATCTGCACTCTCTGCATAGGTGATTTCATAGCACAGGACATGTCTTAAAAGTTATGATCAAGAAGCTGGTTTAACCCAGACAATAACTAGATTAATATGATCTCAACCAGTTCAATCATCAGCTGAAGCAATAATTAAAATGAGCCAACAAAGCATAGTATATAAAGATAGAAAAATATATAAAGATAAAATAAACAGAAGAGTCTTAACCTCAATGCTGCTGTCTGCTGCCTCTTCCAGTTAATCTATCAAGCAGTCAATGCAAGTATTAAACAGGTAGAGGTAAGACAAAGCCTTCTACATTCCTTGAGAAACAGAAACCACGCTATGTAGCTACTATTAATTCAAGCACAACTTTACGTTGTTTTATAGAACTTCTCTTCCCAAACCACTACAGAGTCCCTGATTTGCTTTATCAGATTTTACAAGGCTTTTAATCGCACTACATCCAGGTTTTCAAAGAGATCTATAAAACGGCACTGTGAATGGTTTATTATATTGACCTATCCCAAAGAGCTGTCTCCAGGTAAAGGTCTAGATGATGATAGAACAACACAGTCTTAAGTCAAGCTGAGCATCCTGGCCGTTGCAATGACATTTATTGCAGAGTCAAGGCAGTAACACAGAAGCAAAGTTTTTGTTTTCCTCAGACCACAAGAGTTGCTATAGGTACCTTAGTCAGCTCAGCACCATACTCCCCCTCCAACCACAGACACACACATGTGCACAAAACAAAAACAAACAAAACAAGAAAACCAGAAAACACACCTTTTTTACTCCTCCTTTCCTCCAGTATTTGACAATGGTATTTGGACAGTATCATGACCTGGTAAATAGTTTGTAGGTGACACAAGAGCATTCTCACCTGCCTAAAATGATCCTTAGGGTCTTCCCATAATTTGACTTTCTGGCAACATGCTCTCGACTAAAAGAAGTGCTCAACCTGATACTATTTGCTGGCTCAGCTGACAAATGGGCAACTTCACCTTTGGCTTCAGCCACTTGGACTGAAGCATAGTGTGATTCCAGTTAATTCTCTGCATTTGCTAAGAACTCAGTGGAATGCTTCTCCATGAACCATGTCACATCGTATCTCTCCAAGTAATGCAAGACAGAGATATTTTTTCAATGTGGAGAGATTGCCAAATGTATTTATGACTGTTAAAGGTGCTATACAAATACAAACCCTCCTTGTTTCTGTCTTTGTTCTTCGTATTTCACAGTTTATATTTACACTACATGGCATAATAAAACAGAAGAAA
The DNA here is from genome assembly GCA_020745705.1 of Hemiprocne comata. Lineage (NCBI taxonomy): Eukaryota > Metazoa > Chordata > Aves > Apodiformes > Apodidae > Hemiprocne > Hemiprocne comata. The sequence goes on along the minus strand of CM036588.1, from coordinate 61,747,971 downwards.
AAATACCCCATTCCAGTTCAAATTGCTCTTGTAATTTTAATTCCCCAATTTCAAATGTGAAGTCTTATTTTTAGGAAGTTTTTCTATGGAGGATAACCATACAGAGCAGCACAACATATCCACCGTCCTTGCTCATCCTCCAATATCTTTTCAATCTAATAGTCAAGTTCAGCCAAATATGAGAGAGGGGTAGGAAGAAATTTCAAACAAAATTTACACTTAGTAGTTTAGTGAGGATCAATGACTGTGTAAAAGAGAAATATGTAGAGCTTAACCACTGTGCTTTTCGCTTGCCCATAGCCTGTAGGGCACTTAGTAGTTGTGTATTGGTGAGCTGATTGATACACTCAGTGTGCAACCTTAGCTAGACAATGGTGGCACACATTTGAAATGTCATCAGGAGCTCTGGGAGGAAAAAGAACAGAAGCTATTGGATTCACGTGGTAAGAGAAAGTAACATCTGGGGAACCCAGCACCATTCCATTAAAAAAAATTCCTTATTTATGCTGCATTTGGAACAAAATGTTCATATTTCAAGCCAAAATATATTGTATTTGTCTATGATGAGGGTATCTGGCTCTTTTGATTTCAATATGGTCACTAAAACAACTAAAACTTGTGAATAATGATGGCTCAACAGATGTGTATGCCTATAAAGGACAACTCTTCTGCAGCTTAGCATCAGTATTACAAGTTATTATCATTCTTACCATCATAAATTACACAGAGGGTTAAAACAAAAGTTTCAAAGAATTTAAAGGATTTTCCAACTAAAATGATTCTAATATCTTTACTCAAATCAAGTAGCATCTTACATCTTGAATGACCTCATTGATTTAGATTAGATCACTTAACCAGAGTAAAGTACTACTTGGTTTGAGTAGGCACATCAAACTAAGAGCTTTCAATTGTGTGTAAAATGAATATAATTTTGAGAAGGACCTTAGCTAAGCAAGAACTAGCTGAAAGGACTCTGAAGAAAATGTAAAAATTAGAGTATCTGTTCATCTGACTTATTAACAAAACATCAACTGATTTACTGAATGCCAGTAGAATTTATATTATTTAGGCACTGATTCTGTAAATTTTTTTAAATATAATATTTAAAACATCCGTAGTAAAAATGTTCCAGTGTTTGTTGATCTCATTAACATGTTCATTATTAATAAAAAGAAAAAAAAAAGGTTTTTTTGCTTTATTAAAGGATACGGTCTTTCTAACACGAATCTGACACAGACTGGGAAAAGAAAATTATTGTTCTCCAGAATCTCTCAGTTAAAAAATATTACCGGCTGCCTATTGCCTATTACCTATTACTTTTCCAGTATGGATGGCTGTTCAAAATGAATTTAGAATATTTCTGTGTGAAATGTAAGCCAAGTAATTCCCCATTATTGCCTTGCACCTTTATGTAATGCAGCTGGTTAGAAAATTACGTATTTCTGAAATCAAAGCCTGCTTTAAATGCCTTACTGCAGTCAACATGAAACATTTTAACCCATTATAACTCTACTAAAGGTAACACTGATACAACATGTCTGCTCCTGAAAGCTTGCCAAAAAGTCAGATGGAAATTAAAAGTAAAATGCCTATAAATAAGGGAAGTTTTTGTTCCTCCTACAATCTTGTCAACATACAGTTAAAGATAAATCTCTTGAGCAGTGTCTAGAGAAGTGGAAATTGCATTGTCGGGAAACACATAGAAGAAGGCAAGGAGATAAAAAATATTTTCAGACAGATAGAATGTAAAGGCAGTATCAGACTGAAATTCGTAAACTCAAGTACCCTTGAAAACAATAGGACTGTTCTGGTCCCCACACTCCTTATGTTGGGAAATGTCAAGGCCCTATATTTCGATTTAACTGCTGTTACATTAAATTCCATTAAAATAAATGGACTGCACATGCACTGATTTGCTTCTTATAACTTATTAGTTGTGCCAACATACAAAATGAATGCAGTTAAGGGGCTGGTTGGTTGAAGGGATTTGTAACAGGATGCAGAAACTAGGACATTAGCTCAAATACTTTGCAGGTTGATAGAGACCAAATGTTGTTACCATCTGTTGGTGGCCTATGTGAAATCATTCAGTGGTTCCAGTCCAGGGACCTTACAAACTCAATGGATACCTGGCAAAAGTTAGAAATTCCGTAAGCTAAGTAACTTGAGTTGTTAAGCTTGCTGACTCAACTAGGAGGCCTATTAGTTTAAGACAAACTGCTTATGCACCAGGATCTCCAAAAAACACAGCTCTGCACAGATGTGCATATAGGGCAAAAAACAGTAGAAGAAAATCCGAAATTAAATTTTCTCTGTATAGGTCCATCAAACAGCAATATACTTTTCAAAGAAATAATATAATAGTCTTTTAAAAAGTCATTATTTCATGCATAACACAGTGCCTGAAGTTATATTTTTATTCACGCATCTACAGCAGTATCCTGATTCTCAGAAGTGTTGCAATGTTTCTGGCAACCTGTAAAAATCAAACTCCTATTCTTTAAATGAAGATACAAACATTTGAAATAGCTGGCCTTAAGTAATTTAATTATGTTAAAATGGACAGGAGGCTGACTGCAAATGTCTAGTATGCTTCTAGGCTAAAGTTTTTATTTCTTATTGGCTTCCCTGCTAATACAATATGCCTTCTATCCTATCTTGCATTAACTGAGTTATTTTTAAGTGACATTTATATTATCTTCCTTGCTGAATTGTGCATCTCATAATTTACTCTTGAGAAATCCTGAAATACTTAGAGAGCTCTCAAAACCAGTAAAAACTCTTAGAAGACATGCATAACATGCTGCAAATAAGAGCACTACTGACTGCAAGCCTGTTAAATGCACTGAAAAATTATACAAGCACAACAAGGATGTCAGATGCTGGACTGAGATAAGATGCCACAATTTCAGCATAAAGATGGTACTGACAACACTGCAATTTAGAGAGTTTGCTGAGATGGAGCCTCTTCAGAAAATAGCAAGTTGTATTATGTGCAATGAAGTTTGATACTGTTTGTAAAGGTAGAGAAGGGTAAGAAGTTCTGTGGTATGCATGCTCTCCTACTTATTACTCACAATTACTAATTGTTAGCAGACAAAATAGTGTGGTAGCATTTCTGGACATTTTCAAATAGACATATAGAAAGTTCTTAGAGATTTTACATCCTGAAATTCAAAATAGCAACCATTCTTATGACAAAAATGAAATTAAATATACTAAATCTTTGGAAAAGCATGGAGCTAAAGCCTCCCTGAAGCACATGGATCTACCACTGAAGCAGCTGTTCAGTTGCTAGAGGCATCTCAGAGGCAGATCTGGCAAAGAGAAGGCCTGCTGAGCAGGCTAAATATTAACTGCAGTCTTGTAGCATTGTATTGTCTTGCTAACTCCAAGCATGAGCAAGCCCAAAAATTAATGACATTTTATTTCATTTGATATACAGAGTAATAACTGATTTTTAAAATCCTTGGATTTTAATGAAAAGGCTAGTCTTCACTGCTATTACATGTAATCTAGCCTCAGTAAACTATCAGATAGAAGAGGAATATGATGTAAAAGCATCTTTTTCGTTGGTCCAAGGGAAGCCCAAAACTAAGAACCAGCAAGCAGCTATAAATGTTATTCTATCTGGAAAGATTTCCTAGTCGTTAGCCCGAGGACTGATTTTTGGACATCAATGTTTACTTCTGTTATCAAATTTGCATACAAAACAAATAGTGTTTAATAGGGGTACACAGATCCAGCTATATTTGAATCTTTAAGGATATTAGACCATTGTAATAACAGCTAACAGGGGCCAGCCAGGTCAGGCCAAATCACTTCCATCCTACTTTTTCTGTTCTACTACATAATAGATTTGCAGTTGTGGTCTGGCATAAAAATGCTACATGCCTCGTTATTACAATAATTGCTATTATTCTTCTTTGGAAAGTCCTTATGCAGTTGTCTGTAAGCAACAATTCACTGCCAGCTTCAGAGGATAAAGAACTGCAGTGAAAAATATGCATCTTATGTTTTTCACTGTTACATAGTTGAGTAATTAGGGAGCGTGGCTTAACCACTGGATTCCACAATGGTGTTTGGAGAGAACCTGACAAAACATTTTTGGGGTCTAAGCTGTTCATTCACCGCAATGGGGACTAACTCAAGTGTCAACTCTGACATTTCATATGCAAGTACTATTAGGTATTACTTAGTTCACTTGTGTATGCAAGAAAGGTGAGCAGTTAATCACCCTCTGTAGACTAACTCAGCCTAATTAAAGCAGTGATTTTGTGTAGGCCCTTCACTTCCAAAGGTCTGGCTGGAGGAAATTATGATTGCTAGTTTGGGAAGCCATACTTTAATACAGCACTTTATAGTAAGATACACAAAGATGTAAGAACCTTTCAACACTAATATCAATGCATATGGGAAATTATTCTGCGCAGAAATGTGCTCAGACATAACACATTTTTTAATAAGCATTTCTCTAAGTTTGCTAAGAAAACCAAACTCAACCCAAAACAAAACAGAACATTTCCCAAGAGGATTCCTGCACTATGGTATTTCTTTCACAGATTCACATAAAGCCTTTCTAGAAAAGTTGCTACATCTCACACAAGGAGTAAATCCATTGAAGACACCCAAATATTAAAAAAAGTGATTGCATGCTATTTGTCTTGAAATTGTTAAATTAAATTTTACAAGTCATGAGGGATAGAAGGCTGTCTGTCTTATAAATGTTCATCTAATGAACATCGATCAGAAATTAAGATTCATTATTTAAGTCTAGGAGGTCTTGTTCATACACTGTTTAGTTCTCAAGGGACACTGCATATTCCTTGCTCACACATGCTGGAGTCTCAATAAGATGGCTATTCAATGAGAGGCTGACTTTGTGATGAGCTTGCTCACATTTGTAATAACAATGCAAGCTCAACACTGCAGTTAAACAAGAGTAGTATTTTTGGAATACCCTGCTGTTCTAAAGTACATTGTGAATATTAACATATTCTAGTAAATTAGTTTGCACTCATTATCATAAGCAATTACTTACTGTTTAGATGTTGCTTGTATTAAATAGGCAAGCAATTTGCAAGAATTAATACATAGCATAAAAGCTTTTCACCATTCTAAATGAAAAGACAAATGTTTCTAGTAACACAGTTCCTTTTATATGTATGTCTCTTTGTATATAAAAATTCTGTGTATCCCTTCCTATCTGATATCTCTTATTCAGCAGCAAGTGGATAACTACCTGAGGCTCTCTGACAAATTCTTTATATACTTTGTTTTAATGCTGTGGAGTAAATCATAAATACCTCAGACCAAATACGACAGTAACATCTCACTCGCTCTGAAAGACAAACTGTTTTCATGCTCATTTTTGAAAATAATAGTTTAGAAAATATATCAATGTGAAATTCAGTTCTTTGCTCTCAAAGCTATTATTTGTTCCTGGTATAACACTGTCACATGGGAAGGGTAAATCAACACACTTGTCCTCCAAGATACAGGTAGGAACAGAACAAGGTATAGAGAACCTCTCCTGCTTTTGGCAATAACAACAACCTGAGCCTATTTGTCTTCAGTCCAACTAAGCAGTAATCCCAAAATTAAATAGTCACCTCAAAATAAAAAACAACTAGGCCTCCCTTTCTGAAGGACACTTAGTGAATTTTACAGAGAATTTCCTAACAGGGTGTTCTGCTCAGCCACAGAAAATTTGCAGATCATGTAGCATGAGCTAAAGATAACCCAAAGAGCTTTGTGAGGAGTCTGAAACAATGGGAATAATTTTGTTTCTTACTTAGCTTACATCTTGGCCCCAAATTTCAAGTGAATTAGGTCACAGCTGAGAAACACGGCTTATTTTTTTGGCTTATGTGACACCATTCTCCATGTTGCTCTACACAAGAGCAGAGTCAGTAGCAGCAGCATCCCAGGGCCCATCCAAAGAAGGAGGTCAAATGCGGAGATTTGGAATAGGCTCTTGCTTCCCCTGAGACAGCCTGCACAGCTGAGGAGCAAAGAACAAGCACCAAACAGTCCTATCGGTCAGTAAGTACCTCAGAGTTGGCCTCTGGAGACAGGAGGGACGCAGTAATCCTTGTGCTCCCAGTGAGCACAAAGACCCCAGTATGCCTAAATGGAATTTCAGACCCATGCTTCAGTTTGTAATACACTGACAGACCCCAATCTGGCGGGATTAGTCATCTATTTAAATTCCAACTCTGCTGGCTGAGAGTGTGAGACTGTAAACTACTTCCATGTGTATTGTGCTTACCTACCGTTTATAAAAAACTGCCTTTAATGTGACCGTGAACCTTAATGGGGACCTTGGGAACCCAGTATATCAAAACCAATCCACAGTGGTTTAAGTAATTTCCAGAATACATTTCTAAAATTATAACTTGTGATCTCAGGTCTCAGTCTTTCAAGCTATGTTTTAGTCTGGAACCAATTTCTATAACCATCTTACCTCGTAAAATACACAGAACTGTAATACAAACACTAATGCACCCTTAAATCTAGGAGCACAATGGTCCCTGTCTGCCATGCTCAATTATACACTTTTCTATTATATATTATTGAGTTGAAAATATCTTCAGGACAAATAGGCATCATTTTTTAAAATAATTTAATCAATTCTTAAACAAATTTGACCTTATTCAAAGCTGAAGCACCCTTCTTTTTATTACCTTTAAAAATATACATTTCTAAATTATTATTGTTTTTTGTTTTTAAATCGAACTTTCCAATTAGCCTTGTGAAGTTAAACTGCATGACTTTAAGAGCTAGAATTATGTGTGCCTTGGTCTCTGAAACAAAGTAATGAAGTTCTCATCTGATTAGTGAACTCAATTTTTTATTCTTATTGACCTTGAATAGAAAAAACATACAGCAAGTGTTTGTAATGGGAGTGCTTCAGATAAAGTGATATGCTTAGACTTGGGCTTCAGTCACTCCCTATTTCCCCTTTCACCAATTTTTCTTCCTCTTCCTTCTTCTAATCCTGATCTGCAAAGGTTCTGACAAATTGTTTGGTTTCTAATGATGTGGCAGAAACTGTGAGAAGCTCTCACAGCTCTCCCAACAATTCTCTGTCTTCTGCTTGGGGAAAAAACCGTATGACCTTATAGCTGATGTTCAATATTAGTGTCCTTAAGCTACTAACTTCTTGTACACTAAAAGGAAAGGAATGGAAGCTTCAAATTACCTTTTGATAAATAAAAGATTATGTATAACAGCATACAAGGAAAAAAAATTAACTAATCCCAAAAGAGCATTTTCTGGAAAAATCCAGAGTCATCTACATCCAGAATCTTGGCTGTACATGAAATTCAGCCATAGGATTGTTAAACTAAAACTATAATAAAAAAGAAAAATGCAAGACTATTTCCTTAAACAGCAATTGCTATTAATTCCTATTAAATCCCATTAATGTTTGTAGAGCCAAACTTTACTTCCTAATCTCTGCATTATACAGAATCTTAGCAGTGATGAAAAATGTCATGTTTCATGAACAATAATCCTCACGGAAGTCTCATAACCCTACAATATCAACAACTGAGGGAATCTGAACTTTCACTTTAAAAAAGTAGATTTTTAGAATTAACATCTGAAATGCAAATTTGCATATGTGATGCTAAAATACCCTAAAGGATCCTTAAAAAATAAGGAGGAACTCCTAATTATGTTTTACATCACTGTATATAACGAGGCTTTTTTATGTTCCATAGCAATTTGCTTCTCAGCATCTAACAAACACAATTGTCCTCACTGTTTCCAATACAGAAATAACAGTACAATTAATTATAAGCAGGACCAGACCTGATTCTCTGCCACTGCAAAAGGTGATATTAAGAACTGATGCTTTAAAACTTGTGTGACCTGACTCCTTCAAAGCCTACAGAAGAGCAGTTCCATGCCTAGATCAAGTGTGGTTTTAAGGGAAAGCAGAGGGTATACACACACCATGAATAAGGGAAAGCATACAAAAGAAGTTTTGGATTACAATCACAATGCATCTCTTCAGCAGTCATATCAACAGAACTGAATTCAATAGTTGCAGGAGTCACAAGAAGATACATGATGTACTTTCACTACCGAGACAGGATAACCAAGGAAGAAAATATGACAACGAAATTCAAATTACCCTGTGAGCCCCTTTAGGCTTACACAAACATACAGCACATCTTGTGTTAAGTCCAACAAGATGTTGGACCTAAAGAACCAATCTTGCTGTAATTGTGCTGGTGGCTGGAAAAGTCTGCTTTTGTAACGTGTTAGCTTAATCTGGTAAACTTGACATAATTATAAAACACAACCAAGTCACAAGCAAATTCTCTGAAAGCACATCAAACAAGCCTGGATCCCTCAAAGCTCTGACTATGTTATCCCAGGTAAATGATCACCTCTTTCCTAGGACAGCATTAGTATCCAGGAGACCTTGTGGTACACTGCTTCAGGAAGCTGATGTAGCTGAACTGGTACCTCTTCCTCCTCTGGAACTGCCCATATGGCCCTGGCTGTCATATGTGGATATACACTGCCATAGGACAGAATGCAAAGCCCTAAAGAGGACTCTTCTCCCAGCACCCGCATCAGAAGACACTTAGATGTTTCATCTACTCAAGGGATTAAACTCAGTGTATAAAACAAAAATTATAAAGAAAGAGTAAATGTCACAAAACAGATAGATAATCCATGAGGTACTGTAGTAATGCAAACACACCCAATTGTCAGCTTTTACAAAACACCACCTAATTAGAGCTGTTATCAAAATGAAGGTCATGCTAAATGGTACTAAACACACCCTGTACTTATACTGATACCCATGTTGATGTTCATCAAAGCAATTAGTGTTTTAAGAAGGATTATTACTTAGTACCATTATCAGTCTCAGCCTCAATACATTATACTGTCACTAATACACAGAAACTTCAACTTCAGAAAAAGATTGATTATCTCAATTGCTGAGTCAGTGTGAGCTGTGTATCTCAGAGAAAATACAGTTTCTCCCCAGAAAATACTTTTTGAACAAGACACTGCCCCTACGTCTTCCCTCCAGCTTAGGCTGTGACCTGGATCCTACATCAATAACTCAATTTATTAATTCTGGGCAGCATACAGCAAATTGCTTTCTGTAGCATTTTTTACTGATGGAGGAGAGCTATTGAGGAACTTTCTTCTCCTTTAAAGAAAACACTTCATCTGTCACATCGTGTCCAACAATCAATGGTTCCCCCTGCGTCTTTCAGTTGCTATCCGAGTTAGCAGTCTTAAGAGAGCATTTTCAAAAGAAGCCAAATTGATATGTTTTCTTTGTGTTCTTCTATGCAACATTTTGTATGGGAATAAAGTGCCATTTCATCTGAAAAGATATTCTGAACTACTATAGTTTGGGATTTTTTGCCTCACTGTATTTCATTTATTTATTTACACTCAAGACAGATGATAAAAGAACAAGCAGCCTGACCTTTGGACAACTGTCAGCCCAACTCTACAACTACAGCAACCAGCATGACCTTCCTCTCTACATTCAGCAGCAAACAATCACACATATTAAGTGAGAAAAAAAGCAACCTGACCTGTGTAGAAAACTCGACTTGGTCAAGTAACACAGCTTGTTCTCAAAGCACCTGAAGACGGATGCTTTGTTGAACCCTTTCAGACCATGTGGGACCCACCAGGTGAATTTCAGAACTGTTCACAGTGATGCACTGCCAGCAGCAGCTCCCAGTTTTGCAAGAAGAAATTCAAAAACATTTCTGTAGCTCTGTCTCTGTCATCTGAGACTCAGTATCACGTATCATCTGTCTTTCTGCAGGCACCATATTATTTGCTCCTCCATTTGTATCCAATTTGCACAGCTGGGTGTGCACAGAGCTGGTAGAAGGATTTTGAGGGTATTGGTCCACACATGGAGACCTCAGACTCTGCAGTCTTTACTCAACACCCCACTGGAAAACATTATACGCCTCATTATATGCCAAAGTTTTGTTTCCAATAGATTTCAAGTGCTTCACATAGAGCAGCCAGTCCAAGGTAAAGCTCACCAAAAGCAACTATTGCAGCAGTAATGTCCATGCTGGAAAGTAAGACATTACTAGATATAAATTAAGAGAAAAGCTATCTGACATGTTAATTCCCTATCAATAACCCCACACTCCAAGCAAAACATGAGCAGCATATGTCAGTCATGCTCAGAGAAATGGAAATAACCACCAATATATTTTCTGGCCCCTATCTATACTGCATCAATAGAGCCTTGGTTTTATTGGGACAAATATTCCCAATATTCTATGCCATGCAATATGCTATACCACTCAGAGGACTTGTTGATTTTATTGATTCAGCTTTCACACTAGCGTGACCCCATTATTGTCAGCAGAGCAACTGGAAACTGCAAACAGTTTCTAGACTGATAGGCTGATTTTTCTAATTTTCTACTCTATACAGCTAGCTTTATTTCAGCTTTTTAATTTCACTTTTCCTTTCTAATAAACCCACTGCAATGGGACACCAGCTCAATGGTCTTCTATTAAAAAAGGGACAGAATTCAGTCCATTAGATGTATTTATTAGTATTATTAGGATTTTACAACATGATAGCATAATCTGTTCTTTGCCTGAAGTAAACACTCATAAAGGAAAGTCCTTAGAGAGAGTAAAACTGAAGCATTTTTTAAAGTGGTGAATACCAATCAGATATATCACTAGAAGAAAAATAATGTTATAATAAGAAGATACAACAAGTAGACCATGCAACAGGTATGACACTAAGGGATTAAACTACGACAGTAGCATATAGTTGGGAGAGAGAGGTGGGAAAAAAGCGATCAAGGACAAACTGAGAAGGAAAATACAACTATAATTAACAGGAGATAGAGAGGAAAATCAGGACAGAAAGGTGAACATTCAGATACTTCCACTGAAATCAGCACACTGGATAATGCAAGCCAGAGGTTTCACAGCTGAAGACTTCAGGCTCTGTTACAGCCCAGGAAGAGAGTATCAGAGCTTCGTGCTCACATTATCATGATTAATGCATTGGAGGATACCTAGCATCTTAATCACCATACCTCTGCTATTCAAACAGGTCTAACCTTTCCTATAATCTTCTAGATTTTTATTCTATGTACTGGTTTTGGTACTATGAGATTCTCACCCACAGAAACATTAACTAAACTCAGGGCTTCTATATAAATACTTGTTAATGATGCAGCTAGTCATTTATTGAGCACAAAAGAAGAACTGTAGCATTAAGCGCACAATAACACTATTTGGATTATGTGAGATATTAGTCTCATAAATTGAGACTGTGGTCAAAGTGATCAACACTGACTCTTTCTTAGTAGGCCTTTTACAAGGTCAGTAATAAAGAAATAGGAAAAAAATAGTCTCTGTAGCCTCTGCTTGTTTAGAAGTCAGGTTTCCCATCAAGTACATTGCAAGGCAGATTTTGCTATGTCAAATAATTTTATTCATTTCTTAAAAAAAAAACCCAAAAGCCATACTGTACACATACACCAGTTTCTGAAGTATCACCAAAACCAACAAGAAATCTTTTCATTTCTGCCTATTTCCATTTTACTAAGTTATTATGAAGAAAGTAAAGGCATTCAAAGCAAAAGTATTGAGTCTAGCAATTGTTTCTTTTCCCTTCTCATAATATCTTCTCTATTTGGCTTTCAGTATGGGCTAATACATCACAGAAGTCAAGCCTCTCTTTTTCCTTTTTCTCCCACTTTTCTGCTTACTGTCACTTCTATCGCCCTCTCTTTGGCTCTCTTTTTTTTTTTCCATTTTTCTTCACAGCCGACACCCGATGACCCCGTCCGTGCGCCCGGACACTCCCCCCTTCAGCTGGGAGACTGTGAGAGTGGTTAGGGGAGGAGGGAGGGGATCGGGTGTTGCACATCCCTTTGTAAATACATATATATATTCCCTTGTCACTAATAATTAAAATCAATCTGTTTCACTTTTCAACCCAGAAAGCCTCTGTTTCTCATTTTTCTCCCTCTTTCCCTACCTTGGGGGAGGGGGAGGGGTGAATCGAGAGACTGCCAACTTGGTGCCAAACCGACACACATTAAAACCTAAGTAAATTTGGAATAACTCATCTGAGAACCAATCAAGCTAAGCAACATAACACTGAAATAAATAGATTGTCTCTGGTGCTGTAAAACTGGAAGGATTACCTGGAATTGTTTGCTCCACAAGTAGACACAGGTACAACAGAGTGATATGAAGCTTCCCTCTTGGAGAGATGGTGTGGAAACACATATCCTGGAGTTGTTGTTTCTATAAATTCATCCTATCTTTCCTAAACAGCTAACTGGGGATAGAAAGAATCCCTTCCCAGAGATGCCTGTGGCTAACTTAGTCATGATGGCTAAAATCTAGATGCTTGTTCTACATGGGACACATCCTGCTTCCTCAATAAATCAGAGCACTATTTACCACTGGTTAAAAAGCATAGAAGAATACTGCTAACAAGTTCAGCTTTGTGTGGAGGAGCTGATTTTCTGTACTAACACAAGTTGGGGATGGGGAACAGTTCAGAGTATGAGAGATAGCAAAGCAGATGTTCCCAAATTGTTGATAAAAAAAATTTAACAATTATAACATGATAGATTATTGTTTAGGCTTTGTTAACTGATCATCAGATCCAGGCAGGCTCTAAGACCAGAGAAGCTGTAAACAGAGACACATGAAACATTTGCTTTTCACCATCCCAGAGCTTGTACAGTATGAAACTTACAATTAATTCTGCACCTTTAACTATTTCTTTAAATAAGAATCAGTTCTTTCAAAGCAGTTTGTAAAATTCAACCATATCAACCCTGGATTTGTATCTATCTATTTTTACATAACTTAAATCATTGCCTCAACAAGAAAGGCAGAAGATAAATAATTGAAAAGGAGTAAGGTGGTACATGAGACTTCTCCCAACATTTGGGTGAAGTCCAGAATAAATGCCCAGTAGGGCAGAATAACAGATGGAATAAAAACTTGCTGATATACAAACATAAAACAACTCAGCAAAAATGTCTTTGGGTAGTAAAAGCAAATTATCATATTGCCCTAATTTAAAGAAGGTAGAATGTTCCTTGAGACATGCTTCCATTGAGCACAATTCCACTAAAATCAATGACAACTTTTACTTAAGGATAATAAAGATCTGTGTTTCCTAAATGGGAGCATGCCACAGATGCAATATGTGCATAAGAAAACAGAAAACAGCAGCTAACTCTAGCCATCGGTTAAGTACCCCAATTAGGAACAGAGATTTCCTAAACAGTCCAAAGAAGAAACGTCAGTCTTCATGGAAGGGTATTCAGAGCATCTAAATCTCTCCAGCAGACATACAAAGGCTCCAAAGCTCTGAATTAGATCTATAAATTAGAGGTCCAAAGATAAGACAGTGTGAGTATTGTCAAGGTATCCACAGACCCAGTGCCACTGTCCCCGGAGTGAAAGGTGTAACTGCCATGGAAAAACACTGGTTCTCTCCTTTCATCACCTTGCTTATTCCTGTTAGATCAGGAGATTATATATTTCACATAGTATACTAGGAATCAAATATCTGCCTGCCTGTTAAGAAGGACTAATGAAGTCCTTACTATTTTTTTTTTAAATACTATGTATGAAACATTTTCACCAGCAGCAGTTAGGATCGAGCTTAAGGCACTGAACTGTCTTGCTCTTTGCAGTTGTATAAGCAATCCAACAGCAATGATGAATGACTGCAGACGAGTAGGTTCATTAAGCCTACACAGTCAGTGCCTTCCGAGTTGATGCTGTTGTATGTATTTGCTATAAACATAAAAGAAAAATCAAGAGAAGAGCCTCTAGGAGAAACAAAAATTGGGAAAGTGCAGTGTGAATGAATAGGTATTACACTGCATCAGTGTGTGTCTACCACAAACAAAATCAAAGAGAAATCAGGTGCAACCTCAGAATAGAAGGAAAAGGGATATTTAGACCTGAAGGCATTCCTTGGAATAGTATGCAAAGCAAAGTTAATTACTGTGAGTTTCAATAGTAGAAAGAAAGAGCATTTTAAAGCATAGGAAGGCACATTGGACACTACCTGCGGAATATTCCAGCATACAAATACCAAGCATTGAGAGTGAACATTCCAAATTACAAAAAAGTAAGAGAACAGTAACACCTGATTAAATTAAGCTAGTGGAATAAGTGGAAGGGCAGAAATGGGAAGTATGGAAAGTAAAGAAGGAAAAAAAAAAGAGTAGTTAGCTAGTAACATGAAAGACAGACAGACAGAAGTAAAAGAAGTAAAAAAAAAAAATACACAGAAACTGTATATATGGCAACACTGAAATAGAAATTAGTAGACATTTTTTCTGCATTTGAAGTCTGAAGGTTGGAAAAAAATCAAGCCAAGTTGCCAGCTATTTTTCTGCAGCCTGTATTACAGAAAACATGTCAGGAGAAGGAAAAAAAAATATCAATCAGGTCAGAAGAAGGGAAACAGAACATCCTTCTTGCTTTCTTAATGAGCTTCACTTTCTAGTCCTTGTTTTCTAGACCAAAGGTGGGTGATTTTTTTCAATAAAATTCTTTTTTTCCTAAGACATACACATCTGGTTGGATTTTGGGGAATCAATTTAATTTAAAAGTATGATGGTAGGTTTTTTATGGAATTATATCAATCTTATTTTAAACCCCCACATTTATGTAATCTAAAGGATATAAATGGCTGCTTTCCTTGATTGCCTTTTCTCACAAAATAAATATCAGAATCAAACATTTTTATTTGTACATTGTCAAATTTTGTCTTTATGTATATTTTTAAAACTTGCTAGCTACATATACATCATTACTAACATAGTTTGTAATCACTTATTAAATGCTACAGTATTTTCCACCAGAACATTGTTTCTCTAATGTGTTTTCGCAGCTCATATTTCTGGTTTTCTCTCACAAGCTATCATTTCTATTTAAAAAGCAAAGCTGGATTTTTCACTGCTTTGTCCTTTGTTTAGTCATTTATAAATTAACAAATGGGTGTGAAGTGCTGGTAGATGTGTCCTGCTATGTTACACTGCTTCTAACAAATACAGAAGAAGAAAGGCACTGGATACTTAGCCTCACCACTTCTGTTTCACAGATTAGACAGTAACATTCAAGACTTATTTATTGGACTGTTTAACCAAATGAACAGACTTGGAAGCTGACTCTCAAGCATATATGTTAATAGAAATCTATAATGGGATTGTCAATCTATCAACTGAAAACTGAAAAAAAAAACAACTGAAAATGAAACAGAAAAGGTGCAAAATGTTGGTGAACTGAGAATGCAAAACACATAATTTGATACAAAAAAATTTCATGTCCCAAGCTTCAAAAACACAGATTTAAATCTTAAGCATCAGTATTATTTTATTATGTTTCTGAAATAAGTTTGATAAAATGACTGTTTAAATTCCAATATTAAATACTTGTTCACTCAGAGAGTATTCAAAAGAACAACCTGACAAAAGTGAAACAAAGATTCCCTGCAAGATGATGTACATTTCACAGATATACCCCATGGATAAATTACATTTCTGGGTGGATCAGATCCCCTACTGGATAATTCTGCACTCCATTGTTCAAAGTGCTCTCCACCACTTAACTAACAAACATGTGAGTGTTGACAACTCACAGTATTTCCAGTACAGATTTTTTAAATCTACATATAGTACCCCTGAAAATTTGCACAGATGCTGCATGTACATAGAAAGTGTGTTGAAACTCTGCTTTTGAAACTGTTTTATCAACACACCGGTGCAGTAATTCCAAATGCTAACATTTCAAATTATTCTGTTCTTTTAACTGAGGAACCTTTCTAAAAATTTTCTATAAATACTAAATTCTACAGCAGAGATGTCTCTAGCACTTTGTGAGCATAAAGTAAAAACCAGCAGAGACACAGGTCACAGGATGTTAAACCTTGAAAAAAGATGAAATAAAATTGGGAATATAAGGACAGTCAAGATAAAATTTACAACTATTTGAAAGAAGGTAACAAAACAAGATATCAAGATTTTAAAAAAACAATAATCTATATAAAATTATGGGCATGGTGACCAGCCAGCCAGCCTTCATCATTCATAAATCTGCAGAGCTGGCTTCAGGGACACGATGTTCAGACACCTCTGAACCGCTGGAATGTCTTGTATTGAGCCTATGCTGCACTTGCCATGTAACACAGATTAGAGTCATCACTGTGTTTCTGATTGGACTATGACTAAGGTATTCAACTGCTCTTTTTAAACACAGATCTTGGGAAAAAAATCATTCAAACTGAGTATTGCACATCATTTTCTCAGAACCACGTACAGCAGTATAAAAAGGGATTTGAGCACTTCATATTTGGATCGTACAATGGAGGATGCACTCTCTCTCAAACTGTACCCTTACATATGTTTGTTGTGCTATGTGAAATTTGTGCAACAATTGCTGTAAAGATACAAAATACAATGAGTGTCTTAAAGCTTCTGCTTCTATTCTGAATAATTTATCAAATGAAAAGCTGTATTTTAGTGATTTCTTTTCATAAGCTTTTTACAGCAGTAAGGGCCATACTGTGACTTCCCCATGCTCACACTGATGAACCATTATTCAAACAACCAACCCTACTGTGATAAAACTGAAGTGCAGCTATAAATACAGGGCAGTAAATTGAAATCAGAATTTCTGATACTTTCCTAGGCATCTACGTTCTGCAACAACCATGAATGAACAATTTATTTGGTTATTTTTGCAGACAGGATCTCTTCCTCACTCATGTCACTTATGAAGTTTAAAAGGCTGCATTTTAACAGACTTTGAGTCACTTATATTAAACAATTTCCCTTTTAAAATCAGTATTCTCCAAGTGAGTTAGCTGAAAAGGTAACTTCTATTTTTTTTACTAAGTGCCTTTGCTATGCCAAACATCAGTCCATAATCTTGGAGAGGAACTACTACTCATTTTTCCAGGCAGCAGGAAAGCAGTTCTGCTTTAGCCTAGGTTACGTTCAAGTAGTGTTAAATTTGGAGTCTGAGTATTCTTGTTGTTGTCTCTTAAATAGAATTACTTGAGTTAGCATACAGAAAGAATCCAGAGACTGGGATGGCAGGCATCTACAGTCTTAAAAAACAAGAATCTCCTTATTCAAAACTGCAAGCACTATTTCCCTGCTGCTTTTCTACAGGTTAACCCCAAAATATTAAAAGAAATATTCAACCTGACTGCAGAACACCAATACTGCTAGCTAGATTCAGGATGAGAACAGGTCCTGAGGAGCTGTTGCAGCCTTACTGGTCAATGATCCCTAAATGTAGCAGGATCTACATGATCAGTCTAACAATTCTAAAAATGTTGTTATAGTCCACCAACTCACAATTGCAGAGCATCACAACCTGAGAGGCAGAAACAGCTCCTGTGGAGCACCTTCCATTACTGGAGTGTATAATTGCTATTATCAAATCAGTGTATGTATTGTCTCTTCAGTAGGAAATGACAGATCTATGTGATTTTTAAATAAAAGATAGGAACTGCTTTTCAAGGCACTGAGCCCTACACAAGCAGAAGTGCAAATTTTAACACACTTTTTTAATTAAATTACTGCAAAGAGGAACTTCAGATCACTTTGGTAGAAGGATGAATGCAACTATGTCAAGCTACAGTCTGCACTT
This sequence comes from Hemiprocne comata, assembly GCA_020745705.1. Taxonomy (NCBI): domain Eukaryota; kingdom Metazoa; phylum Chordata; class Aves; order Apodiformes; family Apodidae; genus Hemiprocne; species Hemiprocne comata. The sequence goes on along the minus strand of CM036588.1, from coordinate 61,730,290 downwards.
CTTCAGTTACAAGACATTTTTGACCTTAAAAAAGATTCTCTGTTCTTGATACAGTAGCACAATACCACCAGTTTTAATAACATCTAAACTAACTTCAGTGACAACAGTAATTGCTTCCCATGGAAACAAATTAATCACTGTGCACAGGACTGGTGTGAGGTTTAAGCCTTGCTCTGAATACTCAAATCTTTTTACAGAAATACTGATTTGTTTTTGGTTTTTGTTTGGATCAACTTCACCACAATTTAATTCGTAAGTGGATATGCTAGATAAAATTCTGTCTTTCTGGCACACATGCAAGAAAATACAGAATAGAGCGTGGCAGGTGAAAGGCAGCCACTTCCACTGCCACCTCCCAGTCTTTTCCCATGTGGGTTGCAGAGAGCCAGTTAAATCAGACCAGCAGCCTATTATTCACTGAGGCAATACATTGTCATTTGTGTCACAATAGTAACAGGGAACAGAAAAGCTTTGCCACATTTAATACCATCAAGTACAGTCACCCAAATGACTGACAACAATTCTCGATAACTGACAATCAGTGCAATTTTCCTATTTCAACCATCTTAAAAATAGACCTTCAGCTTTGAAAGCGTTCATCTTGATGTTTTTTTGAAAAAGTTGTTGCAAAGACCATTCATCCTGGACATGTCTGCATGGTATGTTTCTCTATTCTCAGTGTTGACAATGATAAGTGTACTATAATAATCTATTTTTGTTTTAATCTTTTTTGCAATTTCAGATTTCTAAGGCAAAATGTAATCCCTAAAACACGCTACAGGAATTCACTTTCAAGTCAACCTGCTTTCTTGCTCTTACAGATAGTCCTTCATAGTGCAACTTGCTGCTGGAAGAGTGCATTGCATATATATTATTTTATATAGTTTCAGTGTTGTATCAAGCTAATTTGAAGCAAACCCACATATATTAAATGTTGATAGGTAGGGTGAAAAGAACTGAAATCCACTTAATTTTTTTTCTTTTGAGTTACCATATTTTTTTCCAGTGTTTCAGCAATCCAGTATTGAAAGGTGTATTTTTCCGTATTGTGCACTAATTTTCCTACCTATACATGAATGGGTACTCATAATAATTAAATTGTACAATATAGAGAAAGATGCCTGCATAAATTAAAATAGGCTAAAAGATGGAATGAGGCTCATGAAGAACAATTTTCACTCAAATGACCCTCGTGGGTTGTAACTTGGGTTTTGTGACAGGCAGAGGGGAAAAACAATAATACAAAGGGAGGCCCATCAGCTATCTTCAATATATGTATAATGATCTATAACATGTGGGGTTTATTCTGAACTTAACCATCCTTCCTCCAAGTTTCATAGCTATCTCTAGTTCTGTAAAGAAGAAAACATTAAATATTGTGTTTGTCATAACAACATCCCCTGAAAACTTTCTTGTCTAATTAGTATGCTCCCAGATATCAATTTTTTTGTCTCTTCAATGCTCGGTGATTCCCAAAGAGACTTTGACCAGTTTTCATTTTAAGAGTCAAGCTTAGTTAGTTTTATATTGTTTGAGACTAATGGGAAAATATGAGGAAGAGCAAAAAGGTCAGAGCAAATTGCAGAAGTATTTCTTCCAACAGCATTACCAGAAGCATCACTGACCATTTAAGGACACATTAAGAGAGGGGACCGAGAGAAAGGGAATAATTTTCCTAAAGGCTAATGGAAAAGAGAGCATTCTTTCTCCTCTCAGGCTGGGCTTACCAGGGAAAGAAAATACATTAGTAAGTGCCACTATAACTACATTCAAGGCTTTGACTAGCCAGAAAGGTGTATGGAACAAAATTTATGAAGGATGTTCTGGCTGAGTACCATATTGAGGGATCTTTAGTTTGAAATTCTTAAAGACCATTCCACAGAGAATGAAAAAATAACTGGCAAGGGCACTACCAGATCAACAAGCACTAAACTGGCAGATGACCACCAAATTAGACTTATTCCAGTAGTTCAGTCATTTTTACATCTCTGTCAAGGCCAAACATTCTCAAAGCCAACTGGACTACAAGAGCTCCAGGAAGTGTGACCAAGTACTCCTAAATGTCTATGGGCTATACTTCACATTACAAGTCAGTGTATGTCTGCAAGTGATTCAGTGAGTGCAGGATCTCAGCTCCTGGTCTTTACTTTGTCTAAGGCAAAATAAATCAATGAAGAATTCTAAGAAGAGCCCTGAGATTCTATCCCCAGTGCTTGTATTTCCTCATTTGCTATGAATAGTAATACGTACACAGCAAAGACCATGATCATGGGCCACCTTATCATTATGTCAGGAGAAAACAAATCTGGCATCAGCCAAAAAACTTCAAATCAAATCTGTGCAAAGTTTGATTGCCATGAAAAAGCCTGAGCTTCTCTATGGAAATGCTTACTTGCTATAAGAAATTGAAATGTAATTTCAAGATTTTGACAACACCTTCTAAATCTCCTTAAAAGAGTTTATTTTGCTCTTTATAATAAAATATTTTCTTTCCAAATGTTTCCTTCTTTTCTTGCCAGACACATATGTAATATGACAAATACAGCTACACCTGGCTATATTATTGATTTAAATAAAATGGGAGAGAATTCAAAGCATTAAACAAACATAAATTATAAAAATATCAGAAAAATAACAATATTTGGGCTTTTGTTCAATTTAGTCCCACAAATCTCTGTGTAAGATATATAAAAAATACTGCGTATTTGACTAAATAAAATGTAACTTTTGGCAGCTGAGGTTGGACTAGATGAGTTTTGAAGGTCCCTTCCAATATTGGCTACTCCACAAACTTTCAGATCCAGGGAGATGATGGAAAAAGCTAGATGATCCCTCAGCTTATTTTCTAATAAAGTAGGCATGAAGAGAAACTACTGCAAGGCATTAGCTAAAGGAACAATACTAACCACCAACACCTGAAGCAACTTTAGAGTGCAAAGATGCTGTTTTACAAGTGACATGGGTTGCAATTTTATTTTTTTCTAAAATGACAAATCCCACTGTACTCCGTGTTTTTTTTCAGATTTTATTGTAATCAGGGTACAGTTTGCTTTGCATCTTTCTGACTATGCTAGTCTAGGTATCATACCAAGCTTGCAGACACATGAACTGCCTATGGTTCTCCAGGACATAGGGATATAAATTAAAAAGAACAGTCTGACAACAATAATGTTCCAGAACTATATGATTGAAAGAATGAAAAATAAATTCTGAGAAAGTAACAAAGGGTAATATGAGCCTGCTTGGAAGGATCCATTAAATTTTCATGTAGTATTTCTTTCATTTCTACAGAAATGCATATTGCCCTGAAACAACTAAATTATCATTGTGCGTGGCAGTATTCTGCTCTTTTTTGGATACATGGCATCAGCAATTGAAGCAGTACAAAAACGTCTTAGATTTTGCATAATTCTGTGGTTTGCAGCTCTATAGCAATTGCAAAATCAGCAGTGAGCCATGCAAAACTGAACCAGACAAGTCTAAGAAGGTAGCTGAAAAAATTGGGAAACGGACTGAATTCAGTTTGCATTTTTATTTTAAAATTTTATTATCAAGAATCCTATTCTTACAGCACCTGACAGAATTTACTTTTGCTCGATGCTGTACAAAAACGTTAAATTTTTTTTTTAAATAGCAGCTCTTACCTCAGTTTATATGGCTGAGGGAAATGCACCTGTCTTTTGCACATACCCATACAAGACCTATATTTACTAGAAGCTGAAGCGATATCAATTAAGATAAAATTTAACTCAGGATTTGAAGCCAAACATTTTAAACTATGCAGAAAGTATTTTAATTCAAATTCAACCTTTTTAAATAACATGTGCAGATCCTTAAAGTGTGTATCACTGCAGCTTCATTGTACTACACCATTTGAAGATCTATTCCATTTCTTAACTTACCTGACTTCACACTAAAGCAAGGGGCCAGAATATCTCCTTAGAATTTTAAAAGATGCCTATGCTGCCTTCCTCCTGGCTTTTAAGTCTTAAAGTACAGACAGAGGAAGATCAATAGGATGTGATGATGACTTATAAAAAGCACAATGTAAGCAATCAAAGACAACTCCATGACAGCGGTGACTTCAAACTCATATGCTGGTTTAAGTTCGTTATAGGTGTTTGTTATGAAGGCAAATTAGAAGCTCACTGCTTACAAACAATTTTAACAGGATGTAAGGGAATCTCCCAGCTAGTAGAACAGCAAAACAATAAAAAAGAAAAATTATTACCCCTTTTCATACAATATTTGGTCTAAAACGCTACAGAAGAGTGTTGAAATTACAGCAGTCACTATCTTCTTCTACCATGCTACTATCAGCAAAGGTACTCTAAAGCCTGAGAAACATTATGTCCTACTGAGATGCCCAAATAGTTACATTTTTACCAATAAAGACAAAAACAAGATTAGAAATCTCCAGGTTTTTACATATCTTGTCTGAAAGTATTCTTTACATGTTTACATCTGCATAAAGATTCCCTGAGATAACATTGCTGTGATATTTTTAAACTAGATCTACATCAATAAAGACTTATTTAATTTCATCACGATACTGGAATATAGAATTGCACACATTGCCTGGATATTATCATAAAATCATAGAATCACCAAAGTTGGAAAAGCCCTTCAAGATCATGAAGTCCAACCATTCACCCTACAACCCCTAACCACTAAACCACCTTATGAAACACCATGTCTACCTCTTTTTTGAACACCTGCAGGGATGATGCCCCACTACCTCCCTGGAAAGCCTGTTCCAATGCCTGTTCACCAGTCTTCCATGAAGACATTTTTCCTAATATCCAGCCTGAACCTCCCCTGGTGCAGCTTGACCCCATTTCCTCTTGTCTTATGGCTGGTCACCAGGGAGAAGAGGCCAACACATGCCTCACTACAACCACCTCTCAGGTAGTTGTAGAGGGTGATGAGGTCTCCCCTCAGCCTCCTCTTCTCCAGGCTGAACAGCCCCAGCTCCCTCAGCCTCTCCTCATAAGGCCTGTTCTCCAGACCCCTAATCAGCTTAGTTGCCCTTCTCTGCACCCTCCCCAGCACCTCGATGTCCTTCCTATACTGCAGTGCTCAAAACTGCACACAGTACTCCAGGTGCGGCCTCACCAAGGCTGAGTAGAGTGGCAGGATCACCTCCCTGGTCCTGCTGGTCTCACTGTTGCTGATGCAGGCCAGGATGGTGTTGGCCTTCTTGGCCACCTGGGCACACTGCCAGCTCCTGTTCAGCCTCCTCTCAATCAGCACCCCCAGATCCCTCTCTGTTGGGCAGCTCTCCCCAGATCCCTCTCTGCTGAGCAGCTCTCCAGCCACTCCTCCCCAAGCCTCTTGCACTGCTGGGGGTTGTTGTGGCCAAAATGCAGGACCTGACATTTGGCCTTATTCAAACTCATGCCATTGGCCTGGGCTCAACACTCAAGCCTGCCTAGATCCCTCTGCAGAGCCTCACTGCCCTCAAGCAGATAGACACTTCCACCCAGCTTAGTGTCATCTGCAAACTTACTGAGGGTGCACTCTATCCCTTCATCCATGTCAACAATAAAGATGTGAAACAGGAGCGGCCCCAGCACTGAGCCCTGGGGAAAACCACTCGTGACCATTATCTAGCCTCATCTTTTCCTGTAAGACTAAGTTCAGTATGGAGGGCAAGAATGGAAGTTGCAGCCGTTTCACTTATCATGTATGTCTTAGTATGAAATTTTAGAATATTGTGTTTATTCCATCAGATGCATTTCTTCATACTTTCAATGTTCTGGTCAGCTTTCATAAAAGATTATTCCAAAACAAGTAAAGAAGTGTATTTGAACAACTTCCAACCAAGGTCCTCGATGCAGAACATGGATGCAGCATGCACCCAAAGCAGGAGAGCAGGGATGAGAGGGATACTTGAGTAAAAGCAGCCAAGAAGAGATATTGTCACACTTTCTCTAGCTTCTGCAGTTATCAATTACAATTGAAGCTTGCACTTGATTTCTTGTTGGGGAGAGAAAGATAATTTGTGAATCACTTATTTGCTTGGCATTTCAGTAGGGAAGTGAAGGGAGGTTAGAAACTATTACCCTGGAAAAAATCCCACCATGCACTTGGGTAGAAGACTTAAAGAAATCTTATTCCATCATTTTGTGGTTTTTAAGTCTTACATTATGTCAATGACATTTTTCATTTTTCCTAGGAGGTCGGTTTGTTAGCAGGCTCTGAGTCAGGCAGTACTGGACTGTCTGACGTTGAGGATTCCCCAGCGCAGTTCACTGCTTAGCCAGCCAGTGGGTTACACGCCAGCTGGCCGCTCACTGTCCTACTGTTCCTCCTGCAGAGACATCCAGACACTTTCCTCATTGTCACCATAGGTCACCACGGGTCACCAAAATTCACAATTGCAACAATATCTCACTATCCTATGAACACAGTGAGTAATACAAAGACGTTGTTCGCTGACTGAGTCATTGTCATTGTCTCCCAAAGCCTTTAGGGGAAACTCTAAGCATATTCTATGTAAATCGAGAGGAGCTGGAGTACCGTCATCTCCAGTAATTTTAAGCATTTATTCCTGTCCTGGCGCATTACAAGAAACCAAATTTTGAGACTACGAAACAACAGGAAATAGGATCGCTATTTGAGATGGTCAAGGTATAATTTCAGTCTCTCTTTCAGATGATCTTGTTGACATCACGTATTCTAAGTCAGATCTGATTTAACAAGTAAAACAGTTTTTTGTTTTTAAAGAAGACATAGAAAATACAATTCATACCCAAAAAATCAATAAAGCATGTAACATAGGCAATGCTTGTGGAAATAGGTATGCATATCATTATGCTTGTATTATCTGTTTTTTTTCCCTCCTGATCTGTCTAAAGGTACAACGGCCATGTCTCAAACCCTACTTCTTACTTATAAAATCATAGAATCATAGAATGGTTAAGGTTGGAAGGGACCTTAAAAATCAGCAGATTCCAACCTCCCTGCTATGAGCAGGGACACTTCACACTAGACTAGGCTGCACAAAGCCTCATCCAATCTGGCCTTAAACACTTCCAGTGAAGGGGCTTCCAAATCCTCCCTAGGCAACCTATTCCAGCACCTTACTACCCTCATGGTGAAACATCTACTTTTTCTGTTCCACGTGTTGGGCATAATAGCATGAAGACAACTGTGCTACTTCAGGTTTGCAGAAAAGCTCTTATTCACTGAGTGCATTGCAGTGCAAGGAAATGAAGTTTTTCATTATTAACGGCACTTGGCAAGGACTTTGTTTTAATTTGCTACAGTTTGAATGTCCAGTTTTTGTTTCAATATAGCATTTAAATGATTTCCCCAAGGTTTTTATGTATTCCACTTCTCTATCTTCTACTAGCAATGCACTATGAGTCCAAATTGCACTATGAGGCAAAGTATTATAACATCAGAACACAACAGTGAGATGTGCTGGGAATGCTTTTCAACAAATAGGAAATTCATATTAAATGCAATAGAATTTTGCAGACTAGGGACTGTACAGTTCATAAATTTGAGTCAATTCAATGAGTAGTGTAAGTAAAAAAAAAAGGATAGATTGTTGGGTTGCAAGAGTTGCGAAAGGTTAGGCAAAAAGTCAAACTGAATATTAAACAATTTATCTTGAAGCGAACAAAATGCTACACCAACACCAAACATATTTGGTGTTATTTTTTTTTTACTAATTAGTCATTCCAACCAATTTCCATTTAATGTAAAACACATCCCTCTTTTCCTTATGTCCCTCTCACTTGTTCAGTTCTATCATGCTAGTGACTACATAAGTACTGCTGAATAAAAAAAAGATAATAAAGAATTTACAGATCAGCATTAGGAACCCATAGTGCTATTCAGTGAAAATAATCAGAATAAATCTAAAATATTCAGATGTTAAAAGTTAGAAGCAGGAGAAGCTGGAAAAAAAATAATTTCAAAACAACGAATTCTGCAGGATGCAGACAAACACAACAATAAAAAGGTGAGTGATATTGCAGGCAAACTCATGTCAGGAAAACAATGCATTTCTTTCCATATGTACACATACATGCAAGAGACAGAAATTACAGGTAGAGATATGCAGATACACCACTAATATTGTCCTCCAATATAATCAAGTTGCTTGAAATGAGCAGACAGGAAGGAAATAAATCAGTACATTTTACAATCAGTTAATCCTTAGTAGATTCATTAATTTTTTAAAAGGAAAATAATTAAATCAGGAATAATGAATCTCAAATGGCAATGGTGTTTCCTGAACAAACCAGTTATTGTTAGCACTTACCATGCTGAGAGGCCATTAGAAATTTTTAAATGAAAAAATAGAAGGCAGCTTTGCAAGATCATTTCTAAGAAGGACAGAATGTTTCCCATGTTTGTTCCAATAAAGTAACAGCTATTCTCTTGGCTGTTTCAAATATACAAAGAGCAAGGATGAAATTTTCTGCATACATATAAAGTGCTGGCATTTTTATAAAGTAATAGGAAATTTAGATTTACTCAATAGACTGAATGAAAACGAATATCCCATCCTCCTCTTTTTTTTTCTTAATTAAACATTCATGTTGCACTTAATTGCTAAGTTTGTCCAAAGTGTAATAAACAATTGAAGAAGCCATTTGGTACCAGGTAACAAATACATAACTTAGCTTGATGTGACAAGAAATTACTGGCCCTATTAGCGACACAGATTCTTTAGTGCAACGTTAAAAAAAAAAAAAAAAAAAAAAAAGGATCGTTAACGAAAATGCAAAACTGAAAAACTGAAACACCATCTGTGTATTGTGGGCTTTGAACTCTAAGAATGTCTCCTGAGAAAACTGAAAATCATGCACTACGCAAGTTTCAAAGTAAAGCCATTTACTTTAAGTGACTTTTTTTGGCTGTGTATTTCAAGGGTGTATTAGAAAGAAACAGAATTATCTGCTGTCCAGGGAGAGAGTTATTAAGTTAGAAAAGATTGTAGGGATTATAATGTAAACTATGGGTTTTCCCATAATGTTGTTACTACTGTGAGTTCCCTCTTGTTTTATAAAACCATTCTTTTACAGATAGGTGCCTGTTTAGCGTGGCATAACACATTCATCATCTCTGCTGTCCCATATTCACTCTGCAGAATCAAAGGGAACTTTGAGGGACGCTCTCTTGTCATGTGCTGAGTGTATCCAACATCCAGGAAAGTCTCTAGGAGTTAAAAGCATCTGACTCTTACCTAAAGACACCGAGCACCTTACAGCATCACACTCAAAGAGAAGGAGTTAAAGATCCAATGAAAAATAGAAAAAATTTTACTTGAAAGGAAAGTGTGGCTGGAAGGTCTATGACCTATAAATCAGAGCAATTAAATTCAGTAGCAATGTTTCTCTCTCTTTAAAGAAAATTGCAAGAACTACAGTCTCTTGAACAGCAGTTTTGCTGCTGTGGTGTAAATGTGTTTCAGTCAGCTTTTTAAAGATACTGCTATGTGCATTAAAATCCACAAAATATGTAACTTCAGTTTCCCCCCAGATCTGAATATATATGTCTCTCTTTATGGTAACCCTTCTCTGGCCTGAAAATGGAGAATATAAATCAGCTGCCTCAGATTATCTCTAATCTCTTATTAAGCCAGTTGAAGGGTATTTGTATGGTTTGGAATTCAGCCACTAATAAGGACAAAGTAAAATAGGACAGAATTTGCCTCCATAAATCACACAGGGAATCAGTACCAGATATTGGTACATCCTCAGACTGTCACCTTCACGCTGTAGAAAAACCCTTTATGCAGAAAGCTGTCAGTGTGGAATTTCTTGGTAACTGGGTTTAAGAATAATTATTCTTCCAATGAGCAAAAAACAATCCTGTGTGCTGCTATGGATGACTTTCCATTTATGACAGATCTGCAAGATGCAAGTGTCAAAGAACCTGCAGTGATGGCAGACTGAATCCAAGGATATTTCTGCAACAAGCCAAACATGTAAACACGATTTGAAGTTTGCTTCACAAGTTTTACCTCCCCTCTAGTTCCTTGTTCGATCTTTCTCTACAGAAAGAGGCAAAGGGAGAAAAAAAAAAAAAAACCAACCTCTGGGAAGTCCCTTTTGTTGCAATGAATTACCACTACACTTTACTACTCTTGCGCAGACTATGAGCATATAAATTTTGAAACATATTCCTAAAATTCACAGTGTTTAGCAGACAAGTTGAGGGGGCAGGAATAAACAACCTGCTTATGGCTCACCTGCATTCATTTTACACCAGTATAATTTCATTGCCCAGAGAAGCTGTGGCTGCCCCATCCCTAGAAGTGTTCAAGGGCAGGTTGGACAGGGCTTGGAGCAACCTAGTCTAGTGGGAGGTGTCCCTGCCCATGCAGGGGTGTTGGAATTATATGATCTTTAAGGTCCCTTCTAACTCAAACCATTCTATGATTCTATGACTAGACAGGTATGACAAAAGATTAGTTTCAGAAGAAAATGTCTTTGTAGTTCTTGTTTTGTTTTCTAAAGGCCTAATTCTGTTTAATTGTTTATATCACCTCATTTTAAGGAATCCATCATAACACCCTCTGAGTGCAGGTAATGAAATCCATATATCAATTTACTTTGTCTACATTAGGAAAGGAAAAACTACCTATCCCACTGTCTAACTCAGCAGCAGCAGAAAAGCACACCAACACCTTGTGCTGGAACACACAACTAAAAACACATCTGTAAATTATCCTGTTAAAACAGAGCATCCTTCTTTTAACTCAAGCAAAGAGCATACAAAGCAAATACGTAAGGCACACGGTAAACGCATCACGTGTCATCACATCACATGTAACAATGAGATCTCACTGGCACAGAAAGCATGTAAAACGTGCCAAGAAAATGTAAAAAGTTTCACTAGCTAGGCTTTGCAAAGGAAACAAGAACCCACTCAGACATTTTCCTTGGGGATAAATGGCCAGCTATGGCTAATGGCATTCAACTTCCTCATAGACCATCACTTTTCACCTGTCATGAATCACTGGGAAAAGGCAGGGGAGAGGGTGGAAGCCTTCATAAGTTAATAGAAAACTGTAGGAAACTGTTTTAATTTTGCATGTTTAAACAGCTTCGTAGAGAGAACTGAGAAACCTGTGCATGCTACACTAAATTTTTAGGGAATATTTTGTTCCTTATTTTAAAGAAGGTTGACTAGAGTTAAGATGAAAGAATATATTAATGTCTGTTATTCTCCATTCATTTTCTATATATAACTTCATGCTTCATGGATGTCTGCTCATTTCAAACTGATGCAAATAAGCCAGATGTACAGTGGGCAGATTTTTCACTTGTTTTTGTTGATATGCCTGGCTAATACTTTGTTGCAAACTGGGGACCATTTCAGATTTGTTAGAAACTTACTTTTTCTTTTCCTATGAATATATCTGTTGTGCAAATAAGATTCCAAATACCTTGATAACACTCAGAGCTGACCCAAGCCCTCACAGTATTTTATGTTATCTTGGTTTCAAAGCAGAAAGAATGTCTCTCTACACACAAGTTAAGTCATTCATAAATCTTACAGAAACCTTGCATGTATTTGGATTTCTATTTATTGGCAGGAACCAATGCTGTCAAGGTTATTTGCACAGGATTCCTGAAAATCAAAGGAAAAGACAGCAACCCCTGTTACCCTTCTCCTAGAGGTGCCACACTCTATGTTCCACACTTGTGAATGAAGTGACTTTGCTGTACCAAATTTACAAAGTATATGTAAATGGTAAGCTTACATATTTATATTATAAAAAACTCCCTGGAAAATAGACAGTTAATTTCAAAATGTGAGTTACTACATTACACTACATTAATTTTCACTTAATTCACAAAAAATAATATATAGGCAAGTGTATTTGCCACTATTCTATTGCTTGTTATGTAAAACACTTACTGGAACAGCTAGAATGTTATTCTAAAAAAAAACTTCTTCAGATGTTTTCATAACATCTATGACTTCTTTATCCATAAAAGTACTTTTGGAGGCAGGACCCATATTTTAATGCGGGAGACTTACACTTAAGCTTATTCACCATCTCAGAGAGCAAAGCCCCTAAACCTTACTGTTAAAATATTTAAACTATTATACAGTTTACACATGCCAAGTGCTAAAAGTTAAAACAAAGAAATAATACCTTGTCTATTGACCAGGGAACATTCTTCAGATTAAGTGTTAACTAGTATAAAACTACTACTAATAGTCATTGCTACAGAGAAGTGTATGAATAGTTGACTTTCATTCCTATTTTGTATGCAGTTTAGTTTAGTCGAGATAATGGCTTCATTAAATTCAAGTACGAATCCACTATCAAATAAAGTTGTATATTCTAAGTATTAACCTTGTTAAACAGCATGAGAAAAATAATAAACCCACAAAAAACCACCCAGAAGTGACAGAAATAATAAAAACATGCCATTAAAGAAACCCAAACTATTGTACATTCAGGAAAATTAATTTATGTGGAAATGGCCTACACATTTTTGAACAGCACCAGTTCAAAACGCAAAGGCATACGAGTACTCTATTTTTAACAAATAATGACTTCGTGCACTATTATTGTATCATATTTTCATTAGCAAACTTTGTGCAACAGATTTAATGACATACAGCAACTTGACACCCACATCCAGTTTTACTCATGATTTGAGGGTCTACCAAACAAACTACACAAAAAGTCCAGTTATTTGTTGTCTCCTGAAGTACAAAGAAATAAATTGTTCTCCATTCTAGAAAAAGCCAACACATCAAAACTACAAAAACAGGGGGCTTTGTTGCTACTGAATAAGAAAAATTAATACAAAAATTTCAACAACATACTCCCTTCCTACTTATGGCAGACTTCCATTTGCATCCTTTTACTCTTGGCAGGGGAGGAGAGGGACAGTAACAGAACTGAAGAGGATACAAAAGATTGTGAGCAATACTGTATGAAGAGTGTTGCTGAAATATTTAAAAATACTTTTAAGCCAAAAAGTTATTCTTCTTTCAAACTCTGCAAGATTGCAGACTGTTTCTATCCATGATCCATTGCAGAGAATTCTTCTATGAAGGACTTAATGACATCTTCCCTTGCAAAGATTCTGAATATCTACAAAATACATTGGTCTGATAGGGTTTTCATTCAAGATAAAAGGGAGTTGGTTAGCTCCTAAGCTGTGTTGAAGACTTTGCTGAACTTTTCAGATTCATGATGTACCCTGCTCAAGCCATATTTCTACAGAACGTGCAGAAAGTGCTGAAATGAATGAGACTCCTCAATAACAGCTAATCTTACACTGTGGTGGAATAATGGGGCCAGCAGATTTCTGTTGAGATCCCTCATCTTTGCAATTGGAAAGAATATTGGTGCTCACAGGTCATTCAGTGTGTAGGAGTAGGAGCTCCAGCTTCCTAGGCATGTCCATCTTCTTCCTGCACCTCTGGAAAGAATTTATCTCCTTCAATTGATTTTGGTTAAAAATGAAAGGTCTCCATTACAGCACAGTCCTTTAAAGTCAACACACATTCCTCCAGAAGGGAGGAAGAAATTGACCCAAAATTCCCAGTTAAAATGTCATGGATTTTTTAAAATATTACAGGAATTTTCTCTTTTTTTTATGTGAATGTTAACAACATTTTCTGATTACTTGGGTGGCTTTCAGACAAGTCACTTCACAAGCTTCTGTTTCCTGTCCACCTGCCTCACTCCCCAGCCATCTTACACAAACTCACACGCACCATCTTATAAAAATGAAGGTCTACATTAAAACTCGATGCCTAATTTACATTGCTTAACTTCACCACTAATAATGATTAAGAGCTGAATAAGTGCATTTCCATTGAAAAAGGCTATTTATACTTTTGGACAAAAATCTAAAGGACATTAACAGGTCATTTTCAAAAGCAATTTAGACACTCAGAAAGCTGTATGTATTACTACATTATATGTAAGGTGTCTCTACAGAGTTTTTTACTAGCAGTTGAAAATTCACGCATCTTGTGGCATCCAGAAACCACGCTTAGCACAAGGTGAGGCTTCTGACCCATGCTGCTAAGCCATACGGCTTTTTATCCCTTCAAAAACTGGGCACAATTTACCTGGGTTTCCCATGTAGACATATCCTCTGACTCTTCAGATAACTTCAGTGCTTTTGACAACTTTACCCTATGCCAAAGTATGTCAGTGCAATGAACCAAGAGAGCAGCAAACTAAATAGAGCATATGAAGTATCCTTTCAAAAAGGAGAGAATGGGTGTCAGCATCTCTTTGCTTCTAAGGTGGTCTATGGACTCAGCTCTGATGGAAAGAGATGCTCCCTAATGATCTGCTTGTTATGCAGCTGAGAGCACTGAGCTAAGAGAGTGGGATTATACCTTCTAAAAAGAGAAGAAAAGTAAATCTTTAGGATTCCTAAAGATAAGAAATGGAACCAAGAGTTGGGGTAAAACAGAAACAAAATTAAGCACAGGGAGGGGGGTGGAGGAAGTGAGGACTGGTCAGTCATGCAGTAGGCATGAGAAAAAAAGTGTGTACTGGGAAAGGAAATACAAAAGTTGGGAGATGAAAACAGAAAAGAAAAAGAAAAAAGAGAGCAATCTAGTTTTAAGAGCTAATCTAATGGATTTCTGAAGACCATACAATAACTCCACAGAGTTCTCCTTTCAGACCTTGATCTAAAGAGTACTATTACTTTGACTCTAATGGGCTTCGGAATAGGCAAATACCCCAGAATATACATTTTTTTATGTAGAACAAGTATATTCTTGTATAATTCAGCACTGGCTAGCAACTGCAAAGTATCCTGTGCACACAGCTTAACTAGGTCCTTTTTTCGAACCCGTGCAGTAATATACAAAAATGCTGTTTGTCAAATTCTTGCCCCATTTTGCTCATCCCCAACAAGAAAGCAGGCATTGTTGGATCAGAAAGGCCATCTCTCTCAGCTTGCATTATTATAAATGCATTCACTTTAAAGAACTCTCATCGGGAGTTACACCCAGCTGGTGAAACAGTGACATTTTGCCACAAGACACCCCAAATACATGCCACAATTAACCTGTTCTACAGCTGAATGCAGCCATGCAACTAATGAGTGAAAGAAAATAGCTGAAAAACTATACTTACAATAGTATGATCCCTAGCCAATATGCAGGGTATAAATATGCTTTAATGTTCTTTTTATAAGCTGTGCCTCTGTTCTTACAGAATGCATTAAATAGGCTGGCATTTAAATTGAGTGCCTCGAGGGAGACGCATCTCCTGAAGCATTTACTCACCTACATTAAGAAACAAGATTTCTTCCCAGTCTAGCAATAGGTTTATAAATGTGTGAAAATTCTTTATGGATGTATTTGTTAACAACATGAGATCTTTTTCACACCTGTAAAAGGCATTTAATAATCCTTAGGGAGAGTTTTTACAGTTGCAACAAGTAAGGCACTATATTTGTTCTAAGTTGAATTGTAAGCAACTCCACTGGATTGTCTTGATTATCTTGCAAAAAAAAAGATATGTTCTTAATTAAGCTTACTTCCAGTTATTATAAATCAATGAGGTGGCATGAAAAAATACTATGTGGTAGTTCAAAAAACTAATTGGATCCTGGATGCAGGCAGACTGATGTGTATATGCAACCAATCACTAGAGAAAAAAAATTTTAAACACTCAAAAATTGAAGTTTTTCTGTTGAGTGAACTTTCATTCCACATAACACAAGCTCTCCTTGTGGATAGTTTGAATCTTTCTTAAATGTAGCAATTCTGATTTTTTTTGGAGCACTATTTTTGTAAAAAGATTATTACACAATTCCAAGAAAGGAAATGCATATTCTTTGATTATGTCCAAGATTTATTTGACCCTGATGCTACTACTTTGGGAAACAATTTTCTTAATCACATAGTCCTCGTTATGAAACAGCTCATTTACAGATTCTTCTTTTGTAAATAGAAGCAAGGTCAGCTAGCTAGTCTTTAGCATTACAACATATTCCATTATGTCCATGCCTAAGACAGGAGAACTGAAAGAAAATTCTCTCTACAGAATACATTATACAGCCCATTTCAATAGTCCATTATACATCAGTTTTTCAATGTATTAAATGATCGACATGATATATTGGTCAATATTATGTATCATGTATTCATTCCCCTGCAGCAGTTTCAGATTCTGTTCCATTGAATAATGTAATGCAACTGTCAGTTCTTGTCCTGCATCACTTTATTTCATATCATATTACTTCATTCTACATATGGCTCTTTCTTTATTACGGCACAGTTGCAATATATGAGTCACCATAACTTCAATGTTCTTTCAATATATATCAAGTGATAGGTCCCTTTCTTTGTGTAAAATTACCAGTGACAAAAATAAGCAAGACAAAATGTTGCAGGGTTACTGAGTGCCTCTTCACTGTACATTACCAGAGTTGGATTTTCACATTACTTATATTGTTCATCTTCACAGCCTGCATCCATATAGTAAACAAGAGGTAAACTGATGCATGTGGAAGGAATGTTTGAAGAGGAACTGATTTCTACAAGTATTCTTCAAAAGCAAGTATCATAGCCCAGTGTTTCCATGTGTTAATAAGTAGAGAATGATCTATGAATAACTATTGCACAAATAACCAAAACTCATTAGAATTATGAATTATGGAATATTAATTAGGTGAATGAATCTTTTGGTAGCAATACACCCTCAGGATCTTCTAGAAAAGATCACCTTTCCTCAGACAGGAATACTTTCTTGAGCCACTAGAAGCAAACTGGTGCTGAAAAATACAATCCCTGGCAAGTATGAGCTGCAAAGAGATGAAGAAAGGAGCAAAGGAATAAAATGTGGTAAACTGGAACAGAATTGGAAAATAATACAGATGATAAGACATTTATTCATCCACCTAATTATGATAACTGATTTTTTACTCCAAGTTTCCCCAATTCAAGTAACAAGGTGAAGAATGTTTAGTGACTTACCACTGTAATTTTTTTTAGATTTGCAGATAGAAAGGTGGAGGAAGAGAAAATATAAACTTTCTTTCCCAACTCCTTTGTGGTAAAAACAGTTTCAAAAAATCCTTGAGAAAGAGAAAGCTGGATATAGCCCTTTCTAAACCCAAACTCCTCGGCAAATGTTGTATACAGATTTTCAGCAAAAAATGAGGCTTTGCGACTCTCAGTCTTTCAAGTCTATACACTTTTCTCTCAGCAAGAGCAAGATTAATTAATCTAACAGGATTCCTCCATTTTCGCAAACCTTTTTTGGAGGAAAAAATATTATTAGCTTTAGATACTTTTAATTACAAGTTTAAGAGATGATCAAAGACAAAGATCTCAGATCCTTCAGCTTTCTTAAACATAACGAAGTCTTTGACTAAGACACATTTAAAGGAAAATCATTAATTACATAATCAAGACACTGTCAATCACAGACTAATTTCCATTTCTACTGACATTTGTATGTGACAAAACCTGCTGTATCAAAAAGCTAAGACCGACTGGGCTAGTAATTAATTAGCTGCATCAGCTTTGTTAAGACAGCTCATGCACTTAGCTTCCCAGTTCCTTGACGTAATTGTCTTATGAGGTTTGCAAACAGATATCTAGTTAAAAAACTATCCAATACTAAGTTGAAGTAACAGTTCTACAATAAGTCAGCAGGCAGTATTTACATAGGAAAAAGAAAAAGTTTCTTTAGTTAGTATATTTTGAACTAACAAGACTGACTATTTCAAAAACTTGCATATCCTCCTATGCATGCACTTAATTTACAGGTTTAAGAGAGCTAGCTTTAGAATATGCTTAGAAAAAAACCACATAGGTTTATCTGTTTACATAATATACAGACTTGTTCATTTCAGATAATCTGTACAATTCATGTCATCTTATCCACAAAATTTGTTATCAAATGAGCAAAACAGTCTTGACATCATAGATATCTGAACCCCCATGTTCTGCAAGAATATGAATTTTAAACAAACTTTTCTCTGGTGAACTGATGAAGATACCCAAAACAAGCAGCAAATACTCTAACTAGCAGTCACCATAGAAGTTTCCTTTTTTTCATGACACAAGTAGTCTCTAAGAGTAACGATTGCTTTCTGAAGGCGCACCTCACTATTCAGCCATGACTAACACTATATGGCATTATCATGAGGTTGAGATGGGACACAGAGGGGTAGGAAAGAGGCTCATAGCACAAAAAATTCTACCATTTTATATCCAGTGTAATGTTATTTATTTTTTTTTCTTATTGCCATCATGACAAGTGCTAAAAGGTACAAAACATTTTTATTATAAACATAAATTCACATTCTCTCAAATGTTTGTAGCACATAATCATATACTAGTCTCTTTTATTTACAAAATTGCTAGCCTATTTTTTACAATGATAATTCCTGTAAGGTTGAGGATATTACTGCTATTACCTACCATCTAACCTAAAAAAGTAGGCTGGAAGAGTCAGGGAGGAAAAGGGAGCAAGAAAAGAGACTATTCCAATGTAGTTTGAAGTAAAGGAGATGAAAGTATTAAGAATGAAACCTGCAGTTTCAGCAGGGCCACTGAATGGCTGATATTTGGAACCAAATGAGGCACCTAAGAGAAGAAAGAAAGAACTTCTACTCTCTGAAGAGGTCAGGCTTCCTGTCAGAGCTGAAATACATGCTATCCAGACTGAACACAGGATCAGTAATGGATCACACACACTTAATCCCCTTATTCAAAGAAACCAGAGGAACAAGGTCATGTATTTTCTAAGATCTGGGGGCCAATTGCCACCTGGCCAGATGAAGGTGAGTAAGCAGTGGATCTGCTGTGCTACCAACCAGTCAACTGGCCCATGCTGCACAGAGCCCATCTCGCACACTCAGGGGAACTTCTTTACCCTTGCAGTTATCTTGCCTCTGATTGATATGGTCTGAACCTTTCTCCCAGCAAGATGGTACCGTCAACTGCACCTATTCAAGTCCCTTTCAGGATTTACTGCACCTGGATCTGGGTCATATCACCTACACCAAATGGTAGCCTTAGCATAAACTTAAACTCTAAAGCCTTAATATGTGCAGAAAACACCTGTGTTTGGAAAAACAATGGTTCTCACCAGATTACAGCAATATCTGCTGCCATAAGGAAATCCATCAAAAATTATTATCTAGTTTAGGACAAAGCAGCTTTTTATAGACCATAAGAGTAACTGGTACATATATAACTTATTCCAATTAGCTGGAAGTCCTGACATAGCAGGTGGCAGCAGTGCTATGATGTGAAAAATATACGGTGCATGGCAACAGGCAGTTGCATTTGTCTTGATTACAGAACCTGAAAACAGTACTTTCTATCCTATCTGCTGTGGAAAAATCACTTTTCCTGACCCTAGCATGGAAACGAGCCTTGAACAACATTTACAGGTGACACTTTGGCTAAATGAATATCAAGGCTATGACTCCTCTATGCAGAGAACTGTGTTAAATACCCGTGACCTCTAGTCAATTCAGCCATAGGAGATCTGGATCTAAATTCTGCTTCATGTCTCAAACATGCCTTGTATCAATGGGAATTTTATGAACAGGGCTGTTACTGCATCATTCATAATGATGTCTAAAAGATGGAAGATCAAATTCGACTGACCAGATTCACAATTTGTTACATTCTGCAGCCTTCTATTGTTGAAACAAAAAGAAGCTTTTTACAACTGGAAATAAGAGATTCTTGCCAAACAGTTGAACAAGACACTAAAATCTCTGAAGAAAAAATAGCCTGATGCTCTCACTGACCCTTCAGCTTAGCCAGATTTTAAAGCAGTGGATGACAATGTTGCAAGTACCTGACCTAAGAGCAATAAATGTAAATCCCTTTTGAAACAGCAATTACAGAATATTATGCCTTATCCATGCATTCACAATATATTTTACTCAAGATTGTTACTGGCCCTGCAGCAGGCAGGGAGGAATTAATTTACAGGTAAGGAGTCTAGAACCGCTGATAATACAACTTGCTTCCCAGAGGTGCCATGTAGAGCACACCAGAGCACAGGGAGATCTTTGCTCCCACTCCTGTGCTTAACACCAGTCCTGCGGACAAAACACTCTATATGAACTCTCTCGTGCAATTACATGGGGCCTACAGACAGCTCAAATCATGCCTTTATACACAAAGGCAGCTTTTGAGCTAAGAAGACAGACAGTAAACACAGAGAAATACAGTGTGATTGTTTAGAATGCTTGAGATCAGAACCTGCCTCATTAAACATGTAATTGGAATAGCCACATCGGTCATCTTTTTCTTTTAACATTCAAGATGTAGAAGGCATAGTAACAGCACTGTCTTCATGTTTGTAATGTCTTATTAAAAGGAAAATGTACAGACATGCATGTGTGCATGACTGAAAACTATCCTACTTCAAAGGTTCATAATTTTGAATCCAGTACAGGTTGCCAAAAATTATAGTTGAAGACAGCTGACGGTTTATAACACAACCAGGCAACCTCTTAGTAAGAGGCCAAAGAAACTGGTGTATCTGGTATTTCCAAACAATCCTGTGAAAAAAGAATTACAGCCTCGCCTGCAGACCCTGCTTTCCTTTAAGGGTCCCCACTCAGCACACTTACCACACCTGAAAAAGACTGATTTGACCCTTATGTTTGTGGGGTTTTTTAGAAAAGTATATTTACAAAAAGAGATGAAGCATTAATTTATTCTCTCCATAAAGAATTTTTTGTACAAGACAAAAAAAATCTGATAGGAACTGGGTAAATGACGAAAAGTTGTAAGCATAATAATTTTGTTTCACATGCATGAACTAGGGACAGGTAAATGACAGCTGGTATAATCATCATACCAATGAAATTAAAACACTGTTTTGTTTTTAATACTAACCATTTTTGAGGGAAATTTAAATTCTGAAAACAAAAGTGGCATGTCAAAAACATTGTTATAGGAAATCTTAAAAGAAAAAAGACAATTCTGCAGAAGAATAATTATGCATAAGGAGAGGTCCATGCAAACTTTCAGCAAGGCTTCTAGCCTGTCGTTTTCATTTATATTTAAGATGCAAAGACATTTTAATTAAATTAGCATTTATGTAGAGAGTTCTCAATTTAATGGAACGTTTAGGAAATAACCAGTGTATAAAATGACATCTTTTAAATTGCTAAAATACCTGGATAAGATTTCAGGATGTGTACGTTTCACTTAATGGATAATTCATTTGACTACCTTAGCAACAGTGTTTAACATGTACAAAGTTCATTCACTGAGGACTGTATTGCTATGTCTGATTCACATTAAAATAAAATAAAATAAGCAGTTGTTTAGTTGCATTGAAGGCCCTTTGTCTGTTTTCTTAAATTAAACAGGACTGTCCATGCCTTGTGTGACATTAGCGTCCCACCACAGCTCCCAGTTGGGGATGCTGGTCAAGCTGAGAGCAGAGCATTCTCTCTGACATATTGATAATGAAGGTTTTGAAGCTTGTGACAACGAAGAGCATATTTTATCCAATGGTTCAATCACACCTGTGATTAGATAACTCTTCTGACAGCATAAATACTCTAATAAGCAATTTAGATAACAAGCTGAACTTGCAGTCTTCCTGGAAGGTATGTCCATTAAACACTGCAAAACAGCTTCCAACCATCTCTATTAGGAGAGGATTTGACCTACAGGTTCCTGGCACCTAATACTAGACCTCATTCTACATAAATCCGTCTGTTATCTACTGGTATAGACACACCTCATAGCTAGGCCTAATGAAAAAAGCGTGGTGGCTTGAAAGCCATGGCTGACAGTAGGATGACAGCCTAGTTCATTCAACCACTGCTTTATACACAATATGTAGAAACCTCATGCAACGTTGAAGTTAACCCATATATTATTTTCTTATTTTCAGAGTATCTGGGTAATCAATCACATCAGAGAGTTTCCTCTGCGTATTATCTGCCAAGAAGGAGGCCAGAGGTTTTTCCTCTGTATGGTGTTTAATGTTACAATGTATGACTAAGGGCATTCACCTTAGGCCTGAGAGTCTCTTTCCTTTCTCCTTTCCTTTCCTTTCCTCTTCTTTTTTTTTTTTTTTTTATTTTTTTTTTAATAAGAGCTTGTTACAATTAGTTACTTATTTTACTTCTATATAATGCATAGGACTTAGATTTTTGGAACCTGGTGATCCAAATTAGATGGACATTATCTGTATTTATACATCGTCTTTACCTGCAATTTTTAATCTTGTGACAAATACTACAGAGCAGATTAATAACTTTAACTTCATTAATGAGCTATCCACAGGACTATATTAGTGAGTCTGCAACAGTTTATGTGTATTCAAGTTAGAAGTTCACAAGTTCACTGACCAAAATACAGCACTTAGAATCAGCAACATGGAGTGCCAGTGATGACACTACCTGAAGACCCAAGTCTGAAATGAAAAGGAAAAGCAGGGATCCAGAGGCTCCTCTCGTTTCAAATTTGCTACAAAGTCAGTTTCCATTCCTGGAAAACTACTAATAAAGCATGAAGTTCCTGAGAAATTGGAATTGGTTTTACCCTACCAGAATTTAATACACTCAATCAGATAATTAAAATCACAAGAGTGCAAAGTACATGTTCTACGGGATCTTTGACTGATTGCAAAAGAAAATACAGAGACAATGCCACGGTGATGTAGAATTAAGATAGAATGTCTGAACATGGCAGTACTTCCACACTTTTTAAAAAGGGTTATCTATAAACATTAGACATACATCAGTAAATTTAAACTACTGTACTTTCATTGCACATATTTAAGTGTTTGAAATTACGCAATATAGCCCAGAACATTAGACTGATGTCTCTGCTGAAATCAAACACAAGAAACATTATATATATTGCTAAGTTACTGTCCAAGAATATGTAATGGGTTGCGATGAAGATCTAACAAAGATATATCTAATATAAGGGAAGAAGCTGTTCTCCAGTTGTGTTTATTAGGAAATACATCACTACTAAATCTTAATCCATTCTATAAGAAAATAAGCAAAAGATGAATAACTGTACCAAGAAGAATAGCCTTATTATAATAATGTCTAATAATATCTTTATTTCAAAATTGGACTAGAGGTATGACAGACTCTGCCACATAGCAAAAAAGGTCTGTGCCATTAATCAAGGAATCTAAAATTTTAGGAAATGTGTGTGTGTGGGAAGGATCATTTCATAAATACATCTCAGTGAATATGATGTAATAAATTGAGCCTATGGACATGTGCTGAATAAATATTTATTATAGCAGTAAAATGTGCCAGTGGTATTTATTATTTCAGAGTTTTCTCCATGACAGGTAATGATTTTTTTCTCTTCTAATTACAATTCAGTGCTACATGTTTATTTTTAGTTTTTCTACTGCAAATACACACCGGGCATACACCATATGAAAAAATAACATTTTTTAAATGCCGTAACAAAACTCAAAACCCTCATGCCACACTGCAAATCTGCAGTCCAAGGGAACATGGTTCCACATTAGAGAATACAAATTGACCTAATACCTCAAAAAGCTGCTAAAATATCTCATTAGCATTAAGTTCCTATTAGATAAGAGTAATGTGCCCTGATTTCTCATCTCTTTCTGCTATCAGTGAAGAAAATTACGAAGATGCTAAAGAAACAAAAGGACACTGATTCAAATTTTATGCCTAATAAGCCTTGTTCTGGGAGACTAAAAGCAGACTTCAATGACCCAGAGATTTTCTAGTGCACAAATTCCATTCAAACCACTTCTATGCATACTGTTAGAGAACAGTCATCCATTGGACTAGTCACAGTAAAATCTGGACTTTGAGGTACAATCTTCAACCCCATCCTCTGGCAAATCTTATTTGCAGTCCCTCCTCTCTACAGAGATCCCTCATGTCAATGCAATATGAAACAGGATTTCAGTACATGAGGAACAGCTTATTAATTTTACACAGCTCTTGAGCTATTTTGAAACCTACCCTGGAGAGTACTGTCAGCAGTAGAGAGTGATTATTTCCTCATCTTTCTTGTCTTTTTCTATTCAATCCATCTGCTTAGCACAATAGGCTCACAACCTGACTGAAATTTCTAGATACCACCATAATACACATAAAAAATATGAAAAATTGTAACATCTACTAAGATAAGAAATAAAAGACACACAATGTGATGTATTACTCAGAAAAAAAAAAATCCATGAAATTATGAAAGTTAATCATGACCTTCCCTCTGTAACTATTGACTCCTCACATCTATTGGCATTACACAGGGTAAATCACACAGACTCACTGCAAACTAAAAAGCCTTGTCGCAATAATTCTCACAAATAATGGCCTGTGAAATCATTCTGATGAACTGCTAATTATCCTAATCGTCCTAAAGTAACATTTGAAAGCAACCAATCCTTTCTAACAAAGCTACATGTGTCTTCACTGAAGAAATCCTCACCTCATTCACATTCACTTCTGGGATAGAGAGAAAATACCTCGCCTACTGATGCCAACATTCAAACACCCAGAACAATTACTTGGAGAGGGAACATTTAAATGGTAAACAGTATTTATAAAACAAAATTACATTATGTGGAACCACCGGTTCAAATCTAGACTCAATGCATTATGACTGCCCTTCTCACTTAATAGACATCAGATACCATGAGCAACTGCAGTTACAAGGAAAGCAGAGAACAATATTTAAGGAAATTGCCCCCCATATGGCCCCAAAAATGACAGGAAGTTTGGAAAGATTTGATTTATACTAAAAGACAGGCAAGTCTCATCTGTGAAGACATGAGAGATCTGAGCTTGGTGTACTGGCATACACAGAGATTAGTATTTTATGCCTTTTCTACAGCTAAAATAATTACAAAAGCTCTATAAAAATCAAACCAAATAACAGAAAACATTCCATGTTAAAAAAAAAACACACAAAAACAAAACAAAACCAAGAAAAATCACACATTTTCACAGGGAGACAATATTTCTGTTTTCCTTAAACAAAGGTATGCTCTACCTGCTCAACCCATTTTCCTTTTCTTCTTCCCTTCCCTTATATCTTTGCATGGCTCGTTTTCTTTTTTTCATGAATCAGTTCTATTAATGTAGACCTCAGTATGACCTACACACCAAAGGAAGGAAGAACAGTGTTTGTTCAGCTACTAATACATTGTTTTAATGGTCCTGGGCCTTAGTATTAGCACAATACAACAGCATGAAACAGCAACAGGGAACTCAGCGAGGCTTTGTTTAATTCCTTTTCCCATCTCGGGCTGCTGTGTGACTTCTGGTTAGATGCTTGTCACATTTAGATAGGTAAAGCTGTGCACTCCTGAAATAAACTGGATGGCTTTTCATTAACAAGCACACGGCTGAGCAGAGTAGCCCTTAACCTGCATTGTGCTTCTTTTTTATAGCTTGACACGCAGCTGTGGGGAAAGCAGGACCCAAGGAATTGCTTACGGGGGGATGACTGAGGCATGCAATATGCTAAGACAGCATGGAAGCTGCTGTAAGAGATGCCAGCTGGCAACACCCTGGCCATGCCCCAGATACATCTCTTCTATCACAGGCAAGTGTGCAAGAGACACAGAGGGAATTTTCAGATGGCCAACAATCTGACCACTGCATGATTTCTTGGAATCATTCAAGAGGGAACACAAACGAGAAGCTGATTTACCATGCCTCAGTTCCTCTCTGTGAAACAGGAATAACCATTCCAGAGAAGCCCCTTGCCAGGATGCATTGTGGTGCCCCAGAGACACCAGTGCTGACACAGGGCTAGGGTTAACATAAGTATGCCACTTTTAAAAACAGTGGGTTTTTTAGCAATGTTAAACGGATTGACACAAACTATCATTTAGCAAAAATGGCTGCTCCTTTTCTCCCCCCAGATTTCCTTTTTTCCAAATTACCACCACATGCTATATGCATATGTAAATTTATTCCTAGATTACATATAAATTTTTGTTTGTTTGTTTGTTTGTTCGTTTTTCTTCCAATTAAAATAATGACATTTGGGGAAAAAAAGGGGGCAGGGGGGAAAGAGGGTAGTGATTATCAAATAGCTAGCAGACATTCAAGTTAATGACTTGAAGCAAACAGAAAATATTTGCAAAAATTCTGACATATTTACTCACACCACACTTGCTACGATCAGCTCAGGATGAGCCTTTCTCACATCTCAGCAGTGACCTTGTACTGAAACAGTGACATTTGTCCATGGTCCAAGTGCCTGAAAGAGCCATTGAGAGACCCAAATTGCATAGAAACCCACCTTCCTAAAGTCTAAGGCATAAGCCCCCAGGACAGGCAAATTTTATACTCCAAGTACGGTAGTATATATAGGAGCTTAGAAGTCCTCAGTTGATCACTTGCAATTTATACCAGTGCTAATGACTGCCATATCTAAAGTAACTGCTTCTATAGGTATCTAGCAGATTTATCACATTTTTCCTCATTTAATTATTTACTTTTGCTAACCTCAGGCTCTTTGAAACTAAGCTCCTCTACACTTCCATACAAATAGCATTTTCATTCAGATAATCATACAACTCATTAAATCACCACCAGCTACAAAGTGAAATTTAAATGTCTGAGTTAGATATTTACAGGCTACTGTTCTTAACAGATCAACAACTCCTCTTATCTACATGCTTAACTACAGCTTTGTAATGCCTTGCACAGTAAGATATTAAAACATCTCACTTTATGATGTTTGTGTTTGCTGTTCGTGCTGCAAAATAATGCTGTTACTATTCTTTCTTCACCAACTTCTCCCTCTAAATGCCATGCAGTGGATTTCACTATATTCATGTCAGACAACAGCTAAAGCTGTCAAATTATGCTGAGTGATGAAAAGCAAACTCTATGAGCTAATGTGAGAAGTTAAAATACCATTACAAAAAATGTTCTGGCTTCAATCTTAGTAAATAACTAGTTTTCTAATAGAAGTCAACACAATCGAAATGGGCATCTGGCCTACATACCCTCACCAAGTTTGCTGATGATACAAAACTGGGAGGATTGGCTGTGCAGCCATTCAGCAAGATTTGGACAGACTGGAGAGCTGGGCAAAGAGGAACCTAATGAGGTTCAACAGGAATAAGTGTGGGGTCCTGCACCTAGGAAGGAACAACAACATGCACCAGTACAGGTCCAGGAGCTGACCTGCTAGAAGGCAGCTCTGTGGAGAAGGACCTTGGAGTCCTGGGGGACAACAACTTATCCATGGGGCAGTAATGTGCCCTTGTGGCCATGAAGGCCAATGGTATCCTGGGGTGCATTAAGAAGAGTGTGTGCAGCAGATCGAGGAAGGTTCTCGTTCCCTTCTACTCTGCCCTAGTGAGACCCCACCTGGAGTATTGTGTCCAGTTCTGGGCTCTCCAGTTCAAGAGAGACAGGGATTTACTTGAGAGTCCAATGGAGGGCTATGAGGATGATTAAGGGACTGGAACACCTGTCTTATGAGGAAAGGCTGAGAGACTTCGGGCTGTTTAGTCTTCAGAAGACTGAGAGGGGAACTTATTAATGTATATAAATATCTGAAGGGTGGGTGTCAAGAAGGAGGGGCCAATCTCTTCTCAGTCATGCCCTGTGACAGGACAAGGGGCAATAGATGCAAGCTAGAACACAGGAAGTTACACCTCAAAATGAGTAAGAACTTAGTTATTGTAAGAGTTACAAAGCACTGGAATAGGCTCCCCAGAGAGGTCGTGGAGTCTCCTTCTCTGAAGACTTTCAAGACCCATCTGGATGTGTTTCTAAGTGACCTGCCCTAGATTCTCTGGTGGTTCTGCTCTGGCAGGCGGGTTGGACTCGATGATCTCCAGAGGTCCCTTCCAACCCCTAACAATCTGTGATTCTGTGATATATAACACATTCTAGCCAGCAATTCTAACGACAGCTTGTTGCATGTTTCTTAACCACAGTAGTTGAAAGTCTTGTAATTGATAGGGCATAAAGTGAGCAGTCATACTCCTGCAACTTAAGTAGAATTTCCAAGCAATAAAAAATTATGTTGAAAAACTTCAAAGCAATACAATAATGGTAGAGTTCTCCCCTATCTTCCCTTACCCATATAATGTTTTATTTAACTTCACTTTATAGAACATATTATTTAGGAAGATGGACATTCACATGATTTCTAACTTTTTTAGAATAATCAACAGCAGTATTTGAGAGCTGCTCTGAATGTCAGGTTTGGGGAGCATGCCCCAGGCAGATTTAAAGCCCACATCAAGACAAACTTGCAAAAACAAACCAGCCTGAGAAGAGTATGGTTGGAAGGATGGGGCTTGGACAGGAGCCACAGCATGTTCTGACCAACTGGGACACCAGGATTTTAAGACACATCCATTCAGACACAGCCAAAGGGGCTAATCTCACATCTGTTGTTTTGTCACAACTCCTAAACCCCTCTCTGTGGGCACTGAATATCCAAACCCAAAATAACAGCATGATTCAATTCATGCTCATGTGTTTTCCATAAATACGGCAATTCATTATTTTTGCTGAAAGTTCCCTCATAATTCTTGTAATGTGAAATACAGTGAACACATCCACTAACTGCATCAAAGCCATTTAAAAACCACGTGTTTGCATTATTATTTGCAATCATTCATTCACAGCTTAAAAAGCACTGTTTTGGTGTAGGTAGCACATCAGAAATGCTGCATGCATGAGGGACATCAGATCTGACAGAGGCACAATAGGTCAGGTCATGCAGCGAAAATATTGTGCTTGACCTCAGTAAGAGCAGATCAGGCCCAGGTCAATGATCAGGAACAATGTCTTCCTCAGCCCTCAGTTCCTTCACATCTCCTCATCTCCACTGGTCAGTGAGGATGAGCCAAGCCCATGGCCACTTCTCCCCATCTCCCTTCCACCTACTTCCCAGGGCTCTTGAGCTACTGTCACTGAGAAGGTCAACCAACTCCAGCTATTCAGCAATGCAAACATGGATTAAGACCACATCTGACTTCTTTTCAAGGTAGAGAAAGTTTCTTGGAGCTTTTTGAAGTTTCCCCAATTCTAGGTATTCTCTGCTCTTCTTTATTTTAAAATTGCAGATAAGCTGAATTAAGTAAATTAGAGAAGCCCAACTCTGTTGCAGATCTGCAGGGATAAAATAATGGATTTTGAAAGCAGTCAACTTGCTGTAGTAGCATTTTGGCATTTCTTTGCAGATACAGCTGCAGCAAAAGAGTGCTAAAGAAAGAGTTAACACTTCTGTAATTTTGAGTAGGTGTCACTAAGGCCCCAGAACAGCAGAATGACCTGAGCAAATCTTTTATTGCTGAGCCCTCCATCTCTCCATGCCTGAGAAAAAAGTCCTTATAGAAATTCAGAACTAATTGCTACACTTTTTTAGGGTGTTTCACTAATCATGGGCCAGAGATGGTGGCTGCACCTAAGCATGGCATCCTATCCACCACCTTATCCCAGCTCTATGGAGCGACATCCAGCTGCACTACTTCCTCCCTCCTCCTTTCCCACTTTATTTCACTGGCTCATTTTGCTGTCAACTAAGGGGGAAGAGAATGTTACTTATATTGTTCTGACCAATTACGTCTGTGGTTAATTAATATCATTACTGAATAGTTTTTAACATTTTCAACTCTTAAGAGAAACACTCTCTTTTTCAACTTAACACTATGGACCATTTTCTCATTATGAGGACAATGCTATGATGTGTATATGTGTGCATGCACATGCCTGCATACAAATGTATATAAAATTATGAGAAAGAAGGGAAAATTACTTCCAGACATAGATGTTGCTATTTGGAAAGAAAATAATGTGTAAATTATTGTAAGTACATGGCCTCTCTTCTGTATGTTTGTTACTTTTAACTTTATAGAACGGTGTAATTACTTATAATTCACTTTCGTTCTTAAAATCAGACTGTTTCATTCTACATATAATCACAGCTACATTCACAAGTCAGTTTATTATCACAGTAAGATCCATCAGCTCTACCTACACTGTATTTACAAACTAGAAAGGATGGTTGTTAGCTTAGAAAAATTAGTTATAGATACTGTGGCAGACCTGAGGACATAAAACTTAATAGCAGAGAGAGAAATTAACTGATATGGGCAAAGACAAGAAAGAGGTCAGTAATGTTATCTTGATTACTCAGAAAGGTTAAGAACTATTCCACGCTTTGACCAAGGAGAAGACAAAAGATTAGCTTCAGTGAACTACTCTACGTGACTCATAGAAAATATAACAATCAAGCATGCTATCTTATGGTTAACCATGGTAATGGCCATCTATATGAGAAAGCTGAGAAAATATTAGGACTTTAGAACTGATTGTGCTTACTCACACTGGGCATAGCAGTTGTACATCCGAGTTTTGTCTAGAGACTTCTCCCCTGGACTAAAATGAAGACACAGAAGGAAATTTCCCTTAAAGCCAAGTCAATGTATTACTATCAGAAAAAAATCATATTTGAAAATTAGAAACAGCAGGAAGTACACTGTATTGAATGCTAAATTAATTTCTTCCAATAATTTATTTCAAACAGTATTTGATTAAAAGACAATAAAACATGCTTTAAATCTACAAAAACATGGTTATCACAGGCTAAGGAAAAAGTGGAATTGCTGGTAAGTAACAAGAGAATGCTGTTATTTATTTAGCTCTAGTAAAGCCAGCCCAGTCAATCAATAGCTGGGCATGTACTAAGGCAGTAGGGCTTGTATAAAGATGCTTATCAGAAATCCATGAAAAACATTCCACTTTTGATTATAGTGCTCCACACTGTCCGCAATACTGGTGAAGACTGTATGCCTCTTTGACAAGCCATATTGACAGAAATAATAACATAAAAACTACACTTCCTAATACGCATATCTTACTGCACAGCCGATTAACCACTATGCTGACTGAAATTACTTTGTTATTCATTTTATTCCAACTGATGTTAATATTTTAGCAGCTGATGGGCATAATAACTGATGTAGCATATTAGAAATTTTGAAAGGTGATATAAAATGTATATAATATAAAGAGGTGGAGAAAGCTGCTATGCTTTACCTTTGTAAAACATGAAAATGTCTCAGTTATGTGTAAGAAGTACTCAGAGCAGAACTAGTAAGTATTTGAAAAATTGTAAACGAAAAGGAGATATAAAACAAGAAGATTGTGATACACAAACTGGGTTGAAAAAAGTGACATTAAAAAAGATCTCTCTCTAAAAAAAAAAGGCAATTAAAACATGAAGATGAGACTTTTTCACTTCCACCTCTAACATAATGCTTGAACATCTGGAAACATTTACATTTGATGTTTTAATCAAAATATAACCTTTTTCTGCAACACAATAAGCACATTCTAACAAAAAAATGCCATTTAATTTACCCTAACCCCTAAAAATGTTTCATTATCGTTATATGCGAAAACAGCAATAGGACTAGATAAAACATAAAAGACCATACAATTATTTTTACCTATGCTAATAAGTCTTCCTTGCAGTTTTCTTACACAAATAAAATGCTATCTAGACATCATATGCACAACTTTCAACATTGTCTTGGTCACATTTTTCACTATGATGATATAAATTATTTCACTGCAGTGTTGCAATTCTGGTCCTACTACTCTTACTCAGCAAAAGCTCCTCTGGACTTCAACAGGCACCACAGTGGGCAAGGGCTGCCTCATCCAGCCCACAGTCTGGCACTCCAGTAATGGTAAGCTGGTGATTCTGCTACAGAAGTGTGCCTAAACTGACAGAATGTGGATGAATCCAGTGCACTTCAGCAACAATGACAAAGCAGAGAGTGGAAGAAGCTGGCCTAGCTCAGAAGTAGGAGGTAGCTTGTCCCTGCTGCCACATCACGTTTTGAATAGAAAAGGCTGGAGGAGGGAATGTGCTGCGGTAACACATCATCCTGGTGCTCAACTTCAGCTCTCACTGCCAAAGCCTCAATGACAACTTTTCTTCCTCAAAGCTCTCATTTTCCACAAACTCTTCTTCCTGCTCAGGAACTTAGCTGTTGAAGCACTTTTTCATCCTCTCTGCTCAAGAGCTTAAATCCCTCTACTTTTCCATCACAAAGATCCCTAGCACCTCCCCATCCCAAACTACCACTTCCTTAATAACTGCTCCTGGTACCCCAATTCCCTCCCTTTCAGACTGCCTCTGCTCCCTCTAAACCATTGGCCTACCTCTTGGTCGTAAGTCTCAAGTCACATCACTTCTGGCCCTATGCTAACCCGGGTCCTTAAATACATGACCCTTTCACACACTTCTCAGCTCTTTCTGTTCTGCCTGTGAGAATGTTGATCCTATTCCCTCCCAATTTTTGCCTTTTCTTGCCAGGCACATGCACATACCAACATGCAGATTTCATTATTCACCGCCTGGATCCTGCTCTGGCAGATTTTAAAAACCTACAATCAACTTACATTTATCAGAAAACAACTGGAACAAGATCCTGACAGGAGAAAGGAGAAACAGATGGAAACAACAGACATACTGTACTTGTCATTTGGTAACTGAATGAGAAATTGGGGTGGCAATAAAAGGCCCAGTCCATAAGAGACCAAAGAGGTGTTTGCAGAAAGGAAGGGGTGAATGAGGATGGTGACAGCCACCTATATGGTCCCACTTTCAACTTTTCGCTTATTCAGCATGCAGTTTTCACTTCACACATGATCCACCATGTTCCTGTATTCCTAAAGAAAATGCCTTTCTTCAGTTTTAAAGTTACTGAGAAAGTTGCAATCACTTTCCTTCTTTGTGGGCTTTGCCACCAACAGTCCATGTTTTTGTCATCTAGAAGCACTGCAGTATGAGCTACTCTATATACTCCAAAACAAAAGATTGCATGGTTGTCGCGGACCGAGATAGGTAAAGCCGCGACCCACACCCCCACCTCGGGGGATCGAGGGCTGAGGACCACTCCCCGTCACACCCACAAACAACGCTTAGGAATCAATAGGTTTATTAAAGGCACTGAGGGTGCTTTGCTATAGCAAAAGCAATGGAGCAAGGAGATACGAACATAAATCACCAAATAACCCATATGTTGCAGAGACCTCTGTCAAGTGCCAAGCAGCCTAGCACTTCTATTTGTGAACATCAGTCTATCTCTTACTCGTCTGTGCTTCTCTTTATGTTGCTGATGTCATGATCCAGAGAATTACTTTCCTATTGCTTCCTGTGGTTGAAATTTTTTATTCTTTGAGCCATCTTTCACCTCAAGTTTAATGACAGTCAGAAAGTGAATTAAAAAAATCATTTGGGCAAGCTTCAAAATTGTTTAATTTTTACTCTTAGTATATTAAAAAAACACATGCTGAACTACTTTTTGTTTTAAAGGGTGAGATAAATGCTTGGTTGGAACTCTGTTATGCCTCTTTGAGGCACAATACTGTCCACTAAAACCACTTGAGATAATATTACTAAGCAAAATGCCAGCAAAATTACCTGTCGAGTGTTAGCAGCAAGACTGTGATTTGGTTTTTCAAAAGAAGTGGAAAAAATCCAACCATGCTGGGCTTTTGGCTTTACTTATATGATTAGTTGGAATTGGGTTAGCTCAAGGAAAACTGAAATAAAAAAATCAAAGCATTTTTTGAGAGGATGGGGGGGTGGCAGGGCTAGTCAGTGCCAGGGGTAGAGGAGGAAAGTGTCTATGTCTGAGGACTGTGGTGATGTTTGTTGAATGCCTCGGCAAAGTGATTGTTTCTCCTTCCTTTGACACTTTTGGTTCACAGCATTAGAGAGCAAGGCTTTCAGCAGGGCTCAATTAATTGACCTACCCTAAAAGCCCTTTTTGACTTTTAATAGGTATGATGCTACGAAAAGCTGACAAAGTAACAAAGAAGCAGCTATAAAGTAGCGATGAACACTGCGACGTTTACATACAATCGTAGTAGACTAGAGCAGAGTAACTGCAAAACGGAATGCTGAAGGGTACAAGCCTGAGAATCAAACTCTGACTCTCACCTGGCTAATTCAGCAGGGGATGGGACACTGGAGAAGGGCACTAGGATGCCGGGGTAAGGATTAGGCACCCGTCAGCCCTCACTCAGTTCTGTCTGACTGAAGCTTAGAAATGCAGTGATGGGCTCCACAGGAGCTGTGTCCAACCCTGCTCAGCCAGAAAGATAAATGCTTCTGTCAGGCTTATAGAAGCAAATAGGAACACCTCCCTGAACAATTAATAATGAAAAGAATTAGATATTTTAAAACACTGACAGGTAATAGAATTTCAGATAAACACAGAAAAGCAAAGACTTTTAGACTTATCAAGTAAATACTCTGCAATGCTTTCTTATGACATGTAACATCCTTCATTTTGTAAAATCAGCTACTTAACTTCTGGAGAGGCTCCTGGGCTTCCCTATGAAGTCCTTAAGTGGCAGCTCCACCACTTCACCTTTCATTTCCTTTAATAAGACTTGTTTCTCCCGAGAAAGCTGCCTTTTTACACCATCACCCTTTGATTGAGTCCAAGGGTAATGTTTTTCAAAATTGGCAAAATATGTGATTTTAAAATACCTCTAGAATCACGTTTCTTTTCCTCTCATTCTTTCAGCCTTCCCTCAAATTAATAGGAAGCCCCTAGATGACATTCTCATAAGGGCAGAAATTGAAAGAATAATAAGGATATCCATAAATGTGCACACACATACATCTTCAATTTTCCCCTTTAAGCACATACTGTATAGAACATGCAGCATTCTCTATCCTGCACCGCCTCAGCACACTACAGAGGAGAGTGGTGGCCTGAATTTCTCAGTCTCTTTCCTTTTTTTTTTTTCTTTTTTCTTCTTTTTTTTTTGAATTAGACTAGACATGTAACTTTTTAAAAAAATTAACAAAATGCTGAAGAAAAGCCATTTCTGTGCACTTTGCCTTTTCTAATAGTTGAATACTAAGGAACATTTTGCACATAGTGGGAATTTTCAGGTAAACAATACTATCAGATCCACTAACGCTGGCCTTGTTAATCACTGAAAAAAATCCAGTAAACCTAACTACCTCGTGCCCGCAACTGGGTCATCTTGCACAGAGATGAAAAGACTAAGTGCAAGATCTGTTTTTTACTTTGCAAAGCTTTTTGTAAATGGCATCGCATGATCGTGCAAATGAAGAAAGGCAAGATGAGAAAATGAAGAAGAATTAAGTATAATCTAATCAGGAACCAACAAGGATTTATCTTTTTTTTCCTCCGCCAGAGACAAAGGGAGGCTTTGGCTTTAAATCCTTAGAACACAGTCTGGTGTTTCGCTTTCTTTTACAGCTTTTGGTAACGCTGAACATATACATATTTATTTTACATGTATTCATGTGTAGGTTCACGTAAGTGTGCATGCAAAAAAAAAAAAAAAAAAAAAAAGATAAAAACTGTAACAGGGCTGTTTAAAGGGCGCTGAAGCAGCTTCCTGTCACTTCAGAAACTAAGCACCGAAGCACCGCAATTCTTAAGCAAAATACATTTGCACCCGAAAAAATTTGTTTTCTGCATCCCTTTCCTGACCGCTACGGTGGGCGTTACTTCGCCTTTTCAGTGTCTAAACGCTTACTTCTTCCCCGATCCCCTGTATAATTAGCCGACCTTTGCTTTAGTTCATCGACTTTCGATCAAG
The DNA here is from genome assembly GCA_020745705.1 of Hemiprocne comata. Taxonomy (NCBI): domain Eukaryota; kingdom Metazoa; phylum Chordata; class Aves; order Apodiformes; family Apodidae; genus Hemiprocne; species Hemiprocne comata. The sequence goes on along the minus strand of CM036588.1, from coordinate 61,694,723 downwards.
GTAATAAATTGGAAGGACCATGATCATCACCAGCGATTTCAGCAACACACAGGCTCCCTTCCCGCCCCTCGCTCCGTGCCAGGGTCCCCTCGGCGCGGGAGAGGTTTGCTCCGGTGTGTGTGTCCCCGGGCTGGGGCAGGGACGTTGCCGAAGGGAGGGGGGGGGGGGGGGGGGTGGAGGGAAGCGAGGACCAGCGCTGCCGAAGCGCTCCCACTCTGTGTCCGCGTTTTCGGGCGACGGAGGGGCCTCTCTGCTGGACTCTCCAGCTAGCTCCGTCTGCGGCAGGGCGCGGGGGAGCAGAGGGGTGCGGACTAGCCGTCTCCCTCTGCCGCCCGCCCCGCGCCCACCGACCCCGCCGGGGCTCCTCGGGGCGTGCATCACGGGGACGTCGCCGGCCTCAGGGGATGCCCGCCAGCCCCGGGCTGCCCTGGCAGCATCCTCCGCCCGTCCCCGCCCGGCTGGAGACCAGGCGAGCCACCCGCCCCGCCCAGCACCGCGACGGCGGCTCCTCGAGCCTGAGCTGGGAGCTGCGGGACGGGCGCGCACGCCGTCCGGCGGAACCGGCCCCGCAGCCCTTCTCCCGCCCCCCCTCCACGCTCCTCTTCCTCTCGCCGACTGTAGCAGTAGCCCCTGCCCACGGGCTCCCGGCCGCCCTCTCCCCACCCCCGCGACCTCTGCGGGCGGGGGGGCGCGGCGCAGACCCGACCCCACCATGCAGGGAACCGAGCGGTGTCCAGACCCACCGTGTCCGCCTCGCAAGGAAGCCGGTGACCTGTAGATAGCGATAGGCACTGAATGATGTTTGCTGCTGCCATGGAAATGGTGAATGTGGTGAGCGCCCAAACTGGAGGCGCCCCACGCCACCCCAAGGAGGCCGCTGAGAGTGAGCGGGACTATCCAGAGCAGGGCCAAGCGGCCCCCAGTGCTGCTGCTAGTGGGTCCCGGCTCCGGGTTGTCCCTGAGGAGCCCCCCCATCCTCCGGTGCACGGCAAGCCGGCCCGAGGCGTCCTCGGGAGGAGCAGCGGCCACGGCAAAGGAGGCAAACTTTGGGCAGAGGCGCGCTCGCACACACGGACACGGCGCTGGCTGCAGCTCACCGGACCAGGCGAGCCATCTCTTCCCTTTGGGAAAGCTTATGAGCATCCTTTTTTCCAGGTCTTCGTGTACCCAAAACAATCCGAGACATAGTCAAAGGCGGAGAATCCAGGCAGTTCAGAGCCTTCGGAAAGAGGTGGAAGAGGGGGAAAGCCCCGCGCCCAAACAATCTCTAGTTTCAGCTTTCCCGGGGCTGGTGCTCATTAACAATACTCCACAGTTGCAAGGGCTACGAGAGTGCCAAGCATTCCCCCATCCTCAGTAATCCACCGTGTAGCCAATCATGCCACATTTCTGCTAAGAAAGAAAAAAGGGGATGCCACTCCATCAGCCAGCACTGGGAGAAAAATCAAACTGCTGCTCTTCCCTCCATTCATCTCCAAACTGGTGAGCCCTCACCCAGCGAGCTCTCTCCCGGCGCACACACACACACACACACACACACACACACACACACACACACACACACTCGTTCTCACACGCCGCCAGACAGTAATCAGGCTGCTTCGGCAATCTCAATGGTCTGACTATTGACAGTAACACCCGAGGATATTTTCAGGGAGAATAGTGCACCCTTATGAAAGAAGCTGGGGGGGAAAAAAATGAAAAAAAAAAAAAAATTAATAACCATGCTTGCAAAGAGCAGGGCTATGCAAATCTGCAGTCTCCAAACAGCAAATCCTGAAGCTTGGATGCAATGCAGAGGACGAGCCTATGTTAAAAGAGGGAGGCTGAGTTCAGCTCCCACACAGTCGCGCTGCCTCTCCTCTGCCTTCGGGATCTGTGCACTGCCAGAACATGGCTCGGGCGGTGCGGAGGACACGCACACGCCGCTCTTCCCCGCCCGCCGCCCATCCGCGCCGCGGAGTCAGCAGTACGGCGGGAGCATTTCCCCTCCTCCGATAGTTCAGATGTGCCAGTGTCTTGAAAACCCACTTTCATCTTAAAAAGAATAATTTCGGTCTTTTAATTGGCCTAAACTTCACCCATCAGGTGTTTCCCTCTGTCCGAGCATCGGCTTTGATTATGCGGTAATTACACACACGGCGCCTAACAAAGAGTTACCGGGTGGTTTTCTTTTTTTTCCAGTACTACTCAATTACCGCACCTTGGCTGCCCAACGCAGGGCTGAAGGGGGAAAAAAAAAAAAAAAAAAAAAAAAAATCGTATTCTGGGCTTCCCTGGCGGCAGGGCGGTGCCGGCAGCGCCTGCATCGCCCCCCAGGTGCGGCGCCCCGCCGCGGCTCTCGCCCCAAGCCTGCCCCCAAAACGGCGGGAAAGGCTGCTCTACCCTCCCATCCCCTCCTGCAGCCGAGGGTAGGAGATGTCACGTTTAAAAGGAAAGGTCTGCATTCAAAGGGAAAACATTTCTCCCTTCGGCGGGCCCCGCGCCGCCCCGGAGCCGGCGGCGCGAAGTGCAGCCCCTGCAGTACCGCACCTGGGCACAGCAGGGTGTGAGCCGCACGCTGCCGGCGCTCCTCACCATCCAGCCCTCCCTCCACCGCTTCCAGCCAGTCGTAGATCTTGTGCCGTGCCTTCAGCAGCATGAGATCATGGGTGCGGGGTGTGGATGCGTGAAAGGGAGATGGCGAGCAGTGGGTGTGAGAATGCTTTTTTATACATTTCGCGTTAGTTTAAACGAAAGCCGCTGCAATTTGCTGAGGCACTTTCTAATTCGCAAGGATGCGAAAGGAAGTCACATACCCTTACTCAGCCGCGTAGGCTTATGAAGGAGAAATGCATTTCTCCCTGGCTCTATTCAGTCCAGGGCGGATGGCTCCTCCCGGCGAGTGGGAGAAACGCCCTTCTCGGCGGGGTTGTGCCGAGGAATGCACACGGCGCCGAAAAGGACCCCAGAACGCTCCGAGCAAGAGGCGATGAAGAGGCAAGCCCCTGCCCTGCCCCGGGGGCGGTGCGGTTTACACCCCTCCCCGCCTGGCAACATCCCAAATCAGCCTTGCCTAGTACTCGAAAGTTTTGCAAAGGCGCCGAGGTAAACTGCAAAAAGATCTTAAGGCAGTGATGAAAGAACTCAGGCAAAACAAAAACGAAACAACAAAAAGCAAAAAAACAAAAAAACAAAAAAAAAAACCCAAACAAAACCCCCCTAAAAAACCGCAAACAAGCAAACAAAACCAAAAAACCCGCTGGCTTATCGCCCAGACCCCTTATACCTTTCATGGAAGTGCAAGTAGGCACGGGAGGAAACTCACAGGAGGAATATCGAGGTGCGAGGGGGTGTGCGGGCATCCCAGCCAGGTCTCCACCAAGCCGGCCCCGAGGGAGCGATCCTCGGGGGCAGGGGCAGTCCTCTGCCACCCCCGGGCTTGCCACAGGGAAAGGCAGCTTGTAAGAAAATCAGTGACTTTTCCAATCTGTCTGAAGGAGCCTGGTTGTAAAAGAATTAGGAAACCTCAATTTTCCAAACTATCAGCTTGCAACTGCCATGCACTGTCACCTCTTAAAAAATAAAATGCAATAAATTCTCTAAGTTTCAGAGCTAAGAAAAGTAGAAAAACATTAAATAAATCTTTAAGAAACGTTAACCTTGATTTGCCACCTCTCCTAAAATTAAAGCCCCAGCTGTATGTTTCCTGTTCATGCAAATAACATGTTAGAATTTTTATCCATAAAATACCACTAGGTTTCTATCAATCTGACTCAGGAAACAAAGTATTTCAGTCAGTCACTGGCACCAGTTTTTCAGTAAACTGTTCACACACTGCTGCCGTTTTAGAAACATGCAGTAGTTAACTGACTATTCTTAATGATTCCCGTCATCTTGCAGACAAGTTAACTTAAAATTGTTACCACTTCTCTGAAATAGGAAGCAGATATTGGCAACCGTGTTGGAAAGCAGTTGTTCAGATACAGTTTCCATTTGGCAAGTCCTGTCTAGACTAACTTTTGCTCCGCTGTTTTAAGGTCTCCATCAAGAGCTGTATGCTGCTACCTCTTGGTGGGAGTTCCCCTGTTGGCACCCGGCTGTAAGGTTCCCATTAGGTGGAACCTTGCAACAGAGGCTTGCCGCAGGTCCCTTCTAGCCTGAGCGTAGCTTATTCAACTAAGGTACACTTTGGTGTGCATACAGTAGGACTTGGTGCAATCGTCCTTCTTTCTCTGTGTTGTCAGGTAATGATTGTAGCTTAAGCACCTTAATCTAAGTTATTACTCCATCTGCCATCTATTGTGTCAGGGAGGCCTAAAGTGCTTAAATACCATGGATAAATTACTAAAATGTTTAGATACTTCACGGGTACCTCATTTAATATTTTACTGAGGATAAAAAGGGTGTTTAAGTGCTCAGCATTATTAAATGTGTACTGTTTTGTGCAGTGCACGCACATTACCAATAACGTTTCTAGTTTGAATCTGTGTTTGGAGACTACTTAGAGGAGTTTTTTCATCCGACAGAATATAATGGGTCATTTTTAGGTGTTAAATTATGATGTTAAACACTACTTAGGGACTGTTAAATTAATGGATTGTTTTGCTGCTGCCTATCCAAACCAAAAGTTGAGGACACAAAGACCAGTCTCCACAAAGCTATTTCAACATCTGACTCCTATTTAAGTACCCGCTAAAAATGTGAATGGGGAGACTGACACCTAAGTAGGCATCCCTTCCTGGATCTGGCAACATGCTCAGCACCTTGTATATAGTAGCTCACATTCTAATCACATTTGACATTTTCCTGGCTCTGCCCTCTGCACCACAGAAACAAACAAGAGGAGGCTACCCAAGTTTCAGGGAGGAGCAAGGTGATCTAAAGCAGGGCATGGGGAAGACATGAGGGAAAGTAATTTGAGGAAAATATCACAAAAATACTGGAAATTGAAAGAATAACAGGAAGGGGGAAAGGAAGGTGAAGAAGGAAGTGTGTATGAAATCAAATGAAAGGCATATGGGACAGGAAGGCAAAAGAGGGAAATTCCAGGAAGTAAAATCCTCTCTTGCTCTTTTTTTTTGTGCTAACAGCAAACACTTCTTTCCAATTTGTAGTAAATCTTGGTAGTCAGATACTTTAAGTCTTTTCATGTTTTATTTAAAAAGCTTAATTGGGTGTCTTAGCACTCAGAGTTAATCTTTTTAATGAAGAGTAAAAGTTAAAAGCATCCGCAAGTAAACATTATGAAAGCCAATGGTAAGCAGCATTTCTTATTTAAAAATACTTTCTTTTTTACCTCCTGCTGACATAAGAGTGAGAATAGAATCTTTGTTATCTGAGGACTAGCTGAAGCTGAAATAATCTGCTTTTAACCCCCAAGGGCACATAATAATGTACTCCCAACACAGTCAACATTGTGGTATCAGTCTGTGAAAGTTCACTCAAAGAAAGAAGAACTGGTAAAAATAAGGCAATAAACAGGTTTGTGTAAAGACGTAAACAGCCTAGTGCAGGCATAACATAAAGTGTAAAAAAAAAAAAATCTACTGTGTTCACAAGGTAGTTTTTAGTATCTCAGAGACTTAGCTCAGTTAAGCTAATTTCATAGGTTTTTTTAACTCCATTTAACACTACCCCGTGCAGGTCACACTGGTAGGAAATTTGACTTTTTATCAAGTCGTTTCCACTGATTCTATAATACCAAATTCCTAAGTCTGTGAGTAAGAACATCCTTAATTGTAAAACCATGTTCTCCTGGCTTCATCTAGTGCCATTATCCTATAAACACCAAATGCTCCTACAGAAGATTTAAATAAAAACAAGTACTTCCATGAGTATTATTTACATTACTTCCTTGGATATTTACACTACTTCCTTGGATAAAATCAGATCTTTCTGGCTGGTACAACAATATCTTCCTACACCATGAGTACTGCTATATCAGTTAAGATGAAGGCGACACCAGCAAAACTTAAATGCCAACCATGCTATAGGCTAGCAGAAGCTGTCAGTTAAATTCAGAGCTCCCTTAGTATAAGGGCTGCCTTATGCAACCAGACTTCTCTGGCCACCACTGTCCTCCAGAGATGAAATCCTGCACTTAGTCTTGTAACATCCACTCTTAAACTCCTGAAGCTCAAGTGCTGTTCAGCATACTCAGAAAAGAAAATCCACAACTATGTATCTGTATTACAGGGAGCACTATTCAATGAACACTTTAACACACTTCCTACGTTTTTCTACTATAGCTTTTCTCCACTACTGGGTATGGAATCTCAGTTCATCTGAAAACCTGTGGACATCTTGTGATGACACTTAAGCAGGCCAGAATTTGTTTATCCATCCTACAGACTAGCAGCTTAGAGAAGAAAACATTCAAGCTAACGTTTCAGCTTACCACTATAAACTATGATGAATTCAAGGACCTATACACAGACCTATACATCTCCAAATACTAAAATGTATAAATACATGTTATATTTATGTCATAAAGAGATTTTACCATGGAAATACTTAGGCTGCCTTCTGTGTAGTGCAGCTATTCTCTCTATAGGTATAGTTCAAAATAAATCCCAGTACAGTGAATAAGTCTTTCTGTCCATAAATCTGTCCATCCAAATAAGCTTAAATCTTCATAATAAATGGTTCTTGGCTCTGTGTGTATAAAGATGGAAACAATCTATTTCTCTCTCTTCCTTGCTGTTAAAAGCAAGCTGTCTTTTATTTGTTTCATTTTATTGATACCATGCACCTAAGCCAGCTCCCTTCAATCTCGAATAGAAAGAGCTCCTAGGAGAACATTTTCCAACAAAGAATTTTGACTCTGAAAGGAAGCTTGGTCCATCAGCCTTCAGGGCTTTTTGCCAAGTCCATCTACGGTTGCTTGGGTTAGCCTTGGTTTGACCTGCCTTGAGTAGGATGGCTCATAATCCCCTCTGGGGGTTGTCTTTTGCTGGCTGCTAGTGCTGCAATACCATTTCCTATTTCTTCCCTTCCCTTCCCTTCCCTTCCCTTCCCTTCCCTTCCCTTCCCTTCCCTTCCCTTCCCTTCCCTTCCCTTCCCTTCCCTTCCCTTCCCTTCCCTTCCCTTCCCTTCCCTTCCCTTCCCTTCCCTTCCCTTCCCTTCCCTTCCCTTCCCTTCCCTTCCCTTCCCTTCCCTTCCCTTCCCTTCCCTCTCTGTCTCTCTCTCTCCTTCTCTAACTTTGTACAAAGGGTGCTAACACTTTGGCTAGGTTCCCCCCTTTCATTCCAATAAAAAGCCACAGGAATTAAGGCCAAATGCACATGTATACACATACAGGGATTTAAGAGATTTGTAGTCCTGTATCAAGCAGGGCAGGCCGTACTTGTGTTCTCTCTGGAGTACTGCATGAGCAGTTTATTCTATCGGCAATTAGACTGACGCAGAACCTGCAAAAATCTGATTTCTGCCAGTGCTGCTGCAGAAATTGGCACTGCATTGCCACAGAAAAGAGAGATCCCTGACTATAGCTTAAATGCTACTAATTTGAACTCCTCATCAAATACTCCAGAAAAAGAAAAAAAAAAAATAGACAAAAACCCCACAACCGAAAACAAAAAAATCCAAAACTACACAACAAAAATTGGTTGTAAATTAGTCACCAAGAAGTTTGATGAGATCAGTGACCAATGTCAATAACAGAACTAAGCCCTGTGCTCTTTTGTAGCCAGTAGATGCATATGTAGTATATGCAAAGCCTTTTTGTTTATAAAGGCCTCCAGAAATGGGAAAAGTGTGTGTATTAGGTTGTTTGCAGCTTTTGTTATTGCTTACCATAAATAACACCTGAGATACTAAATGCCACATCAGGGCCAAGTTCACACTAGACTCAAAGTGCAATGGCCCTAAAATGGGGAAATTGAGTTTGAAGACTGTGCAAGGCAAAGTTGATTGCCTTTCTTCTTGGTGGGAAGCCCACTGGTAGCCAGGAGAGTCCTAAATTATGTTTGTGGAGTGCCTGAAGTTAGTAACACTCAGGAGTGCAGATGTTCCTGACAGGATTTCTAAGATACCACCCATCATGAATCATGATCACCACTCCATCCCTAGCCCATTCCTGTCCATGGTGGAGAAGAGGATGCATAGCGGAGTTCCACTTTCAGTCTTCCCTGAATGCATTAGTCCTGGAACAATATTGGCAATTAAAGGGGTAAGGTACAGCCTGCTACCATTCTGTCCACTCTTCTAGTTCAATACATTGCTCTAAACTCTTAACAGCAGTAGTATTACAAGTAGAAATAACTTGTAGAAACAACAGAATTTAAAAAACAGTGGTAAGAAGACGGCATTAACTCTTCCCATTCATAACTTTAAAAAGTCTAAATACTTACTTAGCTTATAAGCTTTTTATTTCTTTTTTATTTTGTTTTTTTTTGCTACCCCCAGAAAAAGTGTCACCACTGTGCAGAAACCGTATTTGTTCATAGTGCCAAGCAAATTTTCTATAGCTGAGTTATGAACCTCTGAACATACAAGTTTAAAATGGAAATGATGACATAATCTTAAATGGCACAAATACTGCCACTACAATAATCCTTGTAATCTAATATATTAGCCCTAGGGCGATGGAGGTTGAATTGCTGGTCTCAGACAGCCTTTCTGAGGCTCAGTGCAAATTGCATAATTATTCTACATCCTTCAATTTCTTTAAAATACATTTCAGATGCAGTATTATACATTCCAAAATATTTGTTCTTCAGAGATTGATTTGACTTTTTTTCCACTTTAAAGAGATATATGACCTCAGAGGTATGTGAAAAATCATTAATCAAGTTTATACTGTCTAACACTCCTTTGTGAGTGAAAGACTTACTTTTTTCCAGATTTCCTCAGTTATGTTGCCAAGATGATTCCTCTAGGGAGCCATGTGTTTATCTTGACAGGTGTTAGCGAGATCTGCAGTCTCAGTGGAATTGTTACTTGTTGCTTTGAGGTACAGTAGAAAACATTAAGTCTGCAAACTAATGAACTTACCTTATTACATTCTAAATAAAATAAACCACAGAGTAAGTTGGATTAATCTACTAATGCCTTTCTAATGAAGCTTTTATTTGGCATATGGTGTGGTCTTGTTATTTTCCTCATGTAGCTAGTGCAAGCAAAAACTCAAAAAATTATTTTCAGATTGCTATTTTCCTACTGTAACCTTTGATTATCATCTGCAAGACTAAATGGATTTTTTTTAAAAAGGAAAAAAAAAAAGCAATCAGATCAAAAAAAGAAACACAAGTACCACTGATAGGAGAAAACTACAACTTCTACTGCTCGTGCTAGGGGAAGAATATAAACCACTGCTGCTAAATTATAATTACTTTAAAATGCATTATGTGACCTGTTCTGACAATGTCAGGGAATCATTAGCTAAATATTGTAACTTCTAAAGGTAAATACTCATTCCTTAGTTATAGTCCTTTAGTGTTTTCCATCTGTAACACACTATATTTTTGTGATGCATATTAGATGCAATTAAACAATAGGTGCTTTTAACAAAAAAGAGTGATTTTTAAGCTAGGTGAAACAAGACACCATCATTTTCAGCCAGCTATGCCTTTTGCTTTTAATTGTCATTTTCTTCCTGTCTCTGTATGTACAAGGTCAGAACAAAAGAAAAAAAGTCTCTTTAATAACATTCATCTTCTGGGAATATGCTGCTGAATTTAGGTATAAACCCATAATGGCATCTCAAAGAATAGCAATTTCTCCCACATTTCAGCTTTGATTTGCTGTTTCGAATCCTTAATTTCCTTTTTTTCAGATTCCCATATAAAATTTTGCTTTGCTTCCACATTTGCAAATGTCCATTTGAGACAAAAAGATCTTTTCATCGCCAAGTTCTCCCTTCCCTTTATCTACTTCAACAACAAATTAGCAGCCAAGTCTTTGTAAAGGATAATAAAATAGATACAGTGAAAACAGAGTGAAAACATAGTTTTTCTTTCCTTCAGCACCAGCAGCCAGAAGAAGTATGAAAGCAATGGATCATGAAGAAAAGCAATTTCCTACTTCAGGGATTAAGCAATGCCCTCATTTGTAATGTTAAATGAAAGTACTAGTGCTTTTTGTTGTTTGTTTGGTTTTTTTTCAAGTAATACCCATTTTTTTCCTCAATTTAAATAATATTCACTAGAGAAGCACCGACTGAGTCCCAAGCATCACTTTCTAGCCAATCAATAACACAGATAAAAGCCTTTATATTGTATTTCTTTGAGCAGGCCTATTGATAGGGCAAGAAAAATTAAGTTATGACAGAGGCCAAAGATCATTAGCTTAACGAGGGAGGATATCTGGTGATACACGTGTTCTGTTCTTTTCCTAAGGACAAATATAAGGGATTATAATATAGAAAATATACAGACTTGTGTTGAACCTTTCAAATAAAGACAGCTACATACACTTTCCTGTCACAGTACACATCTCTCACCCAGTGGCACAGTAAAACTAACTACTTCTGTGATGATGCATGGCTAGGCTATCAGGTGAAGTGCCATACCTTCATCTAAAACATCGTCCTACGCTTCCCTTTAGTAGTATGGAAAAGATGGAACTTCTGCCTCTGCCACAGCTTTTCAAGTGCAACCTCGGGCAAATCGCTACAAATCGTTAGTCACTTAATAGCTAATTGACAAGCTAGGTCAATGTTATCAGTCACAAGGACAAAGATTATTTGTACGAGTAAGGCTTGGCATAATTACATCCTTCACACCAATGCTGAAAGGTTTCAAAGCCTTTCATTTTCAAGCACTGTAAAACAGCGCGTTCCAGGATTAAGACTTCTATACCTACAAATTTGTATCTATAAAGCTCTAACAGTGAGGCATTAAAACCAATACTGTAATTAAAGCATTTTGAAATCTCTTAATGATAAATGCCAAAGTTTATAATAATTATGGATGCATGAGCCTTCCTCATATAAATGGGAATACTGTAACTATCTGATCAATTTTGCTTAATGGGGAAACTTGTATGGGAAAGTCTTATCAGTGTAAAAAGATTTTTCTGGACCAAGCTCATGCTCCTTAGCATGTATGCAAACAATACCTGCAACTATCTGGAGATTGGAAGAAGAAAATAATTTACTTCATACCTATGTTTTGGTTTTTAATTAATTACATTACATTTTTTCCCAGCTAAGACAAGGTGCCTGCTATATAATTAAAATGAAGAGTCACAACCAAGTTATCTTTTAAAACCAGGTTGTAACAGGAAAGAAAAAAAACAGGTTGTAACAAGACTTCTCAGCTGAAACTTTATGGCTCTATCAAAACTTGCTTAATTTTATCTGTTTATTTCAGTGCATAATAAATGGTGTACTCAGAGAAAAATATATGATGCATACATATTTTTAAAGGCTTAGAAAGCTAGTTTTCTTTTAACATCCTTGGATATAATTTTGTTTCTAACAAGTAAAATGAGAAGAATGGGGCCCTACAAAGGATAATGTCTGAAACCTGCTCTTTGAATCTTTGCACATGCTAAAACTATAATCAATTTCAGTAGAAAATATGGGTGCATTGCTGGCCATCTTTGGTTATGCTGATAACACGTACTGGTGTTTTGTTAGGAAGTTTTCAAAAACCACCATATTGAACCACTAGCCTATAATAGCTCTTCCACATTTAACAGGATATCAGTTCCTGAAGCTGTTTTTCTTTTGATGCACACAATGTACTGCCAGTAATTTTAATCAGAATTATGCCACACACTGGAGGAAGACAATGACATAATATCAGTGATCACAGATTTTCCATATCCCTGCCTCTTACAGAGGTACTGTATTTGCTACTGATTTGTGGCTGCTTTGTTTAAAAAAAGCTTAGTAATAGTGTGGTCCTTCTCATCCAGATACATCGAAGTGCTTTATAAAGCAGTGAAAGCCGTGCAGCTGAGAAAAAACTTGCAGTGAAACTTCTTTTTATTTGGTAACATGAAAAGGTCTCAAATTATTTGTAATGAAAAATAAAGGAAACATACTATGAAAACTAAAGCATGACATTTTAAAAAATTGATTTAATTTTAAACATTATGTTCCCTTTCTTCATTTTTTGTAGCCTTGGTTTAAAAAAATGCCTTTACTGCATCACAATTTTTCAGTTGTAATTGAACAAATCATCTCTCTCAAATACTTTCTTTTCAGAACTTCTTCTAAACCTAAAATTAGTTAATTCCTATAGCTCAAATCAGGGCACTTTACTCAATAAAACTCCTACTCTAAGTAATGCCCTGAAAGCCTTCACCATATTTTCACTCAAGGAATAAAAAAAAGCCAAAGGAAGATTAAGTAGTATGATATAAAATTACAATGCTTGATACTAAGAACCTCAGTTTCCCTTTGCTTTGTTCCTGTAAGCTAGTTTTAATGAAAATATAATCGTTCTACTCTAAACAATAATCACTGTTGCCATCTCTAACTAACAAGATTAGTGAAAAAGCTCAGTGTGTGATGTGGGCAAACACCTGTGTCAGGTCAAGTGGTAGGAGATAAACCTCTATCAAGCCCCTAGCAGGGATACAGCCTGCGCACTGGGTACATAATAGGGCACATGCTCTACATTTCGTTGCATCAAAGTGGAATGTGCCTGCCTTCAATCACATGACCTAACACAAAGCTTGGGACCAGGATCCCTGTTTCTTACCATTCTAACAGAAAGCACAATTTGCAATTGTGTCATATGGGATAAGGAGCAACCCTTGTTAGGTTAAGAATGAACTTCTACACTAGACTACATCATACAAAAGGTTTATGAATTCCAACATACGCAAGAGTAACACCCACATGGCCAGATACTTTTGAGCTCTGATATGCATGCTATGTTTGAAAGCCACAAAGTGAGAGCAGAAGGATGGGCTGTTGCATGGTTTCAGCCAACATCCCATTGACCCAAATGGAATTTCTACAAGCCAAATACCTGCACGCTACTGTAAAGTTAAAACATTCCAGCAAAATAAAATATGAGCTACAAATTATCAGAAGCCTTTTTTTAATTCTCACCTAGTACATGCTCTCTGGGGAGACCTTATAGAGGCCCTCCAGTACCTGAAGGGGCTACAGGAAAGCTGGGGAGGGACTTTTTACCAGGGCATGTAGTGATAGAACAAGGGGGAATGGTTTCAAACTGAAAGAGGGGAGATTTAGATTGGATATTAGGGCAAAATTCTTCACTATGAGCGTGGTGAGACACTGGCACAGGTTGCCCAGAGAAGCTGTGGATGCCCCATCCCTGGAAGGCCAGGTTGGATGGGGATTGGAGCAACCTGGTCTAGTCGAGGGTGTCTCTGCCCATGCAGGGGGGTTGGAACTAGATGATCTTTAAGGTCCCTTCCAATCCTAGCCAGTCTATGATTCCGTAATTCTATTGAGTTGCACAGGGGGAAATAGCTTCCAACCTTAAAAGCTTCTAAAGTAACTTCTCTAGTCAAGATGGACTTCAATGATATGACTTAGTATATGAAAAAGTATCATTAATGTATCATTACCACTTTGCGCTTTTTTTTTTATCAAAGGAGTTTTATAATGTGTAAGCAATACCGTAAAGGCTTTCTTCCACTAAAGAAGCTCAGAAATAAGCAAATTCACAAAATGAGTTTTCCAGAAGGAAAATTCTAATTAAGCATTTGAAGAAGTTTGCTTCTTCCTTTCCAGTACTGCTACAGTTTGGGAAATTTTGGTCATAAATATGACTAGCAGCAGGGAATTCCTGTGTCACTATTTAATACAGACCCAGGTGGTAAACAACAGCTAAGTTTTTGTTAATTTATTTAGAATCTCTAATTTAATCTCTTCACATGAAAAGGACAAACTGCTGTGCCACTGAAGTTTCTGGTCACAGTTATGAGATCAGCAGATATTTCATCAATGTTTAGCCATAGATACCTACACAGCATTCGGAAATTTTCTGATCTGGGTGATTATAACCACAAGGACTGAGAAAACCCAGAGCTTTAACACAAACCTGGCCCTTACTCTGCAATGCCTGTACGTGTACCAAATTTCCAATGGTTGGCAAATAGGATGAGTCAAGCACTCTGAAATGAGTAAATGTTGATCTCTGGTATCTTGCTGTGGCAAAGAGAAAATGTATTTTTCTTCAAAATGAGGACTTTCTTCCGTATCTATTCAGTTGATCAATCTTCAATAAACCTTGATCATATTTATCGAATAGATATATGGGAGGGTAAATTAATCTGTACTTCTCTCTTTAGTTGCCTAGTTTTAGCATGAGCCTCCATGTTTGAACGTGGTTCAGGGTGACCCTGTGAGTTAGCATCTGCTCATAGCATATTGAAATGTACAAATACAAGTATAGCCTGCAAAAATGTGAAGTAACTCTTCACTTCCGTTCAGCATTAATAAAGACTCAGCAGGAATATCAGCTACAAATGTGGACATTGCGCTCCAGGAAGACATGAGCCAATTGAGAGAAATGTGAGAAGAGCAACATGACCAGAGTCAAGAGAACATGAGCCTCGATAAAGCTTGAAAGAATTAGGCTAGAGAGGAGACAACGGAGATGGAACATGATAATAGCCTTCAAATACATGAAAGTCTGTTTCAAAAGAGTAAGGAAATAACCTGTTCTCAGTAACAATGATGGACAGGACAAAAAGAAATGTGCTAAATTGCAGCAATTAAGATTCAGGGTAGATAATAGGAAAATCTTCTCACAGCAAGTGATAGGCAAGTACTATAAAAGATCACCTAGAAAACGGTAAAATCTCCACAGTTAGAATTATTTCAGAGCATTGTAGACACAAGTCTTTCTAGAACTATTAAAATATAATTGATTATCTTTTTGATACTGGGATGATGTCCTGCAGTCCCTTTTGCCTTTATATTCCTATGAATAGGATTCCTGCATGCAATGATTCATGCTGAAAATTGTTAAACTGCAGAAATTTAAATATTCTCCTCTAGGCCTCCCCTTGTCCAGAGTGGGTGCAGAAGTAAGTAGGAGTATACTTCCTATCAACACTCTCTTTTGCCCCATATGTGATGTTACTAGAGATGACAAGCCTATTTGCCTGTTTTTGCATTTCTTAGAAAATAAAAGTGAGAATAACTGACCTTATGTAGGCCAATAGTAAACAAATTAATAGGAAAGCAAATATCACTTCACCTTAAATTCCTCTTCTAGGTCACAAAAAAACTCCAAATGAATTCAGGGAAGAAGAAAATACATCAAGCACAAAAATTTTAGATGAGTTGAAAAGTCTCATCATCCACTTCTGGTTCTAGAAGAATATTCTGCGAGATATGAACTTTTAGGTGACATACATATGTCTGTACATATATATGTGAGTGTATGTATTTGCCAGCTTTTAATACTGACAAAAATTATGATTATTAGACCTTATTTCCTAAGGATGGACCATATTATTTGTTATGACCTATAACACACAGGAGATTCAAACACTGGCATGCTCCTAGACTCAGTGGGTTTAGTATTCATTAATTAGTTCATTCTCATGGGATGTAACCTTCAATCATCCTATTTAGAAAAACTTCCGGTTTTAAACCTGAATTACAATATTTTGTTGAATGGTATTCTCAACATCTTGTTCTAAATGTTTTTTTCTCTGTAGCTTTATCACTGAAAAGTTCAGATAGTTGGATACAGTGGTGTCCTATTGACCTTATACGCGGCCTCTGATATGTACACTAAATGAAGAAGCACCCAGTCCCTAGATTCGGACAGCCCTGCATGAAACTTTCAAAAGTTAATTAAAACATGATTGAAATAATTTACTTTAAGATTTCATATTAAAGCTTGAGTAAATTTTGCTTGCAACAGGTATGAGGGAGAAAACTGTAGGCTCAACACAGGAGAGAGTTATGAGCTATTGTTATTGAGGATAAGGAGGAGTAGAAATCCCCTATCCCTTCCTCAAGTTACATCTGTAAATCTCCATTTGTTACACCCTTCACAAGCCTCCTCCTAATTAATAATTTCTTTTTTCTCTTCCTGGTAAATGGCACTGCTGTGAAGAGTGGGGAAACATCTCCAGAACAAGTTCCTGCTGCTTACATCCCCATTTGGAGAAGACTTTGCCAGCATGTAAAGTATCTCCAGATTTACCCCTCATTTATTAAATTCATTAAAGACTATAATGACTATTGAATTTCTTTTCAGCAGGACACTCTCTTGTCAGAAATTCCCCATCCACTGTTTTTCAAAGAAACAGTTTCCTTCGATCCATACTGTAACTGAAATCCCCATAACTTAAAAATAAACCTGTTGCAACTCACTTCTCCACTGCTGATAGCTGTATTTCCATTCAAAAAATTATCTCAAAAATTACACGTGAGTCTTTCCTGACAGCATTACCTTCCTGCTTCATAGTATTTTTCTGCAATTTTCTAAATACAGTTTTAGAAACAATTAATCTTGGTTTATGGTTCTATTTCAGATTCTTCAGCAGGATAATACATTGAGAAAAAACAAAGCATCTAAATAATATAAGAATTGTGATGAAAAAAATGAGGACAGTTGGATAAAAATAAACCTCATTATTATCTAATCCAATTCATAGCTGCAATGTCATACCCATAAAATTCAAGAATGAGCATCCCTAGAGGAACGGGAGAAAACTATTCAATAGGATGCCATCACAAGATCTAGGAAGTACTGAATGGGTATTGGAGGGAAATGCAGAAAGGAGAACCAGAGAATGAAAAGAAGCAGATGACCCAGAGACAGAAATCTGTAATACAATATAATACAAACTAAAAGCTGGGGACATTTGACTTCCCAGATTGTAATTTTATCAATGGATCAAGTGACTAGAGAATACATGATGGGAAAATCTGGTAATTCACAATTATTTATTCTTTTAAGATACTAATGAAATACATGCTCAAATTTAGTGCTACTCTTCTTGAAAAGGAAAGTGAAGCTTTTTCCATCGTATTTCAGAAAAGCTTTAGGACTGAAATGGAATATATTTCAAATGGCAACATCAAAGTTATCTTGTTCTATCCCAGAACACACAAAGTTAAAAAAAAATAAATAATTATTCTAGAAGTGTTCTGATGCCGATTTCTTATACATAGGAAGCTTGGCTTTTTGCCAAGATGAATGAAAAAGTATACAGTTTCATTGATTCATAGCTGTCCAATTATATATAATCTTCACTTACTACTCCTGAACAAGGACAATTTTTATGTCATTATTTTCCTTCTGATTTTCAGCAAGTCAATCATTACTTGTTTCAACAGAACATCATTATGGGTTGCTTTTCTCTCCAAATACATTTTCCAGTGGATTGTAGTTAAAAATAAATTTTAAAAACAAAACACCAGAAACCACACAAATAGAAAAAAACCACAAGCTAACAGACCCTCCAAAAACAACTCCCCCACCCTCCCCAGCAGTACAACTAGGCTGCTTACCCTCCTATTTAAAAAAGCATTCTCTGCCTTCCTAGAAATTCCAGCTTTTTTGGTGAATATTGTTTGCTGGGTAGATCACCATAGTTATAAAAGAGAGCATGAGGAAATTAAATGAGAAGGACAAAGAGTGTGAGTGGGGTTTGTTAGTACGTGCAAGCATGAGAGAAAAGAAAAAGCTCTATATTTAGGTTTATGTACCCTTTGCAGCATTTCAGAGGTTCTCAGCAGTCCCCAAGAAAGCTTCTGCTCATACGCTTTCCTGATTAAGGCAATAAATACTGAAGGAATCTCATATTAATGAGTAATTTGCTAAATGAAAAAAACACAGCCATTTTTAGAAATGCTTTAGCTAAACAATAATGTAATACTTAGGATGGGTCAAGTCGCCTTTACCCATACACATTTTATTGCAGTTTTCTGAAACATCTAGAATATACTTCAAGCACCCTGTGAGGGACCAGCCCTCAGGACCCGTGCTTACTGGACTTGGCGTTGAAACCCCATTGTAACCCTAAACAAAGTCTCGTTTGCATCCCAAAAGGCCCACCTGAGAGGATGGAGACAGTGCTGATGGCTGCATATGGCCTGAGGCCTGCATGTGCACCGATTGAGATAAGGATGGAGGGGCAGAGCGGGCGGAGGCCCACTCCAGCTGCTCAGGCTTATGACTCAAACACGCTTGCTCACCTCCTCGAAACAGGGAAACTAGGCCTATAAAACGGGGGGCTGCAGCAGTGGGCTTGGGCAGCCTCACTGACACCAGCTTGTTTCTGTCGGCTGGCCCAATGCTGGATCCAGGGCTGGTGATTTTCTAGTACCTAACTCTAAACTTTTCTTCTCCTTCTCTCTCCTTTCCTAAAATCATTAGGTAATGCAAGGCCTAACCATGATTTTTTTCTCAGGTTGTGCAGATTAAACATGTGTATTGTACTCTTGCGATCTAAATATCAGCCTTTATGATTGTGCAGCCTAAGATAATAATTGAAGTACCTGTATTCCTTCTATAGTTTTAATTAAACCTAATATTCAAATACAGACCTTGAGTGTTGTTTCACCATAACCTGATCAATCTGTTTGTTTAAATTTAGAATGGATTACAGGTAACAATGCTGCTAATAGATGTAAATTGCCAATAGGACCTGTAATTGAATCAATCTGTTTTTCCTTTCCACCCTCTGTTTTTGTAGTTTTCTAAGCTTTGATTTCAGGAACCTCTCACTTACATTCATCTACAGCACTGTAAAGTAGTATAAATCATGCAATAATTCCATATACTAATATAATTCCATAATCTTCCATGTAGGAGGACATGTATACTTTTTCAAGATATAGTTCCTAAATTATATCTTTATGTTCTTCAGTGATGTACTAATTCCTTGAATTTTAAGTGGTTTTAATTATTTCCTATTACTATACTGCTTTTTGCTGTACAAACCCCAACTAATAAACTTATTGTAGAAGTGAAAATATTATTATCCCCATTTTAAGCTAGATGGAAGTGCAGTATAAATTAAACAAGGGTAATAGAAAGTTACTATTTCCAGATTACAAGATTAAAAAAAGGAGCTCATCATGGCTAGAATAAGAATTATAGGAATTAAGGCTAAAATATACATAGACAAATGCACAATTCATGCAAGTGAATATACATTCACTGATTTCAACACAGCAGTAACAGCTTATACATGAAGAGCCACTGCTTGGTAAGTAAACAAAGTACAAGCATAAAGCCCATTATTAAGTATGTCTGTTAATGTCAGAAACAAAATCCTTGCATTATACTGAACACAGGCAAACTGTCTTTCTGCAGAAAGGCAAAAGCAGAAAAAAATTAAGCCAAACGCTCACTATAATCTAGTTCTATCTAATGCTAATAACATGCAGGTAATATCCCAAAGGGAAAAGTTATTCTGGCTATGCAAACTAATACAATGTCACTTTAATTGAAAGGCAGAGAGTCATGCCATGACAAAACACCTACCTATTTCTAAAACATAAACTGAACTGTATTTCAATAGGCTGGAAGTAGCACGGCCAGGCTATCTTTCAGCAACAATATATCCCAGTTTCTCTTCTTCCCTTACCTTTTCAAATTTTTTTCTTTAAATATTTCCTGCTCATTTGCTATACAGTCTGCAAGCCTAAATGCAGCAACTTAATTAATGAAAAGGGTTTTGTTTGCTTGTGAATTTTGGGTTTTTTTAAAGTTTTCTTTTAATCTAGAATTTGGAGGGCTAAACTATTTTTCAAGTACAGAAACATATACAAGGACACTCAGGAAGTGGTTGGAAGGGCTTGGTGGTTCTATTCCTGTCTATGGGCTCACCTTCACTGGCCACAGAAGGCAAGATGCAGGCAGGACTGGTGCAGCCCAAGGGGTCAGGATGCAAGATCTCATCTGTAAAGAGAGGTGATCTCAACCAGAGATGAGAATGCTCCTGAGTTTACTACCTGGATGCAATCTGAGTAACAGGGACTCTCACCATTATTCATACAGTGGTGGTGTTTCTAATGTTCTTGGTTTTATATTCCATTCTGTAATTAAAAGTTTATTTGATGGTACATTCAAATTAACTCTGAAAATGTACTGGGGTGAAATGCAGCTAGAATAGACAAGAATCCTCTGGGCTTACCCAAAACAATAGGAAAGAATTGTCCCTTCCATTGGAAATGAAAAATCAGCCCAAGTTACTTGACAGGTTGAGAAATCATAGCAAACCATTTGGGGATTGTAGCCTTAACTTTGCATTTGAATATTAAGCCCCTCCACAAGGTAACTGGTGTGGGTTTACAAATTGTGTTAAGAAACTTTCAAATAAACACATTTTATTATCATAGAATAATCTGACTATAAATCACTGTAGACTCTTAAGGAGTTGGAGTCCAATGATAATGTAGTCAAAATCACAGGTTAATTAAGTGCTGGCCTTTGTTCTGTAAAGGTTCTGTTACTGAATTCAGCAGTTCACTCTATTAGCAAAGTGGTGGTCTCCAGCCGCATGAAATACAAAATATTGGGAATAAGTTCTGAAGTGTTGCACAAGGAATGAAAATAACTATCCACTTGTGCTGCCACCTCCACAAGGAAGCAGTTTGGGTATACAAGAGACCTGATGGAAGCATGCCAGAAAGTAAAGAGGGAGGAAGAAGAAACTGCAGCACTTCTCAGCTGGGTTTTGGTGGAAGGGGTATTGATGGGCATTCCCATTTGATGTCTTTTAGTAGTTTGCAGAACTTTAGACTAGAGATGGTTCAGGCTGAAATAATCATTTGAAGCCCAGTAGGTCTGACTTATCCTTTAAGAGCATCTGTACTCAAAAATTATGTTCCTGGGTCATTCCATTAGGCTATATTCACAAATGCTTTCTTGCGATGTTTCTGAAAAATTAGGAGCTTTTGTTTGTCAAGTTAGACTTGCCCTACAGTTCTACTGCCTTATATACAGAGTATTTCTCTCATACTAATTCTCCTACAGAACCAGTGATACTAACACTGATGATAATGATACCAGCAAACGTGCATACAGAATTAAGCTAGAATGTGCTCCATCATGGCTAGCATTACTACTGGCATCTTGGTTATTCCTTTCAAAAGAAAGTAGAGAAGATCTTCCCTCTCTTAAATTACCTTTCTGTTTTCTACTATAAATGCAGCCTACATATATAAAAAAACAGCAAATGTGAAGGTCAAAAGAGTTAGTGATGCTGGAGGCTGAAATTATATAAACAGAATGAACAAATAATAAACAACTGAAGAACACAGTCATAAGAAGCTCTCTTTAAAGGGCATATATTTTTTTAATGTCATTTTTCAAAGCAGCCCTGTTAATTTTAATGGTATTTTAAAATCTGCAAATAATTGCAAACCAGTCAAAAACATTATAAACTCCAAGGAGGCTTTAAATTTAGGAATTGTTAAGTTTGTATTATAAAATATTTTAACAAACATCAACCGTGAACAATAAGTACCAAACAAATCATGGTACGGAGAGATTTGTAACGGATATAGACAAAGAAAAAAATCCTATCATAGAATGGTTTGGGCTGGAAGGGACCTTAAAGATCAAGTTCCAACCCCCCTGCACGGGCAGGGACACCTCCCACTAGATCAGGTTGCTCAGAGCCCCATCCAACCTGCCCTTGAACACTTCCAGGGATGAGGCTTTCAAAACTTCCCTGGGCAACCTGTGCCAGTGTTTCACCACCCATATAGTGAAGAATTTCCTCCTAATGTCTAATCTAAATCTCCCCTCTTCGAGTTTTAATCCATTACATGTTGTCCTCTCACTGCATGCCCAAGTAAAACAGTCAATAATTCTTA
Organism: Hemiprocne comata; assembly: GCA_020745705.1. Taxonomy (NCBI): domain Eukaryota; kingdom Metazoa; phylum Chordata; class Aves; order Apodiformes; family Apodidae; genus Hemiprocne; species Hemiprocne comata. The sequence continues at coordinate 61,673,014 of CM036588.1, read as the reverse complement.
TATTTTTATTTCGTTTAAAAGGTCATTTAGAAATATTTCTCTTGATTTTTACTTTCCCCAACTCAGACAACACAAACACAAACAAATTTTAACCAGTCACTTCAGAGACATGATACTGAATAGGCCACTCTGGAAAACTTGGCAGACAATAGATCCAAAGGCAAGTGCTTAAAAAGCCAAAAGAACGAGTCGGAGTCTAATCTTTACCTATGTGAATTAGGATTTCGAGATTGAGCGTGATTTGTTTTAGAGCAACAATGAAAGCCATATCTTTAGTGCTGAAAGGAAAATAAGACTCAAGGATACTTTTATCTGTCTACACTGCAAGATACCAAAGCACAAGTTGCACAAATTGATTCAGTCTGCATCAGAGAGGTGAAATGCAATGGCATCCTTTTATCCACTAACCAACCTGTAATAACCTTGAGAGGAATTACTAGAGAAAAGATGAGGGCTGTTATAGTTGCCTTCTTTTACACTTTCTCCACGGGCAGATGTTTAGGCACTATTAAGTCCTAGTTTGACTATGTAAGTACCCCACTAATCAGGCCCACTCTGAGCTCTGTGAGAAAGACTTTAATGAAACATCTCCCAGCAGAAGTACCTGCCTTTGAAGCAGCCTCTGCAGCCATATGGATGTTAGGGCTGCAAATAGAACTGAGTAAATTTTTGACTTGCTGACTTTTTTCCAAAGTCAGAAGAAATGGTTGTTGTGGTTTCTCTAAAACATTTTTCCTAGCCAAATGAAAACACTTAGTATTTCATGATTTTAGGTCTCATTCTAATGTCAACGTTTTAAAAACACTGCTTTAGAAATGAGGCTTTTAAAAGATGTGATTTAAAAAATAAATATTACCATGTTTTGGCTGATTTGATTTAAACTCATTTACACGAACTAATGAATTGTTCATCTGGGAGGAACTCTGACTCCTCTCTTCATCTAACAGACATTCCAGTGTTTGTGAGCATAAGGTGTATATTCTGGACTTTACTTGGCCTACTGGATTTCTGTAGGGTAGGTTGGGCCTTTAATAGTTCAGATTTGCTTGTGAACAGTTGTTTCTTTATTGTCTTTGATAATATAACTATCCACACTGATTGTGGATATAATTGTAGGTAAGCACAGTGTTTGACCATCTGCTGCAGTGTCTATAAAAAGATTTGTTCTTGTATAATACATTTAAATTCCAATAAATAAAATTAAAGAACTAAGAACATGCCTGTAAAATAATTTCTATGGGTTTAAAGCCTTTTCACTTTATTCATATAAACAGACCTACTTATTTGAAAGTGGCTTGCATATAATATACTGCATATTTGTGGTTGTTGCATAGTATATGTAATATTTCAGTGTACGTGGCATTGCTTTCCTCCTCTCACCCTGTTTTATATCTTTCTATATAATTTTATTACTTTTTCTCTCCTGATTTAGATAAATCAAGAGAGTGGAACTGAGTGCACCTTCTGCAAATTTACCAACAACACCAAGCTGTATAGTGTGGTTGACATGCTGGAGGGAAGGGATGCCATCCAGGACCATGACAGGCTTGACAGGTGGGCCCATGCCAACCTCATGAAGTTCAGTAAGGCCAAGTGTAAGGTCCTGCACCTGGGTTGGGGCAATCCCAGACATACATACAAGTTGGGCAAAGAATGGATTGAGAAAAGCCTTGAGGAGAAGGACCTGGGAGTGTTGGTCAATGAAAGGCTCAACATGAGCCAGCAATGTGCACTTACAGCCCAGAAGTCCAACCGCATCCTGGGCTGCATCAAAAGAAGCCAGTAGGTCGAGGGAGGTGATTTTGCCTCTCTACTCTGCACTTGTGAGACCCCACCCGGAGAAATGTGTCCAATTCTGGAGCCCTCAACACAGGAAAGGCATAGAACTCTTGGAGCAAGTCCAGAGGAGGGCCACGAAGATGATCAGAGGGCTGGAGCACCTCTCCTACCAAGACAAGCTGAGAGAGTTACAGTTGTTCAGCCTGGAGAAGAGAAGGCTCTGGGGATACCTTATAGTGGCCTTCCAGTATCTGAAACAGGCCTATGGGAAAGCTGGGGAGGGGCTTTTTACCAGGGTGTGTAGTGATAGGATAGGGGTAATGGTTTTAAGCTGGAAGAGGTGAGATTTAGGTTAGACATTAGGAAGAAATTGTTTAGTATAAGGGTGGTGAGACACTGGGACAGGTTGCCCAGGGCGGTTATGGATGCCCCCTCCCTGGAAGTGTTCAGGGGCAGGTTGGATGGTGCTTTGAGCAACCTGGTCTAGTGGAAGGTGTCCCTGCCCATGCAGGGGGGGTTGGAACTCGGTGATCTTTAAGGTCCCTTCCAATCCGAACCATTCTATGTTCTATGAAATCCAGCAGATGATGTTCCACATATTACAATGCAAACTAGTGGTTACCATAAGTTCAGGATAAATAACTAGATATATAAAGTGGGCTATAAACCTATGAAACAAACACACATGCACACATCCCCCTTCCCCCACTTACTGCTTTTGATTTTACTTCTGTAAATAAAATCAGAAAATTACTAAGGGAGTAAAGAGAAAAGATCAAAGCACGAAGATAACTGTATTATTCTTCTGCATAAAAATAGTACTAGTGAACACATACCTTGGATAAATCCTCCCACAATTAAGCACTAAAACACTATAGAAAGCAGAGCTATCAAGAATTGTATCACTAAAACTTGAGTGTTTATGTCATCACATATAATTATTTCACATTATCCATTGTGGAGTTTCCTTTGCATTAATGAAGGAGAAGAGAAGACAATAATTTTAAAACCTGGAAAAAGTACATTAAGCTTACATCAAAAGTTGTTGTACAATACCTGGATTGATTCCAATCTCACACAGATCTATGCTAGTCACCATTGACCTATTTTTAGGATTATTATTATTTTTTTTAATATTAGGTAGTGGGTTTTTTTAATAAGGATTCCTTAAGTGGAACATTCAAAGTTGGAAAAGCTAGTGATTAAATAGCTTATCTTAGCATGCAAGCTGGTACTTTCCCTTTCCTGTTTTTCATCAGAATCACCTTTCAGTATTAACTTGTGACAAGGCAATGGCAAAGTTTGAAAGCTTGCAAAAGCTTATGATAATAGCAAATAAGACTACAGATACAAGCAAAGAAACACAGAAAAAGCTGGGACATACCAGAATACATCAGAGAACCTTCAGGATAGGGATAAGCTAGAGAATTAGAACTGATTAATGCAAAGTGCACTGAAGGGATCTGAAACTGTGTCTACTGAGATAGCTTAACTTGCTCTTGAAGTCTAAAATATTCCTTGATGTACCTTGAGTTTGCTCACAGATCTATCTAGTGTAATTAAGATGTGAGTTCTGGAGCCTGAGCCTTGGTTTTCTGATGATATTGGGTAAGTGCCTAAGACCAGAAGCTTAGTGATCCCCATGGAGCTTTTTATAAAAGACCAGGATTCATGCTCTGAGCAGAAGTCTCTACTAAACAGAATGTATCAGTGTGAAACTCTGTCCCAGAAATCAAACTTAAGTTTAAAAAAAAAACAAACAACAAAACCAAACCCCACCATCAACTACTTATACCCATTCCCTTAGCAATCCTGATCAACCTATGACTAGTCTTTCATGCTAGAGCCATTCCCACACCGAGGCAATTCTCTTCATTCTTTGTTTTGATATCTGTTGAAAAGTTTTTTGTTCTTATCTACCTAACCAAACTTAAAAATAGGAAGACTTTTTTCTCCTCTAAAAACATACTCTTACTCTGATGACTATCAGTAATTTTCAAGCCATCTTCCTAGCCCTGGCATGTAAATTTTCTAAGAGTTATTAGAGGAACTAGGAGCCGCTCTCCTATTCCTCTCAATGTTGGTGACATTCTTTGCTCTGACAGTATACAACAAGTGATAGTCAAGAATGCAATATAAAAATAACATGTAGCAAGGCTCAGGAAGAATAGTACATTTTTATAAGTATGGTAGCAATGTAAAATAATAATCAGAATCATTGCTTGAAGGGATTAGAAAGCTGATGGTGTATAATGATTCTATGAATGGTAAAGGAGACGATATTCTACTCAGCAGAAACTGCTAAATTGGCCAGCCTTAACATTGCCTAATGCATGTCATACAATACTTCTGATCCGTGGAGCTGTCCGCTGTGCAGAAGCCTAAAACCAAGATAAAATGACATGGAGAAATTGAAAATTTAGCATGCTTAAAAACAGAAATAGAGTTTGGGAGGTGTATGTCATATACCTGTAGAAAGAGAGGCCACTGAAGGGTGGATTTTGAGAACTTCAGACAAGCCTTGATGGCTTTTTCAGTAAGAGCAAAAAATATTAGGAGATAAATTATTTGGGGTCTGGATAACTAAGATTAGAAGATAATCTCAAGAGTATTAAAAAAGATTATTTTGCCTGCACACCATCAGAGTATCTTAAAAGGTCTGAAACAACTCAGTGCAAAGAGTATCAAAAATATGTTTCAGAGCTAAATTGTCACAATCAATGACACAGTATTTTCTGTGTGATTTCCAGTGCTTTTTAAAGTTACTTCTGATCTGAATGCTCACAAGAAATAACCTGAGTTACCCTTTGAACATTGCCAGTTTGGCAGCCGGAGCCTGAAAAATGGGAAAGATAAGTCTGTTAAGTTAAAAAAAAAAATCCAATGTTTTTCTTTATGGTTTGTCACTTTGCATGAACTAAGGAAAGTATGGTTAATTGAACTATAAATTGCTGGATCTTGATTTTGACCATTGAGCTTCCAAAAAGAGGTTCAAATGAATCCAGTGGACCCCATAACTCAGAAAGAAGCTATAGTCATTGGTAGTAATTTGTAAAATGGCACATTATCTCCACTGTTTAATTTATCTCCATGTACTAAGCACTACCCTTCTGTGCAACTGAGAAATGGGCAGACAAACTGCTTAATTTGGTAATAGATTTGTTATAATAAAAAAAAAAAACCACAAAAACCTGAGCAATTGACTTGCTCTTTTTACATGTAAATGTCTCTGCAGATTAATTTCTACTTCTACTTAATGAAGCAGGTTATTAAACTTGCTTATAAATTTATCAAACAGATGTCATCTTTGATAATCATGGAGGTGTTTCATTTTTTAGTTTTAATGTCTATGTCATTGATAAACCAATTACAGACTTCAGAAGTCAAATTATTATGAGAAATGTATAAAGAGTGGTAATATTTTAAAAATTCAGACTTTTTTAAATGGCACTAAATATTAGAACAAAATTAGATACACTTAAAATAACAGTGCTAATCATACAGGTCACCTCACAGCCATAATCTTTCTGGAAAGGAACAGACAAACTGGCACTGAGGCACAAAAAACTTAAAAAAACCCAAGAAACAAACCCAAACCAAAAAAGCTCATTAAACAATTTTTTTAATGGACATTGAATGCAATGGAGATTTCTAACTGGCCTTAGTAGTATTTGCTGGCAGAAGATGAAAGCCATCTACGCAAAAGGATCAACAAAGGACTAGTGTTTAAAGCTGGCTGAAGAAGAAAGAATGGTAATGTCATTATTGACAAAGGTTTCTTACAAAAAGTAAGAAAAGTAACCATTTTGAGGCAGGGTTGATCACAACATTAAAGGAGAGTATAGACAACTGGTGTGCAGAAGCAATCCAACCAGAGAAAAGAAAGCATGCAGAAACTGAGTTAAGACAGTATTAAAGACCAGAACAGGAAACTCACTACTCTTTTGACCTAGATGCTCATTCTTTGTTTCATTTCCCCATTTCTGCCTTAATTTTTTCCTTTCCAAGTGGCTTCCACATTCATATATTTGATCAGCCATTTTCCAGACTTGTTTTCTTACTCTAAAATGACTAGAATGTTGTGGAACTGGCATTATTTTGACCAGCATTTCATCCTCACAGAGTCCCCTAACACAGGAAAGTCTGTCTAGCAAAATTATTAATTGGAAGTTTGTCCAAATCTCCCTAATTCACCTGTTTATGTTTTATTTTGCTGTTCCTCCCATCACGTTTTCACAGCTGACGAGGTAGTATTACTGGGCCAGGGCATTGAACCATGAGAAACTCAACAGAGACAAAGCTTGAAAAGCCCACACAGCTTAATTTAATACTCATCACTCTGCAATATTTATATATGCAGATGGGTTTACGCTGATTGATGTATAGAGACTGACATGCATGGATTTGGACCTTACCAGGCACACAGTTCCTAGGCAAGGGATGCCATTCCTCTGTTCAAGTCAGCAACAGTATGGGCAGCACTGCTTAACCTGGATGACTCTTACAGAAAAGTAAAAACTCTTGGTTTGCTGGTTGGAACCACTAAGTGGGGAGCACTTTTATTTATTTTTTTTCCTAGTAGAAGTAATTAATAGAGAAGTATCTAAAGCCAACTGAATCTGGTACGTTTTGTTGGATATAAAGTGACTCTGGAAATGGGTCTTAATCAGGTTTCTGCTATATTTGTCTTCCTACAAAAAGATCTAGCCTACTGCTATAGTTTTCCAACTCAAGTTAATACAGGGACTTCTTGAATCCTTCCAAGCTGGATAAAATATGGCTAAATTGAAGGTGTAATGATAATTCTGGAAATTTTCAATGGCAACCTAACCACTGAGGTAAATGGTACCTTGTCTCAAACCAGGTAAGAAATATATTTTTTTTAAATTGCTGCTTAAATAATTTAATGTGACATAATACTGCCACAGCTTAAGACCTTTTAAGCCTTGAGCTGATTGCATTTTACTCAAGCATTGAGAGTAGATTTTATCTAGCATATTACATGAAGAGTATATCTTCTCTGACACAAAAAGTGTTATTTACAGATAGACAATATGAGATTTTAGCTTCCTTCTGAAAATCGGTGAAGAAAAAGGTAAAACTATCTCTTGGCTTGCCTTCTAAAAGGCTTTCCATTAAGTTATCTTCAGCTAGAAATCTTCTAAAAGACTCAATTTTCAATGAAAAGACATGATGTAAGGCTGCATCCACAGAAAGACTACCATGCATTTGAAAAAACATATGGTAACACATGGTGAACTAACATATGGTAAAGGCTGACTGTGGACATGAAAGCTGCAGTTTCCACTCACATTATCAGCCTAAGGTAGAAAAGAAAAAAAAAAACCCTCCTCCCTTGCATTTTAGATATTGTGATAAAATCTGCTTCCTGCGGCACCTCTAACATTCTTTTTCTTTAATCTGTACTTTTTTAACAATTGTAAATAATGATCGAAGTCTTTTGCTATTGTAAAAAAACCCAAAAAAAGCAACTTGGTAGTATGAGCCACATGGGATTGCACTAAAAGTATCCAACATTAGATATGGAACTTAAGCTTTACTGAAGCATTTCACAGCAAGAATAAGTGGGAAAATGTGAGAAGGGAGAAAACTATGATCAGACACGCTTAAGCAAGTGCACTGAAACTGGCAAGCTTGGTTGGATATAACGGAGATGAGAATTTGGCTCAAAGTATCTTTTATATTTACTTTAAAAATAAAGAACATCTGCAAAAGCTGAGAGAAGGAAAACATTTTTTATATTTTATATTTAAAAATTTGAGTAATAAAGTCCCTCTTTAAGAACATAAAAAAGTCACGTGCCCTATAAAAGTATGCATCTCAAGAGCAAGAGCTGATGTAAGTACAGCTATCATTTCCCCAGTTTCTCTTCAATGTACATTATCTGTATCACAGCAGAGAACAGAATTTTTCAATTTCCTCAAAGAGGCATTAGAAATGTTTGAGGTGCATTTACTCCTAACAGCTTCAGGCTGAAATTTAATCTCAAAATTGCACTATATACAATTATATTTGTATAGAAGTGTCTTATTTGCACATTATGCATGCTATTCACAACCAACATTTTATTCCTTCCCTGCATGTGGACTACAAATGAAAATAAACTGACTAAATTAATGTTGATAATATGATAACATTGGCAATGATCATATTTGCATACTATAGGGTATGCAAAGGACTGCTTATAACCAACACTTACACTTCCTATTTTTCTAGGCATAGCTGCAGTTAATACCCAGTCAACCACTGTTACCATATGCAGACTGTTTCTAATATTCTTCAGATCCAGATTTGTTTGCTGTGTTGCATCTAAATGGGACTCTTGCTTTGGCTAAGGTTTACCTCATTACTTCCAACTGACATAAAACTGCTTACTGATCTTACAACATTGGGAGTCTCCATTTAAATGCAGCCTTTGTCACTGATTTAGACAGCATGAGGTATTTTAATTTATGTCTACACTAAATCTCACTGGCCATTATGCTTGGGATATTATTATCTCAGCACTGAGCAAGCATGACATTATTGTTTTCTACTGCAAACTCATATCTGGTAATGACAGTTAACTACCAAGTGTGTGAAGGTTTTAACATGAAACCACTCAAGTATTCTGTCTTTCAGAGAGAGCAGGAAATATGGTACTGTCTCATCTTCTCACTACACACATTTTCTTTAGAGGATAGTAAATTAATAAAAGAGGAAAAGTTGTGTGTTCACTTGGGCTGTATCCCAAAAGCTGTGATGAAGTGAGAGACCTGTTTCAGATACTTACTGTAGCTCATCTGCTGTGAGATCCTGAACCAAATTTTTTTCACATTTCAAAAGAGTGCCCTACATACCAACCTTTGAGGTGTTTCTTAGTGGAACTGCTGAAGCTGTTTCATTTCATACAAGTCATTCAATACTCATAGGAGAAGGGATAAAGGACTTGAATTTGGATGACCTATATGAATGAATGCCTTAATTATCAAACTATAATTCCTCTTTTATTTCTCCTTCGTTTAACCAATGAATATGGAATTACTTGGACAATGTGGAATAATTTCAACAGAGTTTTACCAAGACTATCCAGTAGCCAGATGACTGAAACACCCTCCTGGTATGTGAGAGACCATGGTTAAGTCCTGCTTCAAACAAGACTGAGATAATATTCAGACTTGGTCTAATAGATAAAATATCTGCTTTCCCCCACAAAATTTTCATTCCCAACTACCTTTGATTGGGCTCTGCAAGTGAGAGAAGCAGGGAATATTCAGGGCATAAGCTGCACGTCTATAAAGCTCTGCAATGAAGGAAGAAGTTATACAGCAATCACTGTTTGAACAGACACAAGCTCACTGCCAAAGCCAACAGTTACTTTTCACATATGGTTGAGTGAAAGAAGAACCTAGAGGAACAGATGGAAAGCTTACCTGAAAAGCATATCAAAAGACAAAACAAACCAAGACAGTCAAGTACAGTCTTCTGTCCTGAACTTGTGAATGCTCACACAAGAGTGCAGAGAGTAAGAATAATTGTCAGGTTCTAAGTCTGTGGATCCCTCTGCAAGATCCAGGTGCAAGGCTATGTTTAACATAAAGACCATATACTCCATGCAGTGTTAGAAGCTGCAGGCTCACAGAGGAGCCATTTCACTTCTTTTCTTTTGGCTACCTAGATTAATGACAGCATTGGCTAAACATTTGAAACCTAGAAATTCTAGAAGCCAACATTTATTTACTACATACAAATGTGATGAAAATACATAAAAAAATATTTTATTTTACATAGGAATCCTGAAAACCTTCAACATCTGTAGAGGTTCATGAGAGTCTCACAGAACTCACATTCATCCAAGGTAAGGAGCGTGACAGATGCTCATAAGCTTGAGGTCTGAACTGCTTTCTAAGCGAAAGCTGCAGGACAGTAACAGCACTCTTTTCTTTTGGTACAATTTGCCAAATTAATATACTAGATTTGCTGTAGCTATGACTTCTTTAACTCTTTTAATCTGTTCTCTTTCATGACAACGGAATTAGGTCTACACAATAGAATAAAGAAATGAAGCTATCCCAGGAGGAAACTACGGAATGACAGTAGCTAATTGAGCTAAACTTTTTTTTCCACTCACTTTTCCAATTTCCCAGCTGTTAAGCCTCTTTTTTCAAAGGAAAAATTACTTTTCACCCTATGGGTTTTACTTTTATAACAATAATTAAAAAAAACAAGTTAAATGCATACAAGTTTCTACTTTGTTTAAATGTGGAAGTTTTCTACAGGGAACAGTAAAGCAGCAAAATTGAAGAGTGTAGATGGAGAAAGAAATCTGAGAACTGGCACAGGGAGAGTATGACTGGCTTCCCTGCCCAAGAGTGTCCTCTGCCAGTGTGGCGTGGCTCCTGGCTCACCCTGCAGCACCAACTGCAAAGCTCAGCTCTGGGCGGCAAATCCTGAGAACCTTAGCAAACCCTTGACTGCATGCAATGTTATTACCTGGGCATTCCTTGCCACTTACCCACAACCTAGGCCTAAGGCTGGACCTTCAGTTTTGAATTTTGCTAATTTAATGGGTTTTTCCCCCCATATTTTCAACCAATTTCCAACCATCTTTCAAGACAGACAATATGTTATTAAACAAAGGAGCTGTCTAAAACCAGGCTAAGATGCCACATGGAAGGGATCAGAGAGCAGCAGTTCTCCACAGGAGCTACAACATCATAAAGTCTCAAAGTATTGTCAGATTTTATCATTTGGCAGAGGGCTTGTATAGTCTGCCTTTTCTTCCTCCTCCATTACTTAAAACAGAAAAATATAAGGCAAAAAGCAGACATATGGACAGTCCCTCATATTCTGTGAAGCTTTAATTAAGCTACTGTGCCCTGGTTTTACTATAATTTAATCCACAAACCACTGCAGTATTAGAAATTATTCTTCTCCAAAACTAATATTTACCCTCTTATACTTTCAGACAATAAATCTTCTTCGAGTTCTAACTAGCTAAAATGTATATACCTAGGATTTATTCCTGCAAAAGAAACAAGCAGCACTAATGTTCACTATTGTTACCTCCTGAAATTCTCACATTTTAAAAAAACATTTTAGTACTCATCAAAAAATTAGCTGAATAGCATAAGATTTAGACATAATACCATGGTTGTCCAGCACATTATCTTCCTCTAACTGACACCCTGAAATTTAAGAAGGTTTAAAAAATAAAGTTTATGGTTCAACTTTTTAATTTTTTATTTTCTGCACTTCTGCTCTTTTTATCACAATGTTTTGTTCTGTGCAGTAAAGAAAACATATTAAGAAAGGAAAATCCCTCTGACCATAATGATGATTACACAGCATACAGTCAGATATCATTTGGCCTTCTAGCAGTATCACACCCCACGAGGTCAGTATTTAAAAAAAAGGAACAGAAAAGCATGAAGGCTACTGAGAACAGTCACAAAAGTTGCAAAGTTTCCAGAATTATCACCATAGCGATGAAAAGAAGTCAATAATGTAGCATAACACCAGAAACTATTGGTGCTTTGTAATGTATTCATTATGGCATTTACATTGCTGAGTTATTTCCAACTCCTATATTGGTACTAAATAATAAATATGGATTTATATATGTATGTACATATAAGATTCAATGTATGTAACATTTTGTCCTTTATGTTGTAAAAACTCAGGAAAAAAATTATGCAACATTAGCTATTAGTAGAGAATTTTTAGATCCTTCTACAAAATATTTAAACAGAACAGTGGTATGAAAAGCTGGAAATCTGGTGGCCTTCTATATTCTTTTTTTATTAATTATAGCTCTAAATATAGTCAGAGTTAGGGACATGCCACTGTCAGGGACTGCGAAAGAAAGTCAGGGACATCAGATGATAAAAATATAATTGCTGTTATCCAGTACTAAGGAGGGAAACTACTAGATAGCATAGCTGTACAGCACTAAGTGTAGTATTTCTGTGTGAACTTAAATTTAGATTATTGGAATCAGATAAAATAATAAAGTGGGAGTCAGACACAGGTTTTCAGAGTTGCCAGGTTCCCCTAAACATTCTGATAGATCTTACAGATGCTCAAATTAAATACCTGCATTCATCAAGATGGGACAGTGCAGAAAGATTCAGATGTAGTTTCCAGTCATGTTCACATTAGTGACTTTGTTTAAGCCCTGCTGTCGTTAAACTCACCCTTAAGGTTATGGGAAATATTGGGCATTAATTTGCAGTCAGGCAAAACTCCCACTGAAATAAAATATTTCAGGTATTCGAGCTCTGGGCCTAGGCAGCTCACTAGGTTTTTTTCCTCCTATAGTCCATTGAACACTAGTACCAATCTCTACACACCTGGCTTTGTTGATAAGGTCAGGTCCATATCACATTAACTTTCATGTCTACTTTTCATCAAAAATAACAGGAACTTGGTTTTAGGCTCATGGAATGTTAGGCAGAAGCACAGCTCTGGAAAACCTAGCTACTAGCACACTGATGTCTTAAAGAACTAAACCAGAGAATTCAGAAAAACAGTGAAAATGTTACCCTTATATACATAATTCATGTACACTTACTGAAATGCTAGTTCTGATTTTGTTACACTACCTTCTCCAAACAAATCTTGGGAAAGATTCAGGTTTTATTGCCTAACTTGTTTTCAGTGTGTTTATCAAAATGTGCTGAGAAACCAAGCTTCTGCCTGAAAAAAATACATTAGAAAAGTGATTGCTGTCTGTGTTGAGCTGCATTAAATTCAAAGTAATGAAGTAACTCTTTGCAGGCTTCCCATCATATAAATCAGCTTCATCCATCAGAGTGCTGAAAAAGCCCTCAGCAAATAGGTTTGGTTGATTATCATAGTATTGCCTGCTAGGGCTACTATGTTTTACCAGCATTTACACTATAAACTTCTATTTTAGGTGCTAGATTTTTAAAGTGTGAAAAAAGGCTCTGAAAAGAAAGTAGATATTCAATAATGAGTAATTTTTGCATACATTTGAAAAGAGTAGTGAATTTATTTGTTAGAACAATGGAGAAAAATTGTATTGAATTCCAAGTTGAAGCCACATTACTGAAAAAAAAGCAACTCAAAGAATTTATTTCCCTATTTGTTTTTCCTCTAAGAAGCAGAATTAGGGTGATGCAAGCAAACCTCTGCACAGTTCACTTTGCATGTTGCACCTTTTTCTTACATCCAGGGTGTCTTTTAAAGTAGATCTCATGACTGCTTGCACAGGGATGGCTCTGTGTCCTGGGTTGAGCCAGGATTAAGGTAATTTTCCTTTTACTATTTTTTTTCCTTCAGTAAGCTTTCTTTTAACTAGCAGCAAGTGTTCCAGCTAGTGGACTGATAACACTGGAATGTTTATGGTTCTGCTGAGACACAAAGGTCAGTTTGTTCTACTCAGTGAATCTGCCACTGCAGATGCTACTGAGAGCAGAATTGTATCTATGACCCCCCCTGTAGGGGAGCTGGACTAGACAGACAGCAGAACTGACCAAAGGTATTCCATTCCATGTATCTTTGTAAACTCCGAGGAAGGTCAGAGATCACAGAAGACAACTTCCTTCCTGCTTCTTCTTCCCTTCTCTTCCATCCATGGCCGGTGTCCGGGGAGGACTCCATCCATCCACCACTGTCAACCCCAGGCTCAGCCCCAACCCTCCTAACTCTCCCCACAGCCCTGTCTGCTCTGCTGTTATCTCAGACAGCGGACTGAGAGTTTTCGGGACTGCTCACAGCTAAGGAGAGTGCTGGAGAGTTGCTGGGGGTGGGGGGAGGCAAGAGGCTTTTGCATGTTCCTGAATATACTTGTATATAATTGTACATATAATTAAAGCTGTTTAATTTAGTTTTCAGTCCAGCTAAGTCTCTCTCCTAATTCTCTCTCTGCTTCCCTACCTGGGTGGGAGGGGGAGGGGATCGAGACCATTGTTTGTCTCTGGTTTATTTTTCGATTCTGAGTCAAACCTTGACACTCTGTACACATTGCTAGGACAGTTTTTTATTGTAGTGAGCATGATACAATGACTGGAGACTTCTGATGCAACAAGTCCCGCAGTATAAATACATTTTAAAAAATAATTCCTATTTCCAAGACTATGAAAATGAAATTGCTAAGATTGTTATCGTTGATGTAAAGCATCTTCTTCATACTCGTTATTTTTATTTTGCAATAGAATCATAGAATGGTTTGGGCTGGAAGGCACCTTAAAGATCATCTAGTTCCAACCCCCCTGCATTGGCAGGGACACCTCCCACTAGACCAGGTTGCTCAGGGCCTCATCCAGCCTGGCCTTCAACACTTGCAGGGAGGAGGCATCCACAAGTTCTCTGGGCAACCTGTTCCACTGTCTCATCATAGCGAAGAATTTCTTCCTAATATCCAATCTAAATCTCCCCTCTTTCAGTTTGAAAGCATTCCTCCTTGTCCTATCACTACAAGCCCTAGCAAAAAGTCCCTCCTCAGCTTTCCTGTAGTCCCTTCAGGAACTGGAAGGCTGCTATAAGATCTCCCTGGCATCTTCTCTTCTCCAGGCTGAACAGCCCCAACTCTCTCAGCCTGTCTTCATAGGAGAGGTGCTCTAGCCCTCTGAGGGGTGAAATCCTAGCTACTTAAAGTGAGTTGAGTTCAGTGTAACCAAGATTTCATTTACAAAGTTTCATATAAGAAAAAATCTAAATAGATGTTGTATTCTATGTACCTATATACATACAGCTCTTATCAGTCCAACAAGAACGGCTTTAAGCTACTGAGTAATTTAGAAGTGATGCATTTGTTTTTAAGAACTGCTTAAATGCAAAATATTGACATTTATGTTGGCCTACCAAATCTATCAAGTACAGTTTTGGGGACCCCACAATACTGACTAGTCCCTTACAATCAAGTTTTAAAATCTAGATCTAGTACACTAAAATTTAATAATTCCTTAATATACATTACTGAGACAAATCCTAAGTAGCGCTGGCTGAGTGCTTCATGACTGTTCTCGTCACTCATTTAGCTAGCATTGAAAAGGGATTCTATTGGCACAAGTAGTTGTCTGTTTTGCTCTTAATCCTATTGCGTATTCTTTGCTTTCAGCAAAAATTTATTTGTAGGTATTATTACATGTCTTGCTTGTAGTTGTTTTTCTATCACAGATGTAAGATGACATCATAAGAAATATTTATTTTTTTTTACAAAATTTGGCTTACAGTCGTAACTATATAGTAAATACAAGTAACTGAACCTTGTAATTTATCAGATTTACTTGTTTTTAAACATGTAGCTCCCATCTATTTTACCAGCATGCATCCTCCAAAATGTTTCTGAGTTTTTCTCTGCTAACAGCAAATTCGCAAGGTCAAGGAAATTATGCCACAGTGAAGCTAATGCTATGGTGAACTGTTAATAATTATTTTTAATTATATAATTTTAAAACTTATAAATCCTGGAATACATCACTGGAGCAAAAAAAAAAAAAAGGATTATTATTGCATAAAGATGTTATTAGAAGCTTTTCTTCTAGGAGAAATGTTGTTTTAAGGGCACATTCCTGACATCCTGTTCATCTTGGTCCTATCAAACCAAAGAAGACAAGAACAGAGTAAGAAGCTTCTTTAAGTTTTGCTTTTTTAGGATAATCTACTTGAATTCAGTATACAGTGAATACAGTAATAGAGAACGTTAAAACTTTACCTCTGAATTCATATTCTTGTAGAAATAAAATACTCCCTATATGAAAATACCTACTCCCTACATTAAAACTTTGATAATTTTTTTGAGCCACTGTTTAGAGGAAAAGCTTGACAAAGCAGTAGGTATTTAACTGGCCTATCTTTCAATAATAACAAAGAGGTTTTTTTCCAATCTATTCTGCAATGGCACCGAGTTTTATGCCATTATTGTTATTACAGGATCAGTCTGCTATGCTAGCCACTGCTCAAGTAATCAAAATAGTCTGGAGTATCTAAAATGTCATTAGACATTTTGACTGGATGTATAATAACCACAGGTGCTGATAATTCAGCTGATACAATAGAATTAAGAATAAATTAGAATTAACACAAAGGGATTAATCTCATACTGCCCATCCCTTGGTATCTGTGCTCACAAGAAGTATCAAAAAATTATATATGTAATAGACAGGAAGAAAGATTTTGTTTAGTAAATAACTAATGATAATTCCAGGGTTTAAACCTCCGAATAATCAGTTTATCTCTATTTGGACCAGGGTTTTTAACATTATATGGCAGCTTTTTAGTATGGTTATTATCTTTTATCAAATCAATTATTTTGCAAAAGATTCCCAAATCTGTCACTTCTTGGAATTAATATTTTCTCTCTCCTTCTTTTCCTTTCTTGAAACAAGATTAAAGTTAATGAAAAGCAGCCAGTAGCTTTTTTCTTTTTTCCATTTCATGCATTTAATCCATTTGCAACCTTTCAAATTTGTTGGCTCCTGAAAGCCAAGGTGGAATTTTCATGTGCATTCAAATTGTGCTAATTTAGGTTTGAAATTTTCTAGTAAAAAGTCATCAAAGGATATCTTTCCTGTCTGAAAAGTCAATTACTTTAGTCAAAAAACATAAACCAGTTTTAGTAAGTACAGTTTTCATGTTGCAATAAAATCCTGTCTAGATCAATATATTCACTAAGGAATTGTTCAGATATGTGATAAGCATTTCTGAGTGCTTTCTAAGCTACTGGTACAATAAGGTCTACCTTATCCTCAGTAGGTACTCTCACAGGAATTACACTTAAACATAGGAACACACTCCCTTAAATCCTGAGTCGTATATGTAATAGCGTTAACTGACAACTGAATTGATAAGGGGCAGCAGAAATCAAATTCACAAAGACAGCATTTTCCCTCAAAAGTCTAAAAGCCTCCCTGCTAAGTTCAATCAACAGGGAAAACAGTAAAGCATGGAAGCAGGTCTTAAACATTTTTGCACTAGTACTGTCTTTGTGCTGTTCTTTACAGCACACACAGAGCTGGGCAGCTGAGTGGTATGATGGCTGGATAAAACAGCAGGACAAAACAGCAATGCAGACTGCAACAGAGTAGATTTCTACATATGAAAATGTTATCCCAGGAAGTGGATCACCACTTACAGAAGTAAGGTTTACATTCATTTCTAACATAATTCAACTGAGAACAAAAAGGTTTCAATCGCAGTGGAAGGAGATACAGGATGTTTTACAGGTTGTTTTGTTGTTTTTTTTTTAATCCCTTTATACCTAATCACAGCTGATGAAGAATATCAGAATTGCTTTCTTTGAGATCATGAAAAATGTAAATGATTGGAGTCTGTTGGCTTTGTGGCTGAGCTAAGACAATACTCAGTGTTGCAAACAAAGCGCTAAAAACTGCTGCTAAAATACTTTGCAAAACATGTTGAGAAATTTATTTTTTTTTGCATCTCAGATCAACTTTGCTCCTCTGGAAGATGATTGAGCAAGTGGTATTGTAAAAGCAAAGTGAGGCTCAATACAACAAAATCTTGACATCTCTTTCTTGATTTGTTTTGTTGGGTTTTCTCCACAACAAATTAAAAATTAATATATAGATAAAACTTTTAGTATTAATGCATCACACCACCTGACCCATTGAATAGCATAATTAAGAAGCACACTGAATGGATTGGTCCATGTAGAATATTTTGTCACACGAGTCTAACATAGCGAGTGGGTATAAATTCATACACACACAATAGAAATTTCAAAATCGGCTACAAATATTGCAACAAAATATGATTATATAAGCACTGTACAGTAGAATCCTATATCTGAGTTTCAAGTTGGTACCTTGCAGAATGCATTTTTCCATCACTTTATATCATGGTAAATCAAACACAACACAAGGTGTAACAGTGAATCTATCACCTACAGTCCCTCCAGAAGTTTGGGTTTATGTTATTTCAAATCTTTCCCATTTCAAACTGCCAATAAAAGTGGAAATGAGTGGGAGACTGGCTGACCCAATCAGTTTTACATATCTTAAACGAATTTTAAATTTTGGATATACTTGCATATACTGTCAAATTCATGCTATGCTCTATCACAATGTAAAGAAGTAACAGCTCCCTGGTAAAAATGTGTTTTGGTATGTCATCTCAATTCAGACAGCAGCATCCCCAAGGGGAAGAGTGGTACCATTATGTACCCAAATATGGGATTTGGGGATTTCATTTGCAAGATCTAGAATAAAACCCTGTGAAGGGCCTTGCAATCAAATCAATATACATTAGGTCACTAATCAAAGAAACACAATCATGAATGTTCTGTGTCCTGGTTTGAGCCAGGATGAAGCCAATTTTTCTCTTAGTGACTTTTTTTTTTTTCCCTTTAGAGAACTCTCGTTTAACTAGCAGCAAGTTCTCCAGCTAGTGGACTGATAACACTGGAATGTTTATGTTACTGCTGAGATGCCAAGGTCACTTTGCTCTACTTGTTGAACCTGCAGCTTCAGATGGTAAGGAGCAGAAGAGTCGTATCTGAAGCCCTTCCACAGGGAGGAGTGGACTAGACAGACAACAAAACTGACCAAAGTATTCCATTCCATGTATCTTTGTAAGCTTGGTGTAAGGTCAGAGATCACGGAAATCAACTTCCTTCGTGCTTCTTCTCCCCTTCTCTTCTGTCCATGGCCAGCATTCAGGGAGGACTCCATCTATCCATCACCACTGATCCCTTGGCTCATGCATCCCCGACCCTCACAACTCTCCCCTCAGCTCCTGTCTGCTCTGCCGCTCTCTCCAGCAGCGCTCCGGGACATTTCAGAACTGCTCACAGCTCAGGAGATGCCGTGGGAGTTGCTGGGGGTGGGGGCAGGCAATAGGGTTTTGCACATTCCTGAACATACTTATATGTAATTGTACATATTTTCTTTTATCATTAGTGTTTAATTAATCCTGTCTAGTTTAGTTTTCAGTCCGGAAACTCTCTCTCTTTTCTCTCTCTCCTTCCTACCTGGGTGGGAGTGGGGGAGGAGATGGAGAGCATTATTGTCGCTGGTTCAATTGCCTATCACTGAGTCAAACTGTGACGTTCTGAAACTTAAGTTTCTGTCCCTATGTTTCATTTTACAAAACACTACAGATGGAAGAAAAGAGCCACAACCCAACCTCAGGACAATGCCTGCCCTCAGTCAGAGGAATTGCAGTATCCTTTGAAACCCATGCACTGTCTCCCATCAACTGGCTTTAATTTTAGAGTCTAGCACTATCATTAACAGAAATATATACTTTTTTTTTTTTCATTTGTCTACTATTGTACATTCATTCTGAGCAAAACCAGAAAGCTTTTCTGAACAGTCATATGCTTTTAGCTTTCCCTAGAGAAAGCAAATGATTCATCCAAAGGATACATGAGTGACACATATAATGTTCAAAGTATTTTTGGAGTGTTCTAAACCCTCCTTTCCCTATGAATGGGAAACATGCACATAGTCTAAATATCAGTGTCAGAAGGTAAGCTCAGAATTTTCTGAGATATCCAAACCCTCATGTGATTTCACAGGCATTCTCTTTAATACCACTGTTGCTCTTCAGTAAGTCAGATCACAAAGGTAGCTAAAACGGTGCTGTGTTAGACCCTTTGCACGTGCCGAACAGACATTCTTCATACTCACTCCTGCATAAACAAGATTTATGTTCAATTTATTTTTAGATTTATCAAAACATAAGCATGAAGAAGAGAAAAGGACTGGAAGAAGGGAAACCATGCTATTCTGTAGCATGGGGATGTAGATCATTCCCAAAGTTAGGTCAGTTCATATAAGAATAAAAATTACATTACTTTGCTCTTACTGGCTATTCAGTAGAAATAAAAACCTTTCCTAATGTCATCTTACTCTTTGTTGATTCTTCTCTTCTTCTCCTCTTTCCAGTCCCAGCTCTGCCTTACATAAGCATAATCAAATTACAAGAGCACTATCTGATCTAATTCTTCTTTGCCCATTCTCAGCTTCATTCCTATTATTAGAGTCTCCCCAGTGCCTTTAATTTAATGAAAAGCCCTGCAGTCTAAATGTCATCGCCATTCGAGATTCCTTTTTTAAAACTTCAGGCCCTGCAAGGCCTCACAGGAAGCACTACATCAGCTGGAGTAAGCACAGCTGAGCACAAGTTTGAAGCAGTTAGGAACAGTAACCAATACCTGAGCAATACTCTCGAAAGACAGGAGAGCAAAGCAGGAGTATCTGTCTTCTCAAAAAGGATGCATGAGGCATGGAAGAAAGGTTGCAAATTAAACTGGGTCTTTCTTAAGCAAACCAAAAAAGGTTGAAAATCTGATGGCTTTTTTATATTATCGAGATTTTAGATAGCTTTATGAAATTGTGGGATTTTTTCTAACCTTTAGGAACAAATCATTCTGAAGTTAGATTACTATTTTTTTTTTTTAAATTTCATCTTGGCTTTGCCCTCTTATAAGACAGAGAAATAATTGTGGGCAAAAATTCATACCTGCAAGAAATGCAGGCTCAGTCAATATGATATGGATCTCAAAATACCTAGTTTCACTCACAAAGACACTTGGCTTCCCAAGCAATCTTAAATGCAACTAGAAATATCTGCTAATGCCATCCTTAACTTTTGTAGCTAGTTGCACTGGAAAAATTGTAGGCATTCAATGAAAGCCTTGTCAAAGATGAGCTAAAAATGTTTTTCACTGCCTTTTCCTCTGGCAATTTGGACATTCATGTCAAAGTTATGTAAGGGGCAAAGATAAGAAAATCCACATATGGGAATTCACACACTCAGTTTACTACAACATATGGCACAGTATAATGTGAACATGTGTCCACTTTCCTCCCCCATCCGTTTGTTGGTTTTTTTTTTAATCTGGGAGCCACATAACTGATTTCTGAATGCGTGTGAACTTTTATATGTAGGCATGAAAAGCACAGCAGCTAATAACTCGTTAAAATGGACAAGTACCATAAATCTATGTAGGGAAAATGGAGATAGCTAGCTAAGCTAACTGTTCACATTGGATGCCAGTAAAAAAGAAAACAGTGTCTTTTAGCGAGTTCCATCAGGGGTCACAGGCTTTAGGAAGCACCAGTCTTGAGTTTTTCAGTTCCACCTACTTTGCAGGACTTCAGTGATTGTTTTGTAAGGCTTTTTTCGTAAGAACTCAGTAACTCTCTGCAAAGCACTTTCTAGAGTAGAAAATTCCTGTAGAATACATGGAATTTTAAAGTTCTACACATATATATATATCATATAAACATTATATTACATACATAATTATATGTATGATACATATATATATATATATCTTGCACAGGTACCCAAAAAAAATCACATAGCATTCCTAAAATTAAAGATGTTTCAATGGTATTTAACAGAAATGGCATCCAAACATTTAAGGAGGCTCATCAGCT
The DNA here is from genome assembly GCA_020745705.1 of Hemiprocne comata. Classification (NCBI taxonomy): domain Eukaryota; kingdom Metazoa; phylum Chordata; class Aves; order Apodiformes; family Apodidae; genus Hemiprocne; species Hemiprocne comata. Next base: position 61,651,859 of record CM036588.1, on the reverse strand, counting down.
GTCTAGTTACATGACACAGCCAGAGGCATCTCCAAAGCATCAACACAACTGCCTAAGGGGACTGCCAAGGAGCCAGCTGCTGCTACTGGAAAATCTTCCAAAGCTTTGCATCTGGGTTCTGTTACTGCTGTCCAAAAAAACCCACCCCAATAAATAAATAAAAACATAAAAATCAGAATTTCAGCTTTGTTATGAAAAACTCTTTAAATGTTATGTAATACATTAAATGCAATAGGACAAGCTGTATCTTTTCTCACGGATATTCCTGCAGGTTAATCAGAACAATGTGTTTGTTATTCCTGACTTGCCTCTGGTCCCTTCCATAAGCCTATAACATATGAGCAGTTAAAACATTAAGGAAGCAATTAAAACACCTTATTATGGATGTGTGGCAGCATTTTAGACACCTAGATCCCAGCTGTCACCCCTGAAGGACACAGTTGTCCAACAGGTTCTGCAGATGTCTAAAAACACTTGAGACGGTTAAATATGAGCAACTGATTCCTCTCTCAAACAGCTATCATGTGCTCTAATGACAACAAGAAAGTTAGATTTTGTACAAGTGAGTTTTATGGGACTTACAAGTGAAAATAGCTAACTGACTGACTTGCCCCTTCTCTGTTTTCTCTTGAGTCATTGGATTGGTTGAAAAATGTCATTATACGGGATAAATATCTAGATGGGATTCCTTTGTTCTACCTATTATGCAATAAAATCCCTTCTCTAAATATAGCAGTGGAAATAAGCACTTATAATAAATTCCTTCCAAAGAATGTTTCTGCAAATGACCTCAGGTCAAGTTTGTTGTCCTTAAAGGTTGACAGATGACCTGATGACAGTTTTTCACCATTAACTTTCAGAAATGATTGAAATCCTGAAGACCCAGATGTTGCAATGGAGTATGCTGAACAGGCTGTGGTGCCTCACGGCTAATGTGATCTACAGCTATGCAGAACTCAACAATGCAGCAGTTAATCTACCTCCCCACAGAATCCTTAAAAGTCTATCAAACCAAGCAATTGTGACCAAAAAAAAATAAAAAAATCTACATGAACAGAGAACACACTTGTGTGGATAATTTTATTTTCCTCAAGTAGGATGTCTCCTGTGTTAAGTGTTGTCTTTATGTTGTTGGAAGGCCAGACAAGATTAAGAAAGAACAAAATCTGTGGTATATAATGTGTTAGCCCTAATCAGCAATGCAAACAACCTCACAGAAAGTTTAAGAGGATTCTTTCCTGCAGTTAGAAGAATGCTTCTGAGCTATGGGTTGCTCAAAGAGAAAATTTGCTCAAGCAAACAAGTATGTGGGCAATTCTGTTTCATGGGTCATAAGAGTCTGCATAAGAGATGAGGACATACACCTCTAGGTGGAGGACATACATTTGACTTTAGGTAGGAAGTCTCTATGGGGAAACTCAGTGACATGAAGCGGAATGTAAAGCATTTGAAAAAGCTTATACTTGTAATGTTGATTAGGATGGTACTCTCATATTAGGTGCTTTAGGAATAGAATGTCATACTTTAAAACCTACAGAAAATCTGGAGTACCTATTATCTTGGGGTTGATATTCCAACTTATCACTTTCTCCTACCACATGGAGATTACAGTGAACTTTCATAAATGCCTGAATCTAAAAAGAATTCATGAATTGAACTATTTAAAAATGTGGAGGCTTTACACAAACTGAATTAATTTTAGGTTTTCAAATATTAACTCATTGAATGATTTATTCTAAACAAGGATATCCTTTTCCCCCAGATGTTTATAGTGTTTGAGAAAGGTTTTTAAATGAGCCTTTTAAAAGACTGCCTATGTTTCCTGAAGCTTCACTGTGAAGTCTTATGAGAGGAATAACAGTGATTAATTGTAGGTTGCTGTCTTGAATTCCAAAATAACAATTTTCCAATTTAAATCTCTTGTATATTTTTGTAAGAGTGTAATTTATGTTCTTCCTCCTGTGACTTTCCAAGTTAAGAAACAATTTAGATATGATCCCATAATATTAGAATTGAAGAAAATGAAGATCTTTTGACTGAATATTCAAACAAATAAGGTGTTTTGGGCTATGCCGTAAATCGTGCTTGTCAGATCCTGCAAAGGAATCATTCAGTACATTTACTTTGTCTATTATTTAGAAAGCACAGATGTTGAACAAGTTTATTCAGCAGTGTTGTATCTGATTCACATATGGTTGTGTCCCTTCAATCTAGGGCTTTGAAAGGACTATTTTCAATTTAACTTCAAAATTGCTCAATTTTATTTTGATTACCTAATAATTGCACTGCATGTGCATATTTAGAGCCTTTTGGGCTTCTGCATAAAGATGATCTGGGGGTTTGAGGATAAGTAATGAACCAGGTCAACTGAGTGGTGCTGAACCATTATATTCAAGACCCATAACTCACCATGAAATTACTGACACTGTAGGTTAGACTGTTACCTTGTTCTAAACATTTTTCCGGAAATTTCCTAATGGAAATTTTCTATGAAACCGACAGACTAATTCACAACAGAAAATCAAGGATAAGGAAGGACTCTTGCAACATGGGCTTGTTCCATATTTTTACATTTCAAGTACATCTTTAATAATACATGAATTCTCAAACTCTGCTGCTGATTCCTTCATGTCTGAAAATTACCTGTGATCCACTTTCCCACAGAGATTCATTTCAGCAGAAATGTTTGTTTTCAAGTGTTTTCTAGCAAGAAACATCATGAATTATATGGCAGATGGAAAGCTGAATTCATTATTTATAAGATTATACTGTTTAGTGAAATTCAGCTGGAGAACCTAACAATTTAAATACACAACTATGAATTAAAGTTCTCTGTTTCAAAAGTTTAGGAAACTATTATTTTGATTTCTTAAACCACTACTAATAAATGTAAATATTAATTTGCAAAACAAAAAAATACCAAGAAAAAACTGGAAAAAACACTGAAGATAAGAAAAAGTAGGAGTTGTTCTGCATAGGAGAAAGCAAATCACTGCAAAAACAGATGGGACTTGAGAAAAGTTTGACAGTAGAACTTTAATGAAGGGAAAGATGAAAACACTAGTAGTTTTCAGTAGGAATAGCCTATACAGCTTCACAAGTAAATACAGGTTTGACTCAAGAGTCTTGACAGCTAGAGGGCTTCACAATAACCTAACCAATGTGCTTAATGCTAGCTGGAGATATTTACAAAAATTGCAGTCACGTCTTTGATTCAGACTCATAAATCCATTTATTATCACCTCAGACTCAGGTGATTTAAGTGCTAAAGCAAAATACAACAGGATGCAAGCACCTGAGCCACATAAGACTTGAAACATTTTATTCTACAAGCCAGTTTTGAAAGTCAAATATAAGTCTAAAGATAAATTAGGAGACATAAGTAGGATTTTTGCTAATATTTAAATATTTGTTATTGAAGAAAAAAGGAGTAAAGTTCTTTTGAAAATCTCACTAGTTATCTACAAGTGTGTTTAAGTAAGTCCATAAATATAAATGCATTTATTCCTATTACTTCCTAAGCCCTAAGAGAACTCTTTCAAGGGCTTATAAAAATATTCCTAAAGAGCAATGATTTTCCTTAGAAAGACCAAACCATACCAGATAGTGAATGTTCCAAATTTCGTTCCCAGCTCAATATTTTAACTCCTGTTCTATACAGTCAATCTCCACAATACACATCTTCAGGACTACATATAAGCATTCCTAAAATGCTGCTAAACACTACATTTTTTTGGTAATCTGTCTTGACACTTTATGTTGTTGCCTCCTCCTCCTGTGTAAAAGCCAAGCATTTTTGTTAAACTTAGGAAAAAAATATAAATAAATTCTCTAGTCACTGAATCCTCCTCTTTTTCAACACATTCCCTTGTGACACAGGCTGCACCATAAGCTCACTTGTTAAACTACTGGCACTCTGTTATTCACCATAAACTATTGAAATGCCACTAACTAACCTATTAATTTCTGTTCTGTAGGTAAAATGTAAATTCTCTCCAGCACTTCATGTATCTGAGATGAATCTAAGGGGTGCTATAAGCCTGTAGTAAAGGTATTGGTTGGTTTAGAAAAAGATAGACCAAAAACGAGGCAAACACTTATCATCTGGAGAGTCTGATGTTTTTATTTTTTTTATGAAGTGGGCATGTGTATTTTTATCATGGATACAACTTTGAGCAACCATGAGCCAGTGACATCCCTCCAGCAAAAGCAACCGCTTACTGTTTGCTTTGGTGTTACAGTACAAAGCACTGATGTTGGAATGTCCTTACTACTATGCTGGGTACAGCAGTGAGAATTATGTTTTTCCTTACAAAAAGAAAAAAAAAAAAGTATATGCACAGCTTATTACAGTTACTAATCAAAGATAATACTGAAATGTGTATTTGTTGGTTGATGGAAACTTAAAATTAAGCAAAAAGCCACGGATTATTTCCTGCTTGAAAGCTGCAGATAACGCGTCACACTGGCAATTCTGTGCATCTTTTCAGTACTATTCTAAAATCAATAAATAATACATTTTCCATTGGATATTACTTTGCAACTTAATTTTCTACACTGGGAGTTTCTTGAATGTATTATGTCCTCATATAGTAGTATCCAGTTCAATCCTGTTTGGCAGTTTGAGGTGAAACCATAATCGAAAAGAACAGCCATCAGAGATAGACACAGGATACCCTTTAAAATAAAGTAACATGACAAATAGGTAAAGACATTTGCATCTGCCAATTAACTCCTTTGACCAAACCTCAAAGATAGTACAGGAATTTTCCTAAATAACAGTCTCTACATGTATATGCAAATAACTCACCTGTGTTCCTTAACAGACAGCTAGGGGAATATGGTTGGTTTTTTTCACTTGCACAGACTGCTTTTCATCTGCACAAAAGATACATTCATAGGTGAAGGTGTGTGATTTCACAGCTCAAACAGATAGAGCCTCCTCATATTTTATCTGTAATCAGTCTGATCGTCCACAGCACTGCATACAGATCTATATACTGTAACTATAAACTCAAGGACCTGTCATGAGATGCTAAACTTCCATGGTAGATACTGAGTGAAAAAGCTCTACTTGCTACACCTTTATATCATTAATGAAAGAATGTGAGGGAACAATCATGCTATGATATATATCAAAAGATCTGCTCCTTGATGTGTTTGGATATTAATAAATTCTGAAGTAATAGGTAACTAGTCAAACTCTGTAGAGAACTTCAGTGCCTTTTGACCTCAAGGACTGTCTTGATTGTGATAATTATCTTTAAAATATTCCTCAGAGATCTTGAGATTCAACACTTAACTCTGATGGCTTCTATACTGCACATGGAAGTTGTCCAGGGCAACTGGGAGACTAGTCCCTGAACAGCTACAACCTACTTTTTGTTTCAATTTGATCAACGGAGTGGTTGCCAGCAAAATCTAACTTATGTATCAGCATAAATATATGGAGATCTGAAAAGGCTGCTATATACAGCACATGTAAATTATTTACATCTAGTTGACCCAAGTGACTGCAGACATTGTAAGAAGCACAGCTGCTGCTGGTACTAGAACCTTGAAGCTGTTTCTTAATGTGAATATTCATTATTACACTCCTGGAAGACTGAGGAAAACATAGTAAATAAAAGTATATTCTGTGTTTTGTAATCAGTAAAAAACATAAGCAAAATAGTATGCAGAGGATATACAGCAGCTGCTCTTTCCAAATGAATGCCTAATTGTGAAACACTTAAGACCTCAACACTATGGTTTTCTTAACAATTCTTTTTTCTTGTTTGGGTAGATTGGATGCCCTTGTGCTTTATTTACGTTTTCTTTTTTCCCCACTAACATGGTACCACAGTGTCTAAAGCAAACAACCCTGGAACAAGGGATTCAGATAACTTACCAATAATGGCCTACCTTTATATAATGCTTCTTATCCCAGAGCATCCGTAGACACAATAGTTATAGCATATGTGGGCGTTTCCCACTGATACAGAAAAATATGCTATAGGTAATTCATTTGCCACTGACACATTTGAGATTGATGGAGAAACCTGTAATATATGCACCATTTGACTCTTGGCCCTCAGACAGAAGAATGGTTGTCCAAGAGCATTATATTCAGCAAACTCTACTTCAAAAATTTACCAGTGAACTCCTAAATAGTATAAAACTTTACTTCCAAGAACTTAGGGATTGGAGTCAAGAACAGGTTCTGACATAAGGCATGTATGGAATCAGGATTTCCTTGCACAGATGCTGTTCAGCAACTGTGGCTCTGCATAGGTTGATTCATAAACCAATCTGTAGTCATGATAGGGATGGTAGCTAGTGTCCTGGTTTGAGCCAGGGTGATACGTACTTTCTCTTTGCTGATTTTTTTTCTTTCAGTGAACTTTTTTTAGCAGTGCCAGTGGATTGATAATAACCAAGGTCACTTCTGACTGTCTGTAGCCTCCCCCCCTTCGGGGAAGCAGATTAGACTGAAGGCAGGATCAGCAAATCAGAATATTCCCTTCTCAAAATATTTTCTCTATTTGGCTTTCAGTATAGGTTAAGACATCATGGAAGTCAAGTCTCTCTTTTTCCTTTTTCTCTCACTTTTCTGCTGTCACTTCTATCGCCCTCTCTTTGGCTCTCTCTTTTTACAGCCGACACCCGAGGGCCCCGTCCGTGTGCCCGGACACTCCCCCCTTCAGCTGGGAGTCACCAGGGAGAAGAGTTGCTGTGAGAGTCGCTGGGGGAGGAGGGAGGGGATCGGGTGTTGCACATCCCTTTACAAATATATATATATTCCCTTATCACTAATAATTAAAATAAATCTGTTTCACTTTTCAACCCAGAAAGCCTCTGTTTCTAATTTTTCTCCCTCTTTCCCTACCTTGGGGGAGGGCGGAGTGAATCGAGAGTGTTATTGTTACTGGTTTGACTGCCAACTTGGTGCCAAACCGTGACATCTAGCAATAGGTACTGGCTTTCATGCAGCAGCTGGCAGAATTTTCTCTACAATGAAAACTCTCATTCTCAGAACTTCCTACACCTTTGAACATTCCAAAGAGTCTGCATTTATAAATGCAGCAGCCATAGGTCTAGAATTTTAAAGAACTTCATTCTTGTTAATTTAATTCTATTCTTCAGAAAAAGGTTTGGTCTATTTGAATTATACTGACTCTGTCTTAAGCAACAAATATGAGAAGTTTTATCAGCATAACAAAATAAAAAAGATAAATTTTACTGCACCCACTACCTTCTAAAGCCTCTACAAGAATAAACAAGTACCATTATTTCCAAGACCATCTTTAATTTTCAGAAAAATTCATTATAGTGTTTAAACATTTTTATAGACCTAAATGAGAATGCATACACATCACACAGACAAATTAGAAACATAATCTATCAGTAGAAAATACTAGTATGCATATCCTATTAGTATTCCAAAAAGAGAAATTTTCCTATATAACTTCAGTTATTGAAATGATAAGGTATTTTTATTTATATTTGTAGAATGGAATGAGGTTCCTTGACATTCTAAAACACAGAATATGGAGTCATATGTGTGGTGCTAACTGCTGTGTGAATATTCCCAGCTGAAAATGCAAACTCTGTACTGCAAGTAAATGTTGATGTTCACCATGAGAAAACTGGAGTGAAGTGTTTGAACATCTAAAAATCATCTCATCTTAAAGTACAACCATCTTCAGGCTGTTTTTTACTGAATTAGATCACCAGCTTTAGTTTATAAGGAATCAATAGCTATTATCATCAGAGATGACATTCTGATACACAATCATGGTTCTCTTATAATTAGCATTACTAGAAACTTCCTTCATAATGGACTGTCAGTGTATAGTCACTGGACATCACTTTGTGCTGCTGATTCACCTGAATGCAGCTTGATGATCACATCTTCAGATTCTTGCCATTTTGCCCTTCTAAGTAGTATTTATCCACAAAGGTTAAGGAAAAAATAGCATACCAAAAGCTGTGATTTCTCAGTACCTGCTGACAATAGATTCATATTCAAACAACCCATACTGTACTTTCTACACAAAGTATTTGCAAAGAGTAACAGAAGGGTGCAGAGACAAAACAAGACAGAAATGGGGGGGGGAAGCTACAAAAAAGTTAACTCATTTTTCTGGACCAAGTTTTAGTTTTTCCTGTTCATCATAAATGCTTCAGGTAAACTTCCATACTCTAGGAATTCCAATACATATAACAGTTACTTTCTCCTTCCCATCAAATGGATATATTAAGTGTCACCTTCTTCAAAAGTCAGTCACTCAAAGCCACTGTTCTCCCCATCCTGCTGGGAGCTACTTTTTATCTAGCATTGTTCATTCTACATCAGGTATTTGTCCCAAATGCAGTCTCTGACCTGTGCTAGGAAAAAAGCCACATTCGTAGTCATCCAGAAACACGTTAACAGCATGACATGTTTCATGCACAGCAGGCCTTACATGCTACTGAGGTACAATGCCAGATGTTCTGAGATTTGTAATGACTATTTAATTTCTATTTATTTAGTTATTGAAGGGAATTAGTATTATGGATAATTTTCAAAATATTAGAGCACATCAGATGCTGGTTTTCTTACTTTTTTTGCTACTTAATGATAGCAGCATGAAATATTTGATTTAGCTTGATCTTACAATGTAACATAGGAATTAAAAACTAATAAAAAATGGAGTTGTCTTACCTTGAAAAAGAAATATATGGTTGCTTTTTTTATTCTTTGCTTTAATTTTAACGAGAATAAATGCTCCAAGGCATAGGTATCACAAGGAAACTGCTGGATGAAAACCAGAAAGGCTGCTCAGCCTGTATCTTCTATAATGAGTTTTATAGAAACAATTCAGGCCTTTCACTTTTTCTATCCTTACAGTTACTATGTAACTTGAGGAGTGAGGGGTAGGAATTTTAACATTTCACATATGGTTACCTGAGGGAATACATCCAGAAGACTAGAAATACTTCTTTATAATGTATAATTCATATCCTTTTGTTTATTTGTTTTAAACCCTCATGATAATGTTTTTAGGAGTTACTTTTTACTTCAAGAGCTTGCAAAGTCCGTATTTGGATAAGCAAAAAATACAGTTATTTTCTACCTACAACCAAGTAAAGCCATAGCTATATTTGTCTCCTGAACCTTTTCAAAAGAATATTAATGCACCTCTATATGCAATAAATATTTGTCAATCACAATTAAGGATACTCTATTGAATGATATGATTTTAACTATTTTAATTCCCTTCACTAACACAAAGCAAATATTTAATCATAACAAATGGCTAATTGGTTTCCTCTTTTTTGTCTTAGCCCTGTGTTCTTCATTTTAGAATTTTCATTTACTGCATAATAATTTTAGCTACCTATTCCTTATCAGCAACTATCCTTCTCTTTCCTGCCTTTTCTTTAATCTTCTCAACTTGCTGTTCCTTTTCTCTCCCTTTATTTCCATCTTGCCCATCCCTGTTTTTCCTTCTCAATAGAGTGTATCGTCTAATCTGTTCTATAGAAACTGTCTCTGTATGATTTGTAAGTCCTCATTTTCAGTCAGATGCTCTAAGCATATGCCGAGGTGCCTTGTGATGTTAAAGAATTAAAATTTTCCTAACACTCCTTTGTCATAGATTATGATGGAGAAACAAAAGCCGAGAGGTTCTGACCTTCGGAATAAACCAAAGAATCCTTTCAAAGGCAGTGGTGGAGTTTAACCAAGCCTTTGCTGTCATGCTTTAACAGTTAAATAAGTAATAAATACAGAAAGGAAAGGAAGAATCTTCTGATACAACAGGACTAATCAGAGATAACCTGGGTCAAAAGCATATGAAATGCAGAGTGAATATACACTTGAGTATCAGTGCAGAAATGCAAGGTATATGAGATGTCAGAAGGTAGCACTAGATGAGACTATGATCAGGATGTAGTCAGCATTACATGTAACTGTCAGATTTGTCTAAACTACAGACAGGCCCAGTTTATGTAAGAGGAATCAGAAAGGAGACAGAGGTAATGCAGTCATTATGTATGCAAAGTGTCTTCAGACTCAGAATAAGCTAAATAGTAATAAATAAGGCATCAGTGATTTTTTTTAATTTTTTTTTTTTTTTTTTTTTTAGGCTAGGCACAAAGAAGAAAATGTAAATAGCACTACATGGTTAGAAGAAAGTGAATTAAACATATGGAAGCATCTTTGAGGTATGTGGAACTACAAGTTTCTACATGGACTGGGCATTCCAGAGGCTCAGATCCATGCCAAGTTCCAAATCTCTCTAGATGGAAGAAGGCTAAACCATAGATGCTTCATCCTATTTCTTATTGGTGAAAATGAGGGCTCCTCAGAAGTAAATTTTCACCAGCTAGGAGAACCTTGAAAAAAATTTCAACTTTAACTGCTTACAGTCAGATTTGCAATGCATTTTTTTAAATGTCGGGTGTGGGCTTAACAGAGAGAAAGTAATTGTTTTTAAACCTAGATGCAGCCTCAGTATATAATTTTGAATTTAAAAAAATAAGATTTAGAAAAATATTTCAAAACAAATTATCATTGTGATCCGATATTTTAATAAAAAAATTGTTTTAATAGCTATTTACAGCTGTCAATTTAGCAGAGTCATTCAAGATGCAAGTTGTTTTACTGAAATAATAAACAAAGAAAGGAAGATAATTATAAAAGGTAGTTTAAGAAACAGGTTGGCTGAATCTCTCTGCCATTAATTAATTAATTACTTAAATGTGACAAAAACCAAAAAGCAATAGACTGCTTTTCTAAGAAGCAGTCCCAATTTGGCAGATGACTATAACCCAAAGAGCAGTTAACTGGAAACTGACTGGTTAAAAGGAAACGTTTACACCACTGACTGAGGCTGGACTTGCACATTTCTGCTTCGTTTACAGTCACAAGCACATTTGAATAAGTGAAGCACAACTTCAAAATCAAGTGAGAGTTAGGGAGCTAAAGTTCATTGGAACAGAAACTCATCAAACCTGCAGAGTCCACTACATACTTTTATGCAGGATTTGCTCATCCACAAATTAACTGTACCATGTAAGATACTTCTCATGGAATATTTCAGTGCAATGTGAGTTGCTGCTGTTAGATGTTGCACAGCTAAGATGGGCATGTTGGTGCATCAGATAAGGTCTGAGCTCTAAATTTTCTCCATGTTAGCTGGCTCTGGGCCTGACAGTTTAGATTAACTCTTTTTTAAGCTGCAATTGTGTCGAGTTCTGGCCTCCCCAGTACAAAAAAGACAAAGAACTACTGGAAAGAGCGCAGTGAAGTACTACAAAGCTGATGAGGGGACTGAAGCAGCTCTCATGAGGAAAAGCTGAAAGATCTGGGTCTGTTTAGCCTGGAGAGGAGAAGACTGAGAGGGGATCTCATCAATGCTTATAAATATCTAAAGGGTGGGTGTCAAGAGGATGGGGTCAGACTCTTCTCAGTGGTGCCCAGCAACAGGATGAGGGGCAACAGGCACCACCTGGAACACAGGAACTTCCATCTGAACATGAGGAAAAACTTCTTTACTTTGAGGGTGACAGGGGACTGGAACAGGCTGCTCAGAGAGGTTGTGGAGTCTCCTTCTCTGGAGATATTAAAACACGCCTGGATGCAATCCTGTGCCACCTGCCCTATGGGAACCTGCTTTAGCAGTGTGGTTGGACTAGATCATCTACAGAGGTCCCTTCCAACCCTTACCATTATGTGATTCTGTGATACTATAATTTGTTAGCCTAATTAGCAGATAATTAGCAACGTAGATGGAAACACAGAAAAGCTTTACTACACAGTGAAACAGAATCACAGAATCATGGAATGGTTTGGTTTGGAAAGGACCTTGAAGTTCATCTAGTTCCAAGCCCCCTGCCATGGTCAGGGATACCCTCCACTAGACTGGGTTGCTCAATGCTGCATCCAACCTGGCCTTGAACACTTCCAGGGAGGGGGAATAATGCCCCAAGAGTTTCTAAATATAAATCTGTTTGCAGGGTTGTCCTGTTTTTTGGTATTGTTTTTCCATGTCAAAGTTGTTTCAGAACAAACTTCATTGTTTTTCCACTGAGAAATACCTGACAGCCCATATTCACCTTTAATTACAGTAATTTCTTATTCAGAGTGATGCTTTCTCTAAATGGCAAATTCTTAATTTGAGTGATTGAAATAGTCTTCTTGCATTCTCTACAAAGGGTTGTTTTGCCAATTGTCTTATCTCTTACCTATCTACTAAAGACAACAAAAAGTAGATTAAGGATTTCAGTTTTGCACTTTTTTAATTTCCATAAAAAATATTCCTTATGAATGTTGTGGATCTTGGGAGTTATACTTCAGATCTTTACACAAATGCTTTTAAGAAAGGCACAAATAAAGGAAGTATGTGCTCATTTTCTCCAGAGTGCGGGGACATTGGCTGATTTCTTTAACATCTTAAGTCAGACAGTTGGGGATGTATCTAATAAGGACTCCTCAGAGAGAAACTTGTATCTATCACTTCTCAGATCTGTAGTGGCAAGAAGAGGGAGAGAGACCACACAGCTGCTTAAATGCTACTACGGCATGTGTTTGGGAGTACTTGTGCCACATCTCTTCCTGAAATAGGTGTCTATCTGCTCTGTGCTGTCAAACTGAAGTCCTTTAGGACACATTCAGAAACAGGATTTTAAGTATGCTGCACCATACTTTGACACTGTATTGCTGAAGGCCTCCCATTAATTTTCAACATGCCTTTTCACTTCCACCTTCCACCAACAGGAGGGAAGGCCTGTGGATGTTGTCTACCTTGACTTTAGCAAGGCCTTTGACAAGGTTTCCCACAGCATTCTCCCAGAGGTGCTGGCTGCTGGTGGCTTGGATGTGCACACACTTTGCTGGATTAAAAATTGGTTGGTCAGCTGGGTCCAAAGGGTTGTGTTCAATGGAGTTAAATCCAGTTGGTGGCCAGTCATGAGTGGTGTTCCCCAGGGCTCAGTGCTGGGGCTGCTCCTCTTTAACATCTTTATTTAGATGACTTGGATGAGGGGATAGAGTGCTCCCTCAGTAAGTTTGCAGATGACACTGAGTTGAGTGGAAGTGTTGATCTGCTTGAGGGCAGGGAGGCTCTGCAGAGGGATCTCGACAGGCTTGGCTGATGGGCCAAGGCCAATTGCATGAGTTTCAATAAGGCCAAATGTCGGGTCCTGCACTTTGGCCACAACAACCCCTGGCAGCACTACAGGCTTGGGGAGGAGTGGCTGGAGAGCTGCCCAACAGAGAGGGACCTGGGGGTGGTGATTGACAGCCAGCTGAACATGAGCCAGCAGTGTGCCCAGATGGCTAAGAAGGCCAACACCATCCTGGCCTGTGTCAGGAATAGTGTGACCAGCAGGACCAGGGAGGTGATCCTGCTGCTCTACTTGGCCTCGGTGAGGCTGCACCTCGAGCACTGTGTGCAGTTTTGGGCACTACAGTATAGGAAGGACATTGAGGTGCTGGAAAGGGTGCAGAGAAGGGCAACTAAGCTGATCAGGGGTCTTGAACCAGCCCTATGAGGAGAGGCTGAGGGAGCAGGGGCTGTTCAGCTTGCAGAAGAGGAGGCTGAGGGGAGACCCCATTGCTCTCTACAAATATCTGACAGGAGGTTGTAGTGAGGTGGTGCTGGCCTCTTCTCCCTAGTGACTAGTGATAGGACAAGATGAAATGGGTTCAAGTTGCAGCAGGGGAGGTTCAGATTGGATATAAGGAAAAATTTCTTCACAGAAAGAGTGGTAAGGCATTGGAACAGGCTGCCCAGGAAGGTGGTAGAGGCACTGTCTCTGGAGGTGTTAAAAAAACAGGTAGACATGGTGTTTCAGGAGATGGTTTAGTGGTTAGGGGTTGTAGGGCAGATGGTTGGACTTGATGATTTTGAAGGTCTTTTCCAACCTTGATGATTTTGTGATTCTGTGACACACCCCCAGGCTACACTGTGGATGTGGCTTGGCCTGGCCTCCCAACCATGCATCCTTGCAGCCTTGTGCTGTCCACTTTGAATGATTTTTCTGTCATAGTCCATGCAATTGTGATTCTTTTCCATGTCTAAATCTTATTGTCTCTCCTGTCTCCTCACCCTGTCACCCTGTAGCTTCAGCTCCTAGCTCTGTGCTAAGATTCCCACCACCACTCCATCCTCCTGTGAGCTTCTAGACTGTTAAGTAAGACTGTATTAACACTAGCAAGAAGCGTGAATAACAGTCATTCTGATAACTTATATATGTTATCAAATAAGAGGTGTGCATAAGGCTTAGCAGTCAATTAGTGTGCAACTATTAAGAAAATTCCAATCAGAATCAAAATGCCAAAACTGTCATCAAAGACCAGCAAAAAGAAGGCTGAGCAGGTACTGATGAAAGGTATCATCTGACAAAGAAAAAAATGGTCAGAGTTGTCAACATTTTTGTGATTTCCTGGACACCCCAGAGAGGATGGTCACCTGGGGACACCCACCACTTTTCTTCCCAGCTGGTTACTAGAGGATTTTCCTTTCTCTCTCTCTCTCTCTCTCTTTTTTCCTAAAGTAACATACATGTATGTCATCAGCTACATGTCCCTGGAATAAAGAAAGCTTTGTGTGTGTCAGGCTGCCTGAACTTTCACTGTGCAAATAGTACCATTTGTGAAACTGTGAAAACCTGAAGCACCTATGCACCTTTTCTTCAGTAGTTTGTCATACCAACACCTAAAATACATTAATTAATTCTTCTGTATCTGCTACTTTGGAGCTATTGTCTATTTTATGTTTTCTGCAGGGCAGATGGAGGAAGTCTGAAAAAATACTAGGTTAAGATCTGTACTTAAAGAACACATTCAGTTGGGTAAATTCACATGTTTCCCAGAGTTGCAGTCCCAAGCAGAAATGGCTTGTTGCAGTAACGAAATCAGAAGAATCAGTGTCAACAACTGCTGTACTATGTAGTGCTGTGAGACACTACAGGAAGAAATTGCCATGTGTCAATATTTGTATGATAAGGACCCCTCTGGAAACCAGTTTGTAGAACTGCCCTTTGTAGAATTTGCCTTCTTGAGGCATCTTTTAAGATAGGGAAGTTGGTTCCTTTTTTTGTGGCAATGATGTTCTGGGATGAGCATCTTGGTTGATGTCTCTTATGAAAAACAACCAACCAATCAGGATAACTCACCTAAAAGCAGTTGCTTCTTCTTTTTTCCCTAGGTTGTTCTCACGCTTTTAATACTTAGGCCAAAAAGATATCGGTGATAAAGAGAACAGAGTGTGGGGATTTTGCTCAGTTGATTGTCTGGCTGTTTCTATTTTAAATAAAGTGGAAGAAGGGAAAGATAAAAGAAACGAAAATCAGTTATTCTTTCTCTCACGCAAGTGCAGCCATGGGAAGCAGTGCTCCACAGGTCATGAGACTTAAATTACAAAGGTTAAAGGCTGATTTCAGTAACCTCACATCAGAGCACACGTCTGCACTTTTCAATTTATATTCTTTCCTCAGTTTACGGAAAGCTGTCTGAGAGCAGTAAGAGCAGTGACATCCTTTGATCTCCCCTAGGGACACCTAGTCAGATGACATATAGTCATCTTTTTGTTAATCTCCCAGCATCCTGCTGTTTTGGTCTTTCAGTTGTTTCCAATCCATCTTTTAGAGATACGTACAAACATGTTCTTCCTAACCAGCTCAGCAAGCTGTCCTGTCTGGAAAGCACAGAACGTCGCTCTAAAATGGCTTTTTAACAAGTTTCACATGGATGCAAAATTATGTCGAAAGATGTTGTAGCTGGTCAGATGCAGCTGTCCACAACAGGCACCTGGAACTAACACGCAACTGCCTCAAGCTAGGGAAAGCAAATTTGAGAGTAAAGCACCTCCTCGAGAGAAATTGCCCCTGCGTGTTTCCACTCTGTGAGATCCACATTTGTGAAAAGCAGAATCGTGACAGGCAACCCCTTGATGTGCAGAAATTTGCAAATCATTTCAATCTAAGCAATTTTTCCATCCTTACCAGAGAGCACTAAGGCTGCAATTGTACCCTGATAATCATAGCTACTGAATTCTAAGCAAAATTTCAGCACAGAGTCAATACTGCTAAATGCTAAAATGCTTAACAGAAACAGCATTTTATTAAAATATCCAGAACTTTACTAGCTAAAGTTAAGCATCAACCTTTGGCATGTTAGTAACCCAAAACGAGGAATATTGGATGTTTTCAACAAGGATTGAACAGTGCAAAGACCTGGCCTCATTCTGATAAAGACTATAAAACACAGCAGTGCTCCTCCCTCCAGGTCCCCCACAAAATGTGAAATTAGACTGAGACTACATGCCCTTCCATTACATACCTCTCTTTAGATATCTCACTGCTTAAGAAACTAAAGCTTACCCAGGAATAAATGTAAAAAGGAGCTTTTAAATTCCAGGATTTCCTCTAGGTAGGCTCAGCCACTCAGCTTTTAAGCTCTCACCAGAAGCACCTGGTATGTGAAAAGTGGATGAGATGGATTACACATTTATCTTAACATGGTAAAGCCTCCAGTCTAGTTATGACACTGGGATCAAAATGAGAAAAAACTCACAGCAGAATAACATAAAATAGAGCATGTTGTGTGAGAGTCCCAAATGACTAGCTAAAGCATTACTTATAAAGTAAGTTTTCCTGGCCTCAGATTGCACAAGTTACTGTCAGCATCATTCTAGGATTTAGAAACAATTAGGAAAAGAGCAAAATATTAATTACACAAACTGTTACTGTTCACTGCAGTGCACTTGCTTGCAGTCACAAACACCAGACCAAATCCTAGCTAGTGGTGTGAGTTTGACCAATGAAGTCACCTGAAAATTCTGGCTGAGCAAATGAGCAAATTTTGCTGCATCTGACAAATATAATCTCATCCCTCCACTTGCATGGTCATCTGATGAGGGAATAATACTATTACTTAAATATCAATAGAAAGAACCATGCTCTTGAGATGCTCATCCTCTCCAAAATGGCAATGAAAATAGTTTTGTATTAACTTTGTAGCATTAAGCTCCTCAGATAAGCAACACAGCCACAGATTTCAAGTGTGAAGGAATACAATGGAATGGAAATTGCTTATTTAAAGCAATGTTGCAGCTTTTTGCATGAGATGAGAAGGATCACAGAGGGTGCACAGACTTCTGTATATCTCCAAAACAGGAAAAAAATTGACTCGATATTTCAAAATGGTTGAAGAGTTCTTTTTCCATCTTGGATTTCTAAGGTCTTGAAACCTCTTATAAGATATGCTTCTCCTACCCATTCCCTATTCATTTTTAATGGTCTTCCCACAAAGTGCTACCTACTGCTTCCTATTTTTTTTTTCTTTTAATTTAACTGTTTTCAAAATTTTTAGCTAACAGAAGAGAAGTGGCTAATGATCAATTTTTATAAGATTACAGGGCTTAAATCTTTAAGACAGGACACAATAGTATGTAGTATGTAATTTTATCTGTGAGGCATCCATTTTCTATCATTAAACTACAAAATAGAAAAGAAAAAAGTACACTGTAAAAACAGTTATTTTGTTAAACAAAATACTCAAGGATTTTTAAGAAGAGAAAAGAGTGCAAAACCACAGCTGTAAGACTTTAACCATGCAGGAAAAAACAAACCAAGCCCTTTCAGAATATTGTTTTAGTTATGGAGTGGTAGTTGTAGGATGTCTGAATGCATACAGGCACTAACTTCCTAATGATTAGAACAGTTTCATTGACAGGCTTGGCTGCAGAATCATAAAGCAGACATACATTGCAGAAAATTAGCAGAAGATTTTTTTTCTTTAAAGAAAAAAGTTTAATGGGTATTTTGCCTGAGGAGCTTGTTTTAATGGCTTCTCAGTACACAAGACTGCACAGCCAGGAACAGCATACAGTCAATTTAATGACGGCCCTATGCCATACAATGGTTTATACAGCTACACAGAAAATCCACATTCAGGCACAGGTTCTGCACATTCAACCCTGGAAACGAAGCCTATCAGAGCAATGAAAGCCTTGGTCTCATTAGGCAGAGATAGTACTCATGGCTGTCTACAAAGATAGCTGCCTTTTTAGAGGCATCTTGCTCCCAGTGAATTTTAGACAGCTTTATCAAGAAATTCAAACACTGTAGAATTTGACCCATAAACAAAATGACTGAAATATACCAAAAGGAAAAGCAAATTAGGAAATATTTTTAAAATATAAAAATTAAGCAAATGTAACGTCAGAAGGATTTTTTACATCTACTTGATCACCATCTTAATCTCTCCCAATTTAAACAGACACAATGAAACAACATCTATATGTTGCAAAAACAGGAAAAAAAGCTCTGCCAGGAATACTAATACCAAAGCATGTCATTCAAGTTAAAATTGGCAATAACTGTGAGTCTCCATTCTGTAACATTGTAATTTACTCACAGCAAACTGACATTCAGATAGGTAAAAATTTATTTCCTACTTTTAAAAACATCAGAGAAGTCCAGTCTGGTATTTACAATCAATTATCCACAGCTGAAACACAGGACAAATATCAGTACTGAAAGGAAAGAGCTTTCTGAAGTGATACTTGATCATGATAGCCACAACATTGTTGTATGGTTATGTCAGTGCTTGCAGAACTGACACATAATGTTCTCATGAATGAATTCATTAATATCTGTCTCAGAAACTAATATGAATGGGCAGCATGCTACAGAAATGTATTCATTTGGGAAGCTATAGAACCTTCCAGGAAAAAGTGTACATAAAAACAGGCATCGAAGATAAATAATTATTTTGCTATTATCACCTTTTTCTAATGTATGAACTCAGATCCCAAATGTCAGTCCCAAACTTAATGTTTTTCACAAAGAGGTATGAAATATTGCTGCTAGTTTGGAGTGGACAAAAATTGTTCATTGTTATGTTAATGCTGACATATCCTCTATGTTTACAGACTTTCCTTGAAAAGTTACAATCTTGAATCTAGCACAATAGTCTGGATAGCAGAAATCACTTTCTGTATATAATACTGCAATAGCTTAGATGAACATTTTGTTTGTTTGTGTTCTGATCCTACCTATGCTGGGCAGAAGAGCCATTGTGGGTAGTGAGCAGGGGACACATCACCACTGGAGTGTATCTGAGAATCCCAGGGATAACCCAGGTCAATACAGTCAGAGCCAAAAGAAAACTTCTGATCTACTTTTTGGGTCCACACTCCTGTTCATTTGTCTTGCTGTCCCCAGGGGTGGGGACAGAAGGGAGATTTCCTGTTCTGACAGCACCACTGCATCCTATCTTCTTAAGGTAATTGCTCTGGCTCTCTGTAGATATACTGGATTTTTTTACTTAAGGCCCTTTTATGCCACTTCAAGAGAAAAAAAAAAAAAGGGTCTTAAAGTGCTTGAAAACAGCCTCAAGTCCAGTCATAAATAACTACAGAAAATTACTTCCTAAATGTTTACTAAGTTGAGGGAAGAGATAAGTCTCATTATATTAAATGGAATAAAAATACTAATAAATAGAAGCTTTACAGCACAGATGGCAATAGAAACAAATATAATTACAAATATTTTTGTTTTAAAAGCTGTTTAAACTGAACATAAATGATGACACAACAATAGAATCATTAAGGTTGGAAAAGACCTTGAAGATCATTAAGTCCAACCGTCAGCCCTACACCCCCATGATGACTAAACCATCTCCTGAAGCACCATGTCTACCCCTTTTTTTAACATCTCCAGGGATGGTGCCTCCAGCACTACCCTGGGCAGCCTGTTCCAATGCCTCACCACTCTTTCTGTGAAGAAATTTTTTCTAACATCCAGCCTGAATCTCCCCTGGCACTGCTTGACCCTATTTCCTCCCCATTTCCTCTTGTCCTACCACTAGTCACTAGGACGAAGAGGCCAACACCCACCTCACCACAACTTCCTCTCAGGTAGTTGTAGAGAGGAATGAGGTCTCCCCTCAGCCTCCTCTTCTGCAAGCTGAACACACCCAGCTCCCTCAGCCTCTCCTCATAAAGCCTGTTCTTCAGACCCCTAATATTTTAAGGACAAGTGTAGGATAAATAATGTATATATTAAAATTGCTAGAAAAAAAGGCAGCCTGGATAGGAATGTGTATTCTTAACGCTTATTAAACATTTTAATTGCTATCTATGGCATAGTGATAGATGATGGCTAGTGATTTTATGTTACTTTCTGCAAAAGTTAATGTTTATTTTTCAGAACTTGAGTAATTTTATTACTACATTGAGATTTACATAGGATTTTACACTAAAAAGCATGAGCAATATGCAATGACTCCTGAAAATGCACTGGAGTGGATTACCATGGTTCCCTTTTGTGCGTTGGCAGCACACAACCAAGATCATAATTACAGGATTGCTACCACCTGCCAACTTGAAGAACTAAGCCACATACTTCCACATAATAATAAAGAATCCTAAGATTAAAAAGCAAATGAAGGTTAAATCCTAAAGGTCTTCAGGGACCTCTGAGTTCCGTACTTCTGTACTCCTTTTATCATTTTTACTTGCCCACAAACATGAAGTCTCTTCCCAGTTAAATCCACCTAATGAAATGCCTGCCTTTTCACACAACTGCTTATAAAACAGAACATCTGCAATATGCAAACTCATATTAAACCTCATCTTTGGATTTATAGCTTTTTCATGTTTAGGCAGGAAAAAAAAACCCAAAACTACCAAACTGTTCACACTGTCAAAAAACCAGAAAATTAGCCGAGAATTTTAGAAGACATCTTAATGTGAAAAGGGGATTACTGGTGTATATATATATATATGAGAAGACAGAGAAAAATTTTCCAAAATGCTGTTATTGATCCATGATTAATTTTTGCATCCCCATTTTTAAAAAAAGTGCAATTACATTTTAACAGAGTGATGAAAAAAGGATTTCTTCAGTGATATGGGTAAATTATCTTTGAGAGTATGCTAACATAGAATTTTTTGTCTTCATATGAGATCACTTTTATAATTCTGTAGCCACTCACATAAACATAAATATTAAATTTAATTTCAGAACATGGGAGAATTAGTATTTGCTGGTGTACAGGTGCTTCTCATATTTCATATTTCAGTTTAATAAAATTAAATGTGAACATGGCTATGTAAATATGTCCTATGGAGTTTTTTCCCCGTACTTTCTACTGTTCTTAAAAATTGGTAGGCCTTATCCACTTAAAATCACTTAGAACTCTGCTTCAAACCACCCAGTATTGCCCAGAACATACAATCTAAGGCTGTTTAACTGCCAACAATTATATGCAAGGTTACAGTTTCCTACAGCCTTCCACGTTATCTGTTACTCCTTCTTTCTTGTGTTTTCCAGTTTTAAAGCCTATTTAACATACAACTCCACCAATATTTACACATCAATAACTTACTATACACAAACTGAGCAAGATTGCTACTTGTTCTTAGCATAGCAATTGTTTCTGGCATATCAAGCTAAAGATGTAGTTCCACAAGATCTTGGCTTAAGATGCAGATGTGGCCTAAGAAGTTTGAGAGCCTGAAATTTTCTCCCAGCTGGTCCCTCCACAGCCATTGGCAGTTGTGTGGTGGAGATGCTACATGACATGACATGACTTAAAAATATCTGTGCTGTCCCCACTAAAACTGACACCCCCATTTCCAAAGGTACATGGAATCAGAAGTTTAAAGACATTTTAAAAATGGAAGCGAATTATTTTTTCTACATAGGGTTATATTAGCAGGGTGTTACGGAAACTATGTTGCCACTTAGGATGCTGGTCCTTCTCTAAACACAGAGAAGACCCTCCTGTTACGATTTTTGATAGTGGCATTTTCCAAAGCAGTTGATTCAACAACATTGTAACTACTACACAATCTTAATCTTGACTTCATTCTTCATAGTGAAGGCAGCTGAGAAACAAGTTGGAGAAATTCCTTAGATGACTTACTTATCTTGTGGTCAACTGGATCAAAACCACCTCACAATACAGAAATAGTCACATTACTAGAAATACCTTTTGGAGGCATCTGAAACTACAAACACCACATTTCTATTAAAGGCTTATGAACCAGTATTGACAAGCTATTCCCTGTTGTCTGGCATACAGTGTCATCCACAGGAAAAGGTTAATCATAGTGAAATATCATCTCTCGACCCTGTGCATTTGTTGGGGTTACAGAAGCTTTCTGTGAAGTTGGCTGCCATCCCAGTAAAGCTGCATTAACAGTTCAAATTATATATCACTACTCATACTTGGTAGCAAGCAGAGGCTAGAAAGATAAAAGCTTAGGAATAGAATTTCAGGAGGAAATAGGATTACATTTGCTCAGTAAAATCTTCCCAAAGTTATGATTTTCAAAAATTTTCAGCTTCAGTTTTACAGAAATTAAATCTATGCAGTTGTGAAAGTATCTGAACTTGATCTGACATGCCACTACTGATCCAGCAAATTTAAAAACATTTTTCCTTTAATCCTAGTAGTGCTTTCAATTACAGAGATACTATAATTTTGAATATTTTCCTGCTATAAAGGCTTCCCCTCAGGGATTCCAGAAGGAAGCCTATTAAAATGTGTCCCCATCCTTTTAGCAGACAAAAAAAAAAGAAAAAAGACAAGACTGAATAAAACAGGACAGATTGGAGCTCAAGGCTAAAGCAGAACTCAGCCAAAGAGAGTAAGCAGGTGAGAGATTACCAAATAGATATCCAAGTAGCCCCTCAAACATCCTCTTATTTGACTTTGGGATTCTGGCTAAAATTAGAGGATTTTTCATATTTGCCCAAGGTTTTCAGGTATCTAGCACCTTGGCTGAACTGCTAGATCCTTAGGTATCTCAAACTTGTCCCCTGCCCATGTGCATATCAGGTCTTTATGTGTACCAAGTCTGATACTTCTGAGCAGTTTTGAACCCTTTGTCAAAGAGCTATAAAAATGGCCTTGTACACGCATAGTAAATTGGACTTTTTTTTAGATTGTGCCCAATTTACTGCTCATGGAAAATATAAGTATACTTGTGCAAGGATTCTGATGTTTTCCAGAAATACTGGGTAACTGTTGTGTATATGCTGTACAATGTACAACTGCTTGAAGGAGAAACAGTGCAGGAAGGCTTTATTTACAAGTATAACTCTAAAATACAGATTAATGGTGAAAGACTAAGGTGGCCTTTTGGCTCCTTCAGATGTGATGAAGGGTTGTGGTGCTTCTGATTCTCTTCAGGAGAGTTCTGGCCCAAAGTCAAAACCAGAGAGATGAGCTAGCTATGAAGCCAGTTCAAATATCTGACAGCTGCTACGATTACAGGTCATAAAGTTACAAGAACAGGCCATTTTCAGTAAGTACTAAAAAACATGAGTACTTAAAGCAAACAAATTAATACGAGCAAAGATATGACCAAAGATATGACTGCACCTGGAGTACCGCATAAAGTTCTGGAGCCCTCAGCACAGGAATGACATGGAGCTGTTGGAGAGGGTCCAGAGAAGGGCCACGAGGATGATCAGAGGGCTGGAGCACCTCTGCTATGAAGACAGGCCAAGGAAGTTGGGCTATTTAGCCTGGAGAAGAGAAGACTGTGGGGAGACCTTATAGCAGCCTTCCAGTACCTGAAAGGGACCTACAGGAAAGTTGGGGAGAGGCTTTGCACCAGACGGGGCAGTGATAGGACAAGGCGTAATTGTTTTAAACTGAAAGAGGGGAGATTTAGGTTAGACATCAGCAAGAAATTATTCACCATGAGGGTAGTAAGGTACTGAAATAAGGTTGCCCAGGAAGTTGTTGATGCCCTCTCCCTGGAGGTGTTTAAGGCCAGGTTGGATGAGGCTTTGTGCAGCCTGGTCTAGTGTGAGGTGTCCCGGCTTATAGTAGGGAGGTTGGAACTTGATGATCTTTAAGGTCTTTTCCAACCTTAACCATTCTATGATTCTATGATCTGCCACTTACAGAATCAATGGTTAAAATCAACTTTCTGATTAATTTTTGATCAGACAGGAAAGTCAATTACTGGATCAGAAAAAAATTCATGACCATAATCAACCTAAGCCCAGGCTAGCATGTTTTGGTGATCCAGAAGATAGGATAAAGAGGAAAAAAAAAGGAGAGTGGCATTAAAGCAGTTTCAAAACCTCTGGGTTTAATTTTAAGAAGTGGATTTAATAGCTGAGGGAGAGGGAAAATGCTATATGTGGTGACTGACTCTGGAAATCAACATATTTTATATCATTAATTCAACTGACTATTTGAGACTCAAATGGTAACTAAATTTCAGTCTGCAGGTAGAAAACATCTGTCCTGGCCTTATTTCAGGATGCACATGTACACCTCTGTTCCCCAGCACCCAGCAATGTTTGTACCATGTAAGTGATCAAAAACCTTATTTTTAGAGGGATTGAGTGCTGTCAGCTCCTCTTTTAAGATCTCTGAATAGGAGGTAATGGTCCTCCACAGCTAATACTTCTAAGTAGCACTAAGTTTCCAAACTCAAAGCACTCTGATCCCTCTGTAAAATATTTAATATAATCCACATATCAACCCACTGACCTGATTAGTTTTCGTAAGATTTACATGGTTTAGAAGGGAGAGAATTTTTAAAGCAACAAACATGCTATAGGGAGGATATCGTTACATGGTAAAGCAGATTCAGACCTTAAAACAACTTGCAAATAGTATCTGTAAATATTAATGCACTTTGACATTGAATACTGCATATAATACATTTTAAGTGTTTTTTTAGTGTGTGGATGTTTACAGTGAAACAATGTACTTCTTCATATGTCTGTTTTCAATTCAAAGTATGGCTTAATTACTGAGAGTGATAGCATAAAGCTTGGCAGCACAAAAATTGCTCCAGAATTAGCACCAAAGTGACAAGCATCTTTAACATAGCCTTTAAATTGGATTTGAGGGCACCAAACAACTTCATAAGCATTAGCTTTTCTTCACCCTCTTTTCTACAGTTCCAACTTTTCAGTACCCAAGATGGGTACTGACTGCTTTTAATATGAAGTTGCTTTCTGCGGGCTGGGACTTCATTTTGCAGTTGCCTTCATTAAGCAACGAGACACTAAAACCTTGTAAAATTCCTTCAGCCCTATGAGAACCGCTTCCATCAGTATTTTTTCATACTGTTATTACTGACTCTGCTATCTTCTTTCATAATTTCCTAAAATATCTAAGCAGAAAACAGCTATGAAAACTTACAAATACAACATCAGTATACAAGATTCATAAGCCTAAGTCAAAATGACATATTGAAGGATCTCACATGTAACATTGTAACCCATGTAACACTGAAAAAATTAAGCATGCTTACGGGTGTATTTGCTAAGAAAAATAAGGTAATTTCATTCAGATTGACTGCTGGTTAGGTGGAGCTTGCAGGCCAAAAGCAGTCAAAAACCAGGAATAATTTGCATCCTGTAGCATCAGAACAAACTCATGGAAGCTTCAAAAGTGCATTACATATCTTTCTCTGTGCCTTGCCATTACTCTACTGCATGTTTCATCCTCAGCTTCTGAGGAATTACACAGATATTTATTATGAACTCCAGAACACCTTAATTTACCCAAATAAGATGAAGGTAATTTTGTTCACTCTGCTTTTATTAGAAAAGTTTTCTTTGCCTCAATTTTCTGCCGTAACTGGCAAAAACGAACAGAAGGCTCTGAAGATGATATCAAGCTACCAAGAAAATCTTGGTTTGCAGTGAGTATAAAAGTTCTACATTAGTTACTCAGAATCTAACCTACCTATCTATCTGTCAAGCCAGAATGCATGTTGAGGAAGATCAGGTTGCCTTAGTAACCTAAATCCAGTTGTAGAGACTTCAGAAAGACTGAATAATTTAATCTATCTGAAGCACCATTGTGCATCGTTGTGCCATTGTACTTAAATATCTTACACCAAACTCCCCGTATATACTTAGAAAACACTGCTTGGGAAAGGTCTTCTGTTTTCTTACAATTTGTGACCCTTGCAGCTGTCATCTATTCAGAAAACTAGCACTTACTCATTGCTCTTTTTTTGGATTTGTTGGACAGGCATGACTGACATTACAGAGCTAAAACTTTTGCTGCAGCTGTGCCTTGTACAGTGATTAATCTTGTTCAGAAAACTACTAGTTACCTAACATTGATTTTAATAGATGATATTGTTGGACTGTTTAGAGAAATCTGTGAGAAATAACAGTGACAACACTCATCCACTATGCTTACTACTGTGAATAGCTTTTGGCTACACAAATTTCAGACCCGAATTGTACATAGTATGCTATTAAATTGTAATAATTGAAACTTCTAGAGAAAGGAATCTAACGATACCCAACAGAACAATTTTAGTTCCATGAGAATATATTTAATTAACCCTTAATCATTTCCACCTTTATGACACTGGAAAGAATTCTAAGATCAGATTTACAAAATTACTATGCCATTAACAAGAGAAAGATATTATTGACATACCAAAATCCAATTTAATTACTCCCTTGATTCCTCTAGAGACAGAAAGAACCTTGCAATTTTCTGACACTATATTCCATTTTCAATATTGTGAAACAGAAAATACCTCTGAGCAGGCCAAAAATGTTGCATAATTTCTTCTATCTGAGCTACAACTGTAACAATATCTTCTGGCTACCTTGAAGGTACCTTTTTCTGTACCAAGTATCCCACTTAAAACTCTGCTGCTTATAGAAATACTCTTACATGTAAGAACTTCAAACACTGTCAAACAAGTTTCTACTCTTTTCATTTTTTAAAGAGATAGTTTGTAATGTATTATAAGAAAATGGAAATTACTGAACTATTTTAGTCATCTGACTACTCCAGAATTTATATGTAAACAAGAAAGAAGTTCTAAAACTTGTTTTCAGACTGTCAACAACAGCATGTAAAATTATATGTTTAATAGCCTGATGTATCTTAACTAAAGCCCAAAACTTATGTACTACAAAAACAAAGGAGATCAAACCCTAATAGAGCTGGGCCAATAAAATCTTGCAAAGATGTCATCTGTGCGTCACGCTCTATAGTTCTGGCTGGAGCAATATATGCTCCCATATAAGATCACAAGAGTCTGACAGCTCAATATGCAGTCTATCCTGATCAGTATTCCAATAAAACAAAGGTTACAAAAAAAATAATATTGGTTCACAGCCATGGCTCACATGCAACATTTCTTGCTTCCCTTGCTTCATTTACAGCTTCTCTAATTCTCTTAAACACCTCAACATCTCTGCATTTTCGAGACTGTGTGAGAAGTCCTACTTCCTTTGAAGTTTATACAAATTAGGCCACTGATGTTTGTCACCAGAAATGCCAGACATTCATTGTAGAAGGATATTGGAGAAGGTAAGCCAAACAAGTGGAGATTTCTTAAATTAGTTCATTCCAGCAGCTTGCTCTGCATTGTAATTTTGTGTGCAGCTATCTTTATTTCTCCTGTGTACTGTGAGCCTCTGTGGCAAAATAATCATATGAAGTATTTAGACTAGTATGTTATCAGGGACAGATTTTTTTATTCTCAGCTACTGGAGATGGAAATCAAATGTGTTTTAAAGTGCTCTGTGGAATTTTCTATCCCATTTTTTTAAATAGCAGGTTATAAATTCATTGGTAGCTAGCAACTGCAAAGTCTTAGACAGGAATATGTAATATTATCACAGAAAGTACTACTGAATAGCCCTTATGGTTAGCTTAGCTTTTGGTCAGAAGTTTAATTAAGCTTCTTTATTTTGTATATATCCTTCTCACAAAATTAGGGTAAGTCTGATCTTGCAATCTAGGTGTCAAAAGTTCCAAAAGGTGCGGCATCCGTAACAGTTAAATCAATCAATAAATGTGAAAAAAATAATTGCAGCAAAAGTATTTAAATCCATAATTCGTGTAATACCAGACTGATAATGTAAACAGAGATTATGTGATTATGACCCTCTGATTCGCATTCCAGAAGAAGGAAGATATTGTGAAAGGAGAATGACTATCCACTGTCAACACCATCCGAGACACTGCATCTTGTTCAAGACATTGAGGACCAAAGGAAAGCCAGGTCTACATTTCTGTGTGCAGTATTAAATTACCCCTCCTTGTATGTAGATTATTACCTACTTGCTAATTACATGTTCACAAAGACTCTTGTCTCATTCACTGTGAGAATGTGCCTGTTTTGATCAGAGTTCTGCAGCAAGGAAGGCTGGTGTATATAAAACTGCTCACTTACTGCTGAAGTTAAACTTTGACTCAATATTTGGGGTTTTTGTGGTTCAAAGTGTAACCTCAATATTACTTAAAGCACTCATCAAACACTACACTGAAGGGAGAATAATTCAATTCCACCTGGGAATTTTTATAATTTCAAATACTCTAATACCCAAATGTCTCATAAATTTTAACTAATGTATTTTTACAATGCCTAAGTTCTACCATCCTCAGTAACAGCCAAAAATACCCACTGTTCAGTGTATTAAATCTGAAATAAGATTGTATTTTCTGGAAAGGTACATGTTTCAGTTAATTTTCAATTCCAAGTACTCAGCATGGTTGCGAATCAGAACACAGATTGTCAGTTTAGCAAGAAAATGACAAATACCTAAGTACCGAATCCAGTCATTTAATACTTCATTATTTCCTCTTCATAAGTCCACACTGGCTACATGTAATAACTTTCTTCTCCTTAATATGTTTGGAAATGGCTCCCAGGCAGATTTTCTCCATTACCTTTTCAGTGATGGAGGTGAGGCTGACTGGCCTATAGTTTACTGGTTCCTCTTTCTCAAAGGCAGGAGAAACATTTGCTTTTATCCAGTTCTCAGGAACTGCCCCCAATGGCCATGACCTCTCATAGAACATCAAGAGAAGCATTGCAATGACCTGTGATGCTTGTGGCTCCCTCCCATCAGGCTTCAGGAACTGTGTATGTCCACTTGGTTTAGGTATTCCCAGACCTGATATTTCTTAACCAAGGTAAGTCTTCCTCATTCCAGATTTTCCTGCTGGTCTCAGAAACCTGAGATTACTGGAAGTGCTAAAGGCTGGTCTTACTACTAAAGATCAAGGCAAAGAAGATGGAGTACCTCAGTCTTTTCCACATCCCCTGACATGAGGTCCCCTCACTCCATTCAGTGACAGGCCCATATTTTCCTCCTCTTTCACAGCCAGTATAAGCCCTTGCAACTACCTTCCACATCCCTTGCCAGGTATACTCCAAGTGGGCTTTGGCTTTCCCTGTGTGCATGGGCAGCATCTCTATATTCTTTCTAAGCCACCTGACCCTGCTTCTACCTCTTGCACATTACTTTTTTAATGTTTGAGCGTTGTCAGCGGCTCCTCCTACCTTTTGACACTTTTGCTTGATTTTCTATGTATGAGGTTGTGTATGAGGGTTGCTCAGCTTCAAGGAGGTGATCCTTGAAAATCTACCAGTCTCCTGGGCCTTACAGGATTCTTCCAAGCAGGTCCCTGAAGAGGCCAAGGTCTGCTCTCTCAAAGTCCAGGACTGTGTTCCAGCTTTTTGTCTTGCTCTTACCTCTCGGTAAGCTGAACTTCCTGACCATAACAATCCCGATCCATTCTTTCTTGTTTGTACATATGAGGTGTACTTCACCTCATTGGCTCCTTGATCAATTGTGTCAGCAAGTAAACACACTCCAGACATCTCCTGGATTGCTTGTGCCCTGTTCTGTTGCCCCTCCAGCAGATACTGAGGTAATTCAAGTTCCTGATGAGGACTAGGTCTGTGAAAATGAGGCATCTTCAACTTGTCTGAAGAAGGCCTCATCTATTTCTTCCTCCTTAGCAGGCAGTTTGTAGCAAATACCTGTCAAGTCATATAAGAGTTTGGTCTGCCCTCTAAGCCTAAACCATAAGCCTTCAGCTGGCTTATCACTTATCCCTGGTCAGAGCCCCACACCTTCCCCTCACACTCAGTCCACTATTTCCTCACTGTCTCATGAGTTGTCATCTCCATTCTCCATCATTCCTAGTCCTGGCTCTCTCCTCACCAGGTTGGCCAGCTTGTGGCAAAGATGCTTTTGCCCCACCTTGGCAAGTGGATTCCATCTTTTCCTAGCAGGCCTTCTTTGAACTCCTTGTCCAATCTCCAGTGAAATAATCCTGATACACAACAAATGTTATATTAGCATCCAAACACATTTAAAATAAAATCTAACCATCACTACAGATTTAGCCTTTGCTGAAAAGCTTTATCTTTATAATGCAATCAAATATCAAGAAAACCTGTTTTACATTAATCCATTTTGTAATATTGACACATTTCCCCATCTAAATGAAGGCTTTTGATTTTTCTTGATTAAGAGTCAAAACAAAAAGAGTCAAAAAAAGTTTTGTTACTCACAGTGGTTGAATATGTCAAATTTCTAGCCAGAATAGATTGTGTGGTGAAGTTCTAACCCTTCAGAAATTGATTTATAATGGAAGTGTTGACATACTGTTAGCTATACCAACACAAATACAATACCAATACATTTTTCCCTTATGGTAACAATGTAGAAGCTGCCCTGTAATTTGGCACAGAACATTTCTATACTAATGTAATGTGACAATGTTATTATGTTTGCTATTTTCTATTCCATAGTAGCTGTATTTGTTTCCATAAATATGACATTACACTCACTAATATGGCTATACTTAAAAGACTGCCTGAGTAAAAACAGATGTAAACTTACAGAAAGCAGATAATCTCTTACAGATTTGTTTAGCCAGGGTAATTTTCAACCCTACTCTTATAAAAAAAGCTAAATTGGGAGGACAGCTTTCACTACATAACCTGCTGTTAGAAGTAGTTATGATGTTCACGATGTATTTTCTCAGAGGTGTTGCATGGAGCCGTCCATTTGTAAGAACATCAATTAACTGTCCTTTTAGTACAATCTCTATAATCCTGTTTTGTAGGAACAACTGCTACTGGCCTGCTTTACACACTTACCAGTGTAACACTTCTGTCTGTCACATCTAAAGAGCACTGTTGCCCTGAATCTCCAAGTGTCATATTGCATCGAAAGAGAAAATTATAATCTGTATAGGATCTTGGGGTCAAAACTTCCCTGCTTTGTTTATCTTCCAGTAAAAAGGAAGCTGCAGCATGCAGAATGTTCCCACCTGTGCCGCCACAGAGGCTTACTGTCTAGAGGCACTCCATACTCACTGTAGTGAAGTACTGAGATTTGCAACCAAGCAAAATTTTGTGGATTAAACTGTGGGGTTTCCTGACTACAGCTGTAAAACTATAGCATTCCCCTTGGCTGGCCCAGGTAATTTTCCATAGGAGTACCTTCCCTAAACTTCTCCTTCTCTCTAGCTGACACACAGAGGACACTCTTGCACAGAAAAAGAAAAAAAACTTGCCTTACCTGGTGCTTGTTTTGAGCAAACTTTAAAAAAATCTTCATGTTAAGATGTGCACATTTTTATCTGGAATAATACACTGAACAACACAGGAATAATAATTCGCTATTATTGGAAAAGTTAAAGAAACTTCTTGCACACTATATTAGCAGAATGTACTATAACACTTTTCAAGAAAATACTTCTTTTGTTATTTCCTCCAAATTATCTGCTTTGGAAATTAAAGACAAGAATAATACATGAGACATTTACACTGTAAAGCCCAGAAACGATGCATGTAAAACCTTTATGCACTGAGCTTACTATGAAAAACATGCTGTAAGTGAAAGCATCAACTCAGATGTAGCAAAATAATTTGTGCACATTTATGCGAATTACAGCTGAGACAAAACTGGGAGGAGCAGTTGATAATCCAGATGCATGTGATGCCATTCAGAGGGATGCTATAAAGCTGGAGAAGTGGGCTGACAAGAACCTTGTAAAACAAAGGAAAATGCCAAATCCTGCACCTAGGGAGGAATAACCCCATGCACCAGTATAGGCTGGGGCCTGATCAGCTGTGCAGAAAAGGATCTGGGCATCCTGGTAGACATCAAGTTGAACATGAGTCAGCAATGCGCTCTTGTGGCAAAGGCAGCCAACATCTCATTGGCTGTATTAGGAAAAATGTCACAGAAAGGTTAAGAGATGTGATCCTTCCCCTCTACTCAGCACTCTTGAGATGCATCTGGAGCACTGTCTGGGCTCCCTAGTGCAAGAGCAACATAGACATATTGGAGTACGTCTAACAAAGGGTCAAAAAGTTGATTAAGGGCTTGAAGGATCGATAGGACAAGAGGAAACAGCCTCAAATTGTGCCAGGGAAGGTTTAGATTTGTATTAGGAAAAGTTTCTTCACTGACAGGGTTGTCAGGCTCACTAGGGAAGTGGTGGAGTCACCACCCCTGGAGGTATTTTAAAAACATATAGATGTGGTACTTAGGGGCATGGTTTCATGGTGTATTTGGCAAGGTCCTAGCTGACTCTGTTCTGAGCAGAGGAGTAAGAATAGACAATCTCCACAGGTCCACTCTCACCTCAGCAATTTTGACTCTCTGAAATTTCTACTAAAATGTGTTCCTAACAATTGATGGAACAAAATACTGGGGAGGCATGGTGGGTTAATGGTCAAGGGCCAAACTTCCACCCATCTGTTTGCTCACTCCTCCTGCTCTGTCCTTAGTATTCCCTCTGCTGTTTCTCACTCTTTCTGTTCCCTCCTCCTTCATCTGTCTGGCATTTTGGTAAGAATGGCACACTTTCTAAGTGTATTTTCATAAAGGTGCCACCAGCTTGGTTGAGGGACCCAGCTGTGTCCTGCAGTGGGCCCCTGGAGCTGGCCATACCCAGCATGGGACAGCCGTGTTGTCTCCTCATAGAGGCCACCCTGCAGCGCCCCCACTGCCAACATCTGGACATGGAGACCTGTGAGAGACGGACTCTATAATGGCCTTTAATCCAGCGACATTCACTGACTGGCGATGCGCCCCCCCGGCACTCTCCCCCCCGGGGAGAGGACAGAGGTACCAGGCGCATGCGCACAGACTACAGACTGCAGCTCCCAGGAGGCACGGCGGGGCTGGAACTGGGAAAAGAAGGGAGGAGCAAGAAGACGCGCGCTCTGCGAACACACGGATCCAGCCGCCGCGGTGAGCGTACCGCTGCGGAGGCTGCCGTGCCGTTGCGGCGCTGCTCCCTGTGGTTGTTGGTGTGTGGACGTACCGAGCGGACCGTTTGCCTGGAGTCTCAGGGGACAGGACGTGGATCCCGACCAGGGATTGGCTTCGGCCGTACCCCCCGGTGGTGAGAATTGCGAACATCTTACTAACATTCCTACAAACATTCCTACATAATATTCACACATACCAGACACTCACTTCTCTTTTCCAATATTCTTCTATTTCCCAAAGGCTCTCTCCAGGCTTTCCCTCTTATCCCTGTCCGGGAACGGGAACAGGGGGGAAGGGGAGGGATTCTCTCTTGTTTTCTGTGTGTGTTGTTATTGGCATGTAGATGTAGTGTTGTATAGCTGTTGGTATTTGGATATGGATATATAGGTGTGAATATAGATATAGAGGTAGACCTTGTGTGTGTTAGGTGATACTTAATAAATCTATTGATTCCTAAGCGTTGTTTGTGAGTGTGACGGGGAGCGGTCCTCAGCCCTCGGTTTCCCCGAGGTGGGGGTGTGGGTCGCGGCTTTACCTATCTCGGTCCGCGACAAGACCCTATACAGGAGGAATGCAACTCTACATAAACCACGTACTTTTAAACTGTTCCTCTTATGATAACTGACACTTATTTTTAAATGGCTGGAAAGGGCCGAACAAATTGGAAAAGTTAACAAATGGTTACAGGAGTGGTGCCAGAGTGCGGGCTTCGGTTATACAGACCACAGGACTCACTTTGAAAAACCTGGTCTTTTGGGGGCTGATTTGGTTCATTTGTCAGAGAAAGGGGAGAAAGTCTTTGGCCAGAGGCTGGCCAATTTAGTTAGGAGGGCTTTAAACGAGTGATGCTGGGGGAGGGGACCCTCAACTCATCCCACACCCACCACATTGTGGACAGAGCCAGTAACATATGCCCTGGGCCTGCAGGAGAATTGCAGGCCAGCAGGAAAGCATCTGACCTGAAAATCGTTACCCCTGCCAGCACGACTGCTTCGAGGGGGCCCCTCTGAAATGCTTCTATGTGAATGCACAGAGCATGGGGAGTAAGCGGGAGGAAGTGCAGATGTATGCAGCCTGCAGGGCTATGGTGTTACTGGTATCACTGAGACATGGTAGGATGACTCCTAAGACTGGAGTGTGGGGATGACTGGGTATAAGCTCTTTAGGAAGGACAGGCAGGGCAGAAGAGGAGGGGGTGTTGCCCTCTAAATCAATGACCAGCTGGAGTCTGTGGAGCTCCACCTGGGGATGGAGGAGTCGACTGAAACCTTACGGGTCAGGGTTAAAGGGAAGACATGGGCAGGAGATGTCATAGTGGGGGTCTGCTACAGGCCACCAGATCAGGATGACCGAGCAGATGAGGCCCTCTACAGGCAGATAGGAGCACCTTTGTGCTCACAGGCCCTGGTCCTCATGGAGGATTTCAACCACCCCAATATCTGCTGGAGGGACAACACAGCAAAGCACCAGCAATCCAGGGAGTTCCTGGAGTGCATTGATGACAACTTCCTCCTCCAAATGGTAGATGAACCAACAAGAAAAGATGCTATGTTGGACCTTGTTCTCAGCAACAGAGATGGGCTAGTTGATGGTGTAAAACTTAATGGTAGACTAGGCTGCAGTGACCATCACATGGTCGAATTCAGAACCCTTAGGGCAGAGAGGAAGGAGCGAAGCAAGCTCACTACCCTCAATTTCAAGAGAGCAGATTTTGGTCTCTTCAAGGATCTGCTTGGTAGGGTACCATGAGACAAAGCCCTGGAAGAAAGGGGAGCCCAGGAAAGCTGGTCCATATTCAAGGAACACTTCTTCCACGCCCAGGAGCTGTGTGTCCCAATGAAGAGGAAGACAGGCAGGAGAGCCAAGAGGCTATGCTGGACCTTGTTCTCACCAACAGAGATGCACTTGTTGATGATGTAAAACTTAATGGTAGACTAGGCTGCAGTGACCATGCCATGATCAAATTCAGGTTCGTGATCATCTGAGGGACCTGAAGGTGCACAAGTCCATGTGACGGGATGGGATTCATCCACAGCTCCTGAAGGAACTGGCCAACAAAGTTGCAAAACTTCTGTCCATCATATTTGAAAAGTCTTGGCAGTCTGGAGAAATTCCCACTGACTGGAAAAGCGAAAATATAACTCCCATTTTCAAGAAGGGAAAAAAGGAATACCCAGGGAATTACAAACCAGTCAGTCTCACCTGTGTGCCTGGCAAGCTCATGGAGCAGATCCTCCTGAAGGCTCCGCTAAGGCACATGGAAAACAAAGGGGGGACTGGTGACAGCCAACACAGCTTCACCAAGGGCAAATCCTGCCTGACTAATTTGGTGGCCTTCTACAATCGGGTCACAGCTTTGGTGGACAAAGGAAGAGCAACTGATGTCATCTACCTGGACCTGTGCAAAGCCTTCGACACTGTCCTACACGACATCCTTATATCAAAACCGGAATGGTATGGATTTGATGGATGGACCACTCGTTGGGTAAGGAACTGTCCTCCTATGAGGACAGGCTAAGAGATTTGGGGCTGTTCAGCCTGGAGAAGAGACGGCTCCGGGAAGACCTTATAGTGGCTTTCTGG
Organism: Hemiprocne comata; assembly: GCA_020745705.1. Taxonomy (NCBI): domain Eukaryota; kingdom Metazoa; phylum Chordata; class Aves; order Apodiformes; family Apodidae; genus Hemiprocne; species Hemiprocne comata. The sequence continues at coordinate 61,616,249 of CM036588.1, read as the reverse complement.
GACCTGAATGGGGCCTACAGGAAAGAGGGGGAGGGACTTTTTACAAGGGTTTGTAGTGAGACGACAAGGGGTAATGGATCAAAATTGGAAGAGGGGAGATTTAGGTTAGACATAAGGAAGAAATTCTTTAGTGTGAGGGTGATGAAACACCGGATCAGGTTGAGGTTGCCCAGGGAAGTTGCGGTAGCCCCATCCCTGGAAGTGTTCAAGGCCAGGTTGGATGGGGCCCTGAGCAACCTGATATAGTGGGAGATGCCCCTGCCTATGCAGAGGGGTTGGAACTAGGTGATCTTTAGGTCCCTTCCAACTCAAACCATTCTATGATTCTATGATAATCTTTCCTCACATGAAAGGAATTTGTTTCACTTCAGTGCTGCTGAAGTTTAACCTACAGTGTGCAGCCTATGCAAGTTACTAAAAACTCTAGTAGCATTTCACCATTCCTTTTCCCATTATGCTCTTCCCAAATGCAGCAGAGAGAATCTAAGAGCACCTAGATGACACTGAGATTTCAACAGCATTTCTCCTCCTTTTCCTCACATATGTCATTATGAAAAATCTCTCTTGTTAGACTTGCTTTGCAGATTTTTGGTATCTGAACTGATCAGAGGGCCCACGGTAAAGCAAGAAGCCAAATGTATTATATTTACTGGACTCTGCATTCTAATACAACATCTATATCTAGGATAATTTTCTATTTCATGTTTGTTATAGAAGAACATTAAGAAAAGGAAAATAAAATTATCTATGAAAAAAGTATGTCTTTTAGGCAGTGTACTAAAGGTACTTCTTTACCATAATCAGAAATAGTATATTGAGAGTTACCTGCTCGTGTACATTGTAGTTCATAGTGTTACCATACAAACGAGGTGGACAGATAGGTAATTGTCTTTCTTATGTATTTTCATCAGTTTGCCAAATTTATGCAATAGCTGGCACTTGAAGAAATAATTGATAGACTATCCAGGTCAAGACATTAGTAACTAAAAAGACAAATTTATCAACAGAGTTTTTCCTTTGCTAGATATGGAATATATAACTTCTTATTCATAGTTTTTAGTTACTTTAGGAAGAACTCAAAGATCACAGGAGTACAGAAATAACAACTTAGAAGTAAAATAGAAACAAATAATTTTCTCCTGTAGCGGATAGGGGGCCAAAATCTTTCAAAATACATGTTTGGCAGTATGACTAATTGGTCACATTGCTGGGAAGGGCAAACACATTTACATAAAGTAAACTCATGTCTCTACTCAAATTATCAAAAGTTTTTGATACCACGTTTCATTTCTACCATGACAGCAGCGGCAGAAAAACAGACCAAGATGAGTCCTTCTCATAGTTTCCAAACACGGTCAGGAGTAGAAAAACAGACCATACATGCGAATAATTTTCTAGCCTTTTGCTACATACAACTTGAGCCACAAACTTTTCAGATTATAATTATTCTGTTATTTTAGCATTTGTCATACCTTGCTGTAGAGAACCAGAACAAAACACAAAAATCTGAAATGCTGGACTAGACAGTTATACCAACGCTTTTTACCATGAGTCACACATTCAGATAAATGTACACAAATAGAAATAAAAATGCTCACTTCATATGGATATAAAAATATGCAACATTTGGATATTTCAAACACTACGATTTAAAAAGAAAATTCAGTAGTTTGCTTTAATCAGGTACTGTGGGTCATTATGGCTCTTACATTACTGTTCCACTTTCACTTCTGCATAATTCTATTTAGATCAATCAGGCCAGATTGGAATGAAACTAGATTATGACACTGGTGAATCAGGCCCCTTATTTTTGAGACAGCTAAGCTTTCCCTGAAATACCATATGGTTGGTGTATGTTAAGTAGTTTTATTCAGATGAAATGTAAAAGAACTAAAATACTCGGCATGCTTTCATTATTGGAATGCTTAGTCTGTCACCTAAAGATATCTACAGAGGGAGAAAATGAGCCTTGTCAACTGTTTCACAGTAATTATAGCCCTCATGATATAATGCTACAAAATTGCAATATAACTTAAGATAATAAAATGTAAAAGTTTTTTTTTAATTAGAAAATAATGTTTGTAACATTTATGCAAGAAAGGGATTATTTAAACAGGTAACCATTAGCATATTAGACATGTAATCAAGTATAATAAAACCAAATTCTGCCAGTGTCTGATACTGCACTTTGTCCAAAATTTATAGTGTAAAATTTAGCTATATTCTTTTCACAAGTCTTCCAGATTTTCACAGGATTTGTCCGCTCATTTAAATATCTAATATTAAAATAATATAAAGCGTCAAGGCCCTTGCTTCAAAAATTGCCTTAGAGGTCTCGAGTGTTCAGATCAGCATTTTTTAGTGTACTTACGGTCATTGCATAATGGTCCACTAAAGGAGGTCATACTACAGTCACAACTGAATCCATCCCACTGCTGCAAGCACACTCCCTGGTTTGCACATGAATCCTCTTGGCATGTTGTGCTGGGGCCTGATGAGAACACACAAAAAGGGACTTGCACTTTGTCTTCCAGAGAAAAGTGTTTCTCACTGGATCACATTAACTAGCTGCCAACATCTCAAATCAAATGAGCAAAGAGTTACCAAGTAAAATGCACATAAACTTGCTGATTTTGTAGAAGCATGTACTATTAAAAGGGTGTTTTTTGCTTTAGTTTTAAATTTGACAGGTCAAACACATAAAAATGCCCAAACTGAAGCAGAGTTATTCCAGGTACAGTGGGAATGTTAACTTTCTTGCAAGTTATTTGTTGATCTTTTATCATATCATTAATGGCTAAAAATTTTCTAGAGATTTCAGTATTATTTTTTTTCTGCAAATACATTTTAACAAGCAAAGCCAGATGCCACAGAAAGCAAAGCTCTAGGAGATGAAAGAAAAGACTGAAAAATAAAATCAAAAGAAAACAAAATCTAAAAAATAATAAAATGAAGCTACACTATGCAATATTTTAATCCCACAAATTATTTTAAATTATTTAGGTCTGAAATTAAGAAGAGTGTGGGATTCTTTGGCAGGAATGGTGGCAAGTACCAATTCACATGCTTCAGGGATCCCATGCAGGTCTCTTTTTAAGGGGAAATGCAGAAAATCATACTAATGAACTGTCATGCCAAAATGTGACATACACATGAAAAACAAAGCTATTCTGTTTCTAGAGAATCATAACTAGACTACTGCAATATAAAAAAAATTCGAAAAGGAAAGATCAAAGCACTAAAGCAATCACTATACAAACATATTCAAGACTGAAAGCCTTTATGCAGGCTATGCTGGAAAATGAAGGTTCATGTAGCTCATTGTTTTAGAGGTGTGAAAGACAAAACCTGAAACAAAATAACACACTTGCATTCTGAAACGTAGAGCATTTATTGCAGAAATCCAACTGTGCATTGGGGGTTTCAGTCTTGTTTAATACACACAGGGCTATCTACCTTGCAAATCAGCTTTCATCAATGCAACTTTGTCAGCAAAATAAAAAAGCAAAATATATTAAATGTTAGTAAGCAATATTGAAATGGCAGCAAACACAGAAAAAAAAACATTCAGAGTAAAGTGCATGCTGCTGTTAAAGAGAGAAAGAAATGCCATATAATGCAAACAAATTAATGCTAATAGCCAAAATCCTCAGGCAAGCCAAAATGAGAAAGTAGTAATTTGCCAGTATTTTACTACAAATATAACGGTTAATTGAGCTGATGACATGTAATGAAGGAAAATCAAAAGGTTTGGGATTTTTTTTGTTTATTGCTGTTTTTTTTTTCCTTGGATAGATATGAATGCATTAGCAGAGTAAATGCATGGATGAATCCTGACTAGTCATTTGTCATGTTCAGATACACTGAATTTAAGAATGATTAGCACCGTCATCCTCTCTGGTCTTTCTTTTTTCTAGCTTTTTCTTTGTGACTGGTGAATGAAGACTGAAATACACACCATGAACTACAGATTTCTACAAGCTCACACACACATTTCATGCTTACTCTCGACACTACCAGGAAAAATTTGCTTCTGAGATTATAAAATTCTCCTAGATTCTTTTGGATTCTTTCAAGATCCATATGAAACTCCTACTGTTGGTCATTGATGACAGGACAAAACTGGTCCAAAGTTCATATAAATATCCTAAATCATCCTGTAGAGAAAAATCCACTTAACCCTTCCTTCATATTACAGTTCCTTCAAAGAAGATCTCAGTGTAGGATTTTCTTTTGATTTGCCTGTATTTCAGAAGAATCCACATCAGTATGATTTAAGTCAGTTCAGTGGTCACTTGCTTTTAATGAGGCACTGCTCGAGCACAGCTCTGAACCAGGGCCTGGGCAGTCACCAGTGCAATTAAGAACAAGGGCAGTGTACACTACATCCATTTCACAAAACTATTACATGTTCTGTTCTCTTTGGCTCAAATAATAACAATAACCCAGAACTGACTGACTGCAGTAAGCTGACACAGGATAGTGGCTTCCTTTTCTTTGGAGTTTTGAGCCCAGAAGTTTAAACATTTGGGTATTACATCACCCTTTCCTGAGCTGGGGATATAGTGACAGAATCCCGTAGCTGACAAGAGAAGACACATTTTTTTCTCACCACATTCTGCTACTCGGAAACTTTACAAAGATGAAGTGAAAATATCTGTAGGTGTTTAAATGTTATATATTCATGCACTTATTTACACTTTGGTTATGCAATGTTAAATTTCCTCATCTTTGTAGAAGTAGAACAAAACTTATGAGGACTTAAAACTGCAGGACCCTGTAGGCATATTAAAAGGTGCACACATATGTGGAAAAAATACAGATAGGGTCTTGTTAAAAGCAGGGTATTTTGCACTTTTGGATTATCTGTAGTAATCACTATTCAAAAATTGCCATCAAGACTACCTTAAATATAAGAATTTATTCTAATAAAAGTAAGCTTTTTTTTTTTAAAGAACAGAGAAGGACTGTTTATTGTTGGTAAATGCCATAATATCTGCAATAATAGGCTAATATTTTCCTATATATATATTACAGAACTAAGCTATTTAGCAAAAATACTGTAATACCCTCTTCTTAAGCACTCATCTTTTGAATCTACTTAAACATTCTAATTTATTCATTCTTCACTACAGGCTTTTAATTGACTGGATTTGGCCTCAAATTTACATTTGTCTTATGTGAGGGCTTACATGCTATATATTGCCCCAAAAGCATTATTATGTAGCATGTACAATGTTTTACTACCTACTGCAGAAACATGTATCACCAGGAATCTTCATGTATGTTAATACTTTGAAACTTATCATATAGTTAATTTAATATAATTATATTATATTGTATTATATTATAATGCATGCACACCGTGCATTTTCCTCCAAAATATATTAAAAGTAATTTTTTCATCATTCTGTAATTTCTATAATTCTGCTTCATTTAAAATGTGTAAAGAAAGTACAATGGATTTGACTAGAGGAAAACAGGGATGATATTCACAATCTGGCTCTGGGGTTTGTTCTTAACAATTCAAAGAACTAGTTAGCTTATTTTACATTTCTAGCTGCTAGTTTCTATCTGTTCTAGCCATTGAAAATTTGTCAACAAGGTGGATTCAGCCAAATGTAAATTATATTCAATGCTCAATGAACTTGCACTCTACACCTATGGCAATATTTCTTTGAAGTACATAGAATTTATTTAGAAAATTACGTAATCTCAAAAGAAGCTATGAAATGCACACTGGAATTAAGGGTGTACTTTGAGGTTCTGAAGAGATGGTACAGGCATGGAACTTGCTAATGTCATTCAGAAAGCAGAATCTAATTTTCTAATCTCGGTGACAAACCAATTTATACATATTTTTCCATTCCTGATAAAAATAAATAGACACTAAAGCTACAGAAAAATAAGTTGTGAATATTTCATATTCCTATGTGCTATCCATAGAATTTATACCATTAACTAAAGGTAGCAGGTAAAGAATAAAAAAGTTCCACCAGTAGAAAAGTACAAAATGGGAGACTGAATTCATCCATAAGAAAGCTTTATCTTGTGAAGCTTGAGGAATCCCCCCAGCTCTGTTTGGATTTTTTACAAGGTCTATTTGAAAACTTCTCAAACTTGATTTTAAAATCATGAAGATTCCAAATTGAAATTCTAGAGTGTAATTTACACATTTTTCTGTTCAGAGAAGAATGGCACTTTAGAGAGGAGAGAACACATAAAATTCAACATACTCACAATATTCAGAATTATGTAAATAAAATTTATATCCAGGGACAGATAATTTATCAAAATTATTCAATAAATCATAGTAAAAATAAGGTGGAATTAAATGCTGGAAAATAGCTAGAGATTGACACCCTTGAATTACAAATACACCTCTTCTAATTCTGTCCTCACTTAAATTCCATGATATTCCAGATGAGTCAATAATGACATAAAAAATGTGAGATAAAACATATTTGGCTGTTGCTGATTTCAGATAGGAGGGCTCATGACAATTCAAATCTCAGGGGTGAGCAAAATTAGAGATGATGGAAGATTGACCTCAGTTTCATAAATCAGCCTCGAATTAATCAACTCAAAATGTCTGCTTTAAAAATTGAGTTAATTCAATAATACATCTGCAATAGCTAATCCCTAAGTGTTATGACAATACAAAGGACTTCATTGAAGCAAATTGTTATTGTTTTGATCATTAACTAAAATACATCAGAAGTAAATAAAATACATGCATAATATCTTGCCACTAGAGAAGGATGGAATCTGCTTTAAACATTTAAGAAGTTAACTCATTCTCTGATCAACCTCTGCTGTAGGGCAGGCACATGCTTGTCTTCATAATACTAAAAAAAAAAAATGCAGTCTTTATATAAGAAAGTGTCAAATAAGACCAATTAGAAGCAGGTAAAATATAATCTCTCCATGTACGGAGTGTGCATATCAACAAAACTCAGTAGGATTCACACAATATTTTACTATAATATAAAAAAAAATCAGCATGTTGAATACCTTCACATCCTCTTTCTATTTGCCCATTGCAAAAGAGAGCATCTGAGATTAGATCAGGGAGCCGTCCATTCAAGTCAACTGATGCAAGACAGCCTTGAAATCCCTCTTTTGCATGAACCAGTTTTGGCAAGGATTTAAATGTTTCTTTGGCCACTCCTCCAATATACAAATCACCTGTTATGAAGAAACAAGTATTAGAAAGAGAAAAAAAAACCTGTAGGATCTTTGACCTGCCTAATCTTCCAGCTTTTTTTTGTGCTGAAAGACAAGTATCTCAGAAAAACATTCTTCAAAATAAATGTAGAAGAAAACACTGATAACATATGTAAAAAGACATTGCAGAACTATATTTTTTCAAATGCATATGTAGACTAACATTTGTATGACTAATTACTTAGAATTACCTGGACATGTTGTTCATGTGCCAGCTTGTACATACAAGAAACTTGCATCTATTTCACAGATGAGGATTCAGTCACAAAATCTCCAACTAGAAACATATCTAGCACTGGTGTGTCTTGTTAGCATACTCAGGGAACCTGATCACTCATCATCCCGATTATGGATTCAGCAAACTGAGATAAAAGGCAGTAAGTGAGGCACCAAGATTCAGCTAAAGTCCATGTATTCAGAATCCTCCATTTACAAGCACACACACACACAAAAGGGGTATAGAGACACATCTAAGGAGAAACTTAGGGATACCACTGTTAAGCAGTGAAATGGCTGATTCTCCCCACCAAAATTCATACTCTGTGTCAGTCATATCAGAACAGGGGGAGTTAGATGCCTATAAAATGGCAATCTGCACACTGAGCAAATAAAATTTTATTGCCAAAACCAATTCTGATGACAGACACATATTATAAACAGCCCTTTTGATGAATCTCAGACAAGTTACTTGGGACTGAAAGCTAGTGCTTTTCTTCCTTTGAGTAATTCAAAGCTCTGAAACTTACTTTGCAACGACATAACTATAACTTTTCTCTTAAACACTGAGGGAGGGAATGCTTTTTTGTTTTACAATTCAGGCTGTGCCTTTTTTTCATGTGTTTGGTGTCTCTGCTTGACAGAACTGTGATCTTTCAAACTAACATACTCTACACCTCCCTAAAGTGTGCCTTCAGTGTCAGACTACAGGTTTAACTAGGTTTGTTCCATACCTGTTGCTGAAGAAATGCTGCAGAAACAAAGCCAAGCTTTGCTTGGCCAGAAAGGGGAATCATGGTCAGCATGAGCACGGCCCTAGCTAAAAGGTTTCATTCCTTTTCCTGGAAGGCAAGATGTGCTTGAATCCTTCAGTTAAGAGACAGAAAGGAATAAAGCCATGGTTTCCTACATCTTGCATGAGTTTGCTGTTCTGTTGTTTCCCTCTAACTCAGAAAAAGCAGCCACCTATGCAAGTTTGGTGGGAGTGCTCTGAGCATGCCTACAGGCAAGGCCCTTTAGGCACACAGGAAAAGGACCATGGAAGCTTCTGAGAAGCACAGAACCTGCTCGAAGGAAGGGGCTTACACGAGCATCTGACTCTCAAGCACCACCCAGTGACAAATTTCTTACTCTACCAATGCATTAATTCCTCACTTATTACACGTTTTGTGCTAGCATAATTTTTCAATAGACTCTCTGATTATACATCCTAATCTATATTGTGCTTTCTAGTATGTCTACCTGTCTGGATGATCGTGAAACCTAGGCTACAAGATGTACCAAACAGTGTTTCTGCATCACTTCAAATGCAAAATTGTCCATTTCCTAAGTGTTTACCGAGCTTTGTAGGCAGATTTTATAGTGACAGAACTCAGAATGTACCAGCTATCATCAGTACCCCATGCAGCTAATTTTAATCTCCCACTTATCATTACAAACTACAGTCACAACTTCTCCTGGTTTTGATGGCATACTTGCTTGTTCATGAGGGTGAGCAATTTATTGGTGTTTGCAATGGTTTACAGTGTGCCTGCAAGGAAATGGCTTGAAACAAACAAATGTCTATCAGATCGTGAAAGATTTTAGTAGCTACATATCAGACCTAAAACCCAACTGCATTGTAATTAGTAAAATGGAGAGAAAAAGCTTAGGAAACATGCACATTATTTATCTTATAAGCCATCCAACCAAAAGTCTCAGCAACCATTATAGCATTGTCTACTAAGAAACCTCAAGCTTTTTCCATTCCATGTAGATAATTTGAAAAAGGAGATACTGCTTTCCTCTAGAGCTTTGAGGTACAGTATAAATCTCAGAAGCATATTAAACATAACATTAAAATATGGTTATCCATATGTTCCCATGTAATTCATTCATATCAGAAAAAATTCTGCATTTTTCAACCAGCTGAACTGGAAACAAAGTGAAAACTCTTGTCTCATGATAACAGTTCTTCATCTTTGGCTCAGGTGAAACATCTAGAAAGTAAAACCCTTCTGGATTTCCTGAATATTGTGCTTTCTGTCATCATCAGCTCAGAACAGAGAGATAATTTCTCTCAGTTCATTACAGTGGACTTAAAAGAGGGAAACTCCAGAAAACAACACTAAGAAAATCACACCTATGGTAGAAAGGTTAAACTTGGTCTACTGGATATGACACACGAAACCTCTTTTTAAACGTCCCAACATGTATATAGTGAAAACAACTATTTTTATTCTGTGATTGGTTAAATGTTTAAAAATGTAAACTTTCAAATGTATCCTCTGCTAATTCCTAAGGCCCATCCCTCAAGCAAATTGAGATTGCTATATACAGACATCCCGCAATTTGCAGTTATGATTAATGGTTAGCAGAAGTCCAGGTCAGTGTGCCAGTGTATGAATCTGAACTTAGAATATTTGCTCCTGAAAATATACACTGGAATATTTTCAAATACATGTCATATGCACAGAATTACCATACTTCAGTCTAACTAAATGTAACTACTGCTTACTTACAGTTCCTTATGACTATTGGTAATTACAAACTGAGCATTATATACTATTGAAGATACAGTTTCCAAAAAGATGCATTATGGGTAATATTTTAACTTAGTTTATGTCCAAAACAACTTGAGATCTGCTTTTGTACTGGCTAATACACTACACTAACACATATGTATTAAGCAGCCATACTGACTATTAGACTTCAACTTTTATAAAGTATATACAGGTATTTTTATGACTATGGGTTAAACTTTTGGCAGATTTAATATCAAATGTGATTTCAGTTTACTGCTGATGGCATAAACACTGTCTCTCAGAGACAAAATTTTATTAAGAGATAGACTCTGGAATTAAAACTCAGATTTTTAAATTATTTTTTTTTAAGCTATTTATATTTTTCAGTTGGTTATTTATTTGTATTTGCCATCACAAATTATTTTCTTAGCTACTTCTATTTCAGTTAATCACATGCTTCATTTTCACATTCATCTTACTTAAATGGTTTCCTATAAAACTCAACCAGTAGAAATTCAGACAAGACAGAATTTCAAAAAATGTTAATGAAAATATTTGTATACTGAACATGCATTAGCAGAGGTTCAGAAAAGATAAAGCTTGTCCCTGCTTCCACGAAAAGGTATCAGAGGACCCAACATAGTATGATACAAATTCTCAGGTTTTCTTCTCTTTTTCACTTCTTACGCAAGTATGGCTTTACAACTGGAAATGTTACACATTCTGAAACAGGACTGATCCCTTCTTGTGTATCTGCCTACTTAGCCTCATTAATTACATGTAAGTATCCTCATTAAGTAGGGTAACACAGTTAATCAGATCAATAGTGTGAGATCATGACACTATCAAAACTAGCTGCAGCCTAAACAAATTAGTGGGTAGTAAAGAAATAGGTGAAAGAATAGAGTGATCCAAGACTTCTTTCTGATCTCTGGAGCTGCTTCAAATAAAGCACTTTAATCTCACAACTCTCTTCGTAGTTGTAGTCAGTACACAGAGTTATCTCCTTTTTTTTAAAGAGGAAGTATTTTTTCCTTTCTTTGTTTTTCTGAGGCCAAAAAATTAAATATGCTACAGTGTTTCTCCCTGGCATGGTCACTACAGGTCAGCAAAATCAACTGGAAGGCAGCGTTTTCAGAGCTATACATATAAATCATGGCAATAATCATACTGGTCAGTTTTATCATAAGTGCTGAGAAAGAAAAGAGTTTAGTGGGTTTAATTTATATCTTTTCCAGGTAATTAAGACCTTAAGTTATTTTAACAGGAGCTTTCCTGTTCACACCTACGTATTTCTTTTCTGACTTAGAGCTGATTTGTGCTTTGAGGAACAAGTGAATTTAACACAGAAACAAATTGCTAGCTAATAAAGGAACCCAGGTTCTCAATGTTTTCATTACTGGAATCATGCTTTTAAAAAAATGCACAGAACACCACACAACAGTGAGTCATACACAACTGTTGGTGAAACAAATACTGCCAAATCCTTCTGTAATAACTAATTTTATTTTTTTTTATCCCAAGTCTCTACATTTCTTCAAAATAAGAACTTTGCAAATGCAAGATGTGTAAAATAAAAATTGAAGATGCTCTTCTACTTTTTTTTTTTCTTCTGAAAAATTTGCAGAAGTATCTTATTATTTGGCAGTACTGACATCGCTGACAGGTCACTCCATAGACTTTCCTCCTTTCCTGATTCAGGTCCACACCCAAGAGCCCTGATGTGATATATCCTGGTGGCAAAAGCTACTAATTTAATTTAATGACTATTGTTGTCTTCAAGCACTAGTAAAGAGGGAATTACTATCCATGTGTTTATAAGGGTAACAGGGTAACTGATCAGGGAACAAGTGGTTTAACCAGGATATATTTAGGCTTCTTTAATTCCCAAAATCTGTATATTTTGTTGTGCAAATATGGTGTTCATTTCTTGAATGCCATTCTTGACCAGAAATGAACACCATTTGTTCAAATATGGTTCTGTTTATGAATGGAAATAAAACAAAAAGTAGTAATTAAAACAGTAGAAGGGATTGTGGCATTGCTTTTTCACAGAACCACAGAACTGCCATGGTTGGAAAGGACCTCTAAGATCACCAAGTCCAACTATCAACACAAAAAACACCAACCAACCAACAACAACAACACAAAACAACAGCCAAACAACCTCCCCTCAACCTCGGCCACTAAAGCACACCCTGAAGCACCACATCTGCACATTTCTTGAATCCCTCCAAGGATGGTGACCCAACTGCTTCCCTGGGCAGGCTGTTGCAGTGCCTGATCACTCTTTCAGTATATAAATTCTTCCTAATATCCAATCTAAATCTCTCCTGTCATAACTCAGGCCATTTCCTCTGGTCCTATCACTATCTGGGAAAAGAGGCCAACACCCACCTCCCTACAACCTCCTTTCAGGTAGTTGTAGAGGGTCTCCCTTCAGCCTGTTTTTCTTTGGACTAAATAATCCCAGTTCCCTCAGCCGCTCCTCCCATGACTTGTTCTCTTGACACTTCACCAGCTTGGTAGCTCTCCTCTGGACATGCTTCAGTATCTCAATGTCCTTTCTATAGTGAGGGGCCCAGAACTGAACACAGTACTCGAGGTGCAGCCTCACCAGTGCCAAGTACAGGTGCATGATCACTTCCCTACTCCTGCTGGCCACACTATTTCTGATACAAGCCAGGATGCTATTTGCCTCCTTGACCACCTGGGCACACTGCTGGCTCTTGTTCATCCAGCTGTCAACCAGCACCCCCAGGTAATTTCTGCTGGGCAGCTTTCCAGCCACTCTTCCCCAGGCCTGTAGTGTTGCTTGGGGTTGTTTTGACTGAAATGCAGGACCTGGCACTTGGCCTTATTGAATCTCATACAATTGGCTTTGGCCCATTAATCCAGCCTGTCCAGGTCCCTCTGTAGAACTTTCCTACCCTCCAGCAGATCGACGCTCACACCCAATTAGGTGTCATCTGCAAAGTTACTGAGGGTGCACTCAATCCCCTCATCCAGATCATTGATCAAGACATTGAACAAGACTGGCCCCAAAACTGAGCCCTGAGGGACACCACTGGTGACCGGCCGCCAACTAGATTTGACCCCGTTTACCCCAACTCTCTGGGCCCGGCCATCCAGCCAGATTTTTACCCAGTGAAGAGTACACCTGTCTATGCCCGGAGTCGCAGGGGAAAAGACGAGGATCCCGATCAGGGATTGGCTTCGGCTGTACCCCGGTGGTGAGATTTGCGAACTACATTCTGAGCTTCTTAGTAACATTCATACATAACATTCACACATACCAGACACTCACTTCTCTTTTCAATTTTCCTCTGTTTCCCAAAGGCTCTCTCCAAGCTTTCCCTCTTATCCCTGTCCGGGAACGGGAACAGGGGGGAAGGGGAGAGGTTCTCTCTTGTTTTCTGTGTGTGTTGTTGTTGGTATCTAGATATATTGTTGTATAGCTGTTGGTATATAGATATGTAGATAGTCTTTTTGTGTGTTATCTGTAACATTTGATCTCGGACTTGCCAAAACCTCAGTGCCTTTAATAAACCTACTGATTCCTAAGCGTTGTTTGTGAGTGTGACGGGGAGCGGTCCTCAGCCCTCGATCCCCTAAGGAGGGGGTGTGGGTCGCGGCTTTACCTATCTCCAGTCATCTGGGACCTCCCCTGTTGAACAGGATTGTTAAAAAATGATGGAGAGAGGCTTAGCGAGCTCTCCTGACAGCTCCCTCAGTACTCTAGGGTGGATCCTACCAGGCCCCATAGACTTGTGTGTGTTTAGGTGCAGAAGCAGATCGTGAACGACTTCCTCCTGGATTATGGGGAGGTTGTTCTGCTCTCCATCCTTACCTTCCAGCTCAGGAGACTGAACACCCTGGGGGTAGCTGGTCTGACTATTAAAGACAGAGCCAAAGAAGGCATTAAGTGTCTCAGCTTTTTCCTCATCCTTGGTTGCAATGTCCCTCCCTGCATCCAGTAAGGGATGGAGATTCTCCCTGGCTCTTTTTTTATTGTCGATGTATTTGTAAAAACTTTTTTTGTTGTCCCTTATGTCAGTGGCCAAGTTGAGCTGCAGCTGGGCTTTTGCCTTCCTAATTTTCTCTCTGTATGATCTAACGAGATCTCTGTACTCCTCTTGAGTTGCCTGTTCCTTCTTCCAAAGGTGGCAAACCCTCCTTTTTTTCCTAAGACCCAGCAAAAGCTCCATGTTCAGCCTGGCTGGCCGTCTTCCCCACCCTTTCCTCTTATGACACTTGGGGACAGCCTACTCCTGGGTCTTTAAGATTTCCTTCTTGAAGAGGATCCAGCCTTCCTGGACCTCTTTGCCCTTCAGGACTGCCTCCCAAGGGCTTTCTCTCAACCAATGTCCTGAACAGGCCATTGTCCACCCTCTGGAAGTCCAAGGTGGAGGTTTTGCTAATCCCCCTCCTCACATCACTAAAAATTGAAAACTTAACCATTTCATGATTGCTAAGTCCAAGATGGCCTCCGAACACCACATCTTCCACTAGTCCTTCTCTGTTTGTGAACAGGAGGTCCAGTGAGGCACCTCTCCCAGTAGGCCCACTTATCAATTGTGTGAGGAAATTATCTTCCACACACTCGAGGAACCTCCTAGACTGCTTCTTCTCTGCAGTGTTGTATTTCCAGCAGACATCCGGTAGGTTGAGGTCCCCCACCAGAACAAGAGCTTGTGATTGTGAGACTTCAGCCAGCCACTTACAGAATACTTCATCTGCCTCCTTGTCCTGGCTGAGTGGTCTGTAACAGACTCCTAGCACAATATCTGCCTTATTCACCCTCCCCTTCTTCCTTACCTGTAAAACACTCAACTTTGTCATCACTGTAGTTAAGCTCTATACAAGAACACGCTCCCTAACGTATAGAGCCATGCCACTGCCTGTCTTTTCTCGTTTATCCCTTTTGAAGAGCTTATATCCATTCATTGCATCATTCCAGTCATTACAGTCATCCCACCGTGTTTCCATGATGGCAACTACATCATAGCTGTCCTGCTACACAATGGCTTCCAGCTCATGCTGTTTGTTGCCCATGCTATGTGCACTAGCGTAGATGTAGATCTCGAATGCTATCAATTTCACCCCCATCCTTGGAAAAACTTGTCATTTTTTCAGACCTGTAAAGACAATATGCCTGCAACATTTTTATACAGTTGCAAAAAGGCACCTTTGAAGCCACCACACTCTCTGTCCCTTTGTCTTGTTGTGCTGCTGGTTTCAACTGTACTTTCTGCTATTCTCCTCATTTCGTTTTCGAAGTTTCTGTGTCTTGTTTTTAATGTCACATTGTACAAAATCACTACTCCTGCTATGAACAAGAGTGCTTCTGCAGGGTACTAGAGTGGTATTACTCCCCAAAAGAGATGGATAGCCCTAGCATAACACGGTGGGTTCTGAAAGCGCAACAGGCACCTCCACAGTTCCTTTATGCGACACATGAAAATACAGAGGAACTTCTGGCTGTGGTGAAGCTGAGGTGTCAGGCACACTTTTCCCCAAATATGCTACTTCAAAATGATCAAGCATATAACATCTTCTTCCCCCAGGCTGGCATAGAGGAATGAAGGCTGCAACAACTGAGAAATACCATAGGGTAAGTCTAATGTCAAAAGAAAAAAAACGCTTGCTTTCTTAAAGTCCTCCACAAAGCAGATGATTTGCTGTTACAACATCAATGGAAATCACTCTGTAGTACCTTAATAGTTGCATAATGAAGTACCAGGTGGAACTCAACAAAAGGAGATCCACACAATCCCAACTCATGGTATTTTTGAGGAAACTGAAATATGAAAATAAATTAATCTCACACAAGTTGAATATCCATTGACTTAAACATAACAGACAACATCCTGATCTTGAATCAAGGGATATTGTCTCAGATGAAAAAGTCAGGCAGGCACCTAGATGCCTTTGACATTCAATGAAATATAGGAACCTACTTGTCATTTATGACCTCCTTTCTACAACATACAAAATCACCTATCTACCATTTACTTTGTGCTATAGGCAGAGCAGAGTCGTGACTTCTCTTTCAGATGTGGGGTTTCAACACACACTTTAGAAAAGGAATTGGGCCTGAATGGCAGATGAGTGCTGATTTCAGAGTCTCTCCCCAGTTTTATTATTCATGACTAAATGTTTACTTTTGTTCCATATTTAAAAAAAAATAAAATTTGATCCTTTAAAAATGTTAATGAAATGTAATTGTTCTTTATTGAATAAATCAAAAAGCCTACTGTGATCATAACTCAATAAAATATTGAAGGGCAGTTGACAAAGACTTAAATGATGCATCCACACAGCTTCTGCAGCACATACGCTCTAGCATATGGCTTTTCAAAGCTCCCTTTAGAGTAGAGAATATGCATTTGCTACGCGTTCACAGGCCTATTTGGTGCTAGAAGCAAGCACAACTGAATTTTGTCTACTACTTGCAAGGGTCTTGAGGGAAGACATGAATATGTAAACTTAGTGTTTTATGCCCATTTATTCACATCAAAGAGTCCATTCTGTAGCTTCAGTATTGATTTGTGGTTGAAGTATTTTGGTTTCCATGGAGTCATAGAATATATTGGTTTGGAAGGGATCTATAAAGGTCATCTAGTTCAACTCCCCTACAATAAGCAGGGACATCTCCAACTAGACCAGATTGCTCAGAGCCCCATCAAGCCTGACCTTGAACGTCTCCAGGAATGGGGGCCCCACCACCTCTTTAGGCAACCTGTTCCAGTGATCCACCACGCTCATATTAAAGAACTCTTTTCTTAATGTCCAACCTAAACCTACCCTTTTCTAGCTTAAAACCATTACCCCTTGTCCTATCGTTACATGACCTTGTGAACAGTTCTTCCCCAGCCTTCTCATAGGCCACTTTCAGGTATTGGAAGGTCACTGTAAGGTCCCCCCCAGAGTGCCCCAACTCCCTCAGCCTGTCTTCATAAGAGAGGTGCTCCAGCCCTCTGATTGTTTTCTTGGCCCTCCTCTGGACATGCTCCAACTGGTCCACATCGTTCTTGTATTGGGGGCTCCAGAACTGGACACAGTACTCCAGGTGAGGTCTCACCAGGGAAAAGTAGAGGAGCAGAATCACCTCTCTTGATCTGCTGGCCACACTTCTGTTGATGCAGCCCAGGATGCAACTGGCCTTCTGGGCTGCAACTGCACATTGGTGGTTCACGTCCAGCTTTTGATCCACTAGTACCCCCAGGTCATTTTCTATAGGGCTACTCTCTGCTATGTCTTTCCCCAGTCTGTATTGATACCTCTGGTTGCCCCAGCCCAGGTGCAGGACCCCTGAGGGACACCACTTGTCACTGTTTTCCATCTGGACATTGAGCCATTGACCACAACTCTCTGGATGCGACCAACCAACCAATTCCTTATCCACTGAACAGTCCACCCATCAAATCCATACATCTTTCCAACTTCGAGAGAAGGATATTGTGGGGGACTGTGTCAAAGGCCTTGCAGAAATCCAGGTAGATGACACCCACTGCCTTTCCCTTGTCCACTGATATAGTCACTCCATTGTCAAAAGCCACTAGGTTGGTCAGGGAGGACTTGCCCTTAGTAAAGCCATGCTGGCTGTCCTGGATCACCTTCCTGTCCTCCATGTGCCTTGTCAGAGCTTCTAGGAGGATCTGTTAGATGACCTTCCCATGATCTTTCCAAGCAATTTTTTTTTTTGGAAAAAAGTAGGCTTTTCAAATGTTTTTCCTGTTGGAGTGATGAATTGCATCACTTTTAGACTCTTTCTCACATAAGAAGGGAAATGGTGGCTAGTTTACTTGTCCAGGCTGTGTTGAGTTACCTGTCCTTTCAAATACTTTGGGCAAGAGGCAGTTGTATGATGTGACAGGTGGTGCCTTTCATCTTCCACATTCCCTCCATAACCAAGAAAGGCAAAACAACTACAGGCAAAAAAAAAACAACCCAATTCCTTTTGGGAAGGAATATAGAAATTCTACACTGATTTCAGTATCTTCTCTGAATACCCCAATAAAGTTATTCAAAAAAAGAAATCACTGCACTGCCAGTACTGCAGTGCTGGCACTGTGGGTTTTATTTAGTCATCCTTATTGGCATATAGAACATATTGTAGTTATTTGTCAAGAGAATTTGGGTTTGAAGATACTTCCTCCTTTGGCTAATACCCTTTTTACAGTTTAATTGTAGCACTGCACCCTAATCCACACTGACAGAAAAAAATTCAGTGAGGATTAAGAGATGGGGGCATCAGGAGGAGCATCTTACCAATTTCTCTTGCCACCAATTTCTACAGCAGTCCATGCTGAAGTCCACCTGCATCTCTGCCTTTCTCCAAGTCTCCCAATTCCCTCAGACTACTCACAACCATGCTACTCTCATAATTGCATTGAAGACTTTCCACAGTTGGTCTGCTTATGTCTAGAACCTGCTCATGCTGTTGCTATGTTGCTCACTGATATACATGTCAGTTCTGCTGGATGTGCTCTCCACATCTGCGTTCACCTCTTGGTGCTCAGTTTTCATTCCTATTACACTTTTTGGCTCTGTTCAGAACTGCTCAATGCTTACACAAATATGCCTATGTTTCACCAGCAAGTAAAGCTGAGTGGTAGAAAGTAGGGGGGGTGGGGGTGGTAGTGGGGGTGCAACACCAATGACATGACAATGTCCTTAACAGCTAAGTTTTCAACAGTCAAAAGTAGATACTCAAAAAAGTAAGTGCTCAAGCCTAAACATTCCTCTAGATTTCTCCAGGTTAAAATCCACCATTTCCCCAATAATCCCATTCTCAAATTACATCCTCAGTAAGTTTGCAAATGACACAAAGTTGGGTGGGAGTGTTGATCTGCTTGAGGGTAGGAAAGCTCTGCAGAGGGACCTGGCCAGGCTGGATCAATGCGCAGAAGCTACAGGCCTGGGGAAGACTGGCTGGAAAGCTGACCAGAGGAAAGTTACTTGGGGGTGTTAAACAACAGTTGGTTGAATATGAGCCAGCAGTGTGCCCGTGTGGCCAAGAAGGCCAACAGCATCCTGGCCTGCATCAGGAATAGTGTGGCCAGCAGGACTAGGGCAGTGATCATCCCCCCAGTATTCTGCCCTTGTGAGGCTGCATCTTGAATATTGTGTTCAGTTTTGGGCCCCTCACTACAAAAAGGACACGGAGATGCTGGAGTATGTCCACAGAAGGGCAATGAAGTTGGTGAAGGGTCTACAGAACAAATCTTACAAGGAGTGGCTGAAGGAACTGGGGATGTTTAGTCTGGAGCAAAGGAAGCTGAGGGAAGACCTTACGCTCTCTACAGCAACCAGAAAGAAGGATGGGGGTCGATCTCTTGTCCCAGGAAACAAGTGATAGAACAAGAGGAAATGGCCTCAAGCTGTGCCAGAGGAGGTTTAGACTGGATATTAGAAAAAATGTCTTTACTGAAAGGATTGTCAGGCACTGGAACAGGCTGCCCAGGGAAGTGGTGGAATCACCATCTCTGGAGGTATTTAAAAGATGTGTAGAGGTGGGGTTTAGGGCGCTGATTTAGTGGTGGCTTTGGCAGTGCTCGGTTAACGGTTGGACTTGATGATCTTAAAGGTCTTTTCTAACCAAAATTGTTCTGATTCCATGATTTCTCTTTGCTCCTTTCCCACCCCCACCCCCTCCCCCCAAAAAAACTACATAGAAAGCACTGGCGTTGAAAAAGATTAAACAGATTTAAACCAAAGCAGTCTGCTTGTCCAATGGACTGTGAGGAAGGTTGGTGATGCACATTAAATGGTAAATAATAAAATCTAATTGCCATATAAATGTGCATGTAATCCATCTCCCACAGAACTGATGCTATGCCAATTACTCTGTATAAGAGGGATGGTTGTGGTGGAGAGGTGAGGCATTCAAGCACATCAAACATCCTTAATTTCATTCCTGTTCTGACCACTTTTGTTCATTGCATACATCTGAAAAACAGACAAAGATCTAATGAAGCACTCATTTTCATGTCATAGTATTCTTAGATTTTTCTTCCTACCAATATTCTTTCTGAAATAATTTATTCATTCTCTGCTTCAGTAGCTAAGACATGCTCTTAGCAGAGCTTGTTTTCAAAAAAATGATGAATTCTCCACATAAAGCTACAAAAAGCTGAGAGGTTTGCCAAGGGAAAACTTTTTATCCAGTATGATCAACTTCTTGATAAAGACATTCATTTCCAGAATTCATTACATGAAGTAGCTCTTTTGCAAAAAAAGGACTACTCAGTCAGAATACTATAATTCATGAGGATGGTGGTCTCATATCTACAGCAGCACATTTTGAAAACAAGTTTAGGACATGCTTCTTGGCCAGGGGCAGTGCTAGGATTCACTGGGATGTATTTATGCTAAATATCCAGATTTTTAGTAGGTATTAAGAGTGTATACATTTCCTATATCATCCTCAGCATAACTTTCTTAGTATTCCAGAAGGGCTGTAAGAAATTCCACATTCAGCAACAGTAATAACCTGCATGCCAAACAGCTGTAGAAATGTAGGTAAATTAACACATTTGTAGGTTTACATGAGACTGAAAGGAGCAGGGGAGAAGAATCAGAAAGCAAAAACTGTCTCTCACCACGGAGTGATCTGAAAGACTACCGCAGTGTTGTTGACTTCAGAGAGCTCAGAACAAACACTATTTTCTTTACTTTTAATTTAATCCAGAAGTACCAGAGTAGATTTTTAAATTTTTTTCCCCATCTCCTAATTTCAGAAATTCGGATACTATTTCTGCAGGCTTAGCACTGCCAAAATTATTTTCACAGCTGGTAGACAGCATAGCTGTTTAGAAGCAGTATGTAGACAAGTTGCAAGGAAAGGAGGATAAAGGGATTTGCATTAGTCCAGCCTGTCCAATCTCCTATTGTTAATTTGTCTGTATATCCTTGCTACACGGGAAGTCTCAAAGAAGAACTCTTAGTTTTAAGATCCTTATTTTTCCATCTGTACAGAGGCTGCCTTCCCAACACCATCAGGAAGACAACAGCTGCATTTGCCATTGTCTACTACAACAGGTCCCATTAGGAAGATATGTTTATTGTTGACAGTTTTTGGAACTCTGCATTTGGAACAGAACATTATTTTTGCATGAAGAGCTCACAGCCCACTGGCAAGGTCATTACAAGTAGCTCATGCATGTTTATTTGAGAAATTTAAGAACTAATACTTGTTCACTTATACAAATTTATGTTTTTATATAAAATACTTCTCTATGCCTCTTAAAGCTTTGTTTCTTATTAATAGAAATATGAGGGATCACTGCCATTCATAGAATCCTTGCAATACGCAAAAGAACATATAATGCAGCAATAATAAGACATTAATATTATTACTTTTCTTTTAGATGCTTCAGATTAGGCTAGTTTCACACTACAGGAGAAAGCAGCAAGTGAAAAGGCAAATGTATGTAACAACAACACCCATATCTCACAAAGGAACAGAGGAAGCCAGAGGTCAGTGAAGAGCTACAGAAATAAAACAAAAAAGAGATCCAGACAGGATTTTTAAAGCTGAATCTGATGTATGCTCTAATATGAACATTTAAGGATGCAGTGATATAACAGCACAGGAATAACATATGACTTATAATGGACTATAAAACTGACATTTGGGACGGCCATGTGGAAGACAGTAACGGAGTGAGTAAAGTTGAAAGTGTGGATATCAGTTCAAAAAAAGCAGGTCTTAAAGATGTATGGAATACAGCACAGGGAACAAAAAATAAAACCATAAATGTTGAGTTCAGTAGGATTTCTTTTGTGATGGTGATTTCCTTTTAAAAAGAAAATATGGTTAGTCCAATATCAAAATCAGGCTGACTGCAGATCATCCTGGAGGGTACAGCATAGCTAGAAAGTTTAGAATAGGATGGAATACTGAAGTACTGAAACTCCCAGAAAAGTTTGTAACTACTTATTGTTAAATCTAAAATAACAGCAGCCTTTCTTAGCTTTTAACTTTGTGACAGTGCGATATTTCAACTTTTCATCTCAATTTATAACCATTTAAAATGCTAACGTATTTTAATTTTTTGTCGGTTTTTGTATATTTGCTGTTTAAAGAAACTGGGTGGAAACTTTGGGAATTCAAATAGTGCCTGTATTAGCAGGAGAGAAGCCAAAGAAGATTAAAACCTAGTAGGTACGTGGATACAAAGTCATGTTTTAGGATGTTCCTTAAAAGCAGATCATGTGCCTTCAAATATTTATAAAAAAAATTTGGGCAGATCTTCGACTTCCCTCACCACAGGAAGGTAGAGAGGGAAAAGATGTTACAGATGCTGCAATACCTACAGTCTGAACAAAGGAGACATCTTTTCTTTGGCAACACTGAGGAACAAGAGCACAACTCAAATTCCACTTTCATTTGCATTTTTGGGCCCCTTTGATCCTATTCAGATCCCTCGAGACCACAAGAGCGCAGCATCAAGTACAGCAAGCAAGAATTCCCCTCCATCCAACTCTTTTGGTCTGTGAAGGTCTTGAACTCTAGCCATGCTAACCATCTGAGCTCTACTGAAAGCAGAAAGGGAATCTGCTCTTAAAATACAGAAAGCAAATTTGCTGTGTAACTGACGGTTGGCAGGCTTGAGCTTCATTGCCTTTGCTGTTAAGACTCATTTCTCTTCACTGGTCATGTGCTAGAACTGCACCCAAGTACACTTTGCTTATTTTCTCTGCTAGGAGAAATAACACAGTCCTTGTAATCCAAACACAGAACTATTTTCACTCCTGTATTAGTCTCCAATTTATAATTTACCCATCTAGTTACAGCAATAATTAAGCTGGATAATTTAAGTGTTTCCAGAGGTACCCACTCCAATCCACTGAAATTGTCCCAAAGGTCATGCAGGGAACCCAGGTCTGTAATAATGGACTATGTTATATAGTCAAATCATTCACTGAAAGAGAAATGTATAACAGAAATTCTCTCCCATGTTTTTATGGCAACTGTCTGCTTTCCCAGACAACTGGCATCCTGTGCAGGCTCTACAACACAATCTGTGTCATACCTCCTCACTGAATTCACCATGCATGTGCAAAAACCTGCATATCTTGATTTATCTTTCCAGGATTAATTTGGATTTCTGAAATCTGGTAACTCTACAGTTACTCAAGAAGGGTGCAGATTCTATATCATCTATTTCACCTAATGCTAATGCTGGTTAAGCATAATTATTGATATCACTAGCAGGAAGTATAATTTTGAATTTGCTTGTTGCTATGGCTAAAATAATATAGGACAAGGAATTAGCCATAGCTGCTTGTGTCAGTAAAGGGTATGGAGTGTTTATAGCATAAAAGAGATGTGTCACTGTAAGAAACACTGTCATAAAACAGAAAAGAACAACCTACAGGAAAACATTTCAACTGAATACAAAGGAAGAAAAACTAATAAAGAAAGGCAATTTTCCTCCTTTTTAGCATGCTGGCTAAAATGCATCAACTTGAACTCCCCCCAAAATCCAACAAAAATTCTCATTATGTATTTTGTCCCATATTTAAGGAAGCTGACCGAGCAAAATACAATAACATACATTAAAATATAAACTGAAACATAGTAGTATGAGAAGATAGAGGTTGATAATCTGTGTATGCTAGACCAGTTTGAGAAAGATGCTCACTATATATTATTGTACTGAATATGTCAGACTTGTTATTCTTTTACTTATCGTGTTCTCTGGGTGGTGAATTACATAAAATCAGCATCTAATACAATTCACCTTCCTCGCTTCAGATCTCAGGATGTTTTTTCATGCTCTTCAGTTTTCTCCACTGGAATTCAAGGTTAGAAGTTTTACTTCAAAAGGGTAAAGCAAAAGTAGAATTTTCAAAGTGAAGAAAACAAAGGAATGTTGGATTTAATAGGTTATTCTCGCTGATGAGCTTTCTTTGTGAATGCACTAGCATTTAGTGAAATAACAGTGCCCCCTGGTGCCTCTATTAAGCACATTTTTTCAAACTTTTTTTGACTTTTCTTTATTAAAGCCACATACCAAAAGAACCCATTCACTTTGAAAAAGATGCAAAAAAAAAAAAAAAAAGAGACTGTGTTAACTTAGTTATCAGTTCCTAACAGGATTGTTTTTCCTATTAATACCTGGGGAACAAACAGATTAAATACATACACACACATATGCATAAGCACAATTAGTGCTTATTATTACAAACAACGTGAAAGAATGAGGTGGATACTTTCTCTACAGCATCAAATATAACATTGAAATAATACATTGTCTCAATAAACTTTGACCATAATTATAATAATGCAAAAATGAGAAACTACATGGCACTAATTTCAAACACAATTTGGGGAATGAAGTGTGGGCCATCTAAAAAGCTTTAGTTTATAAACCAAGCATTTCTGATAGAGGCTCTTATTGAAGATTATAAAATATCAAGGTACAGTTTTCACAGTCTTTCTTACAATCTTAATATCACTTTTTAGTGAAGCAAAGATGTAAAATATCACAAAATCCAGAATAATTACAAAGGTCAGCTCATTATCTGTGATTCAGAAGTGGCTAAAGTAAAATCCAGTGAGGAATAAGCTCCTGATTGAATATTAATATCTACCTTGAACATCAAGGCTTTTGAAATACTAGATTTTCTTTGACAGCTTTTAAATTTTGGTTTTCCTATCAAGAGCTTTTATTATGACTATTAAAATACACAATACTTTTTCACATGACTACAAAATATTTCCTTATCTCAGATTAGCTAGGCAATATTTTAAATGTACACTTATCCTTTCAAAAAGTATTTTCCTCTAATGCAAATAGCTTTTAAGAAGCCCATCCTTACAACTAATTACTATTACATATTTTAAAATATACATATATATCAGTTTAGTTTATAAAAACGGATCTTAAGATTCTAGCTGGACCTGTAAAATGTAAGTTTAAACCTATGAAGAAGTTTATCCCACCCTGCAATTGAGATTACAAAGCATTACATATTTAGGTGATTATGTGCATGATTCAAGACATCTGTCAACTTGTATTTATAACTGAGTAATTGGACAACTGCCACATAAGATCACTTTACTTACAAAATATTTGTGTTATCTAAATACTGCATTGTATTGATTTTCCCAGCAACAGGTAGGTTTTATGTGGAATATGGAACAGTGAGAATGTTCCCCAATTCTCTGACATAGAGACCATCAGTTCTGCAAAGCCTTTGTAGACATACTGTAAAGCTTGAGCTGTTTCTGCATGTCACTTACATAACTTGTGTTCATGTAAAAATCAAGCCTTTTTCATAGACATTTTAGAGCTCCTTTAGTTCCTCAACTATCTTTTCGTATACATGGGCCACTTTGTGTTCTCACCATTTCCTACTTTTATTTCCTGTAGCATTTTCACACATTTTAAGTTGTACCTAACCATGTAGAACTACTACTAAACTGGCATTGCCAGGCTAACATAAAGAAGGTATCAACTCTTTTGATCGTATTAATTATTATAAAATAAAACGTTTCATATGGTGTTACAAAATTATACTGTACTTTACATACAGTATTTATTCAGCTTATCATTCTGCAATGACTCTCACTGTGGGTTATACAGGAATGACTGTACTTACTTTTGAGATCTAAATTTCTCGCTCCTGCTGTGCTCTGTGTTGTGATTTTAGTGTCAATCTTTACAGTGTGGAGATTGTTGGTATCCCTTGATATCATCACATTATGCCACTGATTGTCGTTCAGAGGTTTATTAGAACTTCCTTTGATGAGATTTGCACCATTTCCCAAGTCAAATACATAGTGTAAATACCTGGGAAAAGAGAAAAAATTGGAAAAGTTTCCTTTTTCTTTACATAGCACGGGGGCATTAATTAATATGTCTAACATTTCCTATTTCCTTGTACTCTTCAGTAGTGCTGGTGAAACCAGAAGACAACAATGAATGCCAAATGGGGAAGGAACCATAATTCAGAGAAAGCACCATTTCTTTAGATGAGCTGAGAGGCAGTCCCAAGTTTCTGGAAAGTAACGAGCACTCCATGTACCAACACACACATACATATAGAGAGAGAGAAGAAGAGGAAGGCTACAAAGTACTACTTCTTTGTGGTAAACACAACAGAAGTTATAGCTATTATTTACTTCCACATTTTTCTGGCTTCTAGCTTCATCTGAAAGAAAAAGTCACAATAAGGCATGTGAAGTTTAACTTGAAGAAATACTCATCAATCTTTTATGTCCAGTCAGATAAAGATTTGTATCTTAAACTTTCCTTTGTATTTCTCCTGTACATCTATTTTGAACAGACCATTTTTTTCATTATGCTAATCCATACATACCCTTTTACTAATTCAACCACAATGAAATCATTTCCATCGCCACTGTTATAAAGTATCAATCCATCCAGAGAGGTTGTTTTGAACTGGAAAAAAAGGTGCATAGATGTATATGCTTGTAGTGTGGCCAATGCAACATAACTTGCTTTTGTTTTAAAGGTTACAGGGTCTGCTATGATGTTCCTGAACCCAAATCTTGCATTTAGCTCACAATAATCGATGTCTCCATTTTTACATAAGTCAATGTATGCCATGCCATTAAATGTAAGACTCTGTAGATGCCCAATGAAATTAGAAGGCACAGAAGACAGGTAGCGCCGTTCTGTAATTATTCCTGTTTCTATGTTGTGGAATTCCAGTCGTGTGTGATCACCAGCCATTTGACCTTCAAATAGTAACAAGAAAACACATGTTAGCATCTGAAATGGGAGGTCAAAAAGCACGCCATGTCATTAACTATCTTCATTTTACACTTTTCAGAATGTGCAAGGCCAATTCTTGGCTCTCAAGAGGTTTCTTCTAAATTAATCCAAACTACTGGTAAACATCTAGGAGCCTTTCCACTGAGTTCAGTATGTTCAGATAAGGCAAAAAGCAAGATTTCTAAACAGAAGCACAATACAATATATCAAACTGCCAACAAAATCCCTCATTTTGGTTACACTTAACCAGACATGTGGTCTTACTATAAACAAGTGCAATTAATTCACACAACACAAAGAAGACAAACGGAAATCTCAGAGCAAAAACTGCAGTGTTAAGAGTATCATGGAAGAGAGGCATAACAGTTCGGAGGATATCACTCCATGTGTCTTGTTTAGAAGTTAATGATTTGGTAAGAGGAAAGAAGGATTCCTGTTTAAGCTGTCTTATGTACATGATTGCTGTCCCTGTTCCATACCCCTGTGCTGCAGGGTAGACAGACACTCCCCTGAAAGCAACTAGATTTGTACCACAGGGATAAACTGTGGGAGAAGGGGGCAGAGCCCAAGACGTGAACAAAGCAGAAAGGCTGCAGCAAGGTTGTCTGCCAGTGTCTTGTAGTCCTGAAAATAGCAAGGCACTTGCTTACATCAGAAAGATGGCCAAAACCAAGCCTCACAGCTACTTTTGGGACTTTGTCATGCAAGGATTCCTACACAGCAGAAAGTCTGAATTTTGCTGACTGTAGAGCTAATCTGAAGGAAAGGATCAACACTGCCAGGGCACACTGCATACAGGTCATGTAAGTTTTAAAGCTAGTTATTAAATACCTTACCCAGCACATCAAAATTGTGCCTACTGAAGAGAGTTCCCTTTTCTAATGGAGCTTAAGATTGAGGCTTATTTCCAAGCTTATTTTAAGGAAGTAGGGCAGTGATATCACAAGGCTGATTCATGGTCATGTTGTGCGGGTATGATGAAACCAGCTTTTTATTACTAATCAATTTTACCACTTCATCTACCTTTTGGAAACCATAGAGTAGAGCTCTCAGTTCTTTTGATGTTTCCTATCTTTCCTGGACCACAAAGAAGGTGAACAGCAGACCCAACCAAGCTGGAAAATTACTGGCATAGAAGTGCTCTATAATACAAGTTTGCACAGCTCCAATGCAAAGGTGTTGACAGTCAGCATTTCCTCTGCCCTTCCCTAAACACACTGTTCTAAGAGGAGAGTGTGAGCTCTAAGCCAGGCCGGACATGTTTAGTAGAGGTGCAGAAAGCCCTGAGGTAGGCTTAGACAGCTGTACCTTTGTAGTTTTAGAAGCAAGTATGCATGTGTGAACAGGGAAAGGACAAGGGCAAGATGTATGTAGATATTTGGGCTTTGCCCAGGGAAATGGATTCACAAACAGGTTTAGTCACAGCACTGACATACCAATCCAGCTATCAGTGAAGTTACAATGAAAACAGGTCTGCAAGCTTTAATACAATAAAAAACAAACAAACAACAACTTTTATAATTTATGAAGAATATTTACAGGCAGATTACTTAGCTTCAAGATGCATTCTGACCTAAATCTACCATTGTCATTGAACATCATCAGCATCTGGGATCTATAGTCATACAGGCTGAGCACTTCAAGAAGCACCTTAATGCCCAAGGACAGCCACCTTAATGTTCTTGTTTCTAAACATCAGTTCTGAACCATTTCTTTTAACATATTATGAAAGGTGGGTTCTTCCTTGCAGGAATGAGTCAAGGAGCTGTCTTGAAAACTCGAAATCTGTAACTTTCTGTGAGGCCAAGAGCTGTATACTGGATCACAGCCAGGCAACTGAAGATCATGTTTTAGAGGAGGAACATTATGTTTTCAAGTCTTATATCACTTCAGATGGCATAGCACAAATGTCATGGCAAAAATCCACTATGCTTTGGCCTGTAGCACAGTATCCTCACTACATTAACTACTTTAAATGTATTTCTTTCTTGAGCATAGTAACAAAAAAGTTTCAGAATCTGGGCTGACATCCCAAATCTCCCTCTAACATTTAAGTTGCACAAACCACCTGTATGACTTCCAATGAAAGCTAGATATTATTTGGAAAGGTAATATTTATCCATGCACAAATTATGCATTAATCAAAGATAACTAAGCTCACTACATGGATGAACAGGTGATATTTCAAAACCTATAAAAAATTAAAAGTGAGGGTGAATGATTTAATGGCTTCACTTCCAGCTTAAGCTTTCTGGATTTGATGAGTTTTTTTTCATATGTGAAATAGGAAATGGAATAAAAAATGGAAAACAGAGTGCCTGGTGGGGGGGAAGCTGGAATTTTTGGAGAAAAGTACATTTTTTCCTCAAGTTCCCCTAAGATTATAATAATCTTTCACATTAATAACCACAGAGTTATATTTCAAACACATTTCTGATTATTAGGACATCTAAAGAAAAGTTCTAAGCAGTTTAGAGCAACAGCACTCCAATCTGTTATGGCAACTCTTCCACTATTCCTTTAGGAAATTCAAAGCTACTAAACATTAAATTTTATCGTGTACATTTGACTTTCTACTAGATGGGAGTGAAAACAACTTCCCATGGAGACTTTAGCAACATACAGTGCTGCATGGCAATAAATATTTTCCATGTAGAAAATGTTAATATTCGTGGGACTAACAGCAGGTTTTCCATGTTATCAAATTTTCAGGTTCCCTCTAGCTCCTTCTCTCGTGCTAGTTCCCTCCTCACTGATGGAGGAGGCCACAGATGGGCAGCACAGATTCCTGCAGGGAGTTCAGGAAGACTTTTTGCCTCCAAAATACTGGGATGACTTTCTTCCCTTGGATGAAGAACCTTAAACGTCTGTGGATTATACAAACGTAGGCATCTTCCAGCTTTAAGAACCGAGATGGATTTTGAGTCAACTGGCCAGCTTCTGGTACAGATACTGGCATGTGGAAAGAATCTAAGTGTTGTACCAGGAAGTTGGACCCACAATCAACACGTTTGTGTGATTAGGAGGCAACTGAAGAGAAAAAACTCTCTGGCTTTGACAGCTGGAATAGACTATTTCAGTTGGAAGGGACCAACAATGATCATCTAGTGCAACTGCCTGACCACTTCACAGCTGACCAAAAGTTAAAACATTGTTAGGGGCATTGCTCAAATGCCTCTTAAACACTAACAGGCTTGAGGCATCAACAGGCTCCTTCCTCTCTAGGAAGCCTGTTCCAGTGTCTCTGCTGTTTCCTGAGACCATGATATTTGACAGTAACTAGTTATCTGCAATGGAGAGTGATTACAAGAACTTACAGTTCTGCATTCTTATTACTTCACTTGACTTGACTGCATAAAACAGAAAACTCCTGTTTTCATTTTAATCCTTGAAATATATTTTGAACGTTTCTGAAGCTGTGCTGAGCAGCTGGGATGGAACCCAAAGCTTAAAAAAGTACATCTTGGCAGTTTTGTAACCTGTAGTATTTGTAAATAAACAATCTGCCACGAAGAGCACAGGAAATCTGCATTTGGTTTTAGATACTTAATTTACTTGGATGTAAACTGCTTCCTCTAACTAGAAAATGTTCATAAAGTAGCCTTATTGCTTGAGTTGCCAGTTGAAGCAGCAAGATTATATTTTTCTGTATAGTTTTTCCAGTACTATATATTTATTTTCACAAAGAAAATAACTGGTTTAGGTCATCTGCTTTCTTGGGAGAATGACTCAAAGCATCATCACATAAACAGACTGAATTTTTGCTTCACCTCTGGAAGTCCTATTGGTAATTTCTGATTCTAGAAAGTATGTTTTTTGCAGCAAAATGAATACACAGCAATTATTTTTCTACCAGTAACATGGTCTTCAGTGTTCTGCTTAGGTGAAAAAAAGACTATTAAAGAAGGTGCTTTCCTTTTGAATTGCTACCATTTTAACAAATATTAAAATGAATTACAAAAACTATTTACTATTACATGAAAACAAAGGAACGTACTAAATAGCTAACACAAAATTAGGCATATTGTACTGTACATGCAATTGGGGCCAGAAGCCAGGTCTGTTGCTATTATTAACATGTATGTAATCCTTATGTTTAACAGAAAAAAAATCAGTCTTCTCTACCATTTCTGACAATATATATACAGGAATATATTTCTAACATCTGCTAGCATTCATGCTATTTTTTTTCCTCTCATCTCAACTGCTATTTTAGTACTTGAGAAAAATCTGTTTAACATTTAATTATTGAGGACAGCAGATGCAAGATTTAAAATATAATAGAATATCCTCCAAACATTTATGAAATTGTTTCTTACAGCAATGGCTTAGAGTTTAACCTTAGTTTAAATTCAGTGTGTTGCCAAAAGCATTTTACTTGCCTCCTCATCAGTGATGTATCAAATGACTTCTCTCCAGTTACTGTATAAAAACATTCATTTATGTCAACATGGATGTTTTCATTAATTTCAACAGCAATGTTAGAGTAACATTAACACCAAGTGCTAATACTACTTGTAGTAGCAGTATTTCAAATTGCATAGCATGGATTTTTGATCTTACCCCAAAAAAGAAAAAAAAAAAAGGATCTGTTGATTTAGATAAATGCATTTTACTTCTGTCACTTTCTGCTTTGTGTTTCCCCCCACTCACATGGAGTCACAATGCCACACTACCTGTCATGGCCTGCTGGTCATCCACCATTAACTTTAAACTTTTTCCTCGCCGAACCACACGCACTGTATGCCACTCATTATCATTGAGGTTATAGCCAGCAAAAAGGGTTTCTGGACCTTTGCCTGTAGGATATGCCAAACAGTCATTATGCAATCTTTAAATCAGTTTACGTGTGAACCTCACAGAGAAAGAGAGACAGAGAGACTGTTTGGGCAAATGTTAAAATCAAGCAAGAAAATTACAAAGTATAAGCAAACCTCAAAATAAAGCGCTACAATGTTAAAACACTTCTACTATATATATATTTAACTATATAAATGTATTGTAGATGCACATTTAATGACTCTGGTTGTCATAAATAGGCACAGTCAACATGGATTTAATTATGCATTTTCCAGTCACATGCAAGTCTTTAAGAAATGGGATTACCTCAGCCAGAGGAACTTCAACCTGTGTTTACAGCTCCAGATTTTTTTTGTTCCCTCGTTGAAAAAGTTTGGGGGAAAGGTACAAGTGGTAACTGTGTATGCTTGTTTGTTAAATTTTTCTTAATCTATGTTAGCTTCTCAGCCTATGTTTATTAGGCCTTCCCAAAAGATCATCCATTACCTTATCATCCAGATGACCTGTTAATATTCAGATCCTGTACATTCTCATGGTAGCAGACTTCCAAACCTTTTTTGTTTAACAGATGCCTTTTTTTTTTTTATAATCTGCTATTTTTGTAAGCAGTACAATAAACAGTTTTGAAGCAAATATAATCCTACATACAGCACAATGTATTTGCAATAACTGAGGTATTCACAAATCTAGGAAACAGAGTATCTTTGATACCTAGGGAAAAAATCTCTCAGAGGAAAATTATTATGGAAATTATTCCTTGCACTGTTGATCAAGAAGAGAAAGAAAGAGAGAAAAATCCTGACTATGAACTACCATTGATATGAGTAAGTGACTGAACAAGCACTGACCCAATCAATCAAAACTTCTGTGCTCAAACCTCAGTAATTGGACCTATGTGTTGACTGTTTGAAAGGTAAGGCCAACTTGGAATTAACAAATGACACTATTGCAGTATAGTGACACACCTCTCTGGTGTATTTTTGCCTTCCTGTGGCATCATAAAGGCTGCTACTAATGAGATGTATAATAAAGTAACATTTTACATGAAAATTTTAGGGTTACATGGAGTCAGGCTGTTACTTCCACTAAGTCTTTCCAGGTGACTACATCCAGCCTTATGTTAAAAAGGGATATGTCACTGGCTCTGAAACTCTTCTGCATTTCTTTTTGGATTCTTTTTCACCTGTGATGGAACAGGTCCATTAATAACTGAGTATTGTATGACATTGTCTAAAATCAAAGCCTCTCTGACTTCAGGACTGCACAGAGGGAAAAGACATTAAGAGCTTGGGGTAGCAGTTCAGCATATTGTAACAGTTTTCATCTCAGACTTCCCATTTTCTATCAGCATTTTTTTAATTGCTGCTGGTTGATCGCCCTGCTTTTCTATGCATTTTTTGTTATTTTGAGCATGCCAAAGGAATCTCCAGGAATAAAAGTATTAGCTACAGCAAAGTCAGTGGGATTCTGGTAACATCATGTTGCCTTCTTTATGCCTCTGTGTTGACACTAGGTTAGGAAAGGTGTGCAAACCCAGCAGAAAGAGATGTATATGTACTCACTGTTGTCAGCTACCTGAATTGTTCTGTTCCTTATGTATTTACTTTCTCTGACAAGAGAAAGACCAGTTTTGCATATAGCTCAAGGGAATAATGTTCTTTTTGGATACGGTGATATATATGCAGTGAAACAACTATGAAAGGAACAAACTCGTCTATAACATGCTATGGGAGGAATGCACTAAAAACAGTCCTGGCCTTGCAGAACCTAGCTATGTCGCATGGAAAAGAGGCTTTTCCTTCCTGAAGCCAAACTCAAACAGAGAAGAGGGGTTTTTGCTTTGTCACAGAGAGTGCAAGGAATTATCAAATAGCAAGACCCAGTGTCCAGGTATTGTGTATGTACCTGTCACATCATGTCGCATCTCTGCAAAGTAGCATAGATTTTTCATGGCAGCTGGAGAGGTGGGTAGGGAAGGATGGATGCTCACCATTCCTGTAGAGAATGTAGTTCTTGGGCTGCTTTCTGGCCAAGAACATGCTTTTGCATAAAAAAGTAGTAAATGGGCTTGTGAGTAGTGTATTTAGGAAAAAAAAATCTAAATGCTTAAACACAAAAACGTGTGGTCCTTGATACCACACAAGAGTACAAAGACCTCAGAAGGAAACTCTTAACGTATCTTGTAAAATCACAGAATCTCAGAATCACAGAATCACCAAGGCTGGAAAAGACCTTTAAGATCATCAAGTCCAGCCTATGACCAACACCACCACACCATCTAGACCATGGCACTAAGTGCCGCATCCAGCCTTGCCTTGAACACATCCAGGGACGGTGCTTCCACTACTTCCCTGGGAAGTCTATTCCAAAGTCTAATCACCCTCTCCGTGACGAAGTGCTTCCTAATATCCAACCTAAACCTCCCTTGGAGCAGCTTCAGGCTGTGCCCTCTTGTCCTGTCACTGGTTGCCTGGAAAAAGAGCCCAGCCCCCACCTGACTACAACCTCCCAGAAAGCAAACAAGCTAGCGTTAAAAATTCTACTGGCTTTCTCTATGTGACCAAACTACAAATGGACTGAATATTGATCGAGTTCACTAGTAAGAAAAACCAGACTAGATAGTGAATGCACGGGGGAAGAAAAATCCATAGAAGGATATGAGAAACAACCAATCCAGGAATCAAGCAGCATATTCAGCTCTGAGGACACAGTTTTCTATTGTCATTTGCCTGTTTCTTTTCCCTCATTTCTGTGAACTTGCTTCCCCTGCCCACGGTCTGAGCTGCTCAGTATTTCCCCTCTCCCAGCAGAAAAGGAAATACTTTTGCCTTAAACAAGCTATTTAATTTTGGGTGTGACAGTGCACATTTCTTCAAAATCGTGAGATATTAACTGTTGGTGACCCTGAACTATTTAAATGGAGCCACTGGATCAAGGTGGGAGGGCAGAACAAAGACAGATCTATAGGACTAAATTTAATCTTAGGATTCCTGGTGTCTGTCAAGAAAGACGCTGATGATAAACCACTGTCTTGTGAAAGCTTATTCTCTTTAAAAACAATGAGGACCACTACTGAATTTCACCAAGGTGGAGAAAGAAAGTAGTAAACTTTTGAGATGCAAGTCTTGGCCTCTAGTCTTTCCTGTCACACCAAAGTAAATGTAGAACACATACACATACTCTCAAAATTGGGAAGTGTGCTTTGCTGGTTAATAACTGGGTTGAACCATATTTCTTGAAAAAAAATTGTTTTAAAATTGCAATTACAACTATACGTGAGCTCAGAGTACATGAGAGGATAAAACTGGTTTTGTTAATGCATTACAAACTGTTTAACCCAGCAAGAGACATTTCTCAATACATTACCTAAAACATTTATTTTCAGGAATCTGTTTAATTTTAATTTAGTTTTGTAATTCATATATCTAAGCAAGTGAAACACAAATAGCCCTAAGGGCATGTAAATTTCCTTCTTCTTGGAAATAATGAAAGCATCTTTTAAAAGCTAAAACCAGAATTCAGCAGGATCCCTGTATTTTTAATGAATGCAGTTTCTCTTTTGTTCCATTCTCTAAGGATCATGACTATCAGAAAATGTGCTAAAGGTACTAAAGAGTTTATGAAGGCCCTGAACTAAAGCCCAGCAAAGTGAATAAGCTTGAAACATATAGTTGTTGCTTTTTCAGCTCACTGCTGAACATTTGCAGATAAATTTTCAAAAATTATGCTGAACTTGACAATTGACTTTGCTGTAGTTAAGATGAGCGTGAACTTTCAATACACAACAGTTGTATGCTAATTTAAAGCAAGATTCATTGCAAGGTTATTTACTTTGTATTTACTGCAGGGAAAAAAAAGGTGCACTCACAAAGATCTTGCAGCATAATAAACACACTGCAAGGTCGTATCCTGATGTCTTGCCTTGAATCACACCCAATTTTTTAAAGTGTGCTCAAAACCCAGGACTCTGAATTGAGATTCAGCAGATTCACTTCCACAAAATACTTGTGTATCTTTTAGTAAATCTTAATTTGTTTTTATCTTAGTTTGACATGGCTGTTATAATGAAAAAATTAAAAAAAAAAATTAAGTTGAGTACATTTAAGCTTTTTTTTTTTTTTAAATTAAGGTGCACTTAACAAAAACACCTTCAAATCAACATCTGCAATTTTATTCTACCTAAGCTACTGCACTACATTAGGAAAGCAACTATTTCATGAGCCTGCTATCCCATTTTCTCAGCCAGCTTCCCAGTTCCCAGAACACTCCTGAAGCCATGCCTGAAAAAAGGTCACAGAAAGATGATAGAACAGGAAGCCAGCTGGAAAGGCTGGCCACCGAGGAAAAGGACTTGAAGAACTTGGACAGAGTCTCTGGAACAACACACCTAGACACACACTGACAAAGAATAATACAGAGGGGTGCGAAACCAAAACCATTTGGGCTTGATAACTGAAATTGGTTGGGGTTTTTTGTGTTTTTTGTTTTTTTTTTCTTTTGTTTTGGTTTTGTTTTTTTGTTTTTTGTGGGCTTTTTTTTCGGTTTTGGTTTGGTTTGGGTTGGGTTTTTTTAGGTTTTTTTTGTTGTTGTTGTTTTTAAAGGATATTTCACTATAAACTAGTATTTTGCACAAGGAAGAATAAAATGGGAAATTTTAGTTAATTCACAATAGTGAAATTTTCCCATGCAAAATGCTTGTATTACAGACAGTTTTTTATACTGAATATTTGTTTCAATGAAAAATTCCTTTTAACTCCTATTTAACAAAAACTTTGCAAAACTGGTAGAGAAAAGAATGGCTAATTCATCTGGAGTTATTAGTGTTTGCTTTTTTCCCTTAGTAAGAATTGACTTAGCAACTCCTGTGTAAAATAGTACCAAGACTAACATGAAGCCCCAGTCTGCCCTCTTTCTCTCCACTTAAATCCACTGAAGAAAAAATAACCTAACTTACAGTGTTTTTTGACAAAAATCTTGGTACACACTTAATCTTTTTTATTTTCTGAAAGAATTGGAATATTTGTTTTACTTTGATCAGATTACAATTGACAACTGGAAAGAAGCAGAAACAGTTGTGATCACACATTAGCCCTTCTGACTTTGATATTGACTGTGCCCATTTATATCAAACCAAGGTTGTGAAAACTCTGAAGTATGTTTAAATATATATGTAAGAATTAAGTATGCTTCTCCATAATTTACCTTTTTTATAAAAACCCACTACCTTTATGTTTAGGCAAAAGTGAACATAACAGAAAAAAACACCTAAATATTTCATTTTACTCTCATATCTTGCACATCGTGCTTAAGAATAAGCAGATTGTTAACTGGTTGACACAGAAAGGAAAATAATTTGGACTGTGACTTTATTTTAAGAAAAATCTCCTCTTAATTTACAGGTGTCTTCATCCCAAGGCACAGCTGTATAAAACATGTAAAAACTAAATATCACACTCTTATACTTGCTTTAAAAAAACCCAGCAAAATACTGAATTATAACTGTTTGCCTCGTTAAGAGTAAAGAGAACTATTTTTAAAGACTTGTGATTGTTGATTATTATTTAAATGCTAAAAAAAATTTTTGTACCTATCTTGGATAGAAAAGCACAATTTCTTGACGCTGCTTATTCTTGGATACTTCTACGTAGACAGGAGTCAAGCAAAGAGTCATAATATAAACATTTCAGCTTATTTGCAGAAATTACAAATATATCAATACAAAGGGTGACCCTTGTTCTATAAACATCGTCTGCTCACTTTCATGGGTAGAAGATTTATCTCTTTTTTTCTGACTTACACAATGGATGACATATAATGCCTACATTCATTTTCCTTTATATCCCTGACCTATTTCAGAAAATAACTGCAAAACCATACTTCTGTGCATTTTTTTCATCACTATATCATGTAACTCTTGCTGCAAGTTTATCCATGTAAAGTGTCGGCACTACAGTGAAATAGTTTATGGTAACTATTCGACCTTTCAACTTCTGAGGAGCCATCAGTTCAGCTCCACCATATTACTCCAAAATGTAAGATTCCCCATGTCCTCTATGATACAGACCACAGGGCAGAGCACTTAGCATATTAACAGTGGAAGAATCATACAAAGTGAATATGTATCTTAATATTTCAATGCTCCAGTACTATCAAAAAATGGTAAACAATACATATTAACAATTGTTTCAATCTTTCTTACAAAGAAAAATTATTTTAAAGGAAAAATATATTGAATTTTTCAGACTGAAATTGTAGACAATATCGTAAATACTCTTTAAGCTTTTATTTTGATTTTGAGTTAGGTCTGATATTCCTTATCTGCAAGAAATCAATCTGAATATTAATTATCAGGGAACAGGTAAAATCTCCCCTTTAAAAATAGCATTTTTCCAACATTTGTATTCAGGATTCCTGAGCCTGAAATAAGATTTTAAAAAATTACTATATACTTACTCCAATTTAGACTTTGTTTGGAACAAAAGTACTCAACTGTCTTAGATACCATGTGTGTCTGACACAATTTGTGTAAGTTTAGTTCAGAATTTTATTAAAGGTAAATTTTCAACAACTCTTCCTGCTTCTTCATGTGATTTCTTATGCAAAAGACCAGTGTTTGCTTCTTTTCAGCAAACAAGGCCTTTTTCTGCATTCTGCATCAAACTTTTCATGCTACATTTTAGCAGCTTCTAAAACTATTACTTTCCCAGAAATATACATATGGTGGCTTGATGAAACAAATGCTAACAAATGCTCACTATTGCATCTGCAATATTGAGTTTTAGGTTTACTTTTTCATTCTTCATTTGCAACTTTCTAAGAATTCTATTTTACAATTATGTCTGCTCAAGCATTTTCATGCTAACAATATCTACAATCATGCACCTTTTGCTATCTGTTATTTCCAGACTGTTGCTTGCTCTGTCTCTTGCATGCCCATATAAAAATAAAACAGAATGACTTTCAAAATTGAGTAGCTGGAATTGATGTCAACACTGAGGGAATCTCTCAAATGCTCTTTTGCTATTTGTTATCTCTTAAGGATCATGCTCAGTGCCAGTGAATGAAAATTTTGTTATTGAAAAAAACAATTAATCTTCTTCACAGTTCCTACTTGCTCTTTCTTAAGGTGTGCTCTGTATCTTGGTTTCTGTAATTTTAGGAAATCAAGAATCCACATTAAAGTCCTTTCTAGCTAGGAGTGCTCTAATTCATAACTGATCAGCTTGCCATCTGACTTCCTAAGTGACTTCTATTGCCTCCAAAACATTATCTAGAGATGCAAGAATACTTCTTTCCCTGAAAGCCTGTGGTGTACATCTATATTGTTCCCTCCTACAAAAGAGCATACTTGCTTTCAAGCTGCTGAAATGTTACATATCAAAAACAGTTCAAAGGATGGCAGTAAGCACAACACGAATACAACAGCTTATTTTTGCCTATATTCAAAAACTATAGTGCTTAAATTTTTGTAAAACCAGAATTCCTTAGATGGTAGCAAGCATACTATCTATGCTTGTTATTTTTCATTTCTGATTTGATTTCCACACGTCACATGTAAACAGTTCATGGCATGTGAGTGAAAGATGCAATTGTTGACTTACCTATTTGGTCTTTCTTTTCTAGACAGATTTTACTATTAGCAAGAAAAGACTTAATGTGCAAAGACGGAGAGGAATTTTTAACTAATGAAATGTTATTTCTACAAACATGCACTTCACTCCTTGGAGGAAAATCTCACAGAATATAGCATGAATGAGAAATAATAATAATAATAATAATAATAATAATAATAATAATAATAATAATAAAAAGTATATGCTATGTTAACCACAGCTTCCCCTTTTGTTTAATAGCTTTCTCTCATTCCATGTCTTGGTCTTCATCTTGTATCTTGTTGCTTTCTAGACAATTAACTGCTGAAGAATTCTTTCCACAGTTCCCAAAGGGGACTGCATTTCATAAAGTCAACATTTTCTTGATGTCTCAACTCAACAGAGGATTATCTCCTTTGAAGTGACTTGTCTGATGGATTGAGTTCTAGAAATCAGCTGGAAGGGAGCATAAGTTAACCTCTTGACATGTCATCCAAAAATGAAATGAGCTTGGATGGAAATTTCAACAACTACTTGAATATAATTCATTAAAGTCATTGTCAAGAAGAGATGATAAGGAAGCAGTTATGTGCTTCCAGTAATAAGTTACTGAGTGCTTAAAATGTTCTTGATAGATGTTTCATGCATTTTAATAGATAAAAATGCAAAATGTGCTAGGTACAGAGTGTTTTTAATGTAAGAAACTGCTCATCAGTGACATGAACTGGGTGGGTGCATTTAATACTATTATTAGCTCTTAAAAAAAAGTACATGGAAAAATGAATTACTGTTCTTGTAGAAAACTTAATGGAGAATAATATTGCATCTAAGTGCTTGCTAGACTTCATCAAGACTGAACTTATGAAACAATGACTTGCTGCAGAGAAGTGGAGCAATTATAAAATAGCCCACCTTTTTGAAACAGTCATACAGCTAAATCTAATACATACTTACACAATATTTTCTGCAGACACAGTAAAGGAGGAGAGATCAAAAGGCCACAGATGGCTCAGAAACCAGGTTGTGTGAACTTGTGTTTATACAAATAGGCAGAAAACTCTACTTCTGCATTAGAGAGCTATGTATTGAAAGGACAAAGGCTCTATGCCCATGTACTGTTCACTGCTCTTTATAATAAGATCACACTGATCTTAATGCTTGAGTAAGATAATTGCTACCACAGATTATTCCAGGCTTCCAGCACTACAAAGGTAGAAATGATTCAGAATAATTCTAATTTAATTAAAATTACTTTGGTACCCCCTTTTCTTTTTTACTCCTTTTCTTCTTTCTTTCCTTGGTTGAAGAAGAGGTAGTCAAGCTTTCCTTAAGCAACTTGGTTCTCCTAATTGCACCAAACTGAGAAGTAGGATCTGGTCTGACTCTCATTGAAGCTGGTTGCACTTTTTTATACAAAAGTGTCCTTCATAGTATCTAGGAGAGGAACGGGAGAAACTTGGCAATTCACCTCAACATATGTTAGACCTATTGCAATGCTCACTGGTATTGTTAGTGAGAACCCGGAATCTCATTTCAATTTCACTCTCTCCCTTATCTCTCGCCTGTGTATATCCATTTCATTTAAAAAAACCCAACAAACAAACAAACAAACCAACAAACACTCATAATATAAGCTCTTTGCAAGTGTATATTAGGACAGAATGATGGCTGTGAGCATGTGATCTGTTGATCAGAAGACCAATATCTACCTACAGAGAGATGGCAGTTTGTTTGGTTTTCCTTGAAAAGTTCTGGAGATAAGCACAGCAGCATTGATTCACTGAGGCACTGTATTCAGGAAAAGTCCTACACATGTTCTTAATATATTTAAATGTTTTCTGAACTAAACTAATAATTATTT
Source organism: Hemiprocne comata (assembly GCA_020745705.1). NCBI lineage: Eukaryota > Metazoa > Chordata > Aves > Apodiformes > Apodidae > Hemiprocne > Hemiprocne comata. Next base: position 61,575,292 of record CM036588.1, on the reverse strand, counting down.
TAATATCTTTTTGGACAAATTTATTTGGAAAAAAAATCCTATGTTTCTTTCACCTGAAAAGAACTCTTTAAACTGTAACTCTGTAATAGAAAGACTGCAGTATTTCTCCACAGAATTTTAAATCATAAGCACCTCTAAATGTTTTCAAGAAAAGTGTTAACAAATGAGCATCACCAAAGTATTATTTTTTACAAGCAGAAAAAAAAATGTGGAATAATGTGAAAAGCAAGCAGAAGTATTTATACATGAAGTCTGATAATATTTTCAATCTGAGTATAAATTTAGAAGCACTATCAGCTAAGCAGTGCTGAGTTACTGTTATTTTTACTTGATACTGAATGCTAACAATTATTTTCTTTTTAAGAGCTACAGACCAAAATTTCTTGCCAGAAAACTCTTGGTGCTAAGTAAAAAAAAAAAAAAAAAAATATATATATATATATTCACAAGTCTTAGTACATATGAAATAGCTAAATTAATTAATGATTTATCTTAATTTGACTGGTTTTATCATTTATCAGAATGAATCTTTTTGAGAATGTATTGACATACCGGCTTGTGTCATCTGCTACCATCTGTGTGATGATACTCTAATTTGGATAGAATCTGATTACAAAGTTTAGAATTACTGTATACAACCCAGCTGATGAGAGATTAGTATTATTATTTTCACCAGCAATTTCCTGTTTGCTCTGAATACAGGATATAAACTAGTGATAAAATTATTAAGAAAAGAAGCTACAAAAAAAGAGAGGAAATTGTGCATAAGCTAATAGCTACTATACTGAATGTTACTCGTGCGTTCTGTATTGTCTTGTGTTCTGCCTTTGACAATGACCAGTAATTCATATTTAGAGAAGAAGGGTATGATATTAAGGGACTTTTCGTAACTATTTGCTGCCAGCAGCTAGTAATTTACTGAGTTTCTGAGCTATGGCTGCATCTAGATCATCAAATTTAACACGAATGACAAACTTTTGTTCCATTAAAAAAATCAATTTGGGAACATGAGGGTCATCTTGCCTGGTGAGATGAGAAGTCCGGCTAGCCCAGCAATGCACTTTCAACAGCAGCTAAGAAAAGCATGGACACTGCATAGTAATTACTACTCTAACACAGTCACAGCTTCCAGTGACTAACATATTAGGGACTACTGGAGCTACAGAAACTGCCTTATCATAAAAAGCCCTTGATGTATTTCAACTTAATATAACTTGGCAAATTCTTGAGGCTTCTTATGGCTCTATAATGTTATCTTTATAAAAAATACACTAATACTCTCTCAGGTATCTTTGTTTTTTTCCTAGCTTGCTAGCTCCTCCATGTAGGAAAGCCAATCCATACTTGGAATCCTCCCTGTTGCAGTGCACTGTATTTTTCCTATTCATCACAAGGAACAGGAACTAAAAACACATGCAGCATTCAAGATGTGGACAAACAATGACTGCACAATAGCATAATGCTGCTTTATCTTCTGGTCTTGCTTTTCTAACCTCCTCTTGTCATATTTAGTGTTCTGAAGGATCTCTGATGGATGAAAGAGTGAAAGGAAAGGAAAGGAAAGAAGCATGCACACAAAAAAAGGAAAAGATCGGCTTTCTAGTAAGAGAACTTGAAATGATATTTTATGGACAGTCTGCCAGAAGAATGATGACAATTTTCCCCTCTGCTGGCTAAGAAAAAGCAAACACAGATGAGGTTTTATAAGCAGCAAGTAGAATTCAGGCACAGAAATAAACTTTATTGCTGTCCTTCATGTAGGTTGTAAGGACTGATAGAATGAAGCCTTCAATCCCAAGCAGACAACCTTGAAAGCTTTACCAGTAGGGAGAAAGTAAATATGATAGATGCTTAAATGGTCAGGCAGAAAATCTAAAGCACTTATTTTCACTTTAATGAAGGTTTGAGCTTTTGTTTGGTATATTAGTAAGATCATTCTCTCCCATGCCCCAGCTGCAGTGACCATGCACTGGTGAAGTTCACAGTCCTAAGGGATATGAGTCAGATGAGGAGTGTAGTCAGGACCCTGAATTTTAAGAAAGCAAACTTCCAGCTCTTCAAGGTGTTAGTCCTTGAAGGAGAAACAGTCCTCAGGGACAAGGGAGCAGAACAGAGCTGGCAGATGTTAAGAATGCTTTCTGTAGAGCACAAGACTTCTTGATCCCCAGGTGCAAGAAATGAAGTAAGGAAGGGAAGAGACCAGCACGGCTGAGTCAAGACCTGCTGGTCAAACTAAAAAGCAAGAAGGACCTGCACAAGCAGTTCAAGCAGCAACTGGTATCTTGGGAAGAGTACAGGGACACTGCCCAGTCATGCAGGTATGGGGTCAGGAAGGCCAAGGCATGGCTGGAGCTGTGGCAAGGGATGCCAAGAGTGACAAAAAGGGCTTCTACAGGTATATCAATCAGAAACGCAAGGTTAAAGAAAGTGTCCCCCTGTAATGAGCAAGGATGGCAAACTAGTAACAACAGATGAGGAGAAGGCTAAGGTTCTCAACGACTTTTTTGCCTCAGTCTTCACTGGCAACCTCTCTCCTCATACCTCTCAAGGTGAAGGACCACAAGACAGGGAACAGGGGGAGGAAGTCCCTCCCACTGTAAGTGAAGACAAAGTTTGTGACCATCTGAGAAACCTGAACATACACAAGTCCATGGGACCTGATGAGATGATCCCAGAATTCTGAGGGAATTGGCTGATGCAGTTGCCAAGCCACTCTCCATGATATTTGAAAAGTGATGGCAGTCAGGTGAAGTTCCTGATACCTGGAAAAAGGGAAACATCAAACCCATTTTTTAAAAGGGTAGAAAGGAGGACCCTGGGAACTACTAACCTGTCAGCCTTACCTCTGTGCCTGGGAAGATAATGGAACAGAGTCTCCTAGAAGCTCTGACAAGGCACATGGAGGACAGGGAGGTGATCCAGGACAGCCAGCATGGCTTTACTAAGGGCAAGTCCTCCCTGACCAACCTAGTGGCTTTTGACAATGGAGTGACTATATCAGTGGACAAGGGAAAGGCAGTGGGTGTCATCTACCTGGATTTCTGCAAGGCCTTTGACACAGTCCCCCACAATATCCTTCTCTCGAAGTTGGAAAGATGTATGGATTTGATGGGTGGACTGTTCAGTGGATAAGGAATTGGCTGGATGGTCACATCCAGAGAGTCATGGTCAATGGCTCGATGTCCAGATGGAAAACAGTGACAAGTGGTGTCCCTCAGGGGTTCATACTGGGACCAGTGTTGTTTAATATCTACATCAATGATATAGACAGTGGGATTGAGGGCACCCTCAGCAAGTTCACAGATGGTGACCACCCACCAAGCTGGGTGGTGCTGTCAACATGCCAGAGGGATGGGATGCCATCCAGAGGCACCCGGACAAGGTAGAGAAGTGGGCCCATGTGAAAATCATGAGGTTCAATACAGTCAAGCGCAAGGTCCTGCAGCTGGGTAGGGGCAATCCTCACTATCAATACAGGCTGGGGGATGATATGATAGAGAGCAGCCCTGCGGAAAAGAACTTCGGGGTACTAGTGAACAAAAAGTTAGACATGAGCAAACAACATGCAATTGCAGCCCAGAGGCCCAATTGCATCATGGGCTGCACCAAAAGAAGGGTGGCCAGCAGGGCAAGGGAGGTGATTCTGTCCCTCTACTCTGCTCTTGTGAGACCCCACCTGGAGTACTGTGTCCAGTTCTGGATTCCTCAACACAAGAGGGACATGGACCTATTGGACCGAGTCCAGAGAAGGGCCACAAAAATGATCCATGGGTTGGAGCACCTCTCCTGTTAAGACAGGCTGAGAGAGCTGGGGTTGTTCAGCCTGGAGAGGTGAAGGCTCCAGGGAGACCTTACAGCAGCCTTCCAGTACCTGAAGGGGCCTACAGGAAAGCTGGGGAGGGACTGTTTACAAGGGTGTGTAGCAATAGGATGAGGGGCAATGGTCTTAAACCAGAGCAGGGTAGATTCAGATTCGATATCAGGAAGAAGTTCTTTACTATGAGGGTGGTGAAGCACTGGAACAGGTTATCCAGAGAGGTGGTGGAGGCCTCATCCCTGGAAACATTCAAGGCCAGGCTTGATCAGGCTCTGAGCAAACTGAACTAGTAAAAAACGTCCCTGCACACTGCAGGAGGCGCTGGACTAGATTACCTTTAAAGGTCCCTTTCAACCCTACACATTCTATGATTCTACGATTCTAAGCAGGTTCAGGCCTGAGCTAGAAGGGAACTTATGGGTGCCTCACCACTGGCATTGACAAATCATACATGTGCAAAGCTCTTCTCAAGATTTCTTTATAGTTAGCTAGTTAATTCAAATTTTGCTATGACCTTTATTAGTTTAAGTTCCTTTTTTTTTTTTTTCTCTTAACTATAAGTGGGTAAGATAGGGGTACAAAAGGCTACCTTTTAGATAATGCAGTGACAAGTAATAGTTGTGGAGGACTCCCTTCTCAGGGGTACTGAGGGACTCACTTGCTGACTAGACCTGCTTGTTAGAGAGGTCTGCAGCTTACTGGGAGCTTGAATCAAAGACATAACAGAAATATTACACAAACTTGTATAGCCCACCAACTGTTGTACTCCCCTATTGTTTCACATGGGCACCAATGATACAGATAGAAGTAACCTGAAGACTATCACGAAAGACTATAGAGCACTGGGAGCGGCAGTGAAGAGCTTGGGAGCACAGGAAGTGTTCTCATCAATCCTTCTGGTCAAAGGAAAAGGGCTGGAAAGGGCCGAACAAATTGGAAAAGTTAACAAATGGTTACAGGAGTGGTGCCAGAGTGCGGGCTTCGGTTATACAGACCACAGGACTCACTTTGAAAAACCTGGTCTTTTGGGGGCTGATTTGGTTCATTTGTCAGAGAAAGGGGAGAAAGTCTTTGGCCAGAGGCTGGCCAATTTAGTTAGGAGGGCTTTAAACGAGTGATGCTGGGGGAGGGGACCCTCAACTCATCCCACACCCACCACATTGTGGACAGAGCCAGTAACATATGCCCTGGGCCTGCAGGAGGATTGCAGGCCAGCAGGAAAGCATCTGACCTGAAAATCGTTACCCCTGCCAGCACGACTGCTTCGAGGGGGCCCCTCTGAAATGCTTCTATGTGAATGCACAGAGCATGGGGAGTAAGCGGGAGGAAGTGCAGATGTATGCAGCCTGCAGGGCTATGGTGTTACTGGTATCACTGAGACATGGTAGGATGACTCCTAAGACTGGAGTGTGGGGATGACTGGGTATAAGCTCTTTAGGAAGGACAGGCAGGGCAGAAGAGGAGGGGGTGTTGCCCTCTAAATCAATGACCAGCTGGAGTCTGTGGAGCTCCACCTGGGGATGGAGGAGTCGACTGAAACCTTACGGGTCAGGGTTAAAGGGAAGACATGGGCAGGAGATGTCATAGTGGGGGTCTGCTACAGGCCACCAGATCAGGATGACCGAGCAGATGAGGCCCTCTACAGGCAGATAGGAGCACCTTTGTGCTCACAGGCCCTGGTCCTCATGGAGGATTTCAACCACCCCAATATCTGCTGGAGGGACAACACAGCAAAGCACCAGCAATCCAGGGAGTTCCTGGAGTGCATTGATGACAACTTCCTCCTCCAAATGGTAGATGAACCAACAAGAAAAGATGCTATGTTGGACCTTGTTCTCAGCAACAGAGATGGGCTAGTTGATGGTGTAAAACTTAATGGTAGACTAGGCTGCAGTGACCATCACATGGTCGAATTCAGAATCCTTAGGGCAGAGAGGAAGGAGCGAAGCAAGCTCACTACCCTCAATTTCAAGAGAGCAGATTTTGGTCTCTTCAAGGATCTGCTTGGTAGGGTACCATGAGACAAAGCCCTGGAAGAAAGGGGAGCCCAGGAAAGCTGGTCCATATTCAAGGAACACTTCTTCCACGCCCAGGAGCTGTGTGTCCCAGTGAAGAGGAAGACAGGCAGGAGAGCCAAGAGGCTATGCTGGACCTTGTTCTCACCAACAGAGATGCACTTGTTGATGATGTAAAACTTAATGGTAGACTAGGCTGCAGTGACCATGCCATGATCAAATTCAGGTTCGTGATCATCTGAGGGACCTGAAGGTGCACAAGTCCATGTGACGGGATGGGATTCATCCACAGCTCCTGAAGGAACTGGCCAACAAAGTTGCAAAACTTCTGTCCATCATATTTGAAAAGTCTTGGCAGTCTGGAGAAATTCCCACTGACTGGAAAAGCGAAAATATAACTCCCATTTTCAAGAAGGGAAAAAAGGAAGACCCAGGGAATTACAAACCAGTCAGTCTCACCTGTGTGCCTGGCAAGCTCATGGAGCAGATCCTCCTGAAGGCTCCGCTAAGGCACATGGAAAACAAAGGGGGGACTGGTGACAGCCAACACAGCTTCACCAAGGGCAAATCCTGCCTGACTAATTTGGTGGCCTTCTACAATCGGGTCACAGCTTTGGTGGACAAAGGAAGAGCAACTGATGTCATCTACCTGGACCTGTGCAAAGCCTTCGACACTGTCCTACACGACATCCTTATATCAAAACCGGAATGGTATGGATTTGATGGATGGACCACTCGTTGGGTAAGGAACTGGCTGGATGGTCACACTCAAAGAGTGATCAACAGCTCGATGTTCAAATGGAGACCTGTGATGAGTGGTGTTCCCCAAGGGTCAGTACTTGGACCAGTGCTATTTAACGTCTTTGTCAGTGACATGGACAGTGGCACTGAGTGCACCCTCAGCAAGTTTGTCAATGACACCAAACTATGGTGAGGTCAACACTCTGGAGGGAAGGGAGGCTATCCAGAGGGATCTTGACAGGCTTGAGACGTGGGCTTGTGCAAACTGCATCAAATTCAACCAAGCCAAGTGCAAGGTCCTGCACCTGAGTTGGGGCAATCCCAAGCACAAACACAGGCTGGGTGGAGAATGGATTGAAAACAGTCTGGAGGAGAAGGGCTTAGGAGTGATGGTGGATGAGAAGCTCAACATGAGCTGGCCATGTGTGCTTTCAGCCCAGAAAGCCAACAGTGTCCTGGGCTGCATCAAAAGAAGTGTAGGCACTAGCCCTCTTTACTTGGCTCTCATGAGGCCCCACATAGAGTACTGTGTCCAATTCTGGAGCCCCCAACATAAGAAGGACATGGAGCTCCCGGAGAAAGCCCAGAGAAAAGCCACAAAGTGATCTGAGACAGATGAAATTCTGCAGCACAATCCCAAAGAATGGTATATGGAGCTTTTAAAAACGATCAGCAGCGGCCCTGCTGGTTCTCTTTACATTCTCAGCTAAGTCACTCCTACCATTCAAGGAGCAGAGATTACTTTCTCAGAAATATTTTTTGACTGTTAGCATCTGGGAAAGGCCTACTGCACAATTATGACTTCTCAGAAAAAAGCCAAGTCATAGACCTTGCCCTAGGTGCTCCCAAGGAGCAGAAGCAGATTACAAGTGAGGCTAAAACAGCTACTTTTCTCCAGAGCAGGTGGGCAAGTAGATTGCAGGAAGAGGTAAATGGCTTTGCCATCAAACATCCAGTAAACCAATTAATATGATGGGCTTATATAACAGAACCTGTGCAGCAGCAGCATCACTTCTTTTCATCCTATATTTAATGCAGAATGAGTAATCAGAAGGATCTTCCCTAACTAGCTTCTGTGGCTTTACAGAATAAATTATGGGCTGTCCCTTAACTACTTCAGTCCTCTTGGATTATGTTTGTACAGGCTATTTTGCTTTTAAACTTGAACTTTTTTTTCCTAGCCTGATTTCAACCTCACTTTACAGCAGAGTGCCTGAAACAAGATACAGGACGGTATCAGTGCAGCTTCAGGACCAAGTGCACAAAATGATAGTTGTTGTTAGCAACTAGTAGATCATAAACAGAACTTTATTGAAAAGGGCCATGTATGTTTTCCATTTTGTTGCATAGTAGCAGACCCTGGTTTTCAGGAAATCACGTGAAAAGAGGTCTTTAAAGTAATACTGCTGAATGAGAAGGAACCTGAAGACCCCACGTTCTAAATCTGACGAGCATAGCCAAAGCTTTAAAATAATTATTTATGATTATTTCAAATTTTACACAAAACACAAACAGAGGGGAGTCCCTGACTGAACTTGCAGTGGAAGTATCCTGCTGATTTGCTGTTTGTCCTCTATGGTAAAGCTCTTTAGCATGTTTTTAGCAGGCTGTCAGACATTCTGAATGAGACAAAGATCAAAACCACCTCACACTATTCATAAGCACTGTGTAAGAAAACCAGCCAAATACTAAATCTTATATTTTGGGGGAGCTACAATATTGTATCATTTTAATGATTTTCTATTGCCAACAACAATAGAAAAGGAGCAACTAATATATTCTAATAATTCCTTTCACCAGATAATGAGATGTTAATACATGGAAATGTATTAGTGATTTTGTCATCACAGTAGATTTTGCAATATCCATAAGAGCACAGCTAAAACTCTGGACTTTGCAACAAAATGCATTTTTACAAGCAGTAGCTTTCCAAAGTAAAGACACTTCACCTAAGCTTTCTTTTTTTTTCTTTTTCTACTTAAAATCTACGTGAAAAACTGAAAATATGCTGTAATTGAACACCATTGTTAGTTTTCCAATACATCTAGTTCTCCTGTTATTTACCAATAATCTAACATACCTCCTTGTCATGCTTTGGATTTGTAGGATACCTTAACAAGAAAAAAATACTTCAATAACAGATGTTACATACTCCAAACAGAATAATTTAATTTAATCATCTCTAATGTTCACATCTGCAGAACAGCAAAGTTTTAAAAGGATGGATGTTCAAGGAAAACAAGGAAAAGATATTAAATATTATTGGGAAAAACAAATAGATTCAATGGAATGAAAAAATAAAAGGAAATTAAAAAATTGATATAGAGAATGGATTAAGAACTTGGTAGACACAGGAGAGGTGCATGAAAATAGAAGTGAAGGGGCATTTCACAGAAAGGTAAAAGAGAATAACCTCAAAGCCCAGGAAATTATTACTATTTTGGAAAGGTGGACACACAGCTAGCAAAGCTGGTTGATACATTCTCTGGGAAATAGTATACATGTATTATACAGCCACAGTACTTTCTGCTCCCTGCTTCCTAACATTCTGCAATTCTTACTAATTACTTGTGACAGTCCTACATTTGAGTATAAGTGAATTCAATGGGATTACTACAGAAGCAAAACTGTAACAGAGAACTGACCCAAATCACTCCTACACAAACATGTGCCACTAGTTGAGCAATCTTTCACAGCACCATTCAAAAAAAAGTGTTATCCTGTATCTTTCCATATTGAACAACAGCATCAGATTCATAAATGACACCCAGCTATTTACTAGTTAACAGTATTATTTGAATCGTGTAAATTAATAAAAATCTTATGGTTCTACTCTGCTGGTTCATATAAAAAGGTAGACAATTTATTTTCAGAAATTATAGCAATGCAAAAAGAACAAACACAAAAGGCAAAATAACATATAAGACTGCAAATGCCTGTGAAAAAAGTATATTGCACATAAAATCCAGTAGCCTCTAGAGCTACAGGTACCTGGAATTTTTCAGATGCTATTGTTTTGGAAGCATAAAAACTGGAAAGAAAAAAAAAAAAGGGGGAATTTAAATTAAGATAGTAGCTCTTAACATTGTGGCAGAGAAAAATATGAAAATACAGCACACCTGTATTTGTTCTCAAGTTATTCAAAGACTGTTATCCATCCAGCAAGTAAATGTAATTGGATGAAGTTCTGTCTCTAAGAAATATTAAGGAAAAATCCCATTTAATTCAACAGGATTCACTGTTGTGTATAATTTGTGCTTTACATCCTCAATTAAAATATAACAATTACCTCCTTCTCTGAAAGGGAGAAATGTGGGTTGTTTTTTTTGTGTTTGTTTGGTTTTTTGTTTGTTTGGTTGGTTTTTAAAGCATTTTTCCTCAGGCAACTTTAAAGGATTAGCTCATGTATTCTGTATATAATGTATAAGAGATGTACAGCAATCGAGTTACAATTCTTTTTATGAGTGCCAAGAAATACTGCACACTCGTGTTATTTGAACCAGCATTGTTCACCTCAGTCTTATTTTTAAGTGAATCCTCAGTCTATGAGACCTAATACTGAAACCATAGTAGCCATTTCTGTTCGTAACATAAGTTTTCCCCTTTGTCCTGAAGTCAGCCTCAACATTGATCTACAGGTACCTTCAGTTTAAAAGGATGATTTATTCCACTGCCTGACAGACAATTTCGTTTTGTAAACTTGCAGGTCTGAAGAACACAATGAAGTGATTTAAGGATGCAGAAACCCAACATTTCAGCAATGGTATTTTCTGAGTGACATGAGACAGACTTTCTAGTGGTGTAATGTTTTATAAAGATACCATTCTTCTAATGTAGCACAAAATAAAAACAGTTTTATTTTAGTATGCCACTCAGCTCCATCAAAATGGCATGAAATGAACAGTCTCCAGTACATTGTTAATGAGACACAAGTTCTGCAGCAACCTGACATCTGATTAACAGTTCAAAATTTTTAAAAAATCTGTATTTCAAACAAGGAAGACCACAAAATGCCACCTCTTCTGCAACACAGGACATTAGCTAAAGGTGAAGGTATGACAGTGTAGAACAAATTGGTACCAAAATCTCAGTTCTGACCAGCCAACAGTTGGTCTTTTTCTCTGCAGTGAGCAGAAGGCAGGTTTTAGGCTGAGCTCAAGGGAAAATGGGAGAAGGAGGTGCAATATTGTATTCACTAGTTTTGTAATGCACTGTAAAAAATAAGGTGCTCACTTTTGTATTTTCCTTTTCTTCTCTCAAGAAAAACACCTATTTTCATTTATGTTTGGTTTTATGTTTTTTTAAAGCTGTCTCTCCAAATTCAAACCAGGTAGCTTAGTCCTGCCTTTAACTCTGTTACTAGTCTAGCTATAATAAATAGTATTTCAGACCCAACAGTGAAATTATATTGATTAATTTCTAAGCAACACAAATGGGAGAATCTGAAAACGAGTTTCTTAAACATGAAAACCAGACCTGCTTCTATCAACATAAAATCAATTATTAAATTATTAAACTATTACAGTGTTTAGTACATTGAGAACTTAAGTTCTGGATGCTTTTGCTTTGGAATGAATTGTGTGTGTTCCACTAAAATATGTTATATTGTCTAATAAGCAAGCATCTTCTAAGGAGTGCTTAGAACAATAATTCTTCATAATCTAAAAACTAAAACACAGAAATTGCTCATGAAATGTTATCTGGTGTTGAATAATTAGCACGAGTACTGATAAGAAAGCATTGTAGTACTTACCGTATGGAAAGCTGACAAAAATCTGTTCAGTGCACAAGCACCAAAGGGAGATGAAACTAATAACAAAAGTTCATTTCTAATAACAAAAAGGCTATGAACAAACTGTGAAGAAAAATTACTTATGAGTATTTGATACCAAGGATATTTTGTACCGAGGTTATGCTGCTTCTGTATGACACCACAAAGAACTCATAATTGCTAATTCAGTTCAGCAGATATATTCCTCCTATTTACAATCCTCTCATTGGAGGCTTATTACTTACTCTGTATTTGCAGGTTCTCTTTTGATCCAAAACTTGCTTAAAAATGGAATGTAGAAATAATTGTAATTTAGTTAGTTCTATGACACCTACTGTATTGTGGCTTTATTACTGATTTTTTTTCTATGCTAGTAATTCCCTTTTCAGAGGGATTTTCTAATTTTATTATGGAAGTTAGGAAAAAAGTAATATTGCTTTTCCTAGGGAAAAAGGGATTTACCAGCAGCAGGCAAACTCATTACTTTTCTGCTAAATAAGCTGCTTGCTTTATACTTGGAAATCTTTTTCTAATTGGGACTTCGTCAGGAGAAAAAAATAGTGTCGTGTAACAGACCAACAAAATGTTTCTGAGATTTTTCAAGATCTTATACATTTTGGCAATGAACATTTTCGGCAAGTGGAAATATTTGTTTTTATAACTAAACAATCTTTGTCGTTTTTTTAATAGAAGGAAGCTATCTATATGCCACAGTACCTGCAACCATTTCCTTTACTGTATTAAAAAGTCCATCTGGATTTAAGTATAGATTAGATTAAAAGTTTAGCCTAAGAAAACTTTCATGTTTTAGAAATGCTGTGGTTTTGTCTTGTAAAGTTATTAATTGCAAAACCTATTAGCAGATGACATGTTACAAATAACTGCATTCTCTATTTTTCTTTGTGGACTACAGAACAATTATGGGCTGTTACATGAATGTGTTTTGGAAAACTGTTAAGGACTACAAATTCTACCTATGCAGTTTGTTGTTTAGCCTTGTTTCTATTTGCATAAAGCCAGTCCTCTGGCCTTCAAAACCTCTTAGGAAGGGAAAGAAAAAACAACCCAAAACTCAAATCTACCATACTTACTAGGAATAATTTTGTTGACACCATTCAGGAATTCCATAGACTCAAAATAAAATCACAGTCCTTTTTCTCCTTTCAGAATATAGCCTCTTAATCCAAATAATATCAGAGAAGTTAAAATTTAGTCCATTCATCTGGCAAATGTTTCCCTCTGTTTCATGAACATGCATATCACAGAGCAAAATTGTTCAATGTAACGTTTCTTACATGATTAGAGTGTAAAAAATCATCATACAAATATGGTTATTCTCAGACGTAATAATGTCCTTATTGTAATGTATTACGTTTCAATAAAACCAAGATTTAGCAAAACCAATTGTGTTATAAGCAGCCAGTAAATACAGTTAATTTTCGAGGAGGATTATAAAACAGAAATTCTTGTACTATGGACAGTTATATTCCAACAGTCTCACCACAAGTTTGAGGTAAAATGTCAAGAAAACCAGGAATACGCAAAGGAAAATATGTGACAGCTTATCAGAAATGCTCGTTCAAAAATTCTACAGCTATTGTCAATAAAATAGCCCATCTAGATTATAGGTACCTGTAGGTACCATTTCCTCTATGTATGTTCACAACCTGTAGAATACTTCCTTTTTTAATACCTTAGTTAAAAGTTATATCCTATAGGAAAGACAAAAAAATACACACTAGATTATATGATGATTTTTTACATCACATTTCATTAATAAGTTATCGAGTGCTTGCAAGCTGTCCACAATCTTTTTCATCTAGGTTGCATATTTTATAATGGTGGAATAACATTTTAAAAAGTTTGAATAGGCACTTACTGGAATTACAGTTAATCCTGATACAGTCTAGATGGGGAAGAATAGATGAAAAATGAAAATTTATCCTTCAAGGTAATAGCTGCAGACATCCAATAAAATCACAGTCCACCCTTCCGGGGACAGACACATGCAAACATGGCCACTCGATATTATCAGTCTTTACATACTGTTATAACCTTTTAATATTTATATATATTTATACTGCGATAAATCTTTATAAATAGAAACGACAAATAGGGTAAAAATGGCCAATTTCAAACAAAGCTACATGGTGACAAATCTAAGTGAAAAATCAAGATTAAATGTCAAAGATGCTTAACTGAGGCAGGCTGCAACTTTCTCCCCATCTGTGAAAGAACAGGTAATTTTTCTCAATGCAATTAGAAAGTGCTCCGTCACAATGGGTCATAGAGCAAGCCAGACCACAATCAGACATCTTGGACAACTTGTGTATAGTATACCTCAAAGGCTGATCTTCAAAAACTTAGCGGTAAAATACAAAGTTCATTTCCCGGGCCTATAAATAGGGTTTTGTGGGTTTATATTTTTTCATGTATAGACCTAAGTAATGAACAGTGACTACATTTAAAGCTACATTAATATACACAAAATAATCACATACTTATAAACACTGATAATTAGAGAAACCTATTTTTCAGATAATTTCCTTGCCTGTCTTAAGACAAAACAAAAAAAAAAGAAAAAAAAAAAAAGAGGGATGTTGGGCAAAGACACTTCGCTAAGGCATGCATTTATTTCCTTTCTTGAACTATTGAACTATGGAAGTAGGTAAAAGCTGACAGAGGGTGGTGGTTTGTATATAAAGAGAAAGACCTGATCTGCAGCAGGCTCCTCTGCTGGGCTATCTGCATTTATTATTAAAATAAAATAAAATAAAATAAAATAAAATAAAATAAAATAAAATAAAATAAAATAAAATAAATAAAATAAAATAAAATAAAATAAAATAATCTATGTCATGCTACTTGGTTTGTACAGCTACTCCTGGCTTATACCTTTGAGGAACATATATACCATTAAACCTAGATTTTGTTTCCATATAGCTGAGTTTGTCATGTGTCGTCAACCGCATCAGAAAAGTGGTTGCAAACAGCCCAGGAGCAGCGGCTGCACATCCCCTTTCACAGAAAGCGCTCCGGAGCCTGCAGGAGCCCCCGCTCGACTCTAGAGGGGACTGGCAGAAAAAGAGGAAATAAGGGAAACCCTTGCTTCTCCTCCCTTCCGAAATCTCAACACCAAGACAGTGTTTCACTGAGCAACGCTCTTATGAAGTGGACGGTTAGGCAATTATTTTCTCTCCCCCGGGCGCATGCTTTCTGGAACTAGTTTTGTCTGCGATTAAAACAATGAAAAACTTAATTCCCTTGAAAAATAGCATTCCACTGAATGGGAATGACTGCACTGAATGTGCATTTTCCTGACTGTACTTCTGTTCTCTTTCAGTTCCTGACTTGGATTTACTCACAAGCACAGCAGAAGCACTTAATTTACTTTTATTGAAACTACAGAAAACCATAACCTAATATTTTGTCCATCATGTTTCAAACCAGGAATCAATTTTTTTTTTTTTTTCTGTAAAAGGGCTTGTGCCTTCTGCGTTCACACGGCTGTTTGCTGAGGGCCGCAGTCTTTGGGCATTGAAGGGTTATCATTTGATACTACTAAAATACCACTACAGAATTGTTTAAAAAAGAGGAATGGATTTACTATAGATTTGACACCTAAAAAAAGGAGACCAAGAAATTCATCAGAGGAAATACCTCATTGCAACATTTTCAGTGTTAAAACTAGAAATTCTTTGATACATTTGCATGTTGTATATTCATTGGTGGGGGTAAAATTGAACTGACCTACATATATGTTGTTTCTGCTTGCACATTTAAATTGTGGAATTGCTACTGTGAAGAAATTGTGGAGGGAGACGAATATTCCACAACAAAGACTAAGAATTTAGTCCCAAAATACCACTGATGAACTCGTCTTCTCTTTTTAGTGTACACAATAGTACAAAAATATTGTGATGGATTATGTTAAGAATCTAAAGAATACAAAAATGCAAAAGAAAACAAAATAAAGTATAATAATGGGCATGTATTTGTGTGTGTCTGTACATATGCAAATGTTCCATTGACGTGTGCTCATATATAATTTCAGTTTACTTTTGATGCTAAAACAGGCTGTTTCATAAATGTTTGCAAGCAAAAAGAAAAATGTAAAGAAAATGTTAATTTCTCAGAGGAAGAATTTGTTACCTAGGTTGACCGTTAGTTTAACTCGTCCTGCATCCAGCTCTAAACGAAGGGTATCGGCAGATTCCCTAGAAGTAGTTGCCATTAAAATGCCATAAGCTCGCTGAGACCTGAACCGTAAAGAAACATCTTCAGCCTCTGTATGCATCACAACAGGGAGCTGTATTTTCATAAACATACTTCCATCATAGCTTAAAATTGTTGCCTCTGAAAACATAAAGGAGAAAATCAGTTATTAAAGAATAATGTTGTATTTACTGAAACTGCTCAAAAAGAAGATGGTAAATGTATATTCTGTCAGGATGGCAGGAAAATTATGGATTACATATCACAATTATTACTGGGAAACAAAGCAACGTTTGGTTTCTTTTTTTTTGTTAGGGTTTGGTTTGTTTTTTTTAAGCTGCATATTTTGGTGCTTTTTAAGAAAACTAAATTGCTCTTTTAACGAACCAGTTATTCATGTACACATTTTCAAGCTGATGGGTAAAAATCACATGTGAAGAAATGCTTGCAAGATTATGCCTGTATTACTTAAAATAGGTCAAAGTCAGTAAACACTATTCAGCTAAAGCTTACAGCCTATTAAAGGGTCATGTCTGACTATTACCTAGGTAATTACCTTAGAATACTTCATGTATAAACCTATCAGGATTGCTACTACCACAGTTACCTTTATCATCCAGTTAGCCAAAAGCTGCCTGAAACAGGTAAATATCCCCAGCATGGTTGGATGGAGCACAGATGGCTTCATGGCCACAATGACTATGGTATGATAGAATAAAAAACGTGCGCATGAACACTATGACAGCCTCAACAAGAGGATCAAGACTGGACTTGGCATATTGAGGGTAAGATCTTGAAACCCCTGAGATAAGCAAAGAACTGTCACTTTCAGACATTCCAAGAAACCCTCCTGGCAAGTGGCTCTGGCACAGAGCAGTCACAGTCTGTTAGACCCCAGAGCAACCAGCCACAAGTCTTATCTTCCCAGCCTCCAGGCTGGTAATGAGTAAGGTAGCAGAAAGAATCCATTTCTGCTTGCAGAGAGGCACAGTAATTCCTAGAAAGCAAAGGACACATCTGTTTCTGAAATGTATTAGTAAGTCCTTTATTGCAGGATAATCAAGCATTGTGGCCAGTTCACCACCACAGCCTTTATAAATGGCTTTTAGCCCCATGGATGGTGGCATATTATGGTAGGAGAAACCACCAGGAATTTCAGTAGGCTCTGTAGTAGCATATAAAACTAACCATACTACATAACTAAGCCCACTACCTGGATGGCAAAGTGTAGTATCTGACTGTGCTCCATTTTCTGTACATCTGATTGTTTACCAACCACTAATTCACTAGAGATCTTTTAACTTCTTCCATGTGTCTCCTACATTCTTTAACCCACCCAAAAACTCTCAATCTTAAAATTTTTGGTGTGTTAGAAGAAGAGGTCTAAGCAGGATGCTACAGAAATCTTCCTTAGAAAAAGATGCAATCCTGAGGTGACCTCAACTCACTGAAAGAAATATGTTACTTGCCCGTTAACAGGCCAAATGAGCAACAAACAGAAAGAGAAGACAGCAGAGAGTACCTATAGGAAGCTTCTCTATGCTTCAATTTGCCACAGTATAATGAAGACACTTACCTACAGCAAAGATGTATTGTGGTCACACATACAATAATATTTTCAAGGACTGATACTACTGATACTATTGTAAATAAAATGGTGTTACAATATTTTTTTTTAACATCAAAACTTATGACAGTTTGTCAAAACCTTTCCCAGTGTGTATCTTGTATACTGTAAAGATAGATGAGCTTTTCAAGACTTCCCGCCTGCATGGTCCATGGAAGGACAAAATGTTCCACTCACTCTATGAGCATATTGGAGGCAAAAATGATAGACAATATGTTCATTAATAATTCCAGACTTCCCCTATACAAATTTAAAGAAAACAGTTTTATGTTGGAAAAAAAGGATTATTAATACAGGCGTGAAAGTCATTAGACGATTTCTAACCATGCAGGTAATGCAGGTAATCATGTTTTCTGAGAAGGAAATTAAATACTTAACTCTCACCAGCCTGACAAGAGATACCAAGTCAAAGAGTTTTCAGTGGGAGGTGATTAATTCTTTTGATTGTTTGGGTTTTGGGTGTTGTTTGGTTGGGGTTTTTTTTTGGGGGGGAGGAATGGAGCAGGAGAGAGTGGGCAAGCAAAGGCCTACAATTCATTCCTATATCTAGCTGTCTAGTTTGTGCATGAAAAGCTCCCAAGATTCTTATAAACACGATTTAGGTAAGTAGTCTGACATGAAAGTATAAGTTAGATACTAATGTAAGAGAAAACAAGAGGTATTTTATATTGTCTATTAAAAAAGATGCATACTCTTCAGGGTTTTCATAAACTGAGCAGAATTAGATGTTACAGGATGAACAGCATTTAACAACACTAGAGGTCTGTTGGTATCTTCTTATAATATTAAAGAAAGTTGTCAGAGTCAGAGTTGTTACTGTTTGCCAGCTATCCTGTAATTATTCAGTCTTTTAGAAAATTACAGAAAAAAGAGAGAAGGAGCTGCCTTAATGTAATCAGAGATGACCTGTGAGTATTTAACATCACGGTGAACAGACTTGATGTGATTAGGTACTCAATGCTCCTAAACCATATTTTGCCAGTTATTTTGAAAACAGATGTTCCAAGAACAGACCAAGGAGACTGAACAGAAGATCAAATGACATAAAAGCTCTGGGGCAATGAGAAAACCCCCCTCATGTCAACTAGGTCCTTTCAGTATAGGGAGCTCCAAGTCACAGGCTTTCTAAATACAAAGATATCACAGGAAAAAACTCAAAAGTGACTGGAAGCAGGGATGATTTGATCAAAGATTTAGCGCTGCCCTGAGATTTGTAACTGAAGATCAGAGACACTACAGATTTCTAAAATAAAAAATACAACTATGTTCAATTTATTGTCTTGAAATGAGTCTTCTGGTATAAGTGTTGTTAGGATTAAAAAAAAAAAAAAGTTGTTTAACTATTATTAAATGACTACTACATTAAAAAGATTCAATGATGCTTTGTCAATATTCTGCTCTTCCTTAAGGATGGCAAACTGGATTTTGCCACGTGAATAATCTATCCAACTCAGCATCTCTTCTACTTGACTTAGCATTGCTCTCAGCTCGGCAAATTTCCATGGCCTTGGCAGGACAGAGGGCAGTACTACATGTGTGAGACCTTTGACAGCACAAGAAGCTCCCTCCTCCTTTGCTGGTCTTCCACAGAATGATAGAATTCTTTAGGCTGGAAAGGACCTTGAAGCTCATCTAGTTCCTACCCCACTGCCATAGGCAGGGACACCTTCCACTAGACCAGGTTCCAGGGAGGGGGCAGCCTCAACTCGCTGGGCAACCTGTGGCAATGTCTCACCACCCTCACTGTAAAAAGTTTCTTCCCAATATCTAACCTAAATCTACCCTCTTCCCACTTAAACTGTTCCCCCTCATCCTATCACTACAAGCCCTTGTAAAAAGTCCCTCCCAAGTTTTCCTGTAGCCCCTTCAGGTACTGGAAGGGCACTATAAGGCCTCCCCAGAGCCTTCTCTTTTCCAGGTTGAACAGCCCCACTGTTGATCCTTCAATTCACAGCTTATTTAAGTTGAAGTGAAAAAAGTATGGACTAGGCATTTGAATTTCAGTGTTCTTCCTCATAAATTTTGCAGTCAAGTTTGTGTTGTTTTTAACAATGTGAATCGGCAAGTATGGATCCTTACTGAATATATTTTAATACATAAAACAGGATCTTATTTCCAGTAGGCCTTTAGTGGTGCCTCTAAAGTCCTAGAGACAAAATTATTATTTTTTTCCTGCTTTTTTAGTTTCAAAATGTCTGCAATAATATGAGGACTGTGTTGTAGACCACAGAAACATTTTTTAAGCATAAAATCACCCACTCTGTCTACTGTCTCTGAAATCACACACAAATATTGCCCAGAAAGAGACAGATTATACAGACCAGAGCCATGCCAGGGAAGCATGTCAACAAGATGGCTTATTCTACTGGTTTCGTTTGGCGGGATTTTCGGTAGGGGGGGGAAGTGCCCCAGGAGTGGCTCCTGTAAGAAGCTGAGAAGCTCCCCCTGCTCCAAAACCAGCCAAGGAGCCATTAGAGGGACAATAGATGCACCTCTGCGATTAACATACAAAAGAACTGATATAAGTCCTGAGCAAAGCGAGTAGTTAGAGAAAGAACAGCTGTGCTGGAGAGGTGAAAGGCAGTGCTGGGGGTGCAGATCCCGGTGGTTTTTGAGGAAGAAGGGGAAGAAGGTGCCCAAACAGAAGTTTCCCTGCAACCTATGGCGAGATGGCAGGCTGTCGCCCTGCATTCATGGAGGAACATGGTGGAGCATTCCCTGTGGACGCCAGGAGGGATGAACTTGGCCAGTGGACTTGGATTTTGTGGACAGTGGACTCGGAATATGCAGCTGTGGAGGACCCCAGCGCCAGGGAAGATGACTGTTCCCGAAGCAGCCTGTGACTCTGTGGGAAGCCCACGCTGAAGCAGCTTGCTCTGGACCTCGTGGGAAGGACTAATGAAGGAGAGGTTCGTGGAGAACTCTCTCCATGGGAGGGACCCCGTGGGGAAACAGGGGAGGACTGTGAGGAATCCTTCCTGAGGAGGAAGAAGTGGCAGGAACCACCAGGCTGTGAATTGACTCTAAACCCCATCCCCTGCCCCCTGTGCCGCTAGGGGGAAGGAGGGAGAGAAACTGGGAACAAAGTGATTTGGGCCCGGGAAGAATGGAGGGGTGGGGTAACATAGATAAGCACTGCTCTTTGTGTTAGTGTTATCTGTGTCCTGTGTGTGTTTCATTAGTGTGAAATTAAATTATTATTTTTTTCCCCAAGTTGAGTCTGTTTTGCCCGTGACCTTAATCAATGAAGAACCCTCCTTGCCCTTCATCTCGACCCATGAGCTTCTAGTTTCCCCAGTGTGTGTGGGGGGGGGGGGAAGTTGAGTGAGCGGCCACGTGGCTGTTTCTTTGTTGTTGTGTTAGGCCCAAACCATGACACTTATCAATAATAAAATATTCCGGTTTGCTCTCTGACACTGTTTTATTTACCAGTGTAAGTAGAGCAACAATATCCTGCACTGAAAATGCTCACTGATAGATTTGATTTTACTACTATAAATTGCTTGAGCATGCAAGTATGTTGATGGCTACTGATTGAAATTCAAACTTTTAGCTTTAGTTCTATTCACAGGCATACACTCACATAAGGACTGTGTGAATGTTTTCTATGGCAGCTACTTCTGTCCATCTGGGCCCAAAGCTGCAGCCCTGGTGAATCATGAGGAACCTTTACCTCAATGTGACAGAAACAATTCTTGATATGCTATTAGCTACTAGATGATACATTAATAGAAGCTGAAATAATTCTTCCCAGTTTCTACACTGGCATTATTTCAGGAGTGAGGTCCTAAGCCATATTGTAAAGGTGCTAGAACTTTAACACATGGCATCAATTATTTCTGTCAGAGATGGAATTACAATAATATTTTGAACACATGGTTCTTCATACCATTTATCATCATACCACCTGTATTTTTCTTTTTTAAAAATTTAAAAATGCCCAGAGATAATGCAAGGAATAAAAACTGTATTTCTTTATTCAACATGTGTGTATGCAGATGTGTGTGTGAATGCAGATGTGTGTGCATACACAAAGTGGACATCTACACAAACACACTCTAATTTTAATCGCTTTTCTCCTCAAAAATGTCACTTTGATAAATCTTTCTTTGCATGGCTATTTTTTCGTATCACTCTGTGATGAATTTACTCTTGTACATTGCTCCTACTCATCCAGTCAAAAGTATACACCTGTAAAAGGCTGTGCTGAGAGGCAGTCCCATATTGTGATCCACAATCAAAGTAAGATGGGAAGCCAAATAATATTTGCTGTGACATCTGCCTGTCCATCTGCTGCAGTTTCCATAATCTCCTAAAGCCAATCTACAGAAAATACTTATGTTTAACCTTACTGAAAATCAAGTCTAAAATAAAGAATAACTTGCAACATGATAAAAAGCACATGGATATAAAAAAAAATTAAGTATCCTGAAATTAAAATAAAAGTGGGTTGTGTTCCGTGTTTTCTGTGCAGTGACAAACTGACCAAAATTATTTCAGATACTGCACTGTAGACTATTCATCCACATACAGATGTTAGTACTCCTATTTTAGGGGAAATAGCATGAAAAATAAATGATGGTATTAAAAAGTAGCTACATGCTTTTGTTTTCTGAAGATACATTAGTTACTTAACATTAAGCTAAATATTCCAGTTGTTTGATCTCCAATATTTTATTCTAATGCATTATTTTCTTTGTGAAACTGTATTGTTTGTTGAAATGAACATGTTCCTATTTTATTTAAATTAGTTTGAACAATTACAACTGTATTGCTTATATGACCAAATACAAAGTTTATCAGTTACTGCACATGGATAGTAGTTAAAATAACTTTGTGTGGTAGGATGCCAACTCGTCACTTTCAGAATCCCAAGAGCTAAAATCTTATTAATGCGTGACCATTTGGGATATGAATATTACTGGAAGGAGATCTCCTTTCACTGTAGTTCCCTCTGGAGAGGGAAACCCAAGAGCTGGAAATTATTCCATACTGTCTGAATTGACATATTTCTGTTGGACAAGAACCAAATACCATTGTGAAGAAGCCAACACCACCACAATAGTACCCCCATTCCCACTGAGGAATGCACTGGGAACATCAAGCCCTGTATTGGAAGACGGCTGAAAATAAAGTATGGTAAATAAAAAAGAAAATATGTTTCTATATAAACTGTTACCACCTGTCCAGTATATTTATGAGTAATTGCTATGATGAAGCCTGAAGTTCTTTGCAGATCTGCATGTGTTTTTGGCTCTAACACACTTGTTTCCTATCTCTCCTGTTGAAAAAATGCAAATTCTATTTTTATTTCTGCCCTGTGTAATAGCAGAATTTTGCCACAGGGTGGTACACCAGACATGTTAACTTTGGTTTTGGTAATCACTCGGAGAGCTCTGTTAAGCCCTCTGCCAGCTTCACTCCACCAGTAACAGAACAGTCTGGAGATGTGATAATAACTGGAGACAAAGGCATATATATTCAAAAATAAGACAAAAAAACCCAGAAGAAATGGAAGTTTACTTTCCAGTGCTAATAATATGATTGTATTAATTATAGATAAATGCACACATCTCTCTATATACAACTTAAACATTAATCCCTTTTTATTTTTAAAGAATATATTTGTTTCACCTTCCTAACTAGAAAAATGAATAAAACTAGATGAAAAGAACTTACATTTTCAGCCTGTAAACGTTAGGTTTAGATTTCAGCTTAAAGAGAAACTACTGTGTCAATTGTGAGAGGGAAAAATAAAATTTCTGTCATTGAAAATTTTCCTATTCCAATGAGAATAAAATTAAACACCTAAAATATTAACTAAGTTTTTTAAATTGTTTTCGTAGTAACACTGACATCTTTTATTAGCGTACTCTGTAATTTTAAATAAATTAGAGTTTTCTTCTGGTAAAGTAACCTCTACATCTGTTGTCCTTTCCACTATCTACACTTTAAGTAAATAGAGCTTTACTGCTTTACACTTACCTTTTCTATGCAAGAGGAATACTCAATCATTTAAGCTAAATAGAAACTGTTTCCTTGGATACTACAGTCTTTTAAAAAACAGTTAAGAAATACAGATCACTATGCTGATTTTGCTTTGATTCATGGCTGAAGTTCTAGCTGTGGATTTAAGTGATAACTGTGGAATTCAAAAGTAAATTTAATTACACACTGGTATTGACATAAGTAGGCAGAGAATAAGACCTGTTTGAAACTGGGATGTGACCATTTAGAAACGCAGTAATTTAAATTACTTTCACAAAGCTTTTCAGAACGTAGAAATGCAGGATGAGACTCAAAAGGGGACATTTTAAAAGAGATATTTAGCAATACTGACTGTCATAGACAACTAATACTTTCTCATGCATTTTAAAAACTCCCGTAAGATCTTTCCTCTAGAGTTACTTCTTCCAGTCTGGAGCTGGGCTCCCGCTCACATCAAGTGAAATCAAACACGCTTTCTTTTGCCTCTGAAGAGTTAATGATATTTTACCATTTTTTAACCATTGTGCAGGATGCTATGAAGCAGAAATGCATCTATCTCATGGAACCTACCTCTTTCGCATGATCTGCCAAGGTACCCTGTACCAGAGCAATCACAAACAAATCTGTTCCACCCATCCCTGCATACACCATTGTTTTTACAGGGGTTGCTAAGGCAAGGTTTTGCAGTTTCTCTTGAGCATGAGGGTTTTACTCCAGCTGTGCTTTGAATTTCAGCCATCTGTCGAATATCTTTGCTTTGACCATCAATAAATAAATCTCTAATGCAGCCGACGTATCCATAATTGAGAAGTGCTGTCCACACCTCTGTTGGGAAGACGAGACCTGCTTTATTTTCTGGTAAACCTCCAAGATACAGGTCATCATCCAGGTCAAGGATTTCACTTTCCCCAGGTGCAGTATATGGTGTACGTAATGTGTTCACAGATATGGTCCCTGAGAAGAAAAGATAACAAAATTTTCAGGACATTTAGAAGATTTTGGTACTGCTGTTTTACTCATTAATCTACATGGCACATTAGCTCCTGGCAAATATCTACAAATGAAAGATAGGTAATTCTATATGTACAGCTCTTCATTACTTTAATTACAATGTAGTACAAATACTGTCAGGAAGCAAATGGTGTAAAAATATTTATGTACAATACTGCGTGGTCATAAAATTAAAAACAGTGAAAATCACTTTATGATTCTTGTAGTGGTAGGGGGAATGCATTTCAGAGTTATTTTCAGATATATCCTGCTTGTGCAACAAAAAAAAGATCTCTTCACTACCTCATATGTTCTTCAAAGCATTAAGTCTGAGGTTACATTGATAGGTTGCAACCTGAGAGACTAATCTGTGTCTTTGGTTTAGATCCAAAGACACAGTATTTTAAGACACTCACAACTTTCAGTGGGCTTTGGATAAGACTTTTTTCTTTAAGTGCAGAAGGAAAATACTCTCATCAGCTGACAGAAAGGCAATCATTAAGAAGACAGTGATGTGCTCCTAGAGGGAGAAATCAATGCCTCTGACACCTCAAAATGTGTGAATGTTACAAAGAGGGAGAAGGGATGTATATAGAACCTCCGGAAATCAGAAGTATCTTTTCCACTTAAGTTTAAAGAGTAAACAAACAAAATTAAGCCTAAAATACAATTCTGTTTCTACAAAGTGTCTGCACAAAGAAACTGTAATAAATTCTAAAGATCCCCTTTGTTTTACTTTTTAAAAGTAATGAGGTATCCAATTTTTACAATTTGAACAGGCGGAAAGCCAAATTTAGTACATGGAGTCACAGAACACACGTCAACCAAGTTTATTTTTATTTACTGAGTAAAATCATTTGAAAAAAGAATCTTCATGTAGATTGTCACAGAAGTGACTCCTTACCATTCAATATGTGTGCAAAAGCAAGCAAAAGATAAATAAAACATTATACAGGCCAAAGATTATAATAATGTACCAGTCACATTATGCAACACTGGTGGACACACTATTAAAAGAGTATTAATGGTGAGAAGACAATGAAGAATCACATTTACCAGAATGTATTCACCATACATATATACGTAAAACTAACATGATTCACTATTTCCACTGTCAGCGTGACACAGATTACAGAAGAATGCAGCCGTGCATGAGAATAATAAATTCAGAATTTGTGTAGCATAAATAATAAAATGTGACTTTTAAGAAAAAAAAAATAAGTCAGAAAAAAACCATTCTCTGGGATACATCATAACATTTAGGTTTCTCATTTAGCAATGAAGAGTCCTGTGGAAGCTACATATTTTGTTTGTTCTTTTGTTGATTCAACAGGTTAAGTTCAACAACATGGACAGAATTAATAGCTAAATAATGTGGACCCTTAGCAAAAGGTCTTTGGGGTACAGGTCTCAGGGAATCCAACTCCCATGTAAGACTTGAGATATATGGATTTTAGAAGGGTTGTTTACTAGCACTACCACAAACAGTCTCCCTACTACCATAAGAGACCTAAAAAGATAAAGCAAATGTTTGCATAGCCTTTGTGCATCTTTATGAGCCAGTTTAAAGAATGTTTGAGTATGTGGTCAGATTTCCCTTTTATGTATTATCAGAAACGTTGTCTTGTCAGTGGAATAATCACATAGATGTAAAGTGAACTTCCAGTCTTAACTGTAAGAAATATGCATGTTGAACCAAGATTCTTTTTCTTCCAAATCTCCACCTATAAAACTGATAAGACTATTATATTCTGCTAATTCTAAATATTTGCATTGCTGCTCAGATACTTGAAGTAAAACTTAATGCTCATATGGAACACTTGCTATAGATTTGGTATTAAGCATACAAGCATAAACATTTTGAGTTTTGATTTTATTAATCAGCTGCCTCAAACAAGGACACCTGTAAATGACCTGTTAAACCAAGATAGCTAGCTTTTCTGAGAGCATCCATATCAAGAAGGACTGCTTACAGGCAATAGATAATTTATCTTTAAAAAAAAATAAATTATAGATTCTGTAAATGTAAGTCAGACTTGTGCAGTATTTCTTACTGCTATTGTTGCTTGTTCCATCTGTTGCCGTACTGACTAATTTATGATCAAAACCTATGTTCAGGCAGCACTTGCACCAACACAAGTTAACTCAGCTGCAGCCTCAAACCCTAAGCTCATGCATTTGCACAGTGATATTTTGTGCTGGACAGACACTTGTGTTTTCAAGCTATCCATGATGGTGGAAGACATCCAGGGCCCCATTTTTATTACCAATAAATAAATAAATAAATAAATTTTTAAAAAAATCAGTTAAGTCTTGATGAATTTCAATGTACAGAAAAAGACATGTAATTGTCAGCCAGCGTAGCTGCGACATTAAAATGATGGTTCAAAATATAAGTTATGCAAGCACAGAAGGCTAAGAAAGACTAATCATAAAGGGAACTGTAGATCACCACTACGCTCTGATGACTGAATTACAGTTGGGTGATAGATTGAAGCAGGAAAATTTTCTTCTGTATATCATAAAGGATTACCCTGGAGAGAGCTTAATTATTCTTTTGAATAGATATCAACAGCTTCTTAAAGAAATGAATCTTTCCTTTCCTCTCCCCAGGAAATGACACCACATAAAATACTCCTTGGTAGAAGCCCCCTGAAATCTTAGTGTAAGCATGGTATCTAATGACTATAGGTAGAAATCCACAGCAGGCACCCACTCTTCTATAAATGTTTGGGAAGGCCACAGAACCCCTATTATCCAGCTACACTATCTCCAATTTGCTGCTGGACATATCCACGACACTTCAGCTGACCTACATACTGTGTGCACCTAATCAAGCAACTGTTATTTAGCTTTATTTAATCCTTTTTATTGAGAGCTACAGTAAAGCAAATAGCACCTGCAGAAGTGTAATAACTAATAACTTGCTCTGGGTCAGCTGTTATGTGGAAGCTTGACCAAAACGTCATACAGCACACCAAGGAATATGGCTATAATACAAATACGCTTTAATCTAACCAGTAGCAGAAAACCCATGCCTAGGCAACAAGATTTTCATGCTAGCAGTTATTCCAGTTTCCAACTGAACTCCTAAGAGCATGTCCAGACAGTCATACAACCATCACTGAGGTTGGTATCCAAATTCCCTTTTATGTATCTTTGATAGGCAATGCAAACTTAGCAATTGCTTTGTAAATGCAGGTGAAAAAAAAAAAAATTAAACAAGGGGGAAGAAAAGAAGACTTCCAAAATACATTAAAAAAATGTTGAGTTTGTTCTTTGTTTTGTTTTTTTTTTTTAATATCCTAAAATAAAATGCAGAATTCAAGTTCTGGGACTACAGAAAATAAATATTGTGTCTATAAACACTTTGGGTTCACAGTGGAGCTGTAACACAGAGGTAGTGTGCTTCTCCATCTAGCTAGATGTTTCTGAGGTTTTTTTTGTTGTGGTTTTTTGTCAGGTTGTTTGTTTTGGAGTTTATTTTTTTGTTTGGTTGGGTTGGGTTGTTTTTTGGGTTTGTTTGTTTTTGTTTTTTTTTTCTGGGGGGGGGTTATGCCTGTCATCTGTCTTGGGGGAAAAGTTTTCAAGTTCTGCTGAAACCATCTCAGGCTGGACCGCATGACAATAGCAGACGCTACCACAGAATTCAGGGATATTAGTGCACACCCCCTTTGCAGCATTTCAGTCTTACTTTTCCTGGGAATTACAGGCAGATTAAAAGGAATTGTTCTGTACAATCAACAGTGTTCTCCAATGCATTTGGATAATTCTACTTAGGAGTGTGAAGAGACATAACTTTCCAGAGAAGCAGGAAGAAGGGAAGGCAATGAAGCATACAAATGTCTTGTGTAGCCAGTACAGGAATAATTTGCCCTGTAAGGATGATGTAACATCAACCCTTCTCACACCACAATTGTCAAGTTAGATAAGAGGGAAAAGAATGGGGTGCATCCCGTTTTACAAAATAACCTGAAGACAAAAGATTAATGAGGAAGCAGCAGATTCAGAAGAGCGCTGGTCTCTCAAGGGAAAGAAAATACTATAACCTTAAATTTTAACATCTATGTAGTGAGAACCATCCTTTCAGTTATATCTTTGCATAGTACCTAGCATAACAACACACATAACCAGATCACAATATATACTTCTTTGAAAAGAGCCACACTGAGGCAATAATGTCTGCCAGGAAACAAGTAGCCTCCTTGCAGTTTTTTAATGCTCAATATAGGAAATATTGTCTGTATTTCTACCAGATAAAGCAAGAAATGAAAAAAAGCTGATAACATTTGGTTTGTCCAGCCTGAAAGAAGAAAAAGGGGAAGACTGAAAGACAAGAAGGTGTAGGGTGATTTATTTAGTCTGGGAATTCATGATCTAGCTTCCCACTCTAGGAACAGGTAGCATTTCTTATCTCCAAAAACTGGACATAAATTTAAGGGTTCTATCATGACCTGTGGGTGCTCTGACTCGACAGCATTTCTTCTGAGAGCAAAGTTAAGGAGATTGCAGAAGATGGCAGTAAAAATGGTCAATAGCTACAGAACATTACATAAGAATAAGAAGCAGCTGAGGTTTCTTAGTCTATAAAGAAAACTGGAGACTGACAGAACAGCATTCAAATCATAAAAAGTATAGAGGTATGACAGGAAAAAATGTGGTGTATTTTGTGCCTGCTGTGAACAAGGAATTCACAGACAAAATGGCTTGTTTGGCATCTAGAAATACTCAGTTTATGAATTATTACATTATTACAATACTTATTATTATTGTACAGTGTCCATTGCTGGAGGTCAATCAACAGACATCAGTCAAAACTGTCACAAGCACATTATCACTAATTTCATTGGAAGGATAAAATAGAGGACCTTTCAAGGTCACCCCATCTCAATTTTTCTGAGCTCATGAATAGATGAAAATTACGAACAGGGTCAATGGAAGAATATTCCTTAAATGCAAGGTAAGCCTATTATCTCTAATATATAAACTATTAACATTTGTTGAAATAGCAACATGTAAATCTGGCAGTTCTTAAAAGGCTGGAAAGATGCAAGATGGGATATATAGAAGTGTACATGTAAAAAATGAACCTGAAACAACATTTCATGCAATGGATATGAACAAAGAACTACTTACAGTGAGATAGTGGTTATAGATAAGCTCTAATTGCATGCTTTAGATATTATTTCTGCTATTTAAGCTGAAACTCTAAATTTAGTTCAGATTTCAGTGACCTCCTAGCCCTTAAATGCTACCTATCTATGAATACATTCAGATACATGTTTTAGACTGCCATACACAATTGGAGGTTGACAAGAAGAGTAAGTTTCCTATCTGATTTCACTGTGTAATGGATGATTTCCAAAGGATGAATGGTAGTTCAGTAAAAAAAAACCAACTTGTGAGGTTATTACTGAATATGGTAAACAGTTTAACAAAGTCTTAAACAATATTGAAGTGTCAGAAAATTGTTATTAAACCTAATTCTATTGTGTTACAAGAAACACTGTGATCAAAGACCTTTACACAGCTGTTCCATTATTGTTTTTTTTCCAAA
Organism: Hemiprocne comata; assembly: GCA_020745705.1. NCBI lineage: Eukaryota > Metazoa > Chordata > Aves > Apodiformes > Apodidae > Hemiprocne > Hemiprocne comata. The sequence continues at coordinate 61,545,571 of CM036588.1, read as the reverse complement.
TTGTTTTACTGCAGAGTTGGCAGTAGTATTAAGAGCAGAACAGACAAACATTTCCTTTAGGTATGAGTTAGTGGACCTCTCCAACAATATTCATTTTCTCAGCAATTTACTTTTCATAAGTCTGGGTATAAGAAACTAAGACATATTTCTAAACCTTGTCTCAATTCTGATCACTTAAATATGAAGTTTGTAACTACAGCTACTACACCTATTCTGATTTCTATGATTATCTTATGTGGCCTATTTAGTTGCTTTTTGTCCATGGGAAACACATTTGCCCAGTAAGAAACAGTGAAAAATCAGAGCAAGGTATTGTAAACACACTTTACATCTCACATGCTAAAGCATAATGCAATAGGTGTGACGAAGACTGTGACCACAGCATACAGCCCACGGCCAAGACAGGGCACACATGTGAAGCAGCTATGAAGCTACCATCCTTCACAGGAATTCAAAATAACCATGAATACTGGAAGGGAACTCAGGTCATATAGTCGAACACAGCAGGTGGTGCCAGGTTGTGTCAGCTGCTTGTACTTAAAAAACCAAAACAGGCTGCTGGAGGACATGTTCCCTTTCCTCTGCTTCATATCTAGCAAGGAAGATGGACCAATGGAGAAGGTATGACATTCCTCTTAACACTGAAATTCAGTCTCAGGAGTCCCTTCTCACCAAAGAACTGCTTCTTAGGTAAGGAAACACTCAGAGAGGTCTTCCAGGCAGCAGGATGGGATTCTAGGGTGAAAACTTCTGTAAGAATAGTATGTCAGAAGTTCCTTAAGGAAAAAGAAATTTAAAGGGCACCATCTCTTCTCGCTTCCTTGTATCTCCTAAAATCTGAGGGAATCAGCGTAATTACTAGTGAATAGGACCTGGATATGCACAGCTTAAAAATGTGCTCTCATTCCTTAAATCTCCCATATTGTAGTCCCAGACAGCCAATGGCAAAGTCAGTGGCTTAGAGTGGATGCTCCCTGTGACTTAGAGTCTGGAAGACAGCAAAGAATGAAAAATAAATCGAGTACTTGCTGATCCAGCTATTTCGAAAGTCAAGGAAATTAGCAAAGCTCCTTGAGAAATGTAACAGATTTCTATTATCCGAGAGAACCACTCTGCATTGGATTTGAATGCTAGGAGTAAAAGGTTGCAAGACCCAAAAATTCATTAAAAAAAAATAAAATTACAGGTTATTTGAGAGGCTTATTCATTAATAGGAGAATCTCTTACTTTATACTTGATAGGTTGGGAAGTATTTTGTCAGCAGCAACAAGAAAGTCTGAGAAAAGCCACTTTTTTTAATACAAGATATATGCATTCACTTATACAAAAATTCTGAATGTAAGCAAGTGAAAAGCGATCATATTAATATGATTTCCAGTATGTTTGGTTTTGGCTAGAGAAAAGAAATGAGAAAGCTTCTTGGAATAGTAAAGTGGGTTTTATTATTCATGGAAAAAGCAGAACAGATCAACATGCATAAGTCATGAGGAAATAATCTAAACATAACACACTGGTACTTCCTGTTCAAATCAGAAGAAGTCAGGAACATAGAGTTCATTGTTAATTCAATTGTTAGGCAGTCATTTTACTTGGTTAACTCTGACAGTCTAAGATACTACACAGCCAATGTTCTCATTAAGAAAAATATTGTCACTGTTATTGGTACTTCTACTGTAAAATATTACTGTAGATATTAAACCACAGAAAATCTTTGATGTCTGGTTCAGAGTTCAGCTAAAAATTCAGTTTGTCAACCCATATGCCTACATATTTATTACCTATCCCTGGTACTAGTTCAAAGTTTAAGAGCACATAGGTACTATGGTCAATTTTCAAGCATGACAGAGTAAATAAAGTTCACCCATTCTGATTACAGGTGATTCAACAGCTAGATTAATTTTTCTTTTACTTATGTATTTAACTACTTATATGCAGTCCTGATAGCCAGATGCATATTGCTTCCTAAAATTAGTCTACATTCCTGCTGATGTCCATCAACAGATGTAAAGATTTAAATAAAGTGTGCCTTAAACCCTCTTAGTGGCAGTTGTAAGCTACAGTTTTTGTGAAGCAATGAAACTGCAATATGTATCTTTAAATGTAAACATTGGTATGCGTTTTATTTCCTTTATAGTTGCATTTGGATTTAAGAATAAACTTTGCTTTCAGTAGAGTCCCACAGGCATGATTATTACAGGTTTTACTGCCTCATGTGAATCACTGAAACAGCACTTAAGAAGGAAGCTTGAAATTAAGATTGTACTATAAATAGTAAAACTCTTGGATATTCACACATGAATGAGGTTTTGTGAAGTTGTGTGTTTTGTTGTTTCATTTTTTTTGTTTTTGTTTGCGTTTTTTGTTAACCTCAAGAAACATAAACAAGCAAGTGACATATAATCAGGAAACAAAACTCTCTGGAATTAGAATCAAGGAATTAAATAATTATTTTTCATTATTCTAGGGCAGACTGATCAATTGAATTTGGGCTGACCTTCAGCATGGATTTGACTGAAATCTTTAATGTAAACCTGCATCTAAGATTTGTTTGATATGAAATCTGATTTGTGGGTAGTATGTAAGTCACAGAACAATAACTTTTTTGCAGAGAAATTTCAGAAATAAATTATAAATGCAATCTATGGAAAAGTAGCCACTAGAGGCCAGAAGATGGGGAAAACCACACAATATCCAAAATAAGAGTTTAAATATCTGAATTTCAGAATGTACATAAACTTCAGATTGGATACTGATATTAATTGGAAAATTCTTTGATGAACTGAACTACAGACACAGGACATTATCCCACACGCCCAAATCTTGGAATGAACTACAAGAAAGATAACATAAAATAGATTTGTCCTTCAGTTAATAAATACTGATTAGTTGCTGAAATCACCATTTATACTCAAGTTCAGATGCAGCTCAAACACAAAGACAGCTTCACTAGTTAAATGCCTTTTATGCTATAAGGGATTTCAGCAGCATTAGGAAGTGTTTATTAATTCTTAATTTTTACCCCTGTCAGAGGGATCATTTATCAAGTAAACTACTAAAGAATATGAATCATACTGACAGAATATGGCAAGTCACTTATTTCCATTTCTGCTGATAAGTGTTATTAGCCATTCTTTAGCATATAATTTATTTATGCTGAGATGTGCTGACATGATTGGAAGATCTGTGCTGTTTTCGTGGGCCAACTATTCCCTATGTTTGAGATTACTTTCAGCAACTCTTTATTGCTTTGTTTTTATTCTTGAAACCTGTCACTTCAGCTACTTGGTGTAAGCAAGCACAGAGAGAGATTACTGCTTCTTTTTTTTGCAAGGTGAAGTACCTGATTGCCCAATAAATGTTAACATTAGATAGTTTACACCGCAAATCACTGTATTCTGGTACCTGACAGTAATAAATTCTTGTATTTCCCTTATTTCTCAGATGATGCACAACTCTATTGGTGGCAACATACCCAGTACTCTCTTAGATACAAAATGAAAAACCATACTGAACATTAAAAAAGAAGCTTACCTGACCGTCCATCCCGTTGAAAATCCACATGGTACCATTCACCATCATTCACCTTCTTCTGCAAGGCTTTTATTTTTATAGTACCTGACCCCATGTCTAATAGCAAGTAGAGGTGGCCATCGAGCATCTCAATGGCAAAAAAGTCCACCTTCACCATCTGTGGGTGTTTGGCATCTTTTTGGTGCCTCGGTTTTCCATGACTGAAAAGAATCAGGCCATTTGGCTCAGTGGTGCGGAAGTCAAATGATATTGAACCTGTTTTCTTGGCATTCCACTTTGGCAAAGAGATGAAAGACTCCGGTGTTTCAAATGTGATTGGATCTAAGGTTGCAACATTCTCACATTTAAATGCTACAACCCCATGAATCTTCATTTTAGGATCTCCTTGCTTGGCAAGTCGAGATAACTCCAACCTGACATCATTATTTTTATATACAACCTGCAAGCAAAGTAGAGAAGTTACTAAGGGCAACTTAACCATTTCACTGAATAGATATTATCTTTAATAGGCATATTATTTAAAAGATAACAATGATGGCCTATGAATACGATAATTTACATACACAGAAAATTAAACAACTATGTTCATTGACTAAAAATTTGATAATAATTTTCATTAAACCAAAGTTGCTCTAAAAGTATCCCTAGAGTTAATTCAAACAATCTGAAAGAATCTGCACATAATTTATACTATCAGTTGCAAATTAGCTTGTATGGCTTTGATTGCTTAAAAGCATTATATGCACAGCCATTCTGCTATGTTAGAGAAGTATTACATTTCTTCTTCCTCTAAACCATTTGTCACTGCCTTAACTCTTCTGGTAACGTACAGAAAATACACTAAGGTCTGATACTTTATAATTTAATATCTTAAATTAAAAATCTTAAAATCTTAAATCTTGTCTTTGGGACTGAGGAACAGTAGCATCAATGGTATTCCTGAACCTATAAAATAGGGAAACTAGTATAATACAGATAAAAAAAGACAAAACTGGGACAATCTTTGAGCCAGTTCAACTGGATGAAACAAAAAACACTTAGGTATTTTCCCTGAAGATTTTTCTGATATAAATAAAAGACAATATTAGTTTTAAATCCAACTGACCTCCACAGCAAATATTTGTGCTTCAACTCACATATCTACTCTGTCCATAGAAGTCTGTAATGACACAACCATTTCCCAGGGTTCTAGTCTTTATTAGTATATTCTGAAATTGTTGCTATTTCTGTGTCATCCAGGATACAAGAACTGCTTAAATGAAACTCCTCAATAGCAAAGGTGTGCACAAGTATTGTCAATTTTTAAAATTATTCAATAAATTACATACTCAAACAAAAAATTGTACTGAAGGGCTGACAATTTAATGCATGGTGACAGAAGCTAAAACCTTCTTCTCTGTTTCTAGGGTTAAGCCTACATTAGAAAGGAACTTAGAGCAAAAGCAATAGCTTAGCAGATCAAATTGCTTTGTGCTGAGGCTTCTTTATCTACAGATTCTATACCATTCAGGACTAATTAATGTCTGGCCCCTGATCCAGTGTTCCAAATATACAATGTAGTCTGATGCTGTTCAGGGGACCAGTCAGTGTTTTAGACCTTGCATGCCTATTAGAGGTTAGAAAGTTAATGAATACATAGGGTAGAGCTTCTGGATTAATTTCCTATGAAGCCTAGTTTGGACACAGATGAAACCCACTCTGAAAACTGAACTGACACACTCTTAGTTGAAGAAAGAGGGGAGCACTGCAGAACTGTGCTACTCTTAGAAACCAAAACACAAGCGTACACACAATCTAAGATGGCATGCCCCACAAGTGATAGTTGCTATTGAAAAACTGTTAAAGATAACAGAATGCTAAAGAGATGATTGATAGAGTGACTATTTTTCACTATAAGAATTGTGTTCTTTCAAATTAGATCATTATCCACTCTGAAAATTTCATCATAAACGATGGCAGAATTATTATACCGCATTAAAAACGTGTCCTAAAAGTTAATAAATAAGCCTATTTCTCCATATTGTTTCAGAGTTCAGTATAAATACCACTCTTCCCACTGGAGTTGTGTCTCCAGCAACAAAAAATAAACCTCACTGTGGATTCCTGACAGCAGAAATTATACTCTGCCACAGAGAGGCTGACAATGTGTTGCCTTTTTTAAGACATCAGAAGTTACTAGAATTGGATTAACGTATAATCTTAGAGAACAAGGATCCATATTTTGTATTTATAAAATATTTCTGTAACACCTCAGAGATCACAGATTTTGCAAAGGAATTTAGAAGAGCACTGAAGAATAAGCACATGCAAGTGATCTCCCATTGGGGTGACATTCTGCCTTTCGAGTGAAGAAAGCCAAAAGGCAGAAAAATGCAGCAAGAAGCCAGTAGCCTGGCAGGCAGTATTACTTTGAGGTATCTGGTCTCATGAAACATTAGCCACTTTTGATGACAAGAGGGATTTTGGATAGTTTCCACATCATCTGAAGGAATCACAGGGGGAAACACTTCTAGAATAGACTGCAAAGCATTAAACAGGCTAGAGGATATGATTAAAAAAAAGGAATAAATAGTCTCTCACTAGAATTAAATCATGCTGTTGACAAAGTAATTAAGGCAACAAAGAACATGTGGAGAAAATATTCTTTAATTGCATACTGAACAAAACTAGGTACTAGGACAATACAAATAAATGTACAAAGAGAATTTCTTGTGTATGGACAAATTCAAATTCTCTGATATTAATAAAAACTGGTTGACTGAATAATAAAATTAGTAGTTAATAGATGTGATAGAAAAACTGAGTAGACAAAAGGAAAGCTAAGCTTTCCTTGATGCTTAAAACAGGTCTATAGGCTTTGAAGTCACTTGTGAATTCAGAAGCAATAATTTGCAATAAATATGGTTCAACCTGATAGACAAAATGCAAGCAGGAATACTACAAATATTTTTCTATGTAACTTGCCACCAGATGTTGTAAGTAGCTTAATATATAGCATATGAGCAAAAACTTGCTAGAGCACTTCAGTAAGAGAGGCAAATATTGGGAGTCACCAATACTAAAACATTCTTGGAATTCCTAAATATTGCATTTAAAAATTTCTTACTTCCATATTCCACAATTAAGACTTCATAGTTACTGAGATGCAAACGATTGCATCTTATTACATTGATTTTGTGGAGCTAGAATAAAGTCTTTATCTATGTTTTAGATATTCTTTTAATCATACCAAGTAGAAAATCTGGAACGGAATTACCATGGATAACTAGTATTAAAACAGGAAAATAGAAACCATGACTGAAAACCATAACTGAAATGAATTGTGAGCAATTAACTGAACACTGCTGGCTTTTGGAAGCCCATTCCTGGTGTTATGCTGAAATTCTTACCCCTCTCCCCATGTCCCTGTCCATGAAAGATGTACTCAGCCATCATTGAAGCACACCAAAAAAAGAAAAGCAGTATGTTCAGAAAAAGAAGTAGTCATTAAATTTCAGGAAAAGAACTGAACAATAAGGAACAATTCTGATACGAATATCTATTTTATAACTCCTGGAGGTATATGCTTCTGAATTTATAGCTTCTAGATGTAAATAATTAGTCATTTATTATTTTCCAAAGATTCTGCCCTTTAAACTTTTTTTTTTTTTTTTTTTTCATTCTGGGTACTTAAGGACGAAGATGCTTTTAATAGGGCTTATATTATCCATTGATATTTCCACCTAAGACACCCAACTAGTCAAGTGAAGGTAACTCGCAATTAAGTATTTGAGTCACACATTAACCTTTACTTCCACACAACCTACCAGTCAGTTTCTTTGCATCGTTAAGTGCTTTCCTAACACATCTATTGGGCTGGCCATGGTAATCAGTTGCTTGCTCTCACACTCACTTTCATACCTGAGTGACAGCAATATAATTTTCCAGGACATGAAACTGCCGGTCCTCAGGGAAGTGCATCGTGCTATTAAGAGCACCTTGAATTTGTCTTCTATTCACTGTACTCTTCCCTCTTAATATTAAGTAAAATTCAAGACCTTAGTCTTTAAAATATATAATTACCTCATTCTTGGAAACTGCAAAAAGTCACCTAACTCCCAATTAAAAAAAAAAAAAAGCAGTTAGTAATGCTTCGCATAACTTGCAACCGACCTATCCAAAGGGAGGAATTAGTTTTCCAGGAGAAAGATGGCAGATCTACATATAATTTTACAATCAAGATATAAGCTCCTTTTGCTACCATCTAGGCCAACCACATGCTGCGTAACTTACAAGACCTTACAATCTTAACCACTTAAGTGCTGATTCTTAGCAAGTAAGTCCAGCTATTAAACAGCAAATATTGTCTTAAGCTCAGCGCTCTCTTTAACACTGTCTCTGATAATCTTGGAGTACAAGCAAAATTAATTAATGCTTCCTAAAGATATATATAATGTATATAAATAATTGCAAGACAGGGCCCTAGTATGCAATGAACTCTACAAATGGGTTCACGAGTTCACCGCAGATCTTGCCAACCATCATGGCAGGTGCCATCAACAACCAAAGATGTAGCAGAGAAGCCTGCAAAGAGAAGAATAATTGGAATAATATTTGCTCTTAGAAGCCAGGACCAGTAATCCAGGAATTTGGGGTTAACCTCCATCTGAATGCCTCACAGAAAACTTAACTTCTTGTTTCTCTGTAAAATGGATATACCAATTCCTCACAGGGTAGAAACTTGCATGAAGACTGAAGTTTGCATTACTAGCATTGGGTCTAGTGGAGCTTCATCCAAAGTAAGTAATATTTACACACAAATTTCCTAGAGCATGTCACGACCCTCCCATTTTCTTTTTATGGAAGATGACAGTCACTATGACAGAGAGTGTATGATACTCTGACTTCCTAGTATGCAAATACAGAGTACAAAGCACATTGGTCATTCAAATAGAAAAATAAAATGTACCCAATCTCATCAAAAGCTACACTCAATAAAAGCTGGGCTTGAACAATATGTCTCAAAGTAAACATGAAAGTGTAATATATTATGTTATTATAATACACTCAGCTAGTGCTTTAATACCATGTGGAATGACTGATGAGAGACAATAAATTTTCATGTGTGTTGCTTCTGTAACTAAGCAACATGAACATTTTCTGCACTTATGTTTCTTAATATTACAGGATACATTGTATATCAGACATTATTAAAACTTAGGTTAACAGGAAGCTGATATTCTTAATGTGCAAAAATAGATGTTGTATTTAAATTGCTTATTATCCTATCCCTGCAAATTCTAGGAAGGCAAATAGATACCCCAAAAAAGGTAAAAAATTAGCATAATTGTATGGAATGCTGCTACAAAAATCAACAGCACATCTGAAGGTCCACTGTAAACTATCTGAAAACCATTAGTGCCATAATTCCAAAGAAAGATGTTAAAATAATGCAAAAAATTGGAACAACAAATAGCTCACAATGCAGTACAGGGAAGATACCTTAATTATTCTAAGGCAATAAAAAAAGTTAGTAGTGGTTACATACAGAACCGAAGTAATAGGAATACTGTGAATGTTACAGCGCACTGTGTTTGTTTGTTTGTTTTTCTGAACTTCCTATGGCAAAGACTAATTGGAATTTCTTGGCAAGATCTAAATTGCAGAATTTAGGAACAAGTTTGTTCCACAGAAGCTCACTCGAATCCCAAGTAGGAATAAAGCCTTTACCGAGACATAAGTCACAAAACAAAACCAACAGAAACAAGAATCACCAAAAGGAAAACAAAATGTAGTTTTTGAGGCAAAAGCAGCTTTGCAATACAATATATAAAGGCTAAGGAAGAAAACATTATATTTTCCAATGACTGTCTGGGAGAAGAAAGTGCTATTAGTGACTCAATTGTTGCGCTGTATTTCAGCTTTTTCCCTCCCCTTTCTTTCACAGTGCAGAAAGAGTTACCAAAGACAATTCTGCAGCAAAGTCAGACATGTTCTATTTTTCCTCTTTACTCATTAACCATTCCTGCTCAAGATCAAGCACAAGAAATGTCTAGGCACTTGCAGAAAGAGTCATTGTTAAGCAGAATGCACTAATTACCATGTTAGGTTTGAAGTCTTATTTCTTTAGCATGACATTCATTATATGCTAGATGTTTCCAATCTTAACCACTTAAAGCTTTAAATTCAAGATCAAAAAAATACAGAAACAAATTATGGGCAAACGCATAAATAACGTAGATGTAAAAATGAAAGCTTCCAGGAACATCTTAACTCAAGTTCATCTGAAAGCCATGTGGAAGATGCACTTTAAAATTGAGCTACCTTTATTTAGGGTAGGAGTTGTATGTGAAAAAACAGAAGTGGTCACAGAAAGAGCAAGACAATAAACCTCAAAGAGAATAGCTAAAATGTACCCAACAGAATCCAAGAGTGGGAAGTCAGCAATATGAAGAAAACCTAACAGAAACTTGCTTCAAAAATCATTATCAATATATGTAGCCCTAAATGTCTGCAAATATTTGAGCAAATAATTTTTTTCCATATTAAACTAATTACTGAAATGACGGGTGTTTATACTACCCCTCACTAGCTGTCCTTCCTTCAGCCTCTCTCATCAGTATATTACTAGGTGCCAACTTACAGCTATTAACCTTATTACTTCTCCAGAATAATAAATACCCAGCTGGCTGTTTCTTCTTCTCTCTCACTTGTGTAGTTTACTCTTGAATCTAATTGAATAGCTAGCTCTTGGCTGTGGGTGTTTCTGGCTTCTTTCTGTTTGGGACTCATCTGCTCCATTTCCAAATTCATGGTTTGAAAGAACCTTCTGTTCCACTGAGGGGAAAACATCCCTCTAATCCTAGGCTGAAATGCCATGGCTATTGTATGAACTTCTGGCCAGCCTCCGTGTAGATACATAGCATCCTTCCTTTTCAGTCCTGTTAGCTGACTATCTGTTCAGTGAAGTTGTCTACTTGTTGAAATGCTATAGAAACTTCCCTTCTCCCATTCTGGGAGCTGGTACTGTACCTAGCTAGGTTAGCAGGTCTCCTGTTTTGGTTTGTGATATTAATGTAGTAAGAACTTATGCAGTTGTTGGCTAAATTCTTCCCTATCAGGATAGGAAAACAGTTTAAAAAAAAATTAATTCCTCCCCACTAACTACAATGCTAACTTTCCCTTCACTTGTGCAGTGACTGACACATTCCTGGAAGATACACAGGAACATTCTTCCCTACCTTCATCTACAATTTCTTATGAAACCTTGTAATATTTTTAACATAGCCTTTTTTGCTTTTCAGCAACCCTTCACACCAGTGTTTTCAAGCAGTTTTTGCCTTGTCAGATACCTGTCACAACTGGAAGCTAAGTTTTCTGTAGTACTTTTACATGCCAAGTCATTGCTGCAATTCCAACACAAGGGACATGGTATCAAGCTGCCAAGTGTTTTTCAGAGGCAGCTTTTCCTTCACCATTTTTGAATGATACACAGAGGTAGACTGCGAGGCTGCTGGGCAGCGTGTTCCTTTGCACTCCATTCTGTGCTCACATTCCTTTTCTAAACAATGTGTATTTCCTGAAATGACAGATAAAAAAACTATACATGCAGAGAAGAGGAAAACCAGGGCTTTTCCACCTCAAGCACTGATCTGTGTAATGCACAATGTGTATGCCTAAAAGCAATTTAATTTTAATATTTTATTTTTCAAAAGAAGATTTAATTAATGGGATATTTCTAAGGCATCCTTTTTATACTTGAGGCTTCTTTAACTACACCTATGGCCATCCTTATGTTAATAAATTTTACTGAGGTTAAAGCTGTCCTGCAAAATAAAACTGTTGAACTAATCCACATTAATTAGCATCATTATAATGACATGAAACAGGGATTTATTACTTGTTCTTCAAGATGTGGCATCTCATTGCAGTGAGAATGAAGCAAAGGCTGTATGCTTAAGTATATTATTTCAAGGGTCTGATTCTGCCAGATGACCTCCAAGCCTGAGACTCTGGTGCCAGCGTAGTGCTAAAGGAATGTCAGATAATAAAATCCCCTTTGGATTCTGTTTTGAGTAAGAGGTCCTCAGCCACAAGCAAACTCAATAATTTTGACAGTTAATCAGTAAAAAAATATAATACTACAACAAACCTTGTCTAACAACATTCAAGAAGAGCAGCTTGCCATATAAAATGAACTACCAAGTACCTTTACACAAGCTATTGCTGGTTATTGAAATCTAATACTTATACAAAGTGTACAGTTCTGCAAATATTACAAGTTTCCTAAAATATTTTTGCTTATGTGTGTCAGTCACAATAAATACACCTCTCAATGTTTATTTGGAAAATAGTTATGAAGAGGACTAATTCTTAATAAAGAGTAGATACTGCAATTAAGCAGTATCTATATAAGGTATTAAGTCTTAATATATACCAATAAATAATACTAGAGCATGAGACTTTTCTTTGGAACTGTTTGGCTTTCAAATAGGGTGTTCAAGAAGATGAAAGATACTGTGAGGCTAACAGGAGGCACACTGCTTTCAGGAACTGTAACATTAATAATTTTCTCATGTAAATTCTCATCTGCTCATGCTAGTTCCATTTATATTCTTTTCTGTAAAGGGTTCTTTTTGTGTTACCAAGTAAGAGTTCAAAGGGTACACATGGATGTTGACTATGCACAAATATCAATGTAAGACTTTGACCAACATTCAAGTATTATTTTGAAAATATGGCTCTCTAACAACAATACAGCCAGATTTATATAAGAAAAACTAAAATGACAGGAAGGATGCACACAACACCACCATATACTTTTTTTTAATTCTCAGGAAAAAAAAAAAATAATGAAAGTTTAAAAGGAGTTCTGGATGAATCAGATTAAAATTGTTTCCAAATTGAACTATAAGAAAATTGCTTCAAAAGCTGTTGCTTTACAGTGAATAATTTAATTTCTGAATCAAGCTTCAAGCTTTCTTCAAAACAGTGAAAGAATATTTCAAACCAAATCAGCACAAATTAAAATGACATTAAAAATTTAAAAAAGATATAATTTTCCTCCTGAAGTTCATTTTGATGCAAACAATGTGGCTGATCTTATAAAAAGTAAAAGGTATAACCAGTTATCTGCTGAAGAATATTTTTCACATTCCTCCATCTTTGACTTCTCAGTCTTTGATGCTTTCAAAAGACTAGCTTGGAAACGGAAATTCTTAGGCACCCCGGATATTAATAATCATTGACTCAACAGATAAAGTGATTTCATGGTATGATTTTTGCTGTAAGCTATTTCTAAATCTGTCTCACAGGAATGATGAACTTGACTTTTATGCTTCCTAAAAACTTCCTGTAAGCTTATATGAAAAGAGAGGATGACCTACTGATTAACATGATTTATTTAAACTTGGAGTATCTGTTCTTAACCTTTATTTAGCTTAAGTTTGCCACTTACTCCATACCCAAATAAAAGACTGTAAAACGCTATCTTTTTCAACTATAGAACTGGCATTATGAATTACATCATTGGTTACTACCACTAAACTGGGACCAAGTTATAAAACATTGTTATGTACCAAGTCTTTTTTTTCAGTCTGGGAAAAGAGACCAAAAATGTGCTACTGCTTATTTCTAATAATTTTTGGTTGAAATAACATTGCTGAGACATTTTCTTACCAGTGTCAGTATACTGGCATTTCAATTCTTGAAATAGATAAAAATGGAACCCCCAAACACAGATACAATTTCTACAAATCTTTAAGGTGTCAGATGTGCTAATAATTTTGTTTGAGTATTTATAGGTGAGCCAAAATCCTTAAGCTTTTACCCACAGAAGTTACATCACTGAATTGACAGTTTTCTTTATGGATCTTTGCACTCTTATTGTTTGCAACTTAGAGATATCCGAGCTGTACACATAACTAAAAAATAACAAATTTATACAGTCTACAATTCTTAAAAGCAAAAAAGAGGTCTCAGTTGGTATTAAAATCAGCATTTTTTTTTAGACTGGATACCTATCTAGAGCTGCAAATACCTGAAAAACGATGGACTTTTGAGTGAAATAATATGCCCATTTGAGGATACTAGAACACTAAGATATTTTATAAATTATTTTGCAACTGTTTATGTTTTTTTTAACATCCATTTTGATATTTTCTCAATGTGTTAAAAGTATACTAAACATTTTTTTAATGAAAATGTGGGGGAAATATCAATCTAACCTTCACCTAAACATATTGAAAGAATACATTTTTCACCCTCAGTGAAAAACTCAAGAAATAGCTGTACTTTTAGTCTAATTAGACGAGACCAGGATTGGCTCAATAAGGACATACAGATTTTTATACTCCTACAAATATTATTTGTTAAAATGTTTTAAAGCATATATTTTATCATTACCATCTGAAAAGTAAAGAAGTAATTCTTCACTGATTATTCCTTTCAAGTTGTCGAGTAAAACTTAGAAAATACGTACAATCCAGATGGCAAAGAAGCATCTCAGTCCTCAGTAGCTCTTAAGTATATGAAATTGCCTGGAATCAGTCTTGGAAGAACAGTTGTTTGTTTTTTCTTATACAACTGTATTAAATTTATAGCACAAACATAGTATTTTAAGTAACTCTTGTCTTAAAACCTGTCTAAATTAAAACAGAATAGTAGAATGCCATTTCCTAAATAAATATTCTGTTTCAATGCTATGTCCTTAAAATCTCATATTGGCACATACTACTTTCTGAAAAACATACAATAAATACTGTTTAATGTTGTTTGTGTGGCTTTTCTGGGGGGAAGGGGACAAATATCCTTTTTCTATTTTATTTTTTTTATGACATGCTGGGGTGTGTGCACATTCAGTTTTAAAATACAATACTGCAAGCAACCACCCCTATTACATTCCTCCCAAATCATTAAACAGAAAAAAAATCCATTTACTCTCACTACAAGAATCCTGAGAACAGAAAGAAATCGTAGCAGCTAGAACAAATAATCTGTAGAAATAATCACAATTACGTTTAATCTATCTGTTTTCTATAAATAAATGAAAACATCGGATTTCAGCTGCTTTTAAAAGATTCAGCTGCTCTGGATTGGACTGGATCCAGAAAAAGGTAGGATAGCACAACACTACTAATCATTCAGTGAAATGTGCACACAAACACAAAAGTAATTTTAGTCCTGTGAACCATCTCTCATCTTGGAAGGTTTTTGTTTGTTTTTACAACAACAGTAATTATATTTAGAATAAAGCATTCACTTGAATACATCCTATAATTCTTCAAGGACAAAGTCTATGCTGGTTTACAGGCTTTCAAACATTGCCCAAATAAAACTAATAAAAACTTTACTATAATGGTAATTTCAATTACTGATATGGAAACAGGCTATGAAGTCTGGGCAAATCTGATTGCTTCATATTCCTTACATGGACAAGAGCATCCTTCAAACAGACAACTTTGGTACAAACTTAAATTCAAGGTTTTCCACTAGCACAATTCAGTGTTGTTTCACAGTAATGAAACAGTTTGTAATCAACTCAGTGGAGTTTGGTTGTGTCCCTAAAAGCAAACAGTCTCAACTGAAAAAGCACAGAAGACATCAGCTAACTCTTGGAGTTTTTACAGAAACTGCAATACTACTAGCAGTAAATGGGTAAATCTTGTAAGCAAACATTGTAAGAACCTTTACAGTTCTATGTTCTCACTGAACTTTCTGTTATTATCTGCTAGTGTAACACGTCACCAAACAGCTGTTGCTAATACGGTCATAGAATCAAAGAATCCTGGGTTGGAAGGGACCTCAAGGATCATCTGGTCCAACCTTTCTAGGTACTACGATAGTTTATAGGGATGATGTATTATGATGCAATGATGTATGGCTAGTTAATGTGAAAGTGATGCCAGGGACACAGTCCAAATACTAACTACAGTTTTGTATTAAATATCTTAAAAAGATTAATACCTCCAGTAAGGGAAAGAGAATCTTGACTAAAGAAATGGAGAATATAGGCAGCAAACATCTAAACACATATGAACATTGCTCTCAGCCAGCAAGGGTTTATGAAAGGGAGATCTTGCTTGACCAACCTGATCTCTTTCTATGACCATCTGACCCACCTGTTGGATGAGGGGAAGGCTGTGGAGGTTGTCTGCCTTGACTTTGGTAAGGCCTTTGACACCATCTCCCACAGCATTCTCCTGGAGAAGCTGGCAAATCATGGCATAGACAAGTGTACTCTTCACTGGGTAAAACACTGGCTGGATGGCCAGGCCCAGAGCATTGTAGTAAACGGGGTCAAATCTAGTTGGCACCGGTCACCAGTGGTGTCCCTCAGGGCTCAGTTTTGGGGCCAGTTTTGTTCAATGTCTTTATAAATGATCTGCATAGGGAATTGAGTGCACCCTCAAGTAAGTTTGCAGATGACTCCGAATTTGGTGGGAGTGTTGATCTGCTCGAGGGTAGGAAGGCTCCACAGAGGGACCTGGACAGGCTGGATCAATGGGCCAAGGCCAACTCTATGAGATTCAATCAGCCCAAGTGCTGGGTCCTGCATTTCAGTCACAACAACCCCAGGAAGCGCTACAGGATTGGGGAAGAGTATCTGGAGAGCTCCGCAGCAGAAAGGGACCTGGGGGTGCTGATTGACAGCTGGATGAGCCCAGTTGGCCAAGAAGGCCAACAGCATCCTGGCCTGCATCAGGGACAGCATGGCCAGCAGGAGTAGGGAAGTGATCGTGCCCCTGTACTCAGCACTGGTGAGGCTGCATCTTGAGTGCACCTGAGTGTTCAGTTCTGGGGCCCTCACTGTAAGAAGGACATTGAGGTGCTGGAGCATGTCCAGAGAAGGGCAACAAAGCTGGTGAAGGGTCTAGAGAACAAGTCATACGAGGAGAGGCTGAGGGAACTGGAGATGTTTAGTTTAAAGAAGAGGAGGCTAAGGGGAGACCTCCTTGCCCTCTACAACTACCTGAAAGGAGGTTGTAGGGAGGTGGGTGTTGGCCTCTTCTCCCAAGTGAATAATGGTGGGACCAGAGGAAATGGCCTGATGTTGCAGCAGGGGAGGTTTAGAGTGGATATTAGGAAGAATTTCCACACTGAAAGAGTGGTGAGGCACTGGAACGGCCTGCCCAGAGAGGTGGTTGAGTCACCATCCTTGGAGGGATTCAAGGAACGTGTAGATGTGGCACTTCAGGGCATGCTTTAGTGGCAGAGGTTGTGGGGTTGTTTTGTTTTGTCTTTTGTTGACGGTTGCACTCGGTGATCTTAGAGGTCCTTTCCAACCATGACAATTCTGTGATTCTCAAGGATTACAGCCAGTGTCAAGGACAATGACATTTTGAGAATTTCTGTTCCATTGTTCTGGAGGAACAAGACTCATCAACATCTTCTTGCCAGGTTCTGGCTACTTCTGTTAGTTTAATTGCTGCCTCTTGAAATCCAATCTGCATTTGACCATCTTTTGAATTTAACTTATCTCATACAGAGCAAAATATTTCATTTTTTCCAAATATAGTGATGGATGAAAAATAGAGATGTATTTTCAAACATTTTCTTGGAACATTTTTTCCTGTATGTTGCATATTTCCATTTTAATTCTGATGTTGCTGAGTTGTGCTGAATATTTAATTTATGCTGTCACTTTTTTCCCCCCCATCTATATAGGTATGAATATTTATGAATCTAGCAATGGCTGACCTGCATCTTGTATCATCTGAAAAACATATGCACACTGGGCACATGGGATAAAAGGGAGGAATACCAGAATTTGTTTTGAACACAAAATCAGCACTACACATAAGAACTGCCTGTATGAAAAGGAACATGTTGTTCCAAATGGTAATTATTTTAAAAATCACTTCTAGAGGCTCAAGAAACATTCCATCATTTCCAAGCTCTGGCACCTCTGCATGAGCACAGTCAAAAGAAGAAGAGGGAAATGGTCATAGAAACAAATAGGTACACAGCGATTGATCAGTGGTGTTGCTCAAATCCACATCAAGGGACCAAAATGTCTCTGAGTACTTTTAGTTTCTTCCTCTTAGGTATTTCTTGAAAGTGGAAAGGCATAATATATAATCAATACCTCAATACACTTCACTTCTAGCCTCCAGAGCAGGATACCTATATCAGAAGTTTATGAACGAATAGGTGGTATATCAAAGGGTAAATATTCAAAATAACCTATGTACTGGAGAGGAATAAATTATTGAAAAACTCCCCAGCCTCCCTAACTGGTTCCAGCTTATGCGTATGCAAAGCATACACATGTCCTTGAAGAAATATTGTTAACATCTGGGAGACAAAGTGCTTTACTGAAGGTCAGGTCCCTGAAGTAAGTATACTCCTAAAGCTTTTTGTGTTCACTTCCTTTGGATCATTGCAAGCTGTACATTTTTAAGTCAATATTGGTATCCAGAACACTTACAAATCTTAGAATATAGGAAGGAACAGCCTAGGAAAAAAGGATGGAATTCAGATCACAGTGAAATCACCAGGTCTGTAAACTTCCAGAATTCCCTCACCGAGCACTCCCCTTGCCAGAAAACAAACATCCTACATCTTTCACAATACCCTATTTCTTCCTGTTCTTTAAAAGATTCTGTTTCACAAAAGCATAATAAATAATGTATTTAAAGTACTATTATGGGATATATTGATTTACTAAATTCCTGATGACCACAGACTCACCATGATCCACTGAGTAGGAGATGTAGGAAACGTTATAGAACTTCTTTCAATGAGCAAAAATATGTAACACATCTCTAAATGATTCACAGAAATTACATGTAGCAAATCTATTGAGTCCTCTAGTACAGCTCTCCAAGAACAATGTATTTCCCTGTAGAATAGCTTTTGCTTCTTTGTATAATCTAGTCTGAAGTAGACTGAAACCCTGAGACAGGGCATTTACCTTTGGGAAAGTGTTTCACTACATAATCTATTCTGTCAATCATTTTTTTCCTAATACTCAGCCAATCTGAATTTTCACTTTAGTAATCCCATTGTATTATTTCCCTTGTGCTTTTGTGCTTTAGAATTCATACTCTTCAAATATTTATAGTTATTGTTAAGGAAAAAAACCCAGACATTTTCCCTTAGCATATCAGTTGCTGTGCCTGAATACTGTCAGTTGCCCTTGCAGTGCTGTATTTCTTTGCACGTTCCAAATAACTGTCAGATAAATTAATATTTGTTGTTGCTAAAATAAATAGCCAATGCAGAAAACTCCTTTCCCCCTCACACACTACAGAATTATAGTATCACAGAATGGTAGGGGTCAGAAGGGACCTCTGAAGATCATCTAGTCCAACCCCTGCTGCTAAAGCAGGTTCCCCTAGAGCAGGTGGCACAGGATCGTGTCCAGGTAGGTTTTGAACATCTGATGGTTAGCTTACTATTCAGCAGGACTCCCAGGTCCTTCTCTGCAGAACTGCTTTTCAGCAGGTCAACCGCTAACCTGTACTGGTGCATGGGATTTTTCCTTCCCAGGTGCAGGACCCTACACTTGCCCTTGTTGAAATTCATTAGGTTCTCCTCCACCGAATACTCCAGCCTTTCCAGGTCCTGCTGAATGGCAGCACTCTCTTTTTCTTTTTTTTCTTTTTTTTTTTAACTGTTGTTGACAGCAAAGTTTTTCATTTAAGGAAAGCAAACAGTTACTAGCTAGGTACTTTACAGGGGTAAAAAAAAACCCTTAAATACAGTAATTTTGGATATGTGGTCCTAACCATAAATTATTATTAACAAAAAAACTGCATTAAAACCCCACAATTTATAATGAAAATACCCTGGAGATCGGGTATGCTTTGATGATCTTTCTATTCTGATTTCAAATGCTTCAGAACAGATGCTGTAAAAAGGAAAAGGAACTTACTTTCCCTCTCTCTCCTTTCTTCATAATTGTCTCTTAACTTCATTAGAGGCTCAGATTCAGAAAACCGTGTCTTGCACCTTTCATACTTCAGAGATAATTGGCTGTCATGATACAGTTATGTCACACCACCAATTTAAATTCCTTTATGATAAGCAACATTTTTGCCTCTCCTAGACTTTCTCCAATTTGGTTTTCATAAAATCACAGAACAGTCCAGGTTGGAAGGGACCTCAGAAGATCTGGTCTAACCTTTCATGCGAAAGGGAGCCTAGGTGAGATTATCTAGCAACCTGTCCAATCGTATCTTGAAAATCTCCAGCAATGGGGACTCCATTATGGCCCTGGCGATGTTGTTCCAGTGATTAATTGTTCTCATTGTATAAAATTTCTTCCTTACAGCAACATAAATCTTCTCCTGGTGCAACTTACACCCATTGCTCTTTGTCTTCTCCATGTTGTTGCTAGTGAAGAAAGAGCCTCTGTCCTCTTTGTAGCTGTCATTTAAATACTGGAATACTGTAATGAGGTCCTCCCAAGCCTCCTCTTCTCTAGGGACCCTATGTCCCTTCAATCTCTCCTCATAGGGCAAATCTTCTAGCCCTTTAAATCATCTTTGTGACCCTCCTTTGGACCCTCTCCAGTCTTTCCACATCTTTTTTGAATTTTGCAGACCAGAACTGGCCACAGTACTTTAGGTGCAGCATGATAACTGCTGAATAGAGTGGGATGATCACTATGTTTTCTAGTAATACCCCGTGGATGTACCCCAGGATCTGATTTGCCTTTACTGCTGCATTGGTGCACCTCTAACTCATGTTCAGATTGTTGTCCATTAGGACACCCATGTCCCTTTCAGAAAGCCTGTTCCCCGGCCACACAGAGCCTAGCCTCTTTGCTTATGTCATCGCAGGGACAGGAATTTACACCCGTCCTTGTTAAACTTCATACTGTTCTTGCTAGCCCACTCTACCAGGCTTTCTGGGTCTCTCTGTAAAATGGCTCTCCCTTCTGATCTGTCCATATCACCACCCAGTTCAGTGTCATTGGCAAACTTAGTGATGGTGCTTTCAATCCCACCATCTAGATAATTTATGAAGATGCTGAACAGCATGGGGTCCAGTATCGATCACCCACTTGTGACGGGTTGCCAGCCTGAGTAAAAACCATTGAACACCACCCTCTGAGTGTGACCTGTTAGCCAATTTCCTGCCCATCTCACAGACCACCCATCCAATCTGTCTTGCCTGTTTATCTAGGAAAAGGCTGTGGGAAATGGTGTCTAAGGCTTTTTCTGAAGTCCACGTAAACAATATCCACTGTTTTGTTGCAGAAGGTTATCAGGTTAGTCAGTTCCTAGGTTTTGCTTTATTTTATATCCCATCTGCTTTCGGTACACTCCTATCCACCTCACTCAAGTTAATATTTCCTTACAGACACTTTTGAAGCATTTGGTAATCATTCCTGTAAAAACTGTTGTGAAGACTACATATTTGTGTGCTCTACCACTCATCACTCTCACGTTTGGTTTCATGTCTGTAGTACTCACACCCCCAGTCAGTTGAAGATACTTACAATACTTGACCCATGATCTAACTTGGAGTTTCCCCACTAAAGCTGCTTTAAATATTGACCTCTCATAATATGTCCCTTCAGGATGACTGAGGTATTCCAAAGGTTCATCTTTTTCTAACCCAAGCTCTTCTTCTTCAAACCTGCATAAAAAGGCACTGTGCTCTTCATTCTAGCAAAGTACACTGCTGTTCATTTTGGATTTGAACACTATTTATTCACTGTTCTTTACTCACTGTCGTTATTTTCTGTTCATCCTGAAACTTTAAATTGATCAGTAAATTGCATTCCTTACTAACATGAACCCATTTCACGATCCAGTGTTCTCTAATGATATAGCTCTCCAGTTTTCCCCATTTTCACTTGCTTCCTTTCATGTCACCAAGAAATAGACTCCAGATGTCTCTTCTGGGATCCTCTGCTTTCCATTTAGTGGATCTGACTTCTCTGTAATTTATGAATTTCCTTGCTAATTTGCTGAAAGTGCTACTCAACAGAGATGTAGGTAGTTAAAAATCTCCCATGAGTATCCTTTGATATGGAGTATCTTCAGAAGAGATGGAATTTCTTCAGTGCCAATTGAAATACGACTAATGTCAGTCTGTTTTGTTTGTATTCCTTCACTGAAAAATAATTCAGTAGTTTCCTAGCACTGTAACTGTTTTTAAAGATCGCTCTAACCCATTTACTTGTTTAATTTCTGTTTGTCTTATGTAAATTATTTTACACTAATCTATACTGATGTCTCATTAAAAAATTACCTCATTAAGTTCATCTGAACCTGCTAATGGAGTCCACATAGATTTCCATAGAAAACACACTTGCTCTTTCTTGGCATTTTCTGTATGTACAGCAGATGTGCTTCATGGGTCTTAACACTTTTTTTAAAAAATACATCTGTCTTCTCATTTTTACTATGATAATGAATGTATACATCAAGTTATCTGAATTAAGTAACATTTCCTTTACTGTATTTCTTAGCTACTTTAAATACCACTTCACAAGCTACATAGGATTTGAATTCAGGAAGCAGGTAACACACATACTCACATATTTTCATAATCACAGTATTAATTTATCTTAATTTAGTGATGCCAACTATCCTGAAAGATCTCAAAGTGCTATAGAAACATAATAAATAAATGTGCTATTCAACATATTCTGACCATAGCTAGCCCAAACCTGATGGTATTTGTTTGTTTTAGCTTGAGATTTTTTTAAGAGTTAATCTGTAAGTTTTTCCACAGTGACATCTTGATATGGCTCTTATTAAGGTCAGTGAGAGTTAGTGGCAATTACATCAGATGATGAATCAGGATGGAGATATGTATATTAATTAACCTAGATGTAGGAGGAAACACTGAGATGTAACAGCTGAATTTTGAATGTACATACTTAAAAGCCAGTAGTTAAAATATTGCATCATGCACACAAATATTCTACTCTTTTTTATATTAGTGTTTATTGTGACACTCTTCAGGAAACACAGATGCACTCTGGATAAAAATTGGAGCCTTCTAACTTAAAAGAAACCTGAATAGTCTAAGTACCTTGAAGTATCTTGAAGGGTTGTGGTGGATTATGAGCTAAATATTGACATTTGGCAAAGCAATCTGGTTACTGAAAAACTGGAAAACATACTACACAGAAAAACACAAAGGATTCCGAGCATTTGATTTAACAATGAGGTGGGCAACAGTCGCAGTTCAAATGTTTCAACATGGAAGGGAAAAATAAAGTAGGTAACAGAGAGCCCAAACACAAAGGAAAAGAAACTGAAAGGGGATTAATTCAGGTGTGAAGATACATACTTATTACAGGGAGGCCCTTTGACTACCAGAAATATTTCCTGTGAAATGAGGCAGATCTTTTAAAAATTATTTTTATTTTTAAATAAGCAGAACAGTAAAAAAAGTACAGTGGCTACTGTCCTTTGAGAAAAATTACTTCAGCTAAACCCAATGTCCTATTTTATACAGGAAGCCACCTTAGATTATCAGTGTTCGTTGGAAACTGACAGTTTGGATTAATAGAAGATTACAGAATAGGGACAATTTTAGAGACTATGAGTGTCAAACTTGTGGTTAAACTTAATGCAGATATAAATCGGTCAGAGATACAGATGTTACCACATTAACTTTAATGTTAGCTGTATAAATCACTGTTGCCTACTCCAAATCCATGCATTCTTCTGCCAGTAACAAGATAATCTACTGCTTCACAAGATCTTTGGCTTCAATCATCCGAGAATTTCATAGGATTTTGCAGCCTGGAATTATCCTCGCATATGATGCACTGTATGTACCACTAGAAAAGGAGTCATAGAGAATCAACGGTTACAAAGCCTCAACTTCAGGAAACACAAAGGCTTAATGAGTTCCTTGCAAACCAGTTTAACAATTACACATGGAAATTTCAAGAACAGTATCTAGATATGTCAATTCCAGTTTCCTCATGACCTTAATGTCTCCTTAAATGCGCACACCTCACTTATGTACCACAAAAGAGACAATGCTCCTTCTACATTGTGATGAAGGCAGCTTTGATTCTGCACTGTTGAGATCAGTGGAAGCCTCCTTATTTTGTGAGCGGTGGCAAGGTCAACCCCAATAAAACCCAAGTAATCCATTACAAAAATAATGTAAATAATGTAACTGATTCAAATGGAAGGTAGATGGATAGTGTAGGGTCAGGTGATTACTTCTCCTGATAACAATGAATTATTACAGGGCATATATCCATAGAGCCTCTGCCTGTCCTCCACTAAATCTCAAACTCTACCAGTCAGCAATCAAATTTTCTTGCAAAGGACACGCTCCTGCTAATACCAGATTACCACAATTGCAATATAAATCAACCTTTGTAAATGTGCACACTTTCCAACTTTGTGAAAAACGCGGTAAGGGAAGGCCCTCTTTGAAAACCCAACACCCCTAAATTCAGACTTTCCAAAGTATTCCTGATTCCTGTAGGTGACTTGATTGCCACAATGAAAGCAGGCAACAGTGAAAACTACATGATGATAATTTATTCAGTTTTCCCTCCTCCAGGCTTCCTCTCTTATATCCAGCATCTGAAGTTCATAAGGGCTGGTCTTAGTAAAGACTGAAGCAAAGAAGGTATTCAGCAACTCTGCCTTCTCTGCATCCTCTGTTACCAAGACTCCCACCTCATTCTGCAGTGGGCCCACATGTTCCCTATTCTTCCTTTTACTACTGATATATTTGAAAAAGCTCTTTTTGTTCTCTTTTACTTCCTTTGTCAGTTTAAGTTCTAAGAGGGCTTTGGCCTTTCTTGTTGCCTTCCTACATACCCTGACAACATCCCTATAGTTCTCCCAAGTGACAAGTCCCTTCTTCCACGAACTGTAAATTTCTTTCTTCCATGAGACTTTCTTCAGAAGCTCTTTGCTCATCCATGCAGGTCTCTTAGCACCTCTACCCATTTTTTTACTTGAAGGAATGCACCGATCTTGGGCTTGGAGGAAGCGGTATTTAAAATCTGACCAGCTTTCCTGGGCTCCCTTTCCTTCCAGGGTTGTAGCCCATAGGATTCCTGCAAGTAGAACTTTGAAGAGTCCAAAGTTAGCCTACGGAAGTCCAGGATTGTAATCCTACTTATTACTTTGTTTTCTTCCTTGTAAAATACTAGACTCCACCATGTCATGGTCACTGTTGCCAAGGCTATTCCCAACCTTAATGTCCCCAACCAGACCTTCTTTATTCATTAATACAAGGTCCAGCAGTACTCCTCCTTCTTCCTGCAGGTACTATATGGAACAGAAGCTCCCCAAAACCTGGAGAGCAGGGAGAAGAACTCAACGAAAAATGGAAGGATAATGAACAGCATAGGCACACCAAATACACTTCTGAACATATTGTTTTGGTACTCTACAGCAGCAACTTCTGGTACCACTGCTAACAGTCTTCTGTCACTGCATAATTACAGTAGGCTGTGGAGGTGAATGGGCTGCTATATTTGCACAGAATGCACTTTTCCTCACTTTTTTCCAAGAAAAAAGCCATACAAATTTTACAACTAAGACAACAAACAAAAACATTACATTAATTGATTTTATTTAGGTTACTGAAAGAAATTCCTTCAATTTGGGAAATTCCACATTTACCATTTCCAAAGTGAGCTTTTTATTGCCATCCATAACATGAAATAGTCTTTTATGACTGTCACGTAATTATGTATTTATAAAAATATATATAAGACCCTTCATTCAAATTTGGCAGTTCTTTACCCTCAAAGGTCTACCTTTCCATCCTCAATAAACTTTCTTTTAGTGAAATTAGTGACAAAGGAAGGGTTTATGTGCCAAATACTAGATGTTATGTTCAGCATACAAGAAATTTAAGAGCATAATCCCTATTACTCATTTGTGTATGCAATTTAAAGCATTGGATGGATATGTAACAGCACAGATACTTCTATCTGGAAGGCAACTCTAATGTATTCTAGGAAATACGAATGAGCTCTGCCTATGTGAATATAAGAACCACCTTACATAATTAGCTACCATTATGATTTGCATGCATATTTAAGGAGAGTCATATGGTCATCAAATGAAGGTGTTACTGACAAAAGTATCACTATTACGAAAAAGAACTGACAAGCTTTATTTTTTTTTCTGTAAGAACTTGAACTCTAACATCTGTTAACCTTTCGAGACATGCAGATGTACTCTTCACATAAGCTTACGATCAGTGAAGAGCAACATCTTTAAATCATACTACATGACTACCTGCTTCCACTGAAATAAACAACTCCATTCATTAGATAAAGCTAAACCTTTCCCTCTCTTCTAAACAGACACACAGGGAAATTGTAACTAGGCCACCTTTAGAACAAATTATTATAGAATCATAGAGTGGTTCAGGTTGGAAGGCATCTTAAAGATCATCTAGATCCAACCCCCCTGCACAGGCAGGGAAACCTCCCACTAGATCAGGCTGCTCCAAGCCATATCCAACCTGGCCTTGAACACTTCCAGGGATGGGACATCCGCAGCTTTTCTGGGCAACCTGTTCCAGTTGCGAAGTCCAGGAAGTTCAAACTGGAAATGATTCAGATAGTTATTATTTCACTGTCTGCTGATAAAGCTTTTTTCTTCTCCCCTCCAACTGAGGAAACTCATTATGCTATGTGTAACTTTCATTCCAAGAATGTTAAAAAGCAGAATAATATGATGGAGGCCTCTTTCTTCTTATGTTACCTTATATCAAGAGTTACTTTGTGACAGCCATTAGAGTTTTACTGACACAAACCTATTTTTAATTAGAATTGGTATTTGCATTGTAGTATTACATTTATTCATTAGCTACAGATAAAAATATCATCAAAAAGCTTCAGATTAGATCTTGACTTCTATTCTACTATATATTTAATGCTACTATAAATTTAATGCTACTTGTCATTGGATACACCAAATCCAATGAATCAGAATATACAACAATTCCCCCCTGATTAACACAGGTGGGTTTTTTTCCCCTTAATTTTTTACCACAGTGAAGTTAAAGTGCCTCTAGTGGATATACTCAAATATAGTGCACTAGCTAGCCCTGTCACATAAACATAGCTGAAAAAGCTAGATATTGTTCATACTACAACTCCATTGTAAAAGTTGCTTAAAACAGTCTGAGATTTCACTATGTTAACTATGGTATGATGTAAAATGCAGAATACCACAATTTCTGAACATTTAAAGTAAAACCATCCCAGAGTAATTGCTGTTCTATATGCCAAAATACTTAATCAGCAGATTCATAATAAATGCATCCATATGTTATAATGCACAAACCTCAGGTCGTTCTGTGCATTCATTTTACAATTCAATCCTGCGCCACCTTTCTAGTCAATCTGCTCTGCCCACTATGTTGAATAATGACAAAGTGAAACCAAATCAGAATATTAAACTCTGTGTATCGGGATATATGAATTCCTGTATACACAAATAAAATATTGTGCTAGAAAGCTTTTTATAAGATTAGTAGCATCTGTAGAGTACAAACTGAAGCACTTCCATGTTTTCTGGTGTTTTGTAACGAGCAAGAAAGCATTCAATACATAAATTTTACTATCACCTCTAAGGTTCATTCCAGAAAAAGTACTGCACAGATTGGAATGAACATTTGAAAAGACCATTATTTTACTATATGAAGTTATGTAACTGTGGAGAACGAAGAAAACCTTCATTCCTTTTTCTAATTATTTAGAGAAATTATTTCTATTTTTACCACAGGGACTTTCAGGCTTTGTGAAGTAATTATCAGAGGCTAAATGCACAGAGAAATAAAAGAAATAAAAGCTACTTTATTTGTAATGCTCACATTCCTCAAATTGGGAATCCAGGAAAGCACAGAAAATGTAATTCTCTCCTAAAAAAAAAAAATTACTGAAATTATTTAGTTAAGGAACCCTGCTCTTACTGAAGGACAAAATGAACTGCAGTTCTAACTTCAGTGGAAAAAAAAAAAATCACTAAGGACCACACACTATGCTTATCATGTGTTTTTGGAAAAATATTGTCATTTCACTTGAAATTACAATTTTTCTTTTCTTCCTTTTCTTTCATCCTCAATATGATATCCAACATACAGATTACAAAAAGGGGAAAGAAACAAGACACAAGTCATGTTCCCACTGTGTTATGAAGGCTCCACTCTTGACATGCACCATTGAAAATCACAATTTTCTCTCAAACTCTTTTCTTTGTAAAGGGATTCCCTACAACGCAGATAATTTAAATAAAGAAAAAATTAATGAGCTAATTTGTATGCCACCCCTACACCAACTGCACTTTCCTAAATAGTGATGTTTCCTTGCAAAATGACATAACTTGTATTTTTGCTAGATTTTAAAATAAAAAATGTGCTTAAAAGCACAATATATATTCTTCAAGTTGGTCTAATGTACACAAAAAATTGCTTTTAATTGCTATGCAGACCTAAAGTACCATATTTCAAGTTAGGTGATATTTTAACTGGCATCATCTTCATGAAATGCCTCAAGAAAAGTGTATTTCAGGTAGTTCTAGTCCAACTTTTTTCTTAAAAAATACAATTATCAGACATGTTCCCCACAAGTTCCTCACCCTTACTAAGCCACATGACATTAGAGGCATCTGGTATGAATTACAGGTGCAGTGGTTCAGCCAAGAAGTGACCATAAGAACAACTGCATGAATGACATCTGTTATAATCTCAGTGATATCTCAATGACACTCTAGCTTCAAAATATTTCAAATAAAATTATCTCAGTGGAAAATATTTCAACAGCAGAAGAAAATGAGCAAGTAAATACAAATAACCAGGAGCTAAAGACAATACAACACAAAGCAGTAAGAAACCTATATGGAAATACAAGACGAGATAAGTTTCTAGGCAGGACCATCTTCTTGCCAAGTCTTTAGACTATCACAGCTATAGCTAAGTGTCAGAAAAAAGGGGGAGGGAGAAGGGACAGATATAGCTCAAAAATTAGGAGAAGCAACAGGATGTGATCAAATGGTTCCACCAACATTTCCAGCAGATGTCCCAACAACTGATCCAGGAGTCCCTTTCACAGGTGGACAGAGGCCCAGAAGTAAGACCACCACTTTTTCTGGATGCCAGCTTCTGAATTCTCAGGTCTTTCGGTTCACATAATCCCAGCATAATGACAGCAAATTACCTCACAGAAAACCAGTTCTAGTTAGTTACCTTGCTAGCACTTCCATCTGTAAACTCACAAATCCACAGGTCACATGGGTAAAGAAGAGCTATTGCTATACTAATATATGCCAGGAAGCAAATAGCTATTATAACTATTAATAAAATATTGACACATTTTATCTTGTTTTAAAGGAAAGCATACAAAACAGCTAGTCTTCCTAAGTTGCTATGTGAAAAATAAAGAACAATATTGCAGTACAAGAATCATAGAAGGTAAATTACCATAAAAGGCTTTTAACAGGAGGATCATATAAAACAGTATGATACATTTGGAAGAATACATACCTGTGCTTTTTTGTCTATTCAAAAATATTAATATAAATAGGCAATATTTTAGAACACTAATACTAAAATTTTGACATGAACTCCACAGGAATCTGCTATCATTGTAACTGTTAATTATTTCTTTGATATCTGCAGGAATCTAGTATAATTTAATATTTGAAAAAGTCGCTTTGATCCTGAGAAGTCAGCCAAACCCTCAGATACGCTTTGCATGCATTTGAGTATTCAACATTTAACAGCAGAAGCCTGAAAGAAACCTTCCAGAGCTTAAAAAAAAAATCAGCAAAAAACAAGCAAAAAGACTCAAAGAGGAAAAAATCCTTCTTTACAGTCTGAAAACTTTCTTCAATATTTATTTAATAGGGCAAAAAATAGAAAATCAGTATAAGAGGAAAAATTACTGAAAACCTTTCAGTTCAAGATACAAACAGAAATAATTACCTCAATATATAGAAGCTATAAGCCACATATATTTTATTCTTCTATAGCACTCTTTCACCTTTTAACACCTTTCAACAGACAAGGAAAAAGATGCTAGAAACACACTGCTCGTTCAGAAAAATTACTCTGTTCTCTATTAATACCACTTCAGAAGGCTGATGCTCTTGCTCACATTAAATAATACACCACACCATGAAAAAAGAATCCATCCATTTCCATGGGCACAGAAAAGCACTACACTTCAGATTACAAAAATTAAAAATGTTGAAATAGTGACCATTTTTAAATATGATAGCTGATTGTCCCTCCTTGGGTGCAGAATTAGTGGGCAAAAAGGTATTGAACAAATGAGCTTCAGAAGTTTATTTTCTCTTTGGGTTCTTTTGGAAGATTATAAAATTACAGACCTTTAATGTTTCTTCTTAACACAACTAAACACAAACTGAAACTGTTTCAAACTTTAAATGAACCTACATTACCTACAGTGAACAAGTGAGAATTCAGAAACTGTTATTAGCAGGGACCATTACAAAATCAGAACTTGAAGCAAATACAAACCATATGCTTTCAAGATATATAGCTATAAAAAAAAATTAAGATATTACCCTTTATGTTCACCTATTATTTAGGAATGTTCCCTCTGAAATGTGTAGTGGGTTTATGAATGTTCTTGCCTGTTGTTGTCACCACTACCCACCATAGTACTGTCAGTATAATTCTGAAACAATGGACATTTCTTAAACCATACCAATATTTGTATTTACTAGGCCCATGTTGCCTTGGTCACATTTAATTTGAGACTCCATTTATTTTTGGCTTTTTAATTCTTTGTCAGGCCATTTAATTGGCAGAAATCCAGCATTTTTGCTTTGTGCACTTACTCTTCAATAGCAAAAAAACCCCATAAAGATCCAGAGGCAAATGTGTGCATGCAATATTAATATTATTTTTCTAGTTCACAGCAGCACAAAAAAAAATCATTCAAGAATAAAAGAAGTTAAGGCATTCATTCAATATGACTAAAGGTGTTGATGGGTCCATCGAAAGTGATCTCAGGCCAGCTGAAATTATTTGCAAATTTAGCAGTGTTGTCTGGGAAAAATAAATTAGCATAAAAAATATGCAAAGGTTTTTACTTAGAATAAAGTAAATTATTATTTTTATTCCAAAATGTGGTTAAAATTTACCTACTAGGTGATTGTAAGATTAAAACCACAAGAAAAACACCTTTGTTTACTTGCGTATTCAGGAAAAAGCAGGAAAAGCTGAAAGGACTAGGAAAACACAACTGATTAACGACTGGCTTAGAGGCTGGTGCCGTTGGATGAACTTTGGGTTTTTCGATCATGGAGATGTTTACAGGGCACCAGGTATGTTAGCAAGCAATGGCATAGAGCTATCAACAAGGGGGAAAAGGATTCTTGGCCAGGAGTTGGCAGGACTCATTGAGAGAGCTTTAAACTAGACTTGAAGGGGGTAGGGGACAAAACTCCTGAATGGCTTGCTGTACACGACACTGGGCCTGCTGGCATTGAATGGGAAGACCCTGTCCTGCAGGGGAAAAAGGGTACTAGGGCAAGAGTTAGCAGGGCTCATTCATAGAGCTTTGAACTAGATTCAAAGTGGGAGGGGATTGTAGCTGGGTTTGAACTAGTGGGGCATTCTTCTACTATTAATGAAGAAGGTCTCCCGCCTCCCAAGGGTGCCGCCAGTGTCCTCAGCTCGCTCCCTGAAATGCCTGTACACCAATGCATGCAGCATGGGGAATAAACAGGAGGAGTTAGAGGTCTGTGTGCAGTCTAAAGGTTATGATCTGGTGGCAAATACAGAGACATGGTGGGACAGCTCACATGACTGGAATGTGGTCATGGATGGCTATGTGCTTTTTAGGAAAGACAGGTCAGTGAAGCGAGGTGGTGGAGTTGCTCTTTATGTGAGAGAGCAACTAGAATGTATTGAGTTCTGTCCAGGGGCAGATGAGGAGCAAGTGGAAAGTCTGTGGGTACAAATTAAGGGGCAGGCTGGCATGGGTGATACAGTTGTGGGGGTCTATTACCGACCTCCTGATCAGTTGATAAGGCTTTCTACAGGCAGCTGAAAGCAGCCTCACAATTACAGGCCTTGGTCCTCATGGGGGATTTTAACTACCCTGATATTTGCTGGAAGGCCTACACAGCCAGCCTTTCACAGTCTAGGAGGTTCCTCCAGTGCATTGGTGATAACTTCTTAATGCAAATGGTGGACAAGCCAACTAGGAGAGGAGCACTGCTGGATCTCGTATTCTCCAACAAGGAGGGTCTGGTTGAAGCGGTGATGGTCAATGGCAGCCTTGGCTGCAGTGATCACGAGATGGTGGAGTTCAGGATCCTGTGTGGGAATAGAATACCTAGAATACCTAGCAAGACCACAACCCTGGACTTCCGCAGGGCCAACTTTGGCCTCTTCAAACAATTGTTAAGGGAAGTCTCATGGGAAGGATACTAGGTGGTAAAGGGGCTCAAGATAGTTGGTTAATAATATTCAAGGACCACTTCTCCCAAGCTCAGGATCAGAGCATCCCAATGGGTAGGAAATCAAGTAAGGGAGCCAGGAGACCAGCATGGTTAAACAAGGAACTGCTGGGCAAACTCAAGTGGAAAAAGAGAATCTACGGATCATGGAAGGAGGGGCTGGCCACTTGGGAGGAATATAGGACTGTTGTCAGAGGATGTAGGGAGGCAATTAGGAAAGCTAAGGCCTCCTTGGAACTTAATCATGCAAGTGAGGTCAAAGACAATAGAAAGGGCTTCTTCAAATACATTGCAGATAAAACTAACATTAGAGGCAATATCGGCCCACTGCTGAATGAGGTGGGTGCCCTGGTGACAGAGGATATAAAGAAGGCAGAGGTACTGAATGCCTTCTTTGCCTCTGTCTTTAATCCTGCAGACTCTCCCCAGGAGCCCCAGATCCCTATAGCCCCAGAAGGAGTCAGGATAAAGGAGGAGTTTGCTTTGGTAGATGAGGTTTGGGTTAGGGACCAGTTAACCAATCTGGACATCCATAACTCGATGGGTCCGGATGGAATGCACCCGCGGGTGCTGAGGGAGCTGGCGGAGGTCACTGCTAGGCCACTCTCCATCATCTTTGGTAAGTCGTGGGCAACAGGAGAGGTGCCTGAGGACTGGAGAATAGCAAATGTCACACCAGTCTACAAAAAGGGCAAGAAGGTGGACCCGGGTAACTATAGACCGGTCAGCCTCACCTCCATCCCTGGAAAGGTGATGGAACAACTTATTCTTGGCACTGTCTCTGGGCATATCAAGGATGAGGGGGTCATTAAGAGCAGTCAACATGGTTTTACCATGGGGAAGTCATGTTTGACCAACCTTATAGCCTTCTATGAGGAAGTAACTAGGTGGATAGATGATGGTAGAGCAGTAGATGTGGTTTATCTTGATTGCAGTAAAGCATTTGACACTGTCTCCCACAGCATCCTCATAGATAAGCTAAGGAAGTGTGGTCTTGATGATCAGGTAGGGAGATGGATCGTGAACTGGTGGAAAGGAAGAAGTCAGAGAGTTGTGGTCAATGGGACAGGATGTAGTTGGACGTCTGTGACGAGTGGAGTCCCTCAGGGGTTGGTACGGGGACTGGTACTATTCAATGTTTTCATCAACGACCTGGATGAGGGAACAGAGTGTACCCTCAGCAAGTTCACTGATGACACTAAACTGGGAGGAGTGGCTGACAAACCAGAAGGCTGTGCTGCCATTCAGTGAGACCTGGACAGGCTGGAGAGTTGGGCGGGGAGAAACTTGATGAAATTCAACAAGGGCAAGTGTAGAGTCTTGCATCTGGGGAAGAACAACCCCATGTGCCAGTACAGGTTGGGGGCTGACCTGCTGGAGAGCAGTGTAGGAGAAAGGGACTTGGGGGTCCTGGTGGACAAGAGGATGACCATGAGCCAGCAATGTGCCCTTGTGGCCAAGAAGGCCAATGGCATCCTGGGGTGCATCAGAAAGGGTGTGGTTAGTAGGTCAAGAGAGGTTCTCCTCCCCCTCTATTCTGTCTTGGTGAGGCCACATCTGCAATATTATGTCCAGTTCTGGGCCTCACAGTTCAAGGACAGGGAACTGCTTGAAAGAGTCCAGCGCAGAGCTACAAAGATGATTAAGGGAGTGGAACATCTCCCTTAGGAGGAAAGGCTGAGAGAGCTGGCCTCTTTAGCTTGGAGGAGACTGAGGGGCAACCTCATCAAAGTTTACAAATATGTTAAGGGGGAGTGTCAGGATGATGGAGCCAGGCTTTTTTCAGTGATGTCCAGTGACAGGACAAGGGGCAATGGGTGCAAATTGGAGCATAGGAGGTTCCACGTAAATATCAGAAAAATATTTCTTTGCTGTGAGAGTGACAGAGCACTGGAACAGGCTGCCCAGAGAGGTTGTGGAGTCTCCTTCGCTGCAGACATTCAAAACCCGCCTGGACAAGTTCCTGTGTGATGTGCTCTAGGTGACCCTGCCTGCCAGGGGGGTTGGACTAGATGATCTTTCGAGGTCCATTCCAACCCCTAGGATTCTGTGATTCTGTGATTCAGCCTGGCGATAGAATGTCTACTTAAATCAGCCATATCAGAGGTGCTCAGCATTTTGCACAACTGGTTTCTTATTGACTGAACATAGAGGATATATGCAAACCTTAAAGATTCTTTTTATTTCATTATCCAAGACTGAGACAAAACTTTACAAATTCTGACTTAATCTGATAGTATATTAGCTGTTCAGGTGTGTTCCAAAACTCTCACAACAGGAGGAATGCAAGGCAGAACAACCTTGTAGTGTTGACAGGAATAAAAATTATATTGCACAGAAATAAATATCTGTCATCTTCATGTTATACCTACCAAAAATATGTAAACAGATGACAGCTAGTTCTTCTCCTTCATTAATTCTAAGCAATTCCAAGAGGATTTCCAATCTCAACCAGATATTTGGTCAGGAGCGAAGTATGTCAATTAAACATGTGGAGGTAATTTTATTTCCATTCAGACTATTCTTCACTTTGAATATTAATATTGCATTGCAGCATGTGGAATTGTTTTGGTAAATGGGGCCTGCTTGTGAGAAGAGCTATTCTTTTGCTCTCCAACAGTCATACCTGATGGTTAAAACAGAAGAATCGCAAGACCACTAATAATTTTAGCTAGCAAGAAACATTTCACATACACAGTATTACGTCTTTTTAATTTCATAGGTGGAGAATATGCACCATCACAAAAAAGCCATGTGTTAAAATAGGCATCTTAAAATGAAAACTCTCCCAGGATATTAACAAGGCAGTCACCTCAAGTCAGAACATTTTGAATGCAACTACTTACAGGTTAATAGGATTAAATAATACAGGTGGGTGAGTATTAAAGCTTAATACTTACATGAAAGTCACCAGGCAAAAGACAGAAACAGTCCTGAAAGCAAGTTTCTCTGTCCCCGTGGTCCTGGCCATTTGTCATGCTTTTTCTAGCACTATTGTATTAGCCTTACAAATCTGAACTCCACACAGCACCATGGCTTCAGCAGGATAGACAGACAGGCAGTCTCCTCTACAGAGAATAAGCTGGTGCTGACTATACTTACTCAAGAAGGAAGAAAAAACTTATACTCTCCTGAAGAACTGAGCCCTGTCTCCCACCTTCCAAGCACAGTATCATGCTTTCTGCCCATGCTTTCTAAGAAGTGCCTGACACTAATCTATGAGAAGCCAGCTTTTACTGCAAAGCCTATTGAATCACACCTTTCAGAGCAGGAGGGGAAGGCATTACCGAGTTGCTTCATTTCAGTAAAATGTACATACGAAGTACACATAACAAGCTCTTCCAACATGTCAGAATTAAGATCTAAGCATCAAAACTTGTGTAAGCACTCAGGAAAAAAACAACTATACTGAACTTAATTCAGCTTCTAGCATCTCTAGGCACCTCCATGGATAGAAACCAGCTGTCTTACAGATTTCACAAGTGCAAGTTTGGACTTCATCAGCATTTAGGTAACTATCACATTTTTGATAGATTTGTAACAGGACTAAGGCTGTTATGAATGAAATACAAATGAAAATGTGTGTGTGAGAAAGTAGCAGCAGAACTACCAGAACAAGTGTTAAAAGAACAAGCTGCCTGCTTAACAAAGAACACTGCTTCTGGGAGACCACTCCCAGAACACCATTCCCAGCTGCAAAATTGAGCAAAAACTATTTCTGTCAAGACAAGAATGTCTGTGCTTTGACAGGAGCCTGGCACAGACAATCCCTCATCACAAAACTACAATCTGACAACAGGAGGATAGCAACAGAGCTGTAGTGCATCACCTGTGCCATTCCTGTTCCTGTTACTCAAACAAGGAGAAACAAATTGCACAGATAACTTTCAGATAAAATACAGGTGGGTTTGTTGCTCCTTGTTTCAGAGCTATGGAGACTGAAGTAAGCAAAAAGCTGAAGCAAAGTAACATACTACCATAAAAACTACCATCATGAATACAAAGAATCTGTCCAAAGATTAGTTTGCCATTGCCAGCAAAGGGAGTCCAAGAGATGTGGTGAGTACTTCACATACAGCATCCCCTCAGCTTCATGCTGAACACTTGAAATGCAGGCCAGACCACTTAAGATGTTTTGATAAATAAGTGTCAGTAAGTGAACAAATGAAATGTATGACAGCACAGGTGTGACCTGATAAAATAATTGACTTAGATATTTTGTTATTAAAAAATAGTAATAATAAGAAATAACTTCCTGCCTCTCAAACTGTTGCATAGTTTTATTTATATACTTGATACTTCTTGATTGGTTTTGACTACAAATTAGCAAAGCATAGGGTAAACTCTACAACAGTAGAACTCCAGTGTTTTAAAGAGAATTCCATTGGTTCTTCTAAATTAGCACCTCTGTGTTTCACTGAAATGAAACAGAAATCAAATAAATTAAAACATGATAAATATTAATTACAATAGAACTTTAACATGCAAAAATTCATGCTCCACTACCAGCAAAATATTTTGTGGTTTATACTCAAAGTTTTGACTCTCGTTTTTCTGTTTGAAATATATACTGTTCATAAATAAGTATATTTCTATAAGCATTCACTATTCTATATACAAAAATATGCTATTTTTATATTATTTTTTGTCAGGCCTCAAGTACCTTGGACAAGTGGCAAATACTGAGGGGCTGAAATTCGCAATTCTTAAGACCATTAAAATATTAATTTTATTATTCTATTTCACTTTTGACACACTCCATGTTAGGATGATAGCAAAAGTCTGATAAAGTGAAAAAGTAAAATACCAGGTTAGGACAATGCTAGTAGAGGACATTAAACAAATGGAAATTATTGGTCAAGGAAAAGCCCTGCAGGAAAAGCTAGTTATGAAGGTTTTGGGGAGAAAGAAAGAAAAATCAACTGTAATCATAAAAAAAAAATCTTTGAAGGCCAAGGTATAAAACATAATTTATAAAATTCATGAAAATCACAGAAAAAAAGATGCAAGATATTTGCACACAGCTTTTTGACTACAAGCATAATATTTACAGAACATGTTAGAATTTAAGGCCATAACTGTAAATACTATCAATGAATTAAAGAGGCAGTAAGCATTTTCATAGTACTGGGAGTGGAGAAGGATTGAAGACAATCTGGCTGGCTAGGTCACTGAGGTTAATTTAAATTTAAAGTTCCATATAGTCTTTGAGCTAAGAGCTAAATCTCACAACTTAGGAAACCCTCACATGCTTGTGGTCAAGTAAGTTTCCAAGTATCCAAAGTGTAAGATTTCTACTTGGTCTGCTAATAACAGCTATTTCTTTTTCTCATCAGTATAGATTGCTCCTCCTTATATTTTATTTTAAATATATGCTTTTAAATATTAACCTGAAGTTAATTTACTTACATTAAACCCTTAGTGGGTAAGGTTTTTTATCCTATTCCTGTTATAAACTGAAGTGGACCTATGTCCTATTTAATTTTTACAATGAATGCAGAGACTTTAAATGTGGGAATCCAGCTGATTCCTGTAAGTATGGTGTAATACCACACAAGAGCATAACAATCTGAAGCTGCCGTTTCTGATCTTCCTGAGCCTCCACAGAATGGCCAATATGTGCACTGTTGTATACAGAGATGAGTTACATTCACCTGTACCTAAAAGACTATCAGAAAACAGAGATCTAAGACACATAGCTACTTTGATAAATGAAGGACTGACACAGGCCTCTCACAGCTCACAGAATTAGACACAGTGACTGTAAAAGGAAAGATTTTCCCTACTAGCATTCCTTATTTTTTTCTACACTTTCTTGGGGGTTGTCTTTTTTCCAGATAATGCTCATACAATCAGGAACACTTACTTTAAACAGCATCAACCCACAGTTGTTACGTGTTTTTAAACGTGTCTATGAAAAAAAAAACTGTTATAAATTGCCATGTAATAACTCTCAAATTACGGAATGTCCTTTAGCAGAATAGTATTTGAAAGCATGTTATGATTCTATGCATACAAAATGCAGAAGCAAAACACAAAACATGACCTTTTGAAACAGGAGAGAGATGTGAATTGAGAAATATATCCTCCTCACTTCCACATTTACTTCATATAGCTTCTCCAGATGAAGTATACCTCCATAATAAACAAAATTTAACACCTGCCTTCTCACTACAAATGGTATTTTAATTTATTTTTTTTAATTCTGTGCTAGTGACTACTTTCTCAAAATTGTATTGAAACTATGGCAACAAACTAACCTTGACCTTCAGTAATGAAGTCACTAGTTGAACAAGTATCTTTACAGAGATGTCTCCACCACAGTTTTGGCAAAACTTAGCATTTTGTCAGTTGTTTTTTTTTTTTTTTTTTTCCCCTTAAACATTGAAATGGCTCCTTACACATTAACACATCCGCTTCTCTGCTTGTTTTAGCAGCACAAGATTTATTAATCTGCAGCCCCTCAATTCTGTGCTCCTGATTCACGCAGGGGAGGACGCTGAGCCCCCAGATGTCTAGGCGAAAATTTGCCAGACATTTCCTAGGAGTCAGCTTTCGACAGACACTAAATACTGTAATTTAAGTATCACATCTTTTTGGAGACTACGTATTTTTCATATGCAAAATAAATATCTGAGAGTGGAAAGATAACAGAAGAAGTAAGAAAAAAACCCAGCAGGATAAAGATTGCATGGAAAAAAGAAGTAAGAGAAATAATTAATGGAAAACAAAAAGAAATAGTATACAAGGAAAGAGAGTACAGATGCAGAAATTGTGATTTTGGAGGCAGATGGAGGATGTCAGAATTAGAACAGCTGTAGAGAGCTGATATAATCAAATTTGCATTGCAATTCAGGCATGAGTTTTCTTATGTAGTACAAACTGGTTTAGAGTGGAAGGCAGAGAGTAATCATAAAAATAATTAAAAAAAAGCGCCAAACTTAAAAAAAGAACAAATCCATTAGAAAAAAAATTGGAT
Organism: Hemiprocne comata; assembly: GCA_020745705.1. NCBI lineage: Eukaryota > Metazoa > Chordata > Aves > Apodiformes > Apodidae > Hemiprocne > Hemiprocne comata. The sequence continues at coordinate 61,506,682 of CM036588.1, read as the reverse complement.
AGAAAATTACAGCAAATAACGCTTATTATTCTTATTTGAAAATGTGCATCTTCATAGATCTTTAAATATTACCATAAAAGAAAACAATTCCTCAAGACAAGTAGTTGCATGGAAACTATAGCATTAATGAGTAGATTTAGCCAACAAGAATGCAGATTTTTATATTGTTTTGAGATATTCTACTTAATATTTTAAAATGATTTCAACATTTTAATCTTTCTAGTTAGAAACAAAGCTTCTTAAAATGTCCAGTTCCAGTCAGAACTTCCCACATTTTTTAAAAATCTCAATTTCTGTTCAGCTTCAGGCAGTCCATAAAAAAAAATAAAATCCAAGTATTTTCATCAAGAGCCACTCCAGAACAGCTCGTTTAAATACATATCTATACTCTAACAAAAACCAAGAAGACATGTGAACATTCACTGGCAAAACAGTCCTGACACAGTTCCAAATATACAAGTTTTAGTCCTAGTTAGTACATCCAGTATGGAGCCTGTCCTCAATGTACCCAACTCCTAAATGGCTCATAAAATGGGCTGGGAAGTCAAAGATGTGATGAGAGCCGCATCAATTATTTTTTTACCACCAATTCCCTATTAAGGCATATCTTGATCTTACCAACACAAAATGTCATTTAGACTCAGGCTTTATCCTCTTAAGATCTGGGGAAGTTCAGATAAAGAACTTATGTAAAACCTTTGTATTCTGAGTGATAATAAGCAACTTGAAAAAGACTGGTTGGGGCTTCAGGTCTGCAGAAGCATTCTAGATCTCAGTACTTCACTGGAGTAGGACTTAACTACCCACACAACCAAATACAAGTAATAAAAAATTTAATTTTTAAACTAATAGAAGTGATACGCATAGGAATTAACAATTAAAACAGCTAATAACCTGGTAGCCTTCCATAAACAGGGTAACTATTACTTGACTTTTTAAAAATTAAAATTATTTAATAAACCTGCACATACACATTTTAATAACGCCAGGTTAACTGCTATCATATATCATCCAGCAGTCATGGAGCAATGCATGTCATAACCATACTAAACCTACACATACAGAAAATTTGGCAAAGATTTTGCTCACAACCCCTAGTTACATTTAGTTAGTCAACTTAGTTAACTTTACAGTAAATCATGGTAATACTTTTGACATATTTTTCAGTGTTCAGTTGATGATGACACCAAAATTTGATGATGACTTCAAAAGCGCTAGAAGATGCAGCAACAGAGCTGTTTTATGGCAGCTTTAGAAAACCTCAAACCCTCAGAGCATCACAGATTATTTACAACACGTAAATAATGAGAAACATAGAGATGTAATTAAAAGCTACAGTAATCTAATTAAATCAGGCTGACTTTTTTCAGTGGGGATTTGATTCTCTCCTGTTTTCCTCCATTTCATCATTCCTTAAACTCAAACTATTTCTTTTTTGCTAAACTTTAATGAAGATATTAAAATCAAGATAATTTGGACATCCAAAACCATCACTACAAAATACCTTGCTCTTCCTCTTGCAAAAGGGTGGGTTGTCTAAATACTCTCACCCTTTCACAGAGGAGCTCTCCTCTTCCTTCCGCAAAGTTACATCTCTAAGGGTTTGGGGAAACAGTGTTTAAAACAAGATCACTGAAGTTCTATACTTGAAAACACACATGCAGCTTTATGGGACTGTCGCGGACCGAGATAGGTAAAGCTGCGACCCACACCCCCACCTGGGGAAACCGAGGGCTGAGGACCGCTCCCCGTCACACCCACAAACAACGCTTAGGAATCAATAGATTTATTAAGTATCACCTAACACACACAAGGTCTACCTCTATATCTATATTCACACCTATATATCCATATACCAACAGCTATACAACACTACATCTATATGCCAATAACAACACACACAGAAAACAAGAGAGAATCCCTCCCCTTCCCCCCTGTTCCCGTTCCCGGACAGGGATAAGAGGGAAAGCCTGGAGAGAGCCTTTGGAAAATAGAAGAATATTGGAAAAGAGAAGTGAGTGTCTGGTATGTGTGAATATTATGTAGGAATGTTCGTAGGAATGTTAGTAAGATGTTCGCAATTCTCACCACCGGGGGTACGGCCGAAGCCAATCCCTGGTCGGGATCCACGTCCTGTCCCCTGAGACTCCAGGCAAACGATCCGCTCGGTACGTCCACACGCCAACAACCACAGGGAGCAGCGCCGTAACGGCACGGCAGCTTCCACAGCGGTACGCTCACCGCGGCGGCTGGATCCGTCCGTGTTCGCAGAGCGCGCGCCTTCTTGCTCCTCCTTTTCCCGGTTCCGGCCCCGCCGTGCCTCCTGGGAGCTGTAGTCTGTAGTCTGTGCGCATGCGCCTGGTACCTCTGTCCTCTCCCCACGAGTGCCGGGGGGGCGCATCGCCAGGACTGGTCAGTGAATGTCGCTGGATTAAAGGCCATTATAGAGTCCGTCTCTCACAGATACTTGTGATAGGCCAGAAAAGTGTAAAATTTCTCATCACTATCTTAATCCTCTCACCAATTCTAACAACAATGCACACATTGATCTCCTGTGCCTCTGTCCATCAGTGTGGAAAACAAAGAAAATTATATGTCTCCAGGGCATAAGGGGGTTCGTACCTTCAAAGTTTAAATTCCTATATTAAGTACCTATGCAAAAATTTAGTGGAATACTGTTATTTTTAGACTAGATCTAATTGTCTGTGTCCAGAAATAAAATACCCAATCTCCAAGATGTCTATTTTTCTGTAATCATTGTTACATTCTGGAAATGCCAGAAGGCCAAAGTCATAGCGGGGTTCTGGTAAAAGGTAAGACTATTTCTGCACTGAGGAGTTTACAATCTGTCCCATGCACCTTTACTGGGCCAGTGAAGTGACTTTGGCAATAGCACATAAACTGTTACATGTAGAATTAGCACCACTCTAGATGTATTATCGATCCCAGACAGAAGTCTTACTGAAGACTTTGCAATTCTGCCAACATCACGGCAATGCTTCCTATCACGAGGTCTCGTTATGCTCCTGAAGAAACAAAGCCAAATACTTCATTCTCCCGTTTTACCTGACTTTCAAAAACTTGCCAGCATGGATCGCTGGAAAAGCATAGACTCCCCCGAGAACTGATACTAAATCCCTCATAAAAAGAGATATTTTGCCTTCCAATAGGTTTCTATACTACTGTCCCCAGTGCTTCTAACATGTGGAAGTAAACACTCAGATTGAGTATTTTCAGGTTTCATTAAAACAGAATTAGCGGATCATTTAAAACATCATTAAGTATAAGCTGTATGCTCTTGACAATGTCAATGAAAAACAGCAGAAACATTCGTTAATAAGGCTACATTCCTCATCCTAGTAAATGGATAATTCCAGTTCTGAATTGTTTTGGAATACTGCTTTTCAGATGGTCTGTTCTATTAAATGGATTGCTAATAAAAAAAGCCCTCAAACCTCAAAACCCAACCAAACTAGTAATGCCACAGAACAGGTCCAAGACAGCCAATATTATCTTATGTCAGAGAAAATATTATCAGAAAACTATCTCTTGTTGTTGATTCCATATCTAAATATTAGATCTATTGCAAAGAATTCATAAGACACTCATGCTATCAAGCAACATACTGTTTTCATTTATAGAAGAAAACAGATCAAGACAGGTCTTAAGCATTCATAAATTATCTAAGTGGTGACAGACTGAAGTAAACTAAGGCAAAAAGTTTGAGGAATGAATAAAACATTGAATACTTCGCATATGGAAATGACATTACAGGATTAAATAAAATTCTTTACGATACTGGCTGAAAATTACTGTTCTTTCTAGGATGTTTAAATACGCTAACAGAACTGTATTTAAAAATGTATTAACCACCATATATAAAGTCTTGCATACTATTTACAGACAACAAGAAAGAGGATTGAACTCTACTGTAATAAAGATTTCAAATTCTCAAAAATAATTTGCTCTCGCCTCAGGAAATGATGGGAGAACAAATTTCCTGGGGACTTCTTTCCGTTTCCCAGACCAAAGTCCACAAAAAAAAATAAAAATCCATTCAACCTGCTCTTCCCATCCACTAAGGCAAATCTTAACTCTTCAAGCTCAGCTACATATCTCTCACAATCCCATTACAACCTTCCAGTTTGAATTCTCCCACCTTTCTACTACATGCTCCAAACTGTCTCATCAACAACCAGCTCTCCACCTACTGTATTTGTCTCCTCCTTACTATATAAATCCATCTAGTGCTTAATCCCACATTCCCTACTTCAGTCCTACTCCAATGTTTTGAACTGAAAATGAAGTTACACAACAAAATGAAATTCCACAGAGCAAGGAGAGAAAGGAAGGTAATTACCTTTGGCAGCTCCAATACCAGTCACAACACTGCTACTGTCACCATAATCTTTGTAGTGATGCATTTACAGCTTTGCCATAGGTGGCACAGTTTGGGAGACTGTGTGAGCTTGATAGTTTATAACCAAAACATTTGGTAGTTTTGGTAGAACAGTGTACAGTGTTTATTCTTGGAAGCATTTAAAAGCAAAATTTGTTTTAAAAAGAAAGGAACGTCTAAAACCACAATCAGGATGAAAGAATTCCCTACTAGGAGAAATCCAAACAACACTTTTTTGAAAGCAGGCCTAGAGAAATAAACTTAAGTTTGAAATCTAAGAGAAACTAGGGGCAGGACAAGAAGAGTGTTTGGGGGGAGGGGGAGATAAGGCATAGGTTCCAAAAGTGACTTTTTACCATCTGCAAGATTCACTTCTCTCACCAATATAAGAATCCCAGAAACAGTTTGTAATAAACAGGCTATTACACCTGAATAATCTAAGAATGTATCAACATGGTTCAAAGTCTGAGTCCTTCACACTGATGTGAGCTAGCTGCTCAGAACCAAATGTACAAAAAAAGAAGCATAGTGTCTGTTA